>VDFB02193867.1:498237921-498353603 GCA_007258455.2 Sequoia sempervirens | reverse complement strand
AAACCCTTCTACTCCCTACACTTTATCTCTCTCCCACTCCCCCCCTCTCTTTCTCTCTCAAGTCTCTCCCTCGTACCCACTCTCCCTGTAATGCCCCGCCGTGTGAACCCCAAAGGACAAGAACACAATAATTACTGCACAATTTTTTATTTTTTATTTTTTTTAAAGTATTGCAAACATACTTGTAAAACACATTAAGTCATGACATGAATTTCATTTAAGTAGATTCACTAACACATACATCCCTTGGGGTACACGAAGAGACATTACGTGACTTAGATCCATACAACAACAATAAAGAATAAAATCCAAAGATATAAAGTAAACATTAACAAATATAACACATACATGAAAAATTCATTGATAAGAAACCATCTGTGTACATAAATACAACATATCCATGATTAACTTAACACATTGGATAACTGCCATGGCCAATATTACATTATAGTACAATGTTTAAGAAGTACAATGAAGTGTTCCAAATATGAATGAAACCCATACAACCATATAACATGATACAAATAAATAGAGAAATACAAAGTATCATAACTGACTCCAAGATAAATACAATTCTGGAGTCGCTGCAATAGCACCAATCCGAACCTCTCGATCCTTGATTGGGGACCCAATGGGGTGCTTAGCATGTTCCACCCAACCACGTGAGTCCGAAGACCCACCCCCCATGCTAGGAGCTAACAAGAAAGAGACCTCAACCAAGAACATCCAAATAGGGAGCCACAAGACTCAACGTCATACAAAAGTATCATAAAACTCAAGGATTATAATGACATAATCAACAACGTCCAAGAATCAACATAATACTTAAAGTCATAAATCTCATCACATAAATCAAAGTAGTAACCAGTAAAGAAGTAACCAAAGGATGATCATGAAACTCTACCAAATCAAACTGAATTAATAAACATAATACAACTCCAAGTTGCAATTAAATAATACAATAACATCATATCACAGTACCATAAGAGTACAAGGTCAAAACCCAAACATCAATAAGATTTATACAAAACCACATATTACACCAAAGACAAAATAGGGTAAAACCATAACTCATTTCAAACAACTATGTTTCATCAATTCAAGACAAAGAACCACTTCTAGAGGATTTCCAAAGAAGCAACATAATAAGGAGTGTTTTGAGGAGAGTGTCATCACATGGCTTAACATGGATTCTCCAGACTACCTATTGCAAGGTGTCGCCTCCATCTACTGACGGATTATCCAAACAACCAAGCGTTAGGAGCCGCCTCCATCTATGGTTATCCAGGCTACCTATCTCAAGGAACCGCCCCATAGGGTTGCTCATGCAGAACCATTACCTTTCACGAAGACAAGGCAATGATCATGCCAACCACGGCCTTCTCAATCCCCTTTAGTCTGTGGTAGCACTAAAAGGTGGATGAGGCATCAATTATCTTTTTAATGTGATCCTACCCATCCCCTAGTTAATTATTTAAATTATCACTTATTAAATTCACTCTAACAAGGGCTATCCTGGCGCCTCTTTGTGCGTCGACCACCCACTTAGAGCCACTCTCTCTAGACACTCAAAGCATAAAAACCAAACTCCAAGGGTTGTACAACATAACAAGAACATTAGATCACAATAGAGAAACATGCAAGGCATTACTCATCTCGCTATAAACACATAATCAAGGTCTCAACAATTCCCGTACAACCCTTTTAAAATCATGATGCCAAAACACTTGCCACATAAAGAGAGAACATCACTTGTTAATTGTCTCCAGCCTCTGGAATCCAAAAGAATGACAATCCACAAACGAGGGTAAAAATGAAGCAATACCATCCCAACAACAAAAACTTAACATATGGAAATCTCCTCAACCAAAAGGACTCAAGCGGTGACCTAAATAATAAGGATCCATCAAACTCATTTATTAATCAAATATGACCTCAATGAACAAAATCACCTATGAAAACCAAACAACTCAAGAGATACATCGAAACAAATTCATCATAACAATCCTCAAACACGGGGATACACTTAATAAATAACAATAAACAAACAAACACTTTCTATCCATCCGCAAGGACCAAAATCTAATCACAACCTTATGACACAAAAGGGCTCCATCCATAAACAAAAACTAAAATAAAATAAAATAAAAATACATAATCAACTTGATACAAATCAACCGGCTCAACCCACCGAATCAATCATGAACCTAGTGAGCATCCTTATAGAGAATTTATGAAGAAGGGAATAAGGAGATAGTCATCATTTAGAAAATCATCTATTTTACATAAACCCTACATTTATCCAAATATAAACAATCAACTCTTACAACCATCAATTCTCCTAATTACCAAAATAAAACTATCTTATCCAAGAAATTTTCTTATTTTTAACATATCCCTACCTACTTCATAAACTTATAAATATAAAACAATCACACTAATATTCATGTCACACAATTACATGAGTAAATGTTTATACAAAAATGTTCATTTCACATAACAATTTGTAGGTCTCAAAAATAAATATGAAAGATTCCATTACCTATTTGCCAAGAGTATCCATTAGCCAATCATAAAAGCATGTGAGGAGTTAGATATTAAGATAACATTTATTTAATTCTAAAAGAAATATAAAAGAATTAAAAGATATCATGAAATTAATACTATTACATCACCAATTAAGAGAACATGTAAGAAAAGTCAAGATATACTTTATATTTTAATTTTCATTAAATTAAATCTCACGTTAAATTTTTTAACCTATTTTCCCATCCTAATTTAGATACAATGATTAATAATATTCTAAAAGGACATATGTTTCCTCCTACGGTAACAAATGTGAGGATTCTAACTTCACCATCCTTAACACATAATGACTAACTACCTGGCAAGATTTCATACCAACAATTAATAACTTTATTTATTTAGAACAAGATACTTTAATTATATCTCACCTCAACCAATATCCAACCTAATTATTATAAAATATATATATATATAACTTCACTTTCTAATTAAAATTAAGAGATCATTTATCTAGCTAGGATATAAATCCAATTCTTCACAACATAACCTTAACCTAAATCAAATTAATATTTTCAGTAACCTACTCTAATTCATTCACTTCATTAACTAAACATCTTTCAACGTAATTTCCTTAACTACTAATATTATGAATATTACCTAAAAGCAAGATCTTCATAGCAATAAAAGAATATACCCTTCGCATAATATTTACCTTAAACCTATTTAGTTACAAAAAAAAGCATAACTCTATTTCCCAATATTCTATTGTGTCACCAATTTTCATTATATAGTATAATCATTTAATTTTACAACCAAGATAACATTCTTTTCTAACAATTGCCCATGAAACTAGAGGGGTTATTTAAACTTATAAATTTCTCATTAAGACCAAGTGAGACGGCTGAGACAGATTGCAAACAGAACCAGAGAGTTTATTTAAATCTATACACCCTACCATGTTCAAGTGAGCAGATGAGACATGTTGAAAATGAAATCAGAAAGATTACTTAAATCTTTGCAAATCTAAAAGCTACGGCTGAGACAGGTTGCCAATGGTTTCAGGGGAACTAATAATTATGTACAATGTCTCAACTCTAAATGCCGAAAAGTAACAGGTTGCCAAGTATGTCAGAAAGTGAATAATGGAATTTGGAAATATCACCATCTACTTGCATTATTATCAAATCTCACATTGCATACGACAGGTGTAAAGCCAGATTTCACAACCTTAGCTAGCATCCTAACTACCTACACCAAAACGAAAGCTTGGAATGGTTAAGAGCATCTATTGAAGCAAGAGGGATAGGGGAATTTTGTCAGATGAAACTACCCTAACATTTACTAACTACAAAAGGTAAAGGATGCAGTACTATTAAAACCTAAATGTGCTCACTGATAAAATCTTGGCTATAAATTTTATTTTGATAAACCTATTCCTAAACCATTGGAAACCTTGTTTTCAGATTGAAGTTCAGAAAATTGGAGAAGCGAAAGGTCACTACCAGCGAGGAAGATTGGAGGAAGCAAAAGCATTCTATGGTTTTCATGGAATACAATGGTAGCAGGATAAGGACAATTAAGAGACAAAGAATGTTGAAAGGGCTTAAGAATATCTCATGCAAATGCAACTGGCAGGTATAAACAAGTATGCAAAATGTAGAACATAGATAAGGCACGTGAACCATTGAATAGAATGCCCCTGAGAAATGTTGATTTCATGCAATGCGGGGGTTGCAGGATAAGTACAAAAGGAATTTGGTTTAAAAGCTTATAATATAATATTAAATCATAGCATAATAGAGATTCTAAGCAAAACTGTGACCATAGAGAAAGAGAGGCTACCAAAACAAGAAATGCATACAGTGAATCACAAGATCCGAATTCCCTAAAAAAAACATAAAATAAAGACATTGAATGAATTAGAAATGATGAAGGACGTGTTATTCGGGAGGAAAGTAGCACCCAAACTGTAGGGTAGATCAGTCTAAAAAGTCCATTTGGCCGACACACAAGATCTAATTCTTCTCTAAAACTTTATTAGCGTACTGCTAGGGACAAAGACTATCTCAGATCAGGACATCTTAAGGGAAAGAAAACTGACGCTGCTAATGATTAGTGATTACGCTTGCATGTAAGAGCAGTGCATCATCTATAATCTTGTCGAGGTCAAAAATAAGGTTCACACAACTGAAAAACCCTAAGAAGGTAGATTACCTGAAACTTAACATTGCTCAAGAGAAGCTATATCCAAAATGTAAATGAGAGGAAATCAACTGATAGAAGATTATAAAATCTTTCATTCATAGAGCTTATTGGGATTTCCATTTAAGGAAGCACAATCGGCATGCACATTCATAGGTTTCTTTTCTAAAGTTTCCAAATCAACTTGATTGAGAATCAAGACAAGCATAGATTATTGACTATAAACAAAACTTAAAGAAAGCCCAAGATCAACACAGTAATTCTATAGGGAGAGGGAGGGCGCATGAAGGGAAATACAAAAGGTGCAAGGTACTCTCAGAAAAAAAATTATTGACGGGGTAGAGCATGAAACGAAAATCATTGGTGTAATTCCATTAATGATAAAGCAACATCATGGATTTAAACCTATGAAAGCGAATTAATTTCAAGGTCAAATTAAATGCAAGTAACAGAGGATAACCGTTCACTGTAAATACATAACTTACCTGCTTTGGCCCTAATTTCCTTCATGAAATTTCCTCGGATACTTTCCAATACTCTTTTCCTCTACCCCTTTGTTGTCTCCTTCTCATTTTCTTTCTCCTCATTGCTTTTTTTCTCCTTATCTTCTCTGATACGTATATCTCCCCAATTTCCACAATTCCCAATTTACCAAAAGTATCCGCCTTTTTTAGTGGTATCTTCCATCCTATTTAATGATGGAAATGTCCTCCTCCTCCTCCTCCTCCCGCTTTGACCCTCATCCCCGAGATACAACTATCGGTGCCCCTTCAAATCCTAACTGAATATCTTTGCCCTTCCTCATAACCGAATCTTGAAATAGAGATAGTATTTCTTTTCATGTTTATTATTTATTTCACAGAGGAATAATGATAAAAGAAAATCTTATATGAAATATTTTATCCTCCAAGAATAATAATAAGGAAGTCATTTTAATTTTGTTTATTATACTATTATTCATTATTTCCATAATCATTTATTTATTTATTTACTTATAATATTCAAGTTTGATTTATTTAATTCATTTTAAACATTAATAATATTTTATTAGAATTTATTTCATCACATTGTTTACCATATTAACATTATTATCTTCACAAGATAATTAACTTATCAATTATAATTAGGTACCAAACTTTTAATGGCTTTTCTCGTTTTTACCTTCATTCCAACTTAAGTACAATTTTAATATTTAATCCTTTCTAATATTTTCTCACTTTTAAATTTATTAATCGAATTTGATCATTAAATGATAATTACCTTTCCTCATTTAATCTGATTACTTTAAATAACAAACTCCCAAAGATAATTAAATTAACGTTTATTATTGAATCTAATTCTTTATTTAATTCCAAATAAAACAGGTAACCTTATAATTAAATTAATTTTATTAATCAAATCCAAACATATTATTAGTGTTATTTCATAACCTTAAAATTAAATTAAATAATAAAATCACGACATCATCATGACATTACCAACAACAACTTACTTGACATCAACGACAACCGCAAACAGAGGGCACTACACTCCCTCTTGAGCTCCTCTACCCTTAACCATTCAACCCTAGGACCCCATACCCTTTATTTCTCTCCCAATCCCCCCTTCTCTCTCTCAAGTCTCTCCCTCCTACACCCTCTCCCTCTCTCCCCTCTACCCTTATACCCCCTACCCTTTATCTCTCTTCCACTCCCCACTCTCTCTCTCTCAAGTATCTCCCTCCTACACCTGGACTCTCCCTTTCTCTCCCACTCCCTCCATATCTCTCTCTCAAGTCATAATTTAAAATGAATATCATTTATATTTATTTTAATATTAAAAATTAATTTTTAATAGAGGGGCTTCGACCGAACATATTTAGAATGTTCAACTGAACCCAATTCAAATCTATTTTTTATTGTATTTTAAATGGGTTTGGTCGAACCATGGATTGATTGAACCCCCATTTGACTGAACTTTATTTTTTTGTTCGACCAAATAGTTGTTCGACTGAACCCACTTATTTTCACTTACATCCTCTCAGGCACCAAAATTGTTCAGAATTTTTCACTTCAAAGCTCGATTTGAGAATGAAAAGGGAGGAGATCTCAAAAACCCAACTGGTATCAGGTTGCCCTCAAAACGATTTATCCAATGAATATAATTTTAATATGTTTTGATTATATTATCTAATTATTTTTTAAGTTTTATTAAGTATAGGCTTTTCACTAAAAACAAAACTCTCTATTCTGCACATATGGAAAAATAGAAGATTATAAAAAATAAAAATAAAAAATGAGTCTACCAAATATTGGAGTCCTTGATCCAAGAAAAAAAAAGAATTTTGATACATACAGTAAAAGTTATGTGTTATACGATCGCGTTATGTCTAAATTGTAATTGATTTGACTTTGAAAGTTGATTAAAGAAAAAATATTCAATAAAAAACTATTTAATGAAGTGGAAGCACTAGATATCGGAGTTACAAATCTAAATTCAAAATAATTAGAATTCAAGGAAAAAAAGTTATGTGTTATACAGTGTGCGTCACTTTTTAAAAATGTTGTTTTTCTAAAAAAACCAATTTTTGTGGGAGATGGAAAAGAAGTGCAATCTGATTCCAAAAATTTTGAAAAAAATATTTTTAGAATCTACAGACAAAATGTGACAAGATTCTAGTTTTCATCATCTTCAAATTCCTCATGATTTAACTGCTATAGGTGCTCGAATATGAAGATTTAGTTTTAAAAAATAAATCATTGTCCAGTTTGGCCAAAAATTGTAAACCACTATTGTGGGATCACCCCACTACAAGGAAAAATTAAAGATCTACAAGTGGGAGCCACAACAAAGACATATGATCTTGATGACATATTTCCTTATCCTTTTGATCAACATCTCAACATGATTCCATTTCCCAAACATTGTGAGATCCCAAAGTTTGATCATTATAATGGGAAATCAAATCCAATCGATCATATTAGGGACTTTCAAAATATGACTTTAGAGTTTTCTAATGAGAACACATACTTGATATGTTTTTTTTCCTAGAAGTCTTGGATGCCAATCTATGGAATGGCTATTGAAAATAACACCGCCTGTCAAGACATTTGAGGAATTGATTGATGAGTTCATATCAGAATATTCCTACAACATACAACATCAAATAACCATGATTGATCTCTGCAAGGATAAACAGAAACCTGGTGAACCATTCATTACATTTCCTTAGAGATGAAGAATATTTTTCACTAGATATCTGTGCCATGTTCCTGAAAAAGAAAAGATCACCACTTTCATAGACAACTTAGATCAAGAGATGATCTATCATCTTAATCTTCACTGTCCTCCCTATTTTCATAAATTGATTGAAAATGCCATCACCATTGAAAGTGCCTTGGTCTAGAGAGGGATAATAAAACTTGATAAGGGCAATCCTAGCTCATCAAATCACCACAATGAAAAATCTAAGTTTTGGACTCGTAACAAAAACATGGGGAATGATGGTGTTGTAGATGCAAATCATGTCTTGACTAAGCCATTTGTTCTTAGTGCTCCAAGTTCTCCTCGCAACAATAACTATAACAATGTCAACTCGTTCACAAGTTAGGGAAATAATCCTCCTCCTCCGAGGAATAACATGAATCAAACTTCTACTCCCAATCAAGGGGATGCCACCATCAAGGTTACCATGGAAATGATAACAACAAAAATTCCTTAGGTAATACCTTGAACACAAATCCACAACGATCTTCATTCTTCTCTAGCAGAAGAAATTTTACTACATTGGGTCAGTCTTTAGAATTTGCATTCAAAGAATTGATGGCTAAGAATGCTCTTACTTTGCCGCCTCAACGCAATTTTGAACCCAGTGTGAATCCTCCATCATGGAATGATGCATACTATTGTGATTATCATCAATGCAAGGGCCATCGCACAAATAATTTTCAAGCCTTGAAAAATAAAGTCCAAGACTTAATAAAAAATGACACCATCACAATAGAAGGACACCAACAATCAAACGAAGACCATCAAGCCTTTCGCAATCCATTGCCCAACTATCAAAAGGGTGAGTCTTCAAGAAAAAGTGTGAATCATATCAATGATCATATAATCAATCATATCTACACTGATGATGAGAGGGTCAATGTTATTAAAGTTAAAGAAAAGATGGAATATAGAGAAGTCAACGTAACAACAAGAACACAAGCTAAAGTTGTCTTAAATGGTGCTTCTTAGAAACCTATTGTGCCCCTACCTCAACATCAATATGACTTAGTCAACCAACTTAGAAAAACTCCTACTCATATTTCTATCTTAGAACTCCTAAATATTTCCCTAGCACATAAGGAATTCTAGAAAAGGCCCTCGTTGAAACAACTGTATCCACCAATCTAGATGTAGAACAATTTCAATCCATGGTGGGACACTTATCCTCACCCACATTCCTTTCATTCTCCAAAAAATATTATGTATCCATGACACATCCCCATAATTCATCACTATACTTAGAAGTCATGATCCACAAGTTTTGTGTCAGACGCGTCCTAATAGATGGAGGTGTTGGTTTGAACATATGTACTATGAAGTTAGTTCAGGATTTAGGATTTTTTGAGGACTCCATTGATCTCAGAAGAAAGATTACTATTAAAGCCTACGATGATTAGGAAAGAGCATCCAAGGGTTTAATCATGCTACCAGTAAGAGTGGGACCTATTATCAAAAATATTTTTGTCAAGTGTTAGATCATGATCTTACATACAACATCTTGTTGGGTCATCCTTGGATCCACGAAATGCAAGTTATCTCATCCACATATCACCAATGTATTAAGTTTCTTTATGATGGATAGGAGATCAAAATACTAGCTGATAATTCAAATAGTCAAATTTGTGCCAACATCAAAGCTAGTCAAGATACTTTGGTTCCCAACAATCGAGAAGCTCCTATTGATACTTCTCTCAAAGTTGATACACAAATCAGTCATTTAACAAAAATATTTAACAAGAAACTATGGTTCAAGGAAAATGGAGTATGGGAGTGCTCTCTCTATCTTGCTAATATACCTATATCACCTCGGCCATATGGAAAACCCTCTATTGCACAACAACAGATATTCGTAGCATCCACATCAACACAACCACCAACAGAGTGAAATACAAAGTTTAATGGATGATTTATCAAAGAAAAATTCCCCATGGAAGATTTTTAGGATAGAGAAGTTTTAAGTTGGCTCTATAAAGATGAAGATGAAACAATCCTTAATATCAAACTACCAACCGATCAATATGGTAAAGGATATTCAATCATGCAAAGGATGGGTTATGATGGTAATGGCCCTATCAGAAAGAGAAAAGGAGTAGTTGAGCCTATTCACCTTCCAGGACTTGCTACAAAAGATAAAATAGGACTAGGATATGATACTAACTCAAAAGAAAGACCATCTAAATAGTTGCATGCAACTATCCTCACATTGCAAGAAGGGTCTGATACACGGGCAGTCTGTTTGATAGCAATTCAAAATTTCATGGATAATAATTTTGACATGGATTCTGGTGAATATGAATGGGACACCATCCACAATGATTAGTTCTGGAGTGAAAAAAGGGTTGATTTGGTACACAATTATGTCACCCCAACTCTAATCGAAGGGGAAGGGTCAGCATCCCAGCCGTAAGAATCTGAACTACAAGGTGACTATGATTCTAGTGATACTGAGTCAGATTTAATCAAACAAGATTATCATGATAACAGTACCATCATTGATTTTCCTCATAGCTCAAATCCTATAGAAAACTCCGTTATGACCATAACCATAGACAATTTAGTGTAATCCAATGACCCGCTAACACTGATCCATCCTGATCTTATTGACTGGGATTCATTTGGACCTATCGATCTACCTATGTTTCCAAGCGACGAATCTATCGTGAACTTCCTTTCCGTAGATGGCACAAATGATTGTTCCACTAGTGATTTTCAGCATAGAGTCTTTAATTAGGAGAGTGTCAAATCTCCTAGCTGCAAAATTAAAATTAAAAAAGAAAGATCTAATGGTGAAAACAAGAATCTCGTAGTATTAGATCAAAGAAAAGATAAAATAAAGAGTGTATCAGATGGTGAAAACCTTTTTAAGGAACCTGATGATGGGATATTTGACACTCTCCTAGAGCATTATCATGAGTGATTGCCTATCTTGATTGATCCTACAAAAGTAGTTAATCTTGAAACTACAGAAAAAACAAGGATCCTACAATTAGCTACCTCAATGACAGATAAAGAAATACTTGACTTCATGGAATTTCTTAGAACAAATCAAGTCAAATTTGCTTGGTCTTATGCAGACATGCTAGGTCTTGATCCTAATCTTATAATGCATCACTTGTCCATCAAACGAGGAGTTAAACCTATGAAACAAAAACTCAGAAAGATGCATCCTCATGTTGCACTACTGGTTAAAGAAGAACTTTGAAAGCTCCTTGATGTGGGATTTATAAGATCAATCAACTATGCAGAGTTGATCTCCAACATCGTTCCTATGTCCAAGCCCAACAAAAGTGTCAGAGTGTGCACATATTTTAGATATCTTAATAAGGCATGTCCTAAGGATGACTTCCTGCTTCCAAGTATCGATACTATAGTTGATCTAACAGCGGGCCATGCCATGTATTCACTAATGGATGGTTTTTTTGGTTATAACCAAATCGAGATTGCACCTAAAGACCAGGACAAAAAAACATTTACATGTCCCTATGGGACTTATTGTTGGAATGTCATGCCTTTTGGTCTAAAGAATGTCGAGGCTACTTACCAAAGAGCTATGACTATAATTTTTCATGACATGATGCACACATTCATGAAAGATTATGTAGATGACATATTGGAAAAATCGTACACAAGAGAAGGACATCTCTAAATATTATCTAAAATCTTTGCAAGGTTGGAAAAGTTCAAAGTTAGCCTCAACCCCAAGAAATGTGTTTTCAGGGTTACATTTGGGAAGCTCTTAGGATATACAGTATCAAAAAAAGGAATTGAAGTACATCTTTCCAAGGTGCAAGCAATCATGGAAATGCCTCCACCCAGCAATATCATTCAGTTGAGGTCATTACATGGATGACTTCAATATATATGAAGATTCATTACATAGTTGGCAGATATAAACCTACCTTTCACACATCTATTTCATAAGAATGTTCCTTTCAAATGGGATGATAAGTGTGAATTGGCCTTTCAACAGATCAAGCAGTACCTAATGAACCCACCAATTTTGGTACCACCAAATCTAGACAAACCTATAATCTTATATATTACCACAAAAAAGACATATTTAGGGGCATTATTAGCACAAGAGGACTCTATAGGAAAAGAATGTGCAATTTATTACATAAGCCAAACACTTGCAGGTCATGAAATCAACTAAATTTTTATCGAGAAGGCTTGCCTCGCAATAGTCTTTTCCTCACAAAAATTTTGGCACTACATGTTAACTCATACAATCAATCTTGTTGCAAAGATTGATCTACTCAAGTATCTGTTAAGCAAGGCTACATTGACATGAAGACTAGAAAAATGGGTTATGATCCTAAGCGAGTTTTACATTCATTATGTTGATCGTAAAGCAATCAAATGACAAGTTATTGATGATCAACTAGCTAAAGCACCACTAAAAGCAGAGCATCCCATGTACATTGAATTTCCAGATGTTGATGTCTTCATGGTAGAATTGAAGCAACCTTGGTATTTATACTTTGATGGATCTATCACTCAACATGGATCAGGGGCAGGCATACTCTTTGTCACCCCTCAAGGAAATACCATTCCTCAGTCATATCGGCTAATGTTTCCATGCACTAATAACATAGTTGAATATGAAGCTTTAATCACTGGACTCAAGATAGCATTGGAATGGAGGATTACAGAACTACAAGTTTATGGTGATTCATAGTTAGTCATTAATCAGATCAATGATGATTATCAAACCAAAGATGACAAACTATTGCCATATGAGAAGATGGTTGACGATTTCAAGAAGTACTTCATAGATATCAAGTTCCTATAGATTCCAAGACTTGATAACAAAGCAACTGATGCTATGGCCACAATCGCATCATTGCTACAACTCCCATAAAATCAGGCTCGCTATGAATTTCTAGTGGAACAATCATTTGCACTTGCCTATGACACACCTAAAATCCAAATCATTTGCCACTTAGTAGGATTTTATTCACCTTGGTATGGAAATATTTATGCCTACGTAAAAGATGACATCTTATCACCTGACTTATCCTATAACCAAAAGCACAATTTCATTCACCAATCCTCTCGCTATACTCTTATCACTCACACCTTTTATCATCACAGTCTTGATGGTACTTTACTTCAATGTCTTGAATGTAATGAATTTGACAAGGCTTTACAAGAAGTTCATGGAGGAATTTTTGGTACTTATTCGAGTAGACTGACCTTATCCAAGAAATTGATTAGAATTGGTTATTACTGGATGACTATGGAGAGGGAATCATTCACTTTCATGAAATAGTGCTCTAAATTCCAAATTCATGGGAATATCATTCATGCTCCTGCATAAGAACTTCAACTGTTCACGCCAACCTATCCATTCTCCCAATGGGGGTTAGTTCTAGTTGGCAAGATTCATCCCTCATCATCGAACAAACACAAGTTTATCATCATAGCAACAAAGTATTTTAGCAAATGGATTGAGGAAGTACCTCTCACTAAGGCTACCGGTATACAAATCTCATCATTCATACTCAACTATCTCATTTGTCGGTATGGAATTCCCAACTCCATTATCACAGATAATGGATGACCATTCAAGAATCAGGATGTTGATGAACTTTGTGAGTGATTCCATATCCAGCATAGATATTCAACACCTTATTATCCACAAGGGAATGGCCAAGTAGAGGCCTCGAACAAAATAATACTAAAAATATTAAAAAAGACTGTGAATGATGCAGGGAAAGATTGGTACATTCAACTTAATCCAGCATTATGGGCCTATAGAACTAGTATCCAAATGCCAACAGGAGCAACACCATTTGCTCTGGTCTATGGAGCAAAAGCCATATTTCCACTAGAGGTTGATATTTCATCACTAACGGTATCCTTAAAGGGTCTCACAACAGATGATGAATACAAAGTTTCTCGACTGCAAGAGCTGGAACTCCTTGATGAGAAGAGACAACGAGCAGCTAATCATTTGAAAGAATATCAATAGATGATGTTTCGCAGCTATAATCACAAAGTCAAGGGTATGTGCAGGATCAAGATGGGCCAAAAAGTGGCAATATGTTGGGTATGTGGCTGACGATTTTTTTTTACCCAAAATTGATGAAACAAAAAGGGTTTTTAAAGGAGATTCTCAGCTTTCCACCAATATAAATTATGTTTTAATTTTAATTTAATAAGTAATTATTATTCATTTTCTATTCAAGTTATGACTAAAGTCCTCATTGATAGACTGATTGAAAAACATCTATAACTTTCAAACAGTATCACATTTTTTGAATCCAAAATATGTGCCACATTCTATACTTCACATACTATAGGATTAAAAAAAGAAAGATTGAATTTCATGAATTTTTGACCAAGTTAAGGTGGTCAGACATACAATTTTTTTATATTTTGTAAAATTTGTAATAAAAAATTCATAATTAATTATTTACTTGGAAAAAATTAATAAAAAAATATGCATCACATTAGGACATGAGTCATATACTTATATCTAAAATATTATAAAAACATATTATCATTTTATTATGGTTAGGGTGGTCAGACAAACACCTACTTATTTTTTCCCTGAAATTTAAGTACTATTGCATTGAAATTTCAATTTTTTGATAAATAGATTTTTTTTTTCAAAACAAACATAGTAGTTTAGAATCTACATTCAATTTTCTAGAGATTCTATTCTTACATATTTTTTAAATAATATAGATAACTTATTCAAATTTTTATGTCAAATTGCCTAACTCTGATTTTTCTGATTTTTTTGCCACTTAAGGGCCTATTTTTTCCATGATGATCCTGCACATACCCTCAAGCCACATACCTTTCAAGTTGGTGATCTTGTTCTCAAGGAGAACCCACATAATCAGCAAGAAAGAGAGAAGAAAGGTAAGTTTGAACCCAATTGGCTGGGTCATTACATGATCATCGTTGTATACGGTTTAGAAGCATACAAGTTATCAACACAAGAAGGGGACCTATTTGATGAACCCATTAACAACATGCACCTGAAAAAGTATTATGTCTGAAATAGTTATCATCATCCAAAAATGTCCTAAAAAAATCATAAAAACAACAAAAACAGTCCTGAAGAAATATAAAAATAGTAGAAAATGTCCTAAAAAAAAGAAAAAAAAGAAAAAGGGAAATCAGAAAAATGCAATAATAACAAATAGTGAAAATCTGGAAAACAGACTCTATTTGTAGCTCTCCATCTATTAGTTCATGACCTACACTTAGCTTCTTAGCTTTCATTTCATGCATTTTTCCATCATCTTAGGGCCATACCAACATCGTGTGGTCATCATTTTCCTAGAGCGATAAAATCTTACCATGGCTTGATCAATGTACACATTCATTTCAACAAGTTGTGTCAATACTAGGGGAAAAACATTGACATACTAGGGGCAATCAACTTTCAGGTTTTACCAAAACAGCTGGACAATGACATAAAATTCAATCATGCAAACAAACAATCAAATCACATGAACAACTATCCAATCATTGATCCATATCACAACAGTTTTCAGCTAAGTACTATATCATGACTCATATCTAGATTCTCTAAAATATGAATAATGATTGGAATAGAAATATTATATTTTGATCAATGGTTGTTTGATTTTTTGATATCATCTCTCTGGAGCACACTCGATGATGTACTGAACTAGATTGGTGAGGAAAGAGGATGATATTTCTTTGTCTATTTTCTTGAGATTAACTATCAATTTGGTGCAAATATGTTGTGAGACATGATTTCCAAAGCGTATAATTGATGATAGAACCACATTTGCATTAGAAAGTGGTTAATATTTTCTATTTAAATGCAATAAATGCTCAGGTCATCTCGGTTCAATTATACCTTGATGCTTGTGTTCACTTGCTATATCAAAAATCATGAAAGTTGTACTCAGGTCATCATTGGCACTAATTTCCCCTCTGATGCTTGTACATACTTCCAACATTTTAAAATAATCTATGATGATTCAAGAAAGCTAACAGAAGGCTCAACAAATGGTTAGTTTCATTTAGTTACATTTCATTTAAATCATAGTACATATTTGCATACTGGATTTGCATCAGAGTTTTAAAAAGGCTTAAAAAAAAACATCAATGATTGTCATGTCCCTTTGGACTATTTGTGGAGGACTTTCGAACATTTGTTTCATTATCATCTTTCATCTTCATCCTCATTTCATTAATCATTCTCATTTCATCTAGGTCTTGTACATATCATATAGTTTATCATTTATCATTCATTTTCATATCATTTAGATACTTTATCATTTATTTATTCATCATTATGCATTATCACTTCATTTATCATTTTTCATATCATATCATTCATTTATCCATTAGGTATTTCATATCATTTCCATTTTCATATTATCTATCGTCTTCATATCATTAACATCTTCCTTATCATTTTCATATCCATGTCATTTTATTTTTACATGGTTGCATCCCATTTACCATCTTCATTTTATCATATCATTTTATTTCATTTTATCATCTCATCTCATTTCATTTCATTTTATCATATCATTTCATTTCATTTCATCTTACTTATCATTTCATATAATTTCCATTTATCATTGCATTTCATTTCATCTATCATTTTATTTCATCTTACTTATCATTTCATCAACATTTCATTACATGTCATTTATCATCTTCTCATACATCTCATTATTATTAATCATGTTCATCTTATCCCATTATTTATCATTGGTCACATTACATTCATGTCATATCTTTAATCATCTATCATGTCATTTTTCTCATAATCATTCCTCACATATCATTTCATATCATTTCCTAATTCATATACATATTACAAATTAATGATGCATTTCATAAACACAACAACCATTTTCCATCACATCATTATTTATTACATTTGAAAAATCCAAAAACAAAAATTTCATACATACATTACATTTCCACATCACTTTCCAACACATTACAAGCATTTCAATTATCCCATTACACATTTTCATTAATCATATTATAGGTCATCCACCTACATGACATCATTAGTATGCATCATAAATCATCCTGCATATCATGTTAGTCATCAAATCATTAACATGCATATCAAAATCCATCTCATCACACATACATATCCATATCATCATCACATCAAAGAAACACATCATCAAAACTCATCGCCACTGCATATCATCACTCATCAAAACTAAATACAAATGTCCAATGTCCAATGAAACTAAACAGTATAGAGAGATACATGAGATATGATAAAAAACCAAAATACATGCTCAGATACATCAATAAATCCTAAATCGATAACTCAATGCTGGCTGGTGGACCCACCTGATGAAGTTGGTCTCGAGGATGATGGCTTGCCACTTGTCCCTGCATCGGGATCCCATCGAGGCCCTATAACCCCTCTGCTCTGTCTAGTTGTCTATGATATGCTCTAGGTCCTACTGTGAGATCGAGGGTAAGGCTCTCTGCGGTCGGGAGGACACAACTCCTCATACCTCACTCGGTAGTACATGGCCTCCCTAGCCATCTCAAACTCCTCTGCAATGGCCTCTCGTAAAGATGCACTCTCAACAGTGCCCATAAGTCTCTGTGTGACACCCTATGCCTCCACTGCTCATCGTCAGAAATAATCCCTCTCTACTATCAACTGGGCTACTTGTGGGTCTGGTGTAGGAAGAGGTACTTGTACCTGTGCTTGTACTTGTACCTGTGCCTATACTTGAGCCTGTGCCTGTTCCTACGCAAGTTATGCCTGTAACTACACTACAACACTCTAATCCTGAGCTAACTAGCTCTGCCACTGTGCCTATTGATCCTAAAGCATCCACACATAGGCCTACAGAGTATGTATTTGTGCCTACTAGGTATGTGCAGGATCATGATGGGCCAAAAAGTGGCAATATGATGGGTATGTGGTTGACAATTTTTCTTTACCCAAAATTGATGAAACAAAAAGGGTTTTTAAAGGAGATTATCAGCTTTCCACCAATATAAATTATTTCTTACTTTGAATTTAATAAGTAATTATTATTCATTTTCTACTCAAATTACGACTAGAGTCCTAATTGATAGGCTAATTGAAAAACATCTCTAGCTTTAAAACAATATCACATTTTTTGAATCCAAAACATGCATCACATTCTATGATTCACATACTATAGGATTAAAAAAATAAAAAATTAATTTCATAAAGTTTTGACCAAGTTAAGGTGGTCAGACATACGATTTTTTATATTTTTTAAAAGTTGTAATAAAAAATTCATAATTAATTATTTACTTGGAAAAAAATTACAAAAAAATATGCATCACATCCGGACATGAGTCCTCTACATATATCTAAAATATTATAAAAAATATTATCATTGTATTATGGTTAGGGTGGTCAGACATACACCTACTTCTTATTTTTTCCCTGAAATTTCAGTACTACTGCATTGAAATTTCAAATTTTCAACAAAAAGATTTTTTTTTTAAACGAACCTAGTAGTTTAGAAACTAAAATCAATTTTCTATAAATTCTATTCTTACATATTTTTGAAATAATGTAGATAACTTATTCAAATTTTTATGTCAAGTTGCGTAACTTTGATTTTTCTGAATTTTTTGCCACTTAAGGGCCTATTTTTTCCATGATGATCTTGTACATACCCTACTATGACATGGAGGCAACCCTGATCACTATCCTCCATCCAACACTAGTCTTAGGCCTCCGCATAATCTAGAAACTGCCCAATAAGTCTGGCCTTGGTCTCACTGGCCTGACTCTCACTAGCCTCTACTCCCCACCTCTACCATCTTTGTCGTCATCCCCATCATCATCATCCAAACTCTCCTCATCCCCACTATCCTCCTCCTCTCCTCCACCAACTTCCTTCTCACCACCCGCTACATCCTCCTATCTCTCGACCCCTAGATGAGGTACCACCAAAATGGGTGCCGACTCATCTAGACATGTGAACTGCAAAAATGGGTTTGTGTGATAGTAAACTGAGTACTCCTCATACATGCCAGCATCAACAATATCTAGTCTTTCATCCCATACCTCAGGTTGTAATGCAGTATACTCAGTATATGCCACTTGGTAAGAAATGCAAAGACCCCATCCAAGCTCATCCTTGCACCGTCCATAGTGTGCAACGCCCTGCAGCATACCCCGTGTAAAACCAAACTATCTCTATAATTGCAAGGCCAAAAATCTCTCTATAATGAATGGTGTATGACCTATCAGGAACTAAGGTATACCTACAAATGGCATCTCCAAGGGATCTATGTCCCATACATCACAATCCGTATAGGGCCTCCATATCACAACATCCATGTCGTCCATGGTACGTCTCTAATACTCCACCTTGCCCAACTTGGGCTGGACAAGTGAAATCAAGTAGGCATACATGTATGGCCTTCCTTCCATCCTAACCCTCAAACATAGCAGTCTAGTAACAACAATATGCTCGCATGCCTAGATCTAGAGCAGGGTAACACCACAAGACAAGCTCGATGACCCTGTGTATACTACCTGGTGCAAGTCATGATATAAATGAGCTAGCATGTAGCTCCCCCAGGAATATCTCCTCTGCTGAAACATCATCTACATGATGAGCCCCCCCATCCAAATGATAGCCCCTTTCACCAACAATCTAAAAAAAGGAGGCCTCCAATGAAAGCACCCATGAACACTGTAGGTAAGGCCGGATATCCTCTAAAGTCTTCCCACGACACCCAATACCCTGCTATATGTGCATCTCCAAAAAATCTCCTGAGGGCATCTGTCCCACCCAACTCCTTGTGATCATAGAACACAAGGGCACCTACCACCAGGATCCCCAAAATCCTGTATACATCCTCTAGGGTCACCGTCAGCTCACTAGTCGGCAAATGAAAGGTATTATGTGTTGAATTCCATCTCTCTACTAATGTAGTCAATAGTCCCATGTTGGCCCGAATAGGAGGCATCGACAACAATGAACCCAACCCACATCCAACTATCAACTGCACATCTAAAGGTGTGAGATCTCGAATCCTATCCCACCCCACAGGATGACGCTCTCTAATATGGAGGTTTTTGAAAACCTCCTATTTTTGGTCATGACAAGGACAATCAATCCAACTCATATCAGATTCATATCAAAAACAACCTATCTACTTCACATCATACATATTAGTGACCCATATCAACAAATCCACATCCATCAAACTCGTATCTATCTATCAGACTCATATTAGGTGATCCATATCAATCAATGACCCATATCAGTGAACCATATCAAATGCTCTATCTAAGTGACTCATATCAGGAAATTAATGCAAAATATATGTATTTGAATATCAAATCAATCTACTCTATCATCAATTATTGTTTTTTTTCTTTTTTAGGAAATTTTTTTTATCAACAATCAATTCATCATCCTACTTGTACTTCAGTCATGAATGCAAATAGATTTTCAATCACATCATCTACTATTTGTTTTCTATCGTAGAAAAACAATTTATCATACGTCATATCAATTATCTACTCTTTGTTTCTCGTGCAATGGAAATGAAGTTATCAACTATCTACTCTTTATTTTCTATTTTGGGAAACAAAGTTATCAATTCATCATTTATCAAGATTTTATATCATTTCTATCCAAATCAACATGATGACAGGACAATTCATCTATTTATTGACCAAAGAAGCAATATAAATCATCATTTTTCATCAACAAGGGCATTATGTTTATTTCCTAGATGTGCTAATTTGCGGCCTATATGCGCTAAAACCCTAAATGCGCTACATTTTCCCCCATATGCGCTAGAAGCCAAGATGCACCATTCTATGCCTTAAAAGCACTAAATAAGCTCCTTTAAGTGCTATTTTCCCAAATTCACTAAAACTCTAATCAAATGTGCCATTTCATACCCCGAATGCACTAAAACCCTAAATGCACCATTTGTGTCCTACATGCGCTAATGTACCAAAATCTCTATCGGTGTCCTATAAGTGCTATTCTGTGAGTTGTATGAGCTAAACTATTATTTTCCTATATGCGCTACATTATTTCCTATATGCGCTATGGAAATATTTGAAAGCACTATTCTATTTCCTAAAAGTGCTAAAACGACATGCTTCATCCTAAAATCCACATCAAATCATTCAAAAATGGACTAAAAATGAAAATTTTCAAAGCACAAAGGGTCGAATTGACTCACCGGTGGGCCATATACAGTTGGTCTTTGATATCGACAGGCCCACTCGAATCTATGCCTGTGATAGGGAATCTCCATCTCACTAGGTCACTGTCAGAGCTAATAGTTTCTCAAGTCAAAAGGTCAAAATGACTTTCTCTTTTTCATCTTTTACCTTTTAAAGGTCAAACAAGGAGGCTTTTTGTGGCATGTTATTTTTATTTTATCTTTTTATCTCACTTTGACCTTATTTTTCAAATTGGGGCATTTTTCTACATGATTTTTTGAGAGCTAAATCACTGAATCAACATCAAGATCAACATTTCATCATCAAATCATTTTTTTTTCAAAACTCATATCATCATCAATGATTTACCTCCCGAGGGGGCATCATCAGTATCAACTGCATATCAAAATCAAATCAGGGATATATCAGTTAAGACTTTCGACCAAGGGAAAAATTAAAAAATGACAAAATTCAAAAGCGAGAATATTTTCTTTGAAGCAATGCATTTCACACATCACTTCAAAGAGGGGAAAAATGTATATGCATAAAATTGGTCATGTCTAATCCTGGCATTTAATTAAATATTTTATTATTTAATTAATCCTCTAAAGTCCTCTACATATGATTAAATTTAATTAATTTAATTATATTGTCCATTCACTTTATTCTACCACCGTAATTAAATAAATTCATTTTATTTAACTATTTCATATGCCTACTTGATTAATTAAATAAATACTCTTTATTTATTTTATTTAATTATCACATATTTGAATTTAATTAAGTCTTTTGATTTAATTAAATTTAAATATTTCCTTTCTCCTATTCAAATATTTCTTCTAATTAATTAAATATTTTATTTAATTATGAAATCCTCCATTATTCTTGAAATCTTGAGTAAATATTCTATTTTAAGTAAAATCTTCCATGTCACCAATAAATGAATAATTGAATTTAATAATTCATTATTTATCTTCTTCAAAATCTTTCCAAAATCTCACAAAAAGATGTTTTTTACAATTCATCTTTATCATCTCATCTTATCTCTTCTTTGAAAAAGGAAACAAAGCTTGTTTTTTGTTTTCTTCTATTTTCTTTCTAGTCTTATCCATCTTTGACCATTCGATATGCCAGGAAATTTCACAACCGTTGATCACCTTAGCCAATTAGAATCCTTCAAAAACTCTATAAATAACCCTTGAAATCCAAGCATTGGTTACCTACAAATTACAACACATACAGATTAGAGATTATTTGCATTCTAGCATTCTAGCATCTTTAGCATTGTCATTATCATCTCTAGCTTTCATAGTATCGTAATCTTGCATTTTTATAATCATAGCATGTTAATCTTAGCATAGCATTGCATGCATTCATAATCAATCTTGTTCGCTAGGAAGACTGTTTGTTGAGCCTAGCACACAATCTGGGAGCAAGCTGGAATCGACAAAAACACTGGAGATAGAGGACGATAGTATGACATTGAGAGAAAAAAATTGAGTTTGCAATTTTGTTATTTTAATTTTTTTGTTTTGATTTAATGTTCTATCATTGTGTTTTGATTTGTGTAATATACATTTATACACTCTAAAATCGATCACACAAAAATGCTTGGTGCGACGATAGAGGAGGCCAGCGAAATGGCATCAACATTTATTGTTTTATGGTTTCCATGTAGGGGTGATGGTGCAAGTTACATTTGTCTTTAAAGTCCTCGAAAAAAAAATCAAATGTCTATGCCATTTTCAATAACACACTATATGTAGATATATGGGTGTGTATATATATATATATGTATATCTATAAATATGTACATATATAAACATATATATGTATATATATATACATATATATACATATATGTATATATATGCATACATATATGTATATATATATATACATATATATACATATATGTATATATATGCATACATATATGTATATATATATATACATATATATGTCTATATATGTACATATATATAGATATACTTACAGAAATGTATTCACGAGCACCCTAGAAAAAATTAAAACAATACAACATCTTGAACACCACCTTATCAAAAATAGAACAATATAGCCCAACCTAGAGATCAATAATCAATAGTCCATAATGTAATTAAATATCAACTATATAACATCAAATATTTCATTCCAATGCAACCATAACCACCAAACATAAGGAATAAATCAAACAATATTGGTTTAAAGAGCGATCAAGATACATACGTACATATCTACATAGATACATACATACATATATATATATATATATATATATATATATTTGACGTTCATTTATTCCTAGATAGTATTCCTAGATATGCATGCAATGCATAATGGTGGGTTGTATTTTTATGGGGTGTGCAAAAATAGATGCAAACAATATCGATATCCATATTAGCACATACATCAAGTATAGTAAAAACCATGACCCATGTTTAATCTCACACTTTATATACAAACTGCCCATCTAACAAAACCTTATTAAGGCCCAGATGAATAAGAAGCACCTCTAAAGATATTGCAAGAAAATAGCTAATAATTCCTTACCAATGAAAATATGAACTAATTTATTACTTTGCAACCATTGGAAGCACATAGAAACCATAAGCCAAATAATTTCTTCAAGCCCACAAAAGAAAAATCAACAATTCCCTATGAAAAATAGCATGTAGTGTTTTATTACTTCAACAAGTATTTAATGTTGCACCTTTGAGCCATCCTACTTCCAATAATCAACTACTGGACATATTATTATAAGAAAAAATGGTAAGATCATCTTCATTGAACCTTAATGTCTTTATTCTTTCAATAAGAATAATTGAAATGATAAATGAAACAATTTATTCAATCCAACAAAAGACCAAACAACAATGCCCCATGGAAACTAGCACAAATGTTTTAATGCTTCAACAATTATTAGATGCAAAGCCTACAAAAGTGGAATGCAAGATATCAACAAGCAAGATAAAGACATATGCACCTCTGAATCATTTTATTTTCCAATAATTGGATTTTGAACATATTTTGACTTTCAGGAGCTTCTTATTCCAATTAATGATCATATGAAGTATGGCTTGAATTCATTTCAATAAGACTTATATACTAAAGAAAATATTATCTACAAAGGAAAACAAAGCAATCATATGGTTATGCTACAATTGTAACCAAAAAATGGTAGGTACAATTGAATAAATAGTAGATGTTATCACAACTATCACCAGCACATGCAAACCATACAAGAACCAATGTCTATACCATCTAGCATTGAAGAGAGAAAACATCCACACAAAATTTTCCCTCAATTGACTGGCTGAGAAGGCTACTAATTCAAACATTTTGTTGCCTATAATAATTCCTTGCATTGGGCTAGGTAATATATTACAAGCAACAAAAGGTTTGAATTCATAGCCTTTTTGTTGAGGAAAATGAGGGAAAATTCAATCTAGATGTTTGGTCTCTCCATAATTTTGAACGAGATAGTTGCACAGAAAGGAAAAAAATATGGTATACACATCTATTTAGATATAGTAGTCTCTACACAAATAGATATTTACATGTGTACACACACACACACACACACATATGGCTATATGCATGTGCTTTTGATAATTAAGTACCACATGAAGCATGCCTGCAACTCATTTTAATAAGAAATATATATTAAAGAAGACATTATTTAAGAAGGGAAACACAAACTTCAAATTTATTGTTTTGAGAAGATAGTCATTAATTTTTAAAAAAAAATTGTTATTTCTTTCATTCTTGAAAAGGGATTCTTATAACAATAGGATCTCCATTAAACATGCTAAAGAACATTGAGTGACACATACATGTGGTTAACACCTTTTTTGAGTTGTTAAAAGGGCTATTCAAATGCTCTTGTCAGTGCCAGGCATAGGAAAACAAAACAACCTAGCCAACGCCTGGCAAGGGATAGTGACAATCCCTTATAGAACACAATATACCCTTCTCAATAGCATAGTTCTAAAAATGGAACAATGCAAATTAGGGAAGGCAACAATGATCGACAATGGCTACTAAAATTATAAACAAGGCTACAAGACACAAAGAACACAATATCACAAATCATTTTTCCCAACAACAGCTCTTCCCACTTGCTTCAAGCCCACCCCTTCCTACTAGCTTTCCTACACAAGAAAATGGGAAAAATATTATCGTAGGGAACACTTTTATTTTCATTTTGCAACCATTTTCCCATGAAAAAAAACACAACATAACCTCCACCCACCTTCGGAGAAGTTGCACAAATCTTAATTGTGCTTACACCCTCACAAAAGCTTACCCTCATTGCTTACGGCTCTCACAATAGGTATAGCAACAAAACGACACCAAACAATTCCTTATTGATAATTCCCTAGACATTTAGTTTGTTCTCGAGGCATTAAATGCCAGCTATTATGACAACCATCACCAATACATGCAAAGCATACAACAATTAATGTTGACATGATCAAATGTTTAATTTTTATGGCCCTCTCTATCTACCGAGGGGAAACATGCCACCCTATTCCCAAGGCAGCCAACAACCACCTTCATCACCTTTTCACAACCATTGGAAGGCTACCAAACTAGGAGGCCGATGAAATTTCTGACAAAAGTTATCAACGATCTGCCACCTTTTTCTAGATCGTCGAAAGTCTAGAAAATGGGACTTGGTTGACAAAAATTCCAAGAAAATTTCACACAAATAAGGAAGCCAAAAACTGCCTTTGTCACCTTTTCATAGCCATTGCAAGGCTACCAAACAAGGAGGCTAACAAAATTTCTGAAAAAAGTTATTAACTATCTGCCACCTTATTTCCAACCACTGGAAGGCTGGAAAATGGGAAGGCTGACGAAAATTCTAAGAAAAGTTTACACAAATAGCCTATCGGCTAAATATATACATATATATACATCTATATATACACATATATATACATATAAATGTTATAGACATTACATATACGTTTACATATACATACATATATACACATATATCCACATGTATATGCATATATATATATACATACATATAGAGATATATATTCACATAAATACATACATATATATATATATATAGATATAGATATATACATATATATCCATCTATACATATATGTATACATACAAATATATGTATATATATGTCTGTACATATATATACATATATACATGCACAAATATATACACACAAATATATATATACACATATATGTATACACTTTAGCTGTATATGGGCCATCCTTTTGTGGTAGAGGTTTTGTAAAGGTTTGTGACTGTGATGTCCAACAATCAATGGGAATGGGTGCAATAGAATAAAATGGTTAATATTATGTAGTTCATGTTGTTGATGTCCACCTTAGGCTATAATGTTTCATTTGTGGGTTCCATTTACCATATATACATAGATATATATACATATATGTATACAAAAAAATATACATACATATAAATACGCACACACAAACACACATATATAAATATACATACACATATATAAATATACATACACATATATAAATATACATACACATATATAAATATGCATACATATATCTATATATATATATATATATATATATACACATATATGTGCGCATTGTTCATTGCACAAAGTTGGGGAAAATGTAGAGTAACAAACCAATGGAAGAATATAACCCAATCCATCCAACAACAATCGACAAAATCTGCATCATCTTTTAAATTTTATTAGGTTGCAAGCATAAGCAAAAAATAGGATCCATTAATAGCAACCCACAGAAAACCACAATACAAACAAAACTTGCAAACATTAACAATTTCATTGCATTCTAAATATAGCCACAAGGATAAATAATTTTATTCCATACCAACTACCACCACAAAATGAAAGGCATAAATATATACAAATGCATACATATATATACATATATATATATACATATATATATATATGTATATATATATGTATATATAGATACAGCATACATATTATATACATATATAGCATACATATATGAGCAAAATTATAATGCATATGCAATGTATATATATACATATGTATAGCATAATATTGGTGTATGCATAGGCATATATGCATATGTATATATATTTATTTATGAGCATATATATTCATATATATATATATATATGCAACATATATATGTGTAATATATAGGATACATATATATATATATGATATATAATATATACATATACAAGGAGAGCATATAAAGTATATATATATATGTGTATATGTAATATATATATATATATATATGTATATATATATGTGTGCGATGATATATATTTGTGATATATATGGATATATATATATATATATATGTATATGTATATGTATGTGTATATATATACATATATAGACACACATATATATATATATATATAAACACACATCTATATATATACATATATATGCACATATATATAATAGTTGTGAGCAAGGACGACAAGCTTCTGTTGAGGTGCAAGTGCAATCATTGGGTATGGGAAGAGGTGCATATTAATAAAACCATTCCTCGAGTATCTCTAAAACAATCCATGTTATTTTCCAAAGGGCACTGTTGATTGTTACAAAGCACAAAAAACTGCACAGTAACAAGCCAAGGCAAAAAAAAACCCAAGGTACCCATCAACAATCGATAAAAAATATAGCACCTTAACAACAAATGGAAGACTGCTCAACAATGCCCTTTTCTAAGTAGGAAACAATATAGCCCAAGAAACACAACAACAAACAAAAACTCCATAACATCAACAATTTTATTCCATTCCAAACATAGCCACAAAATGAAATCCATAAAGAAAAACCCACAAAGATTCACAAAATAAAATAAAAATGAAGTTAAAATATAATCATTCCTCAATAGAAACCTATTAAAAAATTGAAACAATATATCATTCTAAAAAATTAATAGTGACAAACCCATCCAAAAAATATACTTCTTTCTGAGCACAACCTTATCAAAACTGAGAACAATATAGCCTTTTCAGCAACACCTTCTCAAAAATGATACTATATAGCCTAAGAGAGAAAAAAAAATCAACAATACCCACTCCAACAAAGCATAAAGTGCACAAAATAAACTATTCTATTTTTTACCAACCATAGCCACAAAACGAAAGACATAAATCAAGCAACATTGGTTTCAATAGCAACCCAGTTGGACAAACCCACAAAACTACAACCACGAAACCCAACAAAAATAATAGCCACATAACACAACCCTAAATGAAACAATATTTCTTTCAACAAATATGAGAGTCTTTTCTCAACAACACCATATCAAAAATTGAAACAACACAACTTTTTGAAGAGAACCTTATCGAAAATGGCACAATATAGCCAAACATAGACAACATAAATCATCAAAAACAATTATATTTTATTCCATACATAGCCACAAAAAGGAACCCATAAAGAGAAACCAGCAAAGATTCACAACAAGCAACCCAAGTAAAAAATATACTTATTTCTCAAAAAAATCTTGTCACAAATAGAAATAAAATTAGCCATTTTAGCTAGAGTCTATTGTGGAAAAATAACAAAAAATGTAAAATTTAGTGTGGTGAACATCTGTATTTGATAGAAAATATGTAAATTAGTATATTTAAATAGTTTTGTAATATATAATACAAAATATTGAATACACATGTAGTGCAAACGATATATATACATGTATATATGTATCTATATATATATATGTCTATATATATATGTCTATATATATATATATTGCTGCATACATAGCCAGTGAAATTTAGTGTCATGAACATCTGTATTTGATAGACAATATGTAAATCAGCAAATTTAAAGATTTTTATAATGGATAATACAAAATATGGAATACACGTGTAGTGCAAGGGATATATATGCATGTATATATGTATCTATATATATATAGTTTGTTCCATACATAGCCACAAAATGAAACCCATAAAGAGAAACCAACAAAGATTAATAGCATCCAACCTAGGTAAAAATACACTTATTTATCAAGAGAAGCTTATCACAATTAGGAACAATATAGCCTTCTCAACAACACCCTCTCAAAAATTCACAGTGACAAAAACATAAAAAAATATACTCCTTTCTGAATGAAACCTTATCAAAAATTGAAACAATATAGCCTTTTCAATAGCACCTCATCCAAAATGATGCAATATAGCCTAAGACAGAGAACAATAATCAAAAATACCTAATGCAACCAAACATGGACTCTACAACATTAACTATTTCATTTCGTTCCACCGACAACCACAAAACAAAAGCCACAAATCAACCAATATTGGTTTTAACAGTGACCCAGACACAAAAACCCACAAAACCATAGCCATAAAATCCATGCAAAATGATAGCCACATAACGCAACCACAAAGGAAACAATATTTGTTTTAACAAGCAATATAGCCTTTCCTCAACAACACCCTATTGAAAATTGAAACAATATATCCTTTTGAACATAACCTTTTCAAAAATGAGACAATATAGCCTTAGCTATATAATAACAATCGATAAAAACTACATAGCGTCAACAATTTTATTCCATTGTAAACATACCCACAAAACACAAACATTAAATAGAAACCTGATGAAAATTGACAGTTACAAACACATACAAAAAATAGTCCTTTCTCAACATAACCTCATTGAAAATTGAAACAATACGGCCTTTTCAACAACACCTTCTTGAAAATGAAACAATATAGATTAAGCAAGACAACTATAATCAACAATTTCCAATGGAAGCTAACACAAAGTGTGTAGCATTAACTATTTTATTCCATTGCAACCATTACCACAAAACGAAAGCCATTAATAAAAAAATATTGTTTTGAAGACTGACCCAGATCGAGAAACCCACAAAAACACTAAAAATGACGGTACGAACCCATGCAAAAGCATAGACAGAAAATGGGAACATTAAAGCAAGCAATAGTCATTTTCACAAAAAGTATACTCTTTTCTCAACAACACCTTATCAAAATTAGAAGCAATCAACAGTACCTTATCACAAATCTAAAACAATATTCCCTACCAAAAAGGGTAGATTCACAGTAACCAACCCAAGTAAAAATATACTCATTTCTCAACAAAATCTTACCATAAATAGAAGTAATATAGCCTCCTCAACAATGCCCTCTTGAAAATTAATAGTGACAAACCCATCAAAAAACATACTCCTTTCTCTACAAAACCTTCTCAAAAATTGAAATAATACAACTTTTTCAATAGTTCCTTATCGAATATGATAGAATATAGCCTAACATAGAGAACAATAATCAATAATGCCTATTGTAACCAAACATGGATTGTACAACATTAACTATTTAATTTTGTTCCACCCATAACCATAAAACACAAGCCACAAATCAACCAACATTGGCTTCAACAACGACCTGGACACAAAAAACCACAAAATGAAAACCCTAAACCAAACAATAGTCCTTTTCACAAACATTATATAGTCATTTGTCAACAACACCTTATCAAAATTAGAAGCAATGAATAGTACCTTATCGCAAATAAAACAATATTGCCCCCCAAAAATGGCGAACCACAAATGAAACAATATGACAGTTTTTTTGATATGCACCTCTTCCCGCTTGCTTCAAAAAAACCTCTTTCCGCTAACTTTCTCCAGGATGCCTTGTTTATCCAAGCCTCCAAACATAGCCAAAAAATGGAAACCATAAACAAAAACCCACAAAAAATCACAATATCAAATCCATGCAAAACCATACACACAAAACGCGAACCAGAAATGAGACAAGATTTCATTTTTAGAAAATATATTGTATTTTCTTAACAAAAACTTATCAAAATTTCAAACAATTAATAGTACCTAATCGCAAATCAAACAATATAGTCTACCACACACCGCGAACCACAAATCAAACAATATCACCAGTGGTTTCATCAACATGCACCTCTTCCCACTTGCTTCAAACCCACCTCTTCCTGCTATCTTTCCTACACAAAAATGGGAAAAATATAATCACGGACGACACTTTTCTTTTCCTTTTGCAACCATTCTCCCATGCCAAAAACACAACATAACCTCCACCCACCTTCACAAAAGTTGGACAAAGCCTAATTGAGCTTGCACCCTCACATAAGCTTACCATCATCACTCACGACCCTCATAGCAGGTATAGCAATAGAACAATACCAAACAATTCCTTATTGAAAATTACCTAGAAATTCATTTTGCTCCTTGAGGCATTAAATGGCAACTATATGACGACCATCGCCAGTTAACACAAAGCATGCAACAATTAATGTTGCTATGATCCAACGTTTATTTCCACAGCCTTCTCTATCCACGTGGTGGGAAGAAGGCCACCCTATTCCCAAGGCATCCAATAATCGCCTCCACCACCTTTTTCATGACCATCAAAAGGCTACAATATCGAGAGGCTGATGAAAATTCTGACCAAAGTTATTAATATCCGCCACCTTTTTCCTGACTTTTGAAAATCTAAAAAATGGGAAGGCTGACAAAAATTCTGAGCAAAGCTCACACAAATAGCCTATCAGCTAATTATTTAAAATATGGCACCATTCTCGAGCCCATGATGATAAATACTCAAATTTGTTTATGCAAACTAGCAACCAAATACGTAATCCTCACCATTGTGCTATATAGAAGATCCTTCAATGGTCTCTTACTAAGGTGTCTGAAGGACTCGAAAATTCCTATAGCCCTTAACCAGGCTCATGCTGGTGCCTGTGGAGGTCATTTTGGAGGATGATCATTAGTGCAAAAACTTATCCATATGGGATACTATTGGAGACATATGGAGAAAGATTGATTTGCTTATGTTAAACAATGTCACAAATGTCAAGAACATAACAATTTTATTCATGCCCCTACTTCTGAACTTCGTGCCCAAATTCCCATTTGGCCATTTTTAGTATGGGGATTGGATCTTATTGGAAAAAAATCACCACACTCTTCTGCCGAACATACATTTATAATAACCACAATAGACTATTTCATGAAATGGGTAGAAGTTATTCCTCTTCGATCTACAAATACTGAAGTAATTTGTCATTTCATATTGGAACACATAATTACTTGCTTTGGACTTCCTTCACAAATCGTTTTAGACAATGGAACCCCATTTAAGAATAATGATGTAAAGAAATTTCTTGAAACATTCAACATTCAACATCGATTTTCCACACCATACTATCCGCAATCCAATGGACAAGCTGAAAGCACTAATAAGATTCCTAAATGAATCCTAAAGAAAATTGTTAACAAACATCATAAAGATTGACATACACAATTACATTATGCACTTTGAGCTTATTGAACAAGTGTTAGATTATCCACACAAACTACACCTTATAACCTTGTTTATGGTATTGACATGATCATGCCCTTAGAGTTAGAAATTCATATGCTACAAATTTCTCTTCAAGACCTTATTGATGAAACCACTTATAAATACCAACGATTGCATCAACTTGAAATTCTCAATGAAAAGTGCATTAATGCTCTTAAGCATCTCTAGGCTTACTATAAACAATTACAATGAAAACACAATACCCATGTCATTCCTCACATGTTTCATGAGGGTGATTTTTCTCTCTATGAGAATCAATGCAATAGCCATGTCGATCATGAAGAAAAATATAAATTTAGCCCTATTTGGTTAGGACCTTACATAATCGATACCAGTTATGAATCTGGTGCTTATGTATTAACAGAGCTCAATGGAACACCCATTAAGGAACCTATTAATGTCACACATTTTCCTCGTTATTATCTCTAGTCCCCTTGAATAGTATGATTGAAAATTAGTTTTGTCTAAAGTTATTTGGTTACATACTACATAACTTTCACATTGTGTCATTCTTAACAACCGATCATGTGTTTGACTTGAACACTAGGGTAATTATTTAAGTTAATTTTATAATTACTTTAGATTTCATACTATTCACCCTTGTGTTATGTTAACTTTGATCCTTATATGAATTATAGGTGTATCTAACTTAACATACCTTCTTTAAAATAACTATGTTGTATCCAAAGTGAAACTGAAATATGTTTTACATTAGATCACATCAATCATGTTAAATCATGTAGACATTAATTAAATAATTTCACAATTTCACATTAACATTTAAAATTCAAACACATTAAGACATATTGCAAACCATAAAATTCTCATATATATATATATATATACCAAAAATTTTATGTACATCTCATCATCATATACAAAATCACCAAGGTCTGTGAGAAATAGACCCCTCAGAATCTGGTGCCCATGATCTAGTCCTCGGACGTCATGAGATGGTCATGTGTGATCATGATCATGATCTGCCAACTCTGAGTGCATAATCCAGACCCTATACTCACCCAAGAGCTACAAAACGCTCATTTGCATCTTCTCATCTCACTCATCACTCTCAAGGTACATGAAGGTAAAATGAAATAGTAAGTAACAAATTACTCTCCTTTACATCTTTTCACCTCTTTTCACCCTTGTTTACTCTTATGCACTAAAAGAGGGTTATTTTCCCTCATAAGTTAATAAACTATATTTTCTTCAAAAGAATATAACAAGAGCTAGAGAACTCCATTTTTGACATCGTTTGATGCGTTGGAATCATGACTCCACACCTGACATCATCAATCATCTATGGTTATGTGGCATGGTACTCAGAAATTCCCTACAATATGATTTTCCTTATTCGACATGGCTAGATTGCTACCTTGATTCCACCTCCATAAAGCAAGTGGAATCAAGGGTGGCCATACATCTACCCTCGAATTTGATTTCCAAAAATTTAGATACAAGGATAAATTTGGACCACTAATGAATTTGTATTGCAGGATGCGGTTCCTAATGTTGTGGTTTTGCAGATAACTACATTGGGGAATTCATTCTTCTGTCTTTTGAATAAGTATCCTTTTATAAAATAAAGTGAACTATTTAGATGGTATGTGGGTATGTTTAGGATCATCATGGAAAAAATAGGCCCTTAAGTGGCAAAAAATTCAGAAAAATCAAAGTTAGGCAACTTGACGTAAAAATTTCAATAAGTTATCTATATTATTTCAAAAATATGTTAGAATACAATTTGTAGAAAATTGAATGTAGTTTCTAAACTACTAGGTTTCTTTAAAAAAAAATCTATTTGGTGAAAATTTGAAATTTTAATTGAGTAGTACTTAAATTTTAGGGAAAAATAAGTAGGTGTTTGTCGACCCCTAACCACAATAAAATGATAATATTTTTTATAATATTCTAGATATAAGTAGAGGACTCATGTCCCAATGTGATGCATATATTTTTGTAATTTTTTGCAAGTAAATAATTAATTATTATTTTTTTATTACAAATTTTAAAATTATAAAAACTTGTGTCGACCACCTTAACTTGGTCAAAACTTCATGAAATTCATTTTTTTCTTTTTTTAATCCTATAGTATGCAAAGCATAGAATGTGGCGTGTTTTGGATTCAAAAAATGTGATACCATTGAAAGCTATAGATGTTTTCAATCAGCCAATCAATTAGGACTTTAATTAAGTAATTCAATTAGAAAATGAATAATAATTACTTATTAAATTGAAAGTAAAGCATAATTTATATTGGTGGAAGGAATCTCCTTTAAAATCCCTTTTCCTTTCATCAATTTTTGGTAAAAAAAAGTTATCAGCCACATACCCATCATATTGCCACTTTTTGTCCCATCATGATCCTACACATACCCATGTGCAAGATCATCATGGAAAAAATAGGCCCTTAAGTGGTGAAAATTTTAGAAAAATCAAAGTTAGGAAAATTTTTGTAAACATTTGAATAAGTTATCTATATTATTTCAAAAATATGTAAGAATAGAATCTAGAGCAAACTAAATGTAGTTTCTAAACTACTAGGTTTATTTATTTTTTTAAATCTATTTGGTGAAAATTTGAAATTTCAATGCAGTAGTACATAAATTTCAGGGAAAAAAAAAGAAGTAGGTGTTTGTCTGACCACCCTAACAACAATAAAATGATAATTATATCTTGTTATAATATTTTAGATATAAGTAGAGGACTCATGTCTCAATATGATGCATTTTTAATGTAATTTTTTTCCAAGGAAATAATTAATTATGAATTTTTTATTACAATTTTTTAAAAATATAAAAACTTGGATGTCTGACCACCTTAACTTGGTCAAAACATCATGAAATTCATTTTTTTTAATCCTATAGTATGTGAAGGATAGAATGTGACACATGTTTCAGATTCGAAAAATGTGATACCGTTTGAAAGCTATAGATTTTTTTCAATCAACCTATCAATCAGGACTTTAGTCATAATTCAAATAGAAAATGAATAATAATAATTTATTAAATTCAAAGTAAAGCATAATTTATATTGGTGGAAAGATGAGAATCTCCTTTAAAAACCCTATTCATTTCATCAATTTTGGGTAAAAAAAAAGTCGTCAACCACATACCTTACACATACCCATCATATCACCACTTTTCCCCCCATCATGATCCTGCACATACCCTAGAGTCCTTTAGCTTACATACACACGTAGAGTCATATGGGTGCTAAAGTCTGGGCTAAGTGTGGCATAGAAAATTGGACACTCTTGAGAAAAGAGACAATTTCATGGTTAATTTGAACCTACTTTTGTGTACCCTTGCATCATTTATTCTTCAAAACAACATTTATAGGACCCTAAGATCCATTATTTTTTATCTAGAGGCCTGTTTCACTTGAAAAATCATCTAAATCTTGATAAACAACACTTAATTCACTCATATTCCAAAAACCCACCTCCAAAAACAACTAATGGGACCCATTCACCACCTTGGGAAAATGAGTCCCCTCTGGGTTGACCCATTCGCCAAGGGTGGCGAATGAGTCCCTTTTGGGGAGAAATCCAAATTTGATTAGGAATTTAATCAATTCAACTTAATTTTTTAATGGATGTCCGCCTCTTAGGTCCAAATAACTGAAAAATTAGGTGTTGATTCCTATAAATAAATTTTTTAGGTAATTTTTCACATCTCTTAGCCCTTTTTTACAAAGAAAAATCAAAAGTCAAGCATTAAGATTCTTCTACAATAAGTTTCATTAGAATATTCTACAACAAAGTTCAAGCTTTAGGGTAGAAAACTAAGGTTTTTGTAGGTCTTCAAGCTCACTTTTCATTCAAGATCCAACATTGCAAAGAATTGATGATGGATGCCTAGGGAGAATCATGGAGAAATCTAGCTTGAGGAGATGCAACTAGTCATCAAATCACACCTAAAGACTTGTTTTCAAAGTGATTCCATCTTCCATTTTCTCTCCATCTTCAGATTTAAGATTTTCATTACATTTGCATGTCATTTGTATTCATTTGATATGTTTTAGGCTTTCTAGGATTGAATTCTTGCATTATTCAAATCACATTTACATTCGTCTTATTCTAGCACAATAGAATAGGGTTTTATCATACTTCAGACTTTCCTAGTCTTTAACACACTTAAGGCTAGGGTTTTATGTAAATTTTATCCATTCAAGGTTTGATTACCTAATAAGGGGTTTTACTAAGGAAAACCCCCCATTAGACAACAAATTTTAAGTTGTTTTGTATGAATTTTTTGAGATTTAGATTCGGGTTTCCGTTAAGAAGTGTTGTACAAGTGATAAGGTACATATCTGAGATTTGAATTTGTAGAAAATTGAAAAAGGAATAATTCACCATGCTTGGTGAATGAGTCCCATTTGAGGTAGTTGTGAGAGTTAAATGCAGATTTTAGTACCTATTTAGCAAAAACTAGTTTTTGGGTAGAAAACCTTGACCTGCGACTGATTCGCCCAAGGTGGCAAATGAGTCCTAGTCAGCCAAAAAGTCAACTTTTCTAGATTTCCAAAGTGGTTCATAGTCTTCATTAGTCTTACTAGTGCACACATTCTGAGTTATAACTTTCTATTTGATTCTATTTGCATATTTTTTCATCTTTTTAGGTATTTTGCAAACGTCACTATATTTTCAAACATTACATATTTCATTAGTTGTGTTTTCATAATTAGTCAACTTCATCAATTACTTGTGCTTAGATCATTGTATTTATTCATATTTATGTCATACATTCCTTATTTTGAGTGAACCACCTCCATTTTAGGGGTCTATCTCTCTCTTATTAGGCAGAAAACCCTAAGCGTGCAAGATAAGTACACAGATTACAAACCTTACAATTGATGGTTCAAGTAGGTTGGTGAAGCAGTGATATCTTAGAGTACTACTACTAAGGTTTTGGAACTAAATACTCATACTAATTTCAACCAATTGGCATGTCTTGACATGGAAATTAATCCATGAGTAGAAAATTGTAGAAAGAATATTATAAAATATATTCCCCATACCTCTCAAGCTCCCTCCTCAAGGTCCTTGTTAGCAATGGGGGAAAAACTATTAGCAAAATTAGGAGGTAAAATCATTGATAAAATTAATGAGGACGAACCTAAATAATTTTGACTACTCTCAAATTCTTTCAATCTCACAAAATCAATTTGATACAACTTTATCTCCAAAAAAATATAAAGAAAGGAAAAAAATTTAAGACAAGGAAAATACAAGAAGAGATTGTTGTGGGTTTACAGACTACCTTCGATAAAAATATGAATGTAAGGAACAGGAGATATTTTCTCTCTCGTTGAGACCAATGAAGCTCCTTTCATGGAATGTTAGGGGCTTAAATGCCCCTAAAAAGAGGTGCTTGATTAAGCACTAGATTCACACAACCAATGCAAATATATTTTTTCTATAGGAAAGAAAAAAAATAGAGAAACATAATAAATAATTTTTTACAATATGGAATACATGGGGAGTGATTCATATACCTATTGTAGGGCCATCAAGAGGTATGGAAATCTTATGTAATCTATGTAAGGTCAAGGTCATTGGTCAAGTTTATTGTAGCTCAATAATGGTGGATGCTCGTGAAGCTTGAACATTTCTAGCACGCATTTTGGATATTCAATATATATGGCCCTACATCAAATGTAAATAAGTAATAGGTTTTGGATTCCTTTATGGTAAATATTAATTTGCTAAAGGATGAATTGGTCATATTAGGAGGATATTTTAATGTTATCTCTTCCTTGAAATAGGAAAATTGAGCAATTATCCCCCCTCCTAAAGTAATGGAGGACTTCTATAGTTTCATTCTAGATAATGCATTGGTCTATTGCTTACCAACTAATTCTAAATTCATTTGGAAATATAGAAGAATTTTTTTTTACCTCATTGTAGAAAGGCTAGACAGGTTTTTCCTCTCCATTCTATCAACCAACTTAAATTTTAACTATTCCTCTTCCATTCTCACATTTTCTAGATTAGACCATTACCTGATCCAATTGGACATAGCTTGGAATTATAATCCAATGAAATTAAAATCCTCTTGTACAATAGAAAGAAGGCAAATTCCTTGATTTTGGGAATAATTAATGATAAATTAAACTTAATGAGGCCTTGATTCAGTGTTGTGAGGTGTTTTACACATCCACACTAGGTCTTGGACCCTTGCAAATTGAATAAAATGCATTTATTGATCTCTTGTGAAGGTTTTGTGAAGTGTTGTAACACATTTCTAAACTTTTCTTGACTCTTTTCATTAAAATTCACCTAAAAATCACCTTTTTATTCATTATCAAGTCCTATTTTAAAGTGTTGTAAAGTCTTGTAACAAGATTTCATGATTTTCTCATTAATGATAAATTGAACTAAATGAGGCCTTGATTTAGTGTTGTGAAGTGTTTTACACATCCACACTACGTCTTGGACCCTTGTAAATTGAATAAAATGCATTTATTGATGTCTTGTGAAGGTGTTGTGAAGTGTTGTAACACATTTCTGCACATTTCTAGACTCTTTTCATTACAATTCACCTAAAAATCATCTTTTTATTCATTATTAAGTCCTATTTTAAAGTGTTGTAAAGTATTGTAACAATATTTCATGCTTTTCTAGGCTTAATTTCACTATTTACACCTTTCTTATGCTTTATTTGACCCCTTTATGCCCTCATAAGGCTTATTTAAGTGTATTTTTGAATGTAAACCCGACAAACAACATTAAATGCAAGATAATTCCCGACACCCACTTACAAGTTCAAGGTGGGACCCAGTGGCCATGGGAGGCGAATGAGTCCCTCTTGGCTCAAAAATCAAAATAATTCAAATTTTCTTTTGAGTTTTTATTTAAAAATACCTTATGTCGACCTGTAATGAGGTATTATCGGGTTACTAGGGCATAAGTGTGTATAAATAAGTGTTTTTCCTCCCATTTCAACCACCATTCAATTTCTTAACTCATTCACAACTCATTCATCATCTATCTTCTTTCTCAAGTTAAGCAAGCTAGGGTTTATCATTCTAACTCATTAAGTGAGCTTCCAAAGACATTCAAGGGTTGATTCTTCATGTTTTACTGAAGAAATTAAAGATCAAACATCATGGCAAGATAATAACTCAATTGTTGCATGCTTCATTACTTTGTTTCATCATTTTTCTTTTATTACCTAAAAGGGGTTTGACCAAGGCAAACCCCCATGCACTGACATCAAACATTTTTCTTTCTCTTCTTGTGTGTATGCTGATTTAGGCATCTTGAATGCTTAGAAGTTATTAAGAATCAAGTTGCAAAGTTTTTTAGGTCTTCTCTTCATTATACAAGGAAAAATATCAAGAAAAAGTCACTTTCAGGTTCAGAAATTAGAGTTTTAGAAGTGGACACCTATAGAGAATCAAACTGTAGACTGAGAGCTCCTATTTCCTCTTTTGAATTCTCAAAAATTCAAAATTGGTCTCATTTACCATGGGTGGCGAATGAGTCCCACTTGCAGGTTAGTTTTTGGTTTTTGACATTTTTCGATACCCTTTTGTCCAATATGGGCTCCAGTTTAGTTTTCCAGAATTGGGACTAATTCACCCAAAATGGTGAATGAGTCCCACCAAGCCTAAGAATTAGCATCAAAAACATTTCAAATGTCATTTCCAACCTCTAGCAAGTTTATAGGTGCACTTCTTTAGTTTCATCCATTTCTATTCAGTTTTGCATTCATTTCTAGATATCTTTGCATTACACAATGTGTTTTGAAACAAGTTGCATTTCATTAGTTTCCATTCAATAATCAAGTTTTTTCATTATTTTTATGCTTTTTAATCAATTTATTTAGACATATTGCATCCATATCACATTAATCTTTGAATGTAAACATTGCATTTTGACCCATCTTTCTCCATTTAGGTGTAAAACCTTAGAAGTGTTAGAAAGACCCTTGGTGCCAAAATATTTGTTACATTTTGGTGAACCTACTTTTTGAATACTTCTCTTTTCTGATTTGGAGTCCTTCATCATAGATATAGCATGAAATTGAGCTTGCATTAGGATTTGCATGGATTAATTTGCATACTAGGTTTAAAATTTTGCATTCATGAAAAGTGAATTTAGGTTGCATTTTTGGCATCTAAAATAGTTAAAATTTTCTAAAAATTTTGCATTTTAATCTTAGGTCTACATCTTACAACACAGAAAACATAAAAATCCCTCTGAAAAAATTGAAAAATCTCAAAAATTTCCCCACTGGGACTCATTTGCCACCCTGGGCTAATCAGTCCCTTTTGACCCCTAAAACTACCTTCTATAGAGCTGAAAACCCTATTTTTATGCTTATATTTGCTGCCATTAGTTATCTATATCAGTTGGCTGAGTTTTTGTATCATTAATTTCATTATATTTAGCTTACATTAGCTCATTTCATGCATTTTTGAAATTCACATTTGCATTTCCAATCTTTCATCTTTCTGATTATTGCATAGTGTCATTAGTAAATTACTTTGTTTGAAATATTAAAAAGTTACATTCCATCCTATGTCTTTACATTCGATTTTAAGTTGCATAGCTTCTCTTACATTTAAATCATTATCAATAAGAATTGTTTACATTCATGACACTTAGACTTTTGCAATTTTCTTTTTCAACATTATTTCCTAGTTCATTTAGGTTAGTTTCATTAGGAAATGAAAACAAAAAACAAAAAACATCAAATGATCCAATTCAAAAAATGATTCAATTTCGAAAAACCATAACATCCAAGCCCTTTAGTAGTGATGATTTAGACATGTTAGATGAATCCCTTAAGGAATTCCTCTCACTAACATCATCCACTAAAGATTTGACACAAAAGGATGCATGCATGATAATCATGATAATCATAAATGTTCTTCTCTTGATATCTCTCCCATTGTGTATGAAGGTATCTTGATGAAAGAAGACACAATCATTGACTATCATGAGAGTTTTTCTTTTCTTCCTTCTCCTCCCCCTTGCAAAGAAATTATGACACACAAATCTAAAATCATTTCCACTAGCTTACTGAGTCCTCATTCATCTCCCAACACCTCCCCTAATTTTGAAAATGCTTTAGTGAATACAGATACAATCATGAACGATCATGACAAACACATTTGTTTGGAGGATATGATTGAGAGCTATGACATTCCTACCTTTCCTACTCAATAAGACACTCTAGTATATCAAGATATACGTGTTGATAATCATGACAATCAACCCTTTTCTTCTTCTACTATCTTCTCTACACATGAAGAAGATAGTTTAATGTTAGAAGATATTGTGATGGAAGATCTCTTTACACAAAAAGGTTCAATCATTGGTAACCATGAAACTCTTAGTTATCCTTCTCTTGATTCCTCTCCTATGAGTGATGAAGCTATCTTTCCAAATCCAGCTTTAGTGTTGTGAGGTTTTTTACACATCCACACTAGGTCCTGGACCCTTGCAAATTGAATAAAATGCATTTATTGATGTCTTATGAAGGTGTCACAAAGTGTTGTAACACATTTATAAACTTTTCTAGACTCTTTTCATTACAATTAACCTAAAATCACCCTTTTATTCATTATCAAGTCCTATTTTAAAGTGTTGTGAAGTCTTATAACAAGATTTTACACTTTTCTAGGCTTAATTTCACTATTTACACCTTTCTTATGCTTTATTTGACCCCTTTATGCACTTATAAGGCTTATTTAAGTGTATTTTTGAATGTAAACCTAACAAACAACATTAAATGCAAGATAATTCCCGACACCTACTTACAAGTCCAGGGTGGGACCCCTTCTCCATGGGTGGCGAATGAGTCCCTCTTGGCTCCAAAATCAAAATAATTCAAATTTTATTTTGGGTTTTTATTTAAAAATACCTTATGTTTCCCTATGATGATTTATTATCAGGTTATTAGAGAATAAGTGTGTATAAATAAGGGTTTTTCCTCCCATTTCAACCCCCATTCAATCTCTTAACTCATTCACAACTCATTCATCATCTATCTTGTTTATCAAGTTAAGCATGCTAGGGTTTATCATTCTAAATCATTAAGTTAGCTTCCAAAGAAATTGAAAGGTAAATTCTTCATGTTTTCCTAAAAAAATTTAAGATCGAGCATCATGGAAAGGTATTAACTTTATTGTTGCATGCTTCATTACTTTGTTTCATCATTTTGGTTTAATTACCTAAAAGGGGTTTCACCAAGGCAAACCCCCATGCCCTAACATCAAACATTTATCTTTCTCTTCTTATGTGTATGTGTATTTAGGCATCTTAAAGGCTTGAAAGTTCTTAAGAATCAAGTTGCAAATTTTTTTAGGTCTTCTCTTCATTCTACAAGGAAAATTTTAAACAAAAAGTCACTTTTAGGTTTAGAAATCATAGTTTCGAGAGCAGACACCCGTAGAGAATCAAAGTGTAGACCAAGAGCTCTTATTTACTCTTTTGGATTCTTATAAGTTAAAAGGTGGAATCATTTACCATGGGTGGAAAATGAGTCCCACTTCCCAGTTATTTTTTGGTTTTCTAAATTTTTTGATACCCTTTTGTTTGAAACGGGCTCCGGTTCAGTTTTCTAGAACTAGGATTGATTCACCTAGAATGGTGAATGGGTCCTACCAGGCCTAAAAGCCAGCATAAAAAACATTTCAAATGTCATTTCTAGCCTCCAACAAGTTTAGAGGCGCAATTATTCAGTTTCATCCATTTTTGTTCAATTTTGCATTCATTTCTAGGTATCTTTGCATTACACAATGTGTTTTCAAACAAGTTGCATTTCCTTAGTTTCCATTCAATAATCAGTAGCTTTCACTAGTTTTCTGCATTTGAATCAATTTATTTAGACATATTGCATCCATATCTCATTAATATTTAAATGTCAACATTGCATTTTGGCCCATCTTTCTACTTTTAAGTGAAAAACCCTAGAAGTGCTAGAAAGATCCTTTGGCCAAAATATTTGTTATAGTTAAGGCTACTGAAACTAAGCCCAATATGATGAACATTGACACATATGATGAAAATATGAGCAATAAAGAACAAAATCCTAGGGATGATGACGAACAAGATCCTATGGCTGCTAATGACCAAAGTACTACTAATACAATGATAGGAGTGATTGGCATTGAGCCTCGTAAAGAACAAACAAAAATTACCACTAACAATACTTTTTGTTCAGAGGAAGCAATAAAAAATGGTTCTAATAGTCCCCTTTACATAGCTGACATAATCAATAATAGGTCCACTCCTTGGATTTGAATTGATCCCGTCTATGGAGAGAATGTCATCATAGAAGAACTCTTATATGTTCATGAACTCCCTCAAGATAGATATTATAAACTAGAAACATGGATTAAAATGCATGACATGGTTTTTCTCATTCTAGGATGGGCTCAATCACACTCCATTTACATGTAGGACCAAATAAATTAAATCTATCATTCTCTATCATCTCTAATTCAGACCAATTTCATGTAAATTTAGGCTACAAATGGATTCACTCCATGAATATGGTCACATACATTTCCATAAGTGCTTAAAGTTTCTAGTCAGAAATGAAATATTCATAGTGAACCATATTGGCCTTAGAAATCCATTTTCCCATGGGAAGTTCTCCCTAGATTATTTTTAGTCTGAGCCCATGGAACCTATAAAACCCCGTGAGGACTTTCTTTTCCTATCTTACCCAAAGTTCAAATGCATAGACAAATTATCCTTTGAGAACTTTCCTCCACCCATGACTGAATCACCCCCACCTAAGCCTAAAGCCCTTACAAGAAACCAAGATCCATCCATAAAAAATCCCTTTCCAATTTCCTACAAAAGGCCTAGAGAAAACCAAAAAAGTCATAATGTGCCTCCTAAGAAAATTTATAAAGCTAAAGAGAAAGTGGTTGAACAACCTTCCATGGTTTCTTTCATTCTTCTCTTACAAGAAGAAGAGGAAACTATAGTTGATAAACTCGCACCTACACAAACACAACTATAAAACCATAATAAAAGAAACATAAATGTTACGGAGCATAGGTGTAGATGTCATGCTATTGCTCGAAAGATGAATGAAGAGAAAAAAATTGAAAATCAAAATATAAACTTGACAAAAGTAATAAACAATGGCTCTCCTCTCTTACCAGAACAAACATAGTTTATGTCACCAACACAATAAGGACCAACACCCTCTATGGATATTATCATTTATCCTCCTGTTGTGGTTAACTTGGATGATGATGAAGAAAATGCTTAAATTGATGAGCAAGTGCATAATGAGCTAAATTTCTTATTTTCCTCTTATATGAGGTTAGACGATAACAACCATGATAATCCTCCTAAACTGAGTAATGCACCACATGTTCAACCTATCCATTCTCCTAGTACAACAATTGATGTTGTGCCTCTCGCTAGTGATCTCCATTCCACATATACTGAACAAGACTGGGATGTGGATGACCTGCTCGATGGTTGACTTGCATGTGCTTTACTTGTCTTTTTTCTTTCCTTTTTTCTTTTGATTGCATGTGTGTGATGTGATCCCCCATATTGTTTGATGTTTCCTCTCTCTACGTGCATTCCTCTATTTTACCTTAATTCTTTTATATGTCATAAACTATTTTTCATTTTTCACTAGTCTTTGTTGTTTTCATTTTTCACTTGTGTTTTCCTTTTGGCGATGGTGCAAGGTGTCAAGAAACCCTATGTCTCTTCCATGTTGACACAAAAGGTTTTCCATTTTTTTTTTTGATGCAGGAGCATCCAGTGGTGTAGGGAAATCTTGTGTCACCAAAAAAAAATGTTTTCTTTATTTTTTTATTTTTTTTTGAGTCTCATGATAGCACTTAAGGGGTATAAAATAGTTAAGCGTCAAAAATAACAAAAAATGGGCACTTACTATTTTTATTAAGTTGACCAAAATGGGATCATATGGATGTGAAAATTTACCCCCAAGGAGCAGAGCTGAAAAAAATTGTTGGTCATGAAAGAATCGCCTCAAAACCCTACATGGTTTGGGCGAAATTACAGTTTTCTTCCTGGGAAATTTCTCCAATACAAGTTCAAATTCAGATATAAAAATTTGGAGGCCCCAAAAGAGCTCAAAAAGTTGCCGAACTGACCTACAGTGGATTCATGCATTAGAGAGCTCGTTGAGAGCTTTTTGAATATTCATAGTGAACCATAGTGGCCTTAGAAATCCATCTTGCATTGGGAATTTCTCCCTAGATTATTTTTAGTCTGAGCCCATGGAACCTATAAGACCCCATGAGGACTTTCTTTTCCTATCTTACCAAAAGTTCAAAGAAAAATGCATAGCCAAATTATCCCTTGAAAACTTTCCTCCACCTGTGATTGAACCAACCCACCTAAGCCTAAAGCCCTTCCAACAAACCAAGATCCATCCATAAAAAGTCACTTGCCTATTTCCTAGAAAAGGCCTAGACAAAAACAAAAAAGTCATAATCCGCCTCCTAAGAAAATTTATAAAGCTAAAGAGGAAGTGGTTGAACAACCTTCCATGGTTTCTTTCATTCTTCCCTCACAAGAAAAAAAGGAACATATGGTTGAAAAAATTTCTCCTACGCAAACACAACTTGAAAACCATAATAAAAGAAACATAAATGTTAGGGAGCGTAGGTGTAGATGTCATGCTATTGCTCAAAAGATGAATGACCAGAAAAAAATTGAAAATCAAAACATAAACTTGACAGAAGTAATAAACAATGGCCCTCCTCTCTTACCAGAACAAACATAATTTATGTCTCCAACACAATAAGGACCAACATCCTCTATAGATATTATCATTTGTCCTCCTGTTGTGGTTAACTTGGATGATGATGAAGAAACTGCTTAAATTGATGAGCAAGTGCATAATGAACTAAATTTCTTATTTTCCTCTTCTATGAGTTTAGACGATAGCAACCATGATGATCCTCCTAAACCGAGTGATGCACCACATGTTCAACCTACCGATTCTCCTAGTACAACACTTGATTTTGTGCCTCTCGCTAGTGATCTACATTCCACATATACTGAACAAGACTGGGATGTGGATGACCTGCTCGATGGTTGACTTGCATGTGCTTTACTTGTCTTTTTTCTTTCCTTTTTTCTTTTGATTGCATGTGTGTGATGTGATCCCCCATATTGTTTGATGTTTCCTCTCTCTACGTGCATTCCTCTATTTTACCTTAATTCTTCTATATGTCATAAACTATTTTTCCTTTTTCATTAGTCTTTGTTGTTTTCATTTTTCACTTGTGTTTTCCTTTTGGTGATGATGCAAGGTGTCAAGAAACCCTATGTCTCTTCCATGTTGACACAAAAGGTTTTTCAATTTTTTTTTGATGTGGGAGCATCCAGTGGTGTAGGGAAATCTTGCGTCACCCAAAAAAAATGTTTTCTTTATTTTATTTAGTTTTTTTGAGTCCCATGATAGCACTTAAGGGGTATAAAATTGTTATGCGTCAAAGATAAAAAAAAATGGGCACTTACTATTTTTATTAAGTCGACCAAAATGGGACCGTATGGATGTGAAAATTTACCCCCAAGGAGCAAAGCTAAAAAAAATTGTTGGTCATGAAAGAATCACCTCAAAACCCTACATGGTTTGGGCGAAATTAAAGTTTTTTGTCCTTGGAAATTTCTCCAATGCAACTTCAAATTCAAATATAAACTTTGGAGGCCGCAAAAGAGCTCAAAAAGTGGCCGAACTGACCTATAGTGGATTCATGCATTAGAGAGCTCATCGAGAGCTTTCCGAATATTCATAGTGAACCATAGTGGCCTTAGAAATCCATCTTCCCACGGGAATTTCTCCCTAGATTATTTTTAGTCTGAGCCCATGTAACCTATAAGACCCCATGAGGACTTCCTTTTCCTATCTTACCAAAAGTTAAAAGAAAAATGCATAGCCAAATTATCCCTTGAAAACTTTCCTCCACCCGTGATTGAACCATCCCCACTTAAGCCTAAAGCCCTTCCAACAAACCAAGATCCATCCATAAAAAGTCCCTTGCCTATTTCCTACAAAAGGCCTAGACAAAAACAAAAAATTCATAATCCGCCTCCTAAGAAAATTTATAAAGCCAAAGAGAAAGTGGTTGAACAACCTTCCATGGTTTCTTTCGTTCTTCCCTCACAAGAAAAAAAGGAACATATGGTTGAAAAAATTGCTCCTATGCAAACACAACTTGAAAACCATAATAAAAGAAACATAAATGTTAGGGCTCGCGTAGATGTAGATGTCATGCTATTGCTCAAAAGATGAATGACCAGAAAAACATTGAAAATCAAAATATAAACTTCACAGTAGTAATAAACAGTGGCCCTCCTCTCTTACCAGAACAAACATAATTTATGTCTCCAACACAATAAGGACCAACACCCTCTATGGATATTATCATTTGTCCTCTTGTTGTGGTTAACTTGGATGAGGATGAAGAAACTGCTTAAATTGATGAGCAAGTGCATAATGAGCTAAATTTCTTCTTTTCCTCTTCTATGAGTTTAGATGATAACAACCATGATGATCCTCCTAAATTGATTGATGCACCACATGTTCAACCTATTGATTCTCCTAGTACAACACTTGATGTTGTGCCTCTCGCTAGTGATCTACATTCCACATGTACTGAACAAGACTGGGATGTGGATGACCTACTCGATGGTTGACTTGCATGTGCTTTACTTGTCTTTTTTCTTTCCCTTTTTCTTTTGATTGCATGTGTGTGATGTGATCCCCCATATTGTTTGATGTTTCCTCTCTCTACGTGCATTCCTCTATTTTACCTTAATTCTTCTATATGTCATAAACTATTTTTCCTTTTTCATTAGTCTTTGTTGTTTTCATTTTTCACTTGTGTTTTCCTTTTGATGATGGTGCAAGGTGTCAAGAAACCCTGTCTCTTCCATGTTGACACAAAAGGTTTTTCATTTTTTTTTATGCAGGAGCATCCAGTGGTGTAGGGAAATCTTGCGTCACCCAAAAAAAATGTTTTATTTATTTTATTTAGTTTTTTTGAGTCACATGATAGCACTTAAGGGGTATAAAATTGTTGTGTCAAAAATAACAAAAAATGGGCACTTACTATTTTTATTAAGTCGACCAAAATGGGATCGTATGGATGTGAAAATTTACCCCCAAGGAGTAGAGCTGAAAAAAATTGTTGGTCATGAAAGAATCACCTCAAAACCCTACATGGTTTGGGTGAAATTAAAGTTTTCATCCTGGGAAATTTCTCCAATGCAAGTTCAAATTCAGATATAAAACTTTGGAGGCCGCAAAAGAGCTCAAAAAGTGGCCGAACTGACCTACAGTGGATTCATGCATTAGAGAGCTCGTCGAGAGCTTTCTGAATATTCATAGTGAACCATAGTGGCCTTAGAAACCCATCTTTCCATGGGAATTTCTCCCTAGATTATTTTTAGTCTGAGCCCATGGAACCTATAAGACCCCATGAGGACTTTCTTTTCCTATCTTACCAAAAGTTCAAAGAAAAATGCATAGCCAAATTATCCCTTGAAAACTTTCCTCCACCCGTGATTGAACCAACCCCACCTAAGCCTAAATCCCTTCCAACAAACCAAGATCCATCCATAAAAAGTCCCTTGCCTATTTCCTACAAAAGGCCAAGACAAAAATGAAAAAGTCATAATCCGCCTCCTAAGAAAATTTATAAAGCCAAAGAGGAAGTGGTTGAACAACCTTCCATGGTTTCTTTCGTTCTTCCCTCACAAGAAAAAAAGGAAAATATGGTTGAAAAAATTGCTCCTACGCAAACACAACTTGAAAACCATAAGAAAAGAAACATAAATGTTAGGGAGCGTAGGTGTAGATGTCATGCTATTGCTCAAAAGATGAATGACCAGAAAAACATTGAAAATAAAAATATAAACTTGACAAAAGTAATAAACAATGGCCCTCCTCTCTTACTAGAACAAACATAATTTATGTCTCCAACACAATAAGGACCAACACCCTCTATAGATATTATCATTTTTCCTCCTGTTGTGGTTAACTTGGATGATGATGAAGAAACTGCTTAAATTGATGAGCAAGTGCATAATGAACTAAATTTCTTCTTTTCCTCTTCTATGAGTTTAGATGATAACAACCATGATGATCCTCCTAAACCGAGTGATGCACCACATGTTCAACCTACCGATTCTCCTAGTACAACACTTGATGTTGTGCCTCTCGCTAGTGATCTACATTCCACATATACTGAACAAGACTGGGATGTGGATGACCTGCTCGATGGTTGACTTGCATTTGCTTTACTTGTCTTTTTTCTTTCCTTTTTTCTTTTAATTGCATGTGTGTGATGTGATCCCCCATATTGTTTGATGTTTCCTCTCTCTACGTGCATTCCTCTATTTTACCTTAATTCTTCTATATGTCATAAATTGTTTTTCCTTTTTCATTAGTCTTTGTTGTTTTCATTTTTCACTTGTGTTTTCCTTTTGGCGATGGTGCAAGGTGTCAAGAAACCCTATGTCTCTTCCATGTTGACACAAAATGTTTTTCATTTTTTTTTTATGCAGGAGCATTCAGTGGTGTAGGGAAATCATGCATCACCCAAAAAAAGAATTTATTTATTTTATTTAGTTTTTTTGAGTCCCATGATAGCACTTAAGGCGTATAAAATAGTTAAGTGTCAAAAATAACAAAAAATGGGCACTTACTATTTTTATTAAGTCGACCAAAATGGGATCATATGGATGTGAAAATTCACCCCCAAGGAGCAGAGCTGAAAAACATTGTTGGTCATGAAAGAATCACCTCAATACCCTACATGGTTTGGGTGAAATTAAAGTTTTTGTCCCGAGAAATTTCTTCAATGCAACTTCAAATTCAGATATAAAACTTTAGAGGCCCCGAAAGAGCTTGAAAAGTGGCCGAACTGACCTACAATGGATTCATGCATTAGAGAGCTCATCGAGAGCTTTCTGAATATTCATAGTGAACCATAGTGGCCTTAGAAATACATCTTCCCATGGTAATTTATCCCTAAATTATTTTTAGTTTGAGCCCATGGAACTTATAAGACCCCGTGAGGACTTTTTTTCCTATCTTACCAAAAGTTCAAAGAAAATGCATAGCCAAATTATCCCCTGAAAAATTTCCTCCACCCGTGATTGAACTAGCCCCACCTAAGCCTAAAGCCCTTCCAACAAACTAAGATCCATCCATAAAAAATCTCTTGCCTATTTCCTACAAAAGGCCTAGAGAAAAACAAAAAAGTCATAATCCGCCTCCTAAGAAAATTTATAAAGCCAAAGAGATAGTGGCTGAAAAAACTTCCATTGTTTCTTTTGTTCTTCCCTCACAAGAAAAAAAGAAACCTATGGTTGAAAAAATCGGTCCTACGCAAACACAACTTGAAAACCATAATAAAAGAAACATTAATGTTACAAAGTGTAGGTGTAGATGTCATGCTATTGCTCGAAAGATGAATGAAGAGGAAAACATTGAAAATCAAAATATAAACTTGATAGAAGTAATAAACAATGGCCCTCATCGCTTACTAGAACAAACATAATTTATGTCTCCAACACAATAAAGACCAACACCCTCTATGGATATTATCATTTTTCCTCTTGTTGTGGTTAACTTGGATGATGATGAAGAAACTGCTTAAATTTATGAGCAAGTGCATAATGAGCTAAATTTCTTATTTTCCTCTTCTATGAGTTTAGACGATAACAACCGTGATGATCCTCCTAAATCGAGTGATGCACCACATGTTGAACCTAGCGATTCTCCTAGTACAACACTTTATGTTGTACCTTTCGCTAGTGATCTACATTCCACATATAATGAAGAAGACTGGGATGTGGAAGACCTGCTCGATGTTTGACTTGCATGTGCTTTACTCGTCTTTTTCTTTCCTTTTTTCTTTTGATTGCATGTGTGTGATGTGATCCCCTGTATTGTTTGATGTTTCCTCTCTCTATGTGCATTCCTCTATTTTACCTTCATTCTTCTATATGTCATAATTTTTTTTCCTTTTTCATTAGTCTCTTTTGTTTTCTTTTTTCACTTGTGTTTTCCTTTTGGGGATGATGCAAGGCGTCAAGACACCCTATGTCTCTTCCATGTTGATAGAAAAGGTTTTTCATTTTGTTTTCTAATGCAGGAGCATCCAGTGTTGTAGGGAAATCTTGCATCACCCAAAAAAAATGTTTTCTTTATTTTATTTTGTTGTTTTGAGTCCCATGATAGCACTTAAGGGGTATAAAACTGTTAAGCGTCAAAAATAACAAAAAATGGGCACTTACTATTTTTAGTAAGTCAGCCAAAATGGGATCATATGGATGTGAAAATTTACCCCCAAGGAGAAGAGCTGAAAAAAATTACTGGCCTCGAAAGAATCACCTCAATACCCTATATGGTTTCGGCAAAATTAATGTTTTCGTCGCAGGAAATTTCTCCAATGCAACTTCAAATTCAGATATAAAACTTTGGAGGCCCCAAAAGAGCTCAAAAAGTGGTTGAATTGACCTACAATGGATTCATGCATTATAAAGCTTGTCGAGAGCTTTCCAATGATATGCAATAATAGGAAATCGGACACTTAGATTATAAGTTATGGCCTAGCGAAGTTGGTCCTCTAATAAGTGAATTTCATAAAAAAAATCTTCCTAGGCCAGAAATCAATCGGCAGGACTTTTTGCACCAAAATAAAAGGGGAAATTTGATCATTCTAGAACATTCTAGGGTGGTTATTGAGGAATATAAAAAAGGGTTAAGTGGTGGTTGCAGAAGGTGGCCCTGATAGTGTAGATTGTGGCTCTAAATAGTAGATTTTCTTTCTAAGTTGATTTTGTTGTAATGAATCAAGCCCATGGAGCTGTAGTATGTAAGTTTTGAATCTGTAAATTTCATTTTCTAAAAATAATTCAAAGTGAATAATTTTTCTATCTCACATCTTTTGTGTTGGTATCTGTTGTTGTGATTTATGTGGGTTCTAGGCATTGTGGACCTCATCATTTTCACTCTCTTTGTGTCATTCTTCAAGTTCTATGTGTATTTTGGGAATTTTGAGGTTCCAAGATCTCTAATTTAATATTAGAAAAGATAGATACTGAACCCAAATCCATAGATCCCTTATGTGTTTCTAGGGTCCAACCCTCTTTTTCCTTTTCATGTTTGGCTACTTTAAAGTAATTTCTCACATCATGGTGTTAGCAATTTCTTTAAAGTGGGGGCATGCATTGGAATTATTTTGGCATTATTTCACTTGTATCTATTTTCATGTCCTTTCTTGGTGGTGTCATTGGGCTTTATTTCCTTTAAGAGAGTGATATTTCCTTTTCCTCTCTTGGAAAAATTAGGTACAATGTTCCCCGGGATGAGACCTTGTATTTATCCTCACTTGGATACATTAAGCACAATGTTCCCTAAGAAGAGATCTTGCACGAATGAAGTAAAATCCCTTTGAACATTATTCTTTCCTATTTCACATTTCTTTTTGTACCTTATTAAAGTCATGGAGGTATGGCTTTGATATGGTCCTCTAGGACTCACCTAATGAACACCTAGCATCACTATCCCTTGTGAGTGTGCATTTTCTTTTTTTCCTTATCATAGTCATGGGGGTACAACTTTGATATGGAACTCTTGGGGCTCACCTTCTGGCCAACTAGCTTCACTAGCCCTTGTTAGCATACATTTTGTTTGCACAGTGGAAAAAGTGTTTCACTTATAAACCTCTTTTGGACAAATAGCTTAGACCAAGTACATAGTGCATTGGATAGCCATTCGAAGCTTGATCCATTGCATTTTTCTTTTTCTTTTTTTTCCTTTTTCTATCTTCAATGGTGTATGCTTGTGATCTGGTTATGGCTTCATATATCATCTGCAAGCATGTTCCTTTGTACTTATGTTTGTTTTCCATAGGATCTTGATCCTAGGGGCTTGGCCACCCTCTTGATTATTGTCATCCTATCTTACTAGCATGCATACATTTGAACCCCTCTTGATTGCGTGGTTGGCTACTTTAGTGTGAGTTTGAAGCAAGTTCATTCTCTCACTAAAGTGGGGGCTAAATGTAGTGTAGGAAAATCCATACCCTTGCATTTTCACACTTGTTTGGACCTGCCTTGGTTTATTTATCCCTATTTATGTCTTAATTGGTCCTATTTTGCATCCACGAGACCAATGAATTATATCTTTTTCTTGCTAATCCCGACAAACATCAAAGGGTAAATGATAATTTAATGATTTTTTTAGTGTCCTTAATTTTTGGGTCGGGGCTAAGATGCCACCTATGGCATCTTTGTCCCCCAAAGGTCTTGGGACCCTAATTTCAAGTGTGCCTTAAAGAGGCCCCTTTTTGGATTCTATCCCCCGAGTTTCATGCCTTGACACTAAGACGCCACCTAGGGTGTCTTAGTCCCTCTTAAGGTATTTTCGGTATTTAATTTCAAATTCTGGAAGATTTAGCCTCCTCTAATTAATGAATTCATATGTCGGTTGGGTGTGGTTTAATTTTAGGATATTAAGTATGGATAAGTATAAATACAAGGTTCAGTCATTCATTTTCATCCAAGTCTTTTGTGAGAATATTCATCATAGCTTAATTGAGTTCGCAAGAGCATTCAAGAAAAGTTCTTCAAGCATTTGGAGCCATCATCAGGAATCAAGCATCATATCAATGATATTGTTACATCATGTTTGTTATTGTGCTAACATTGTTGATATAGGGTTTATGATTCAAGCATGTATTTTATGCAAGATCTATATCCTCCAAGCAAGAGTTGAGAAACCCATCCATTTTAGCCATTTCAAGCACATTTGTAACACCCTATAGCAAGGGTTTTGCAAGTTGTTCATTCATCATTTACCCTCATTATTCTATTTCATTTCAAGGTTTAATTACCAGCAAGGGGCTTGACCAAGGAAAACCCCCATTCACTAACAATCAACAAGTTTTTCCCCTCTTGCATGTTTGTGATTGCAGATTTAAGTTGAAGACTTGAAGATCATTTGAAGTGCAAAGTTGTAAAGTTGCATTGCAAAGTTTTCATGTTCACAAAAACTCACATATAGAAAAAATCTGGAAGTTTCCAAACCTGAGATCAGAGAAGAAGGAAGAGTGGACATTAAGCCTCAAGACCACATTCAGAGTCTCCAAAAATTCTAGATGGGACTAAGTCGTCACCTAGGGAATTTTAGTCCTCCAAAAGGTATTTTTGAAAATTCTTTCACATCCAGTTCTAGCATCCAATGATTTTGTATCTGCCCCAAAAAAAACCAGTGGGACTAAGACAATAGTAAGGTCATCTTTGCCCTCCATAGCACTTTTTGACAACTTCTTTACATTTCTGGAATCCTTGTCACATTTCCAGGCTTCCTAGGTACACATATCCTAACTTTCTATTGCATAATTTTATCAATTTCATCCTTAATTTAGCTTGCATTATTAGGTTTTGTGAGTTGAATCTTAAAGTTTCTTTTCCAAGCTTTTGCTTGGTGGTGAACCTCTTAAAGCTTAAAGAACACCCTCCTAGGTTTTCCTTGTTGATAATTGAATCACCTTGTGAAATTGATATTCAATCCAATTAGGGTTCCTAGGACATTATTGACTGACAACAGTCCTTAGAATAGTGGTGTTCTATGACTTAGGTTATAAAGCATTGGTATGTGCAGGATCATGGTCGGCCAAAAAGCGATGATATGATGGGTATGTGTAGGGTATGTGGCTGACGAAATATTTTTAACCCAAAATTGATGAAATGAAATAGATTTTTAAACAAGATTCTCAGCTTTCCACCAATATAAATTATTCTTTACTTTGAATTTAATAAATAATTATTATTCATTTTCTATTTGAATTATGACTAAAGTCCTGATTGATAGGTTGATTGAAAAACATCTATAACTTTCAAATGGTATCATATTTTTTGAATCTGAAACATGTGTCGCATTCTATGTTTCACATACTGTAGGATTAAAAAAAGAAAAAATAAATTTCATGAAGTTTTGACCAAGTTAAGGTGGTCAGACATACGAGTTTTTTATATTTTTTAAAATTTGTAATAAAAAATTAATAATTAATTATTAACTTGGAAAAACATTAAAAAAAAATATGCATCACATCGGGACATGATTCCTCTACTTATATCTAGAATCTTGTAAAAAAATATTATCATTTTATTGTGGTTAGGGTGATCAGACAAACACCTCTTATGTTTTTCCAGAAATTTAAGTGCTACTGCATTGAAATTTTAAATTTTAACCAAATAGATTTATTTTTAAAATAAACCTAGTAGTTTAGAAACTACATTCAATTTTCTACAGATTCTATTCTTACATATTTTTGAAATAACATAGATAACTTATTCAAATTTTTACATTAGGTTGCCTAACTCTGATTTTTCTGAATTTTATTGCCACTTAAGGGCCTATTTTTTCCATGATGATTTTGCACATACTCGCATCCATTTTCCCATTGTTTAGTTAATGCAAGGTTTCTATTGAACAAGACAAAAAATAGGAGGGTGAATCAGTTGTAGCAATTTTAACCTTTAAAAATCTTCACTAGAAGTTAGATCAATAAGCATTCACAAAACCGATACTCTACTAAAGTGTTTAATCATTAAGTGCAGAAAAAGAAGCTAAAAGTAATAAACCTTGCACACAATAACACTATATTTTTGTGGAAAACCCAATGAGGTAAAAACCATGGTGAGTATTATCTCACAATATAAATAATTCCAAAACTGAATACAAAGCCTCACTATGAGAGAGGATCGCTTCTAGAAAGGCTCACTACCAAGATAGGACACACTGTCCATCAAGGGCTCACTACCATAAAATTACAAAGAAGATAGAAGACAGTTGTTACATAGAGGAAAATATCTCGATGCAACAAATATTCCACCACAATTTTCTCACACACTTGTACACATGACTACCTTTAGGAACTCAACACTTGAAATTTGCATTGATCTACTCAAATTCACATCACAAACATATCTTACATCTATCTTTCCTCTATCTTGTCTTTCAAAAACATCTTAGCTTGTACTTATATCATCTTCAGCCTTGAAACTCTTCCAAGGTCAACTATATACAATTTTCATTTACAAATTCAAATTAGGTCTACGCCAAAAATTCTACAATGGAATTATAATGGGGTGACCCATACACATACTTAATGAGGACGTAAATAAGTTCCAAAATTTCTTGCCACGCTTCAATATATTTTTCAAGTAGTTTTAAACACAAGGTCATCAACAACCCATGTAAAAAACATAAACAATTAAGAACACACATCCTTAACATGGTACAATATTTTTGAACAACAAAATTCATTTGAAAATGACCTTATCAACTTATAATAGATCTTCTCTTTGGTATTATCTTTGGTTGGCTCTTTGGTTGGCTCTTGCTAATGGATAAAAGACAATAGTGGGTATTGTTGGCTAGTGGCTGGGGACTTCAACTCCTCCTTATTTCCCTTGGAGAAAAGTAGTGGTTTGGTCGAATGCTAGATCTTCTCTTTGGTTGGGTCTTGTTGACTAGATAAAAATAAAATTGGGTATCATTGGTTGGTGGGTGGGGATTTCAACTCCCCCCTATTTCCCTCGGAGAAAAGTGGTGGTCTGGTCGATTACTCTGACAGCATAACATATCTGGCTAACTTTCCAAGTTCAACTAGCTTGATTGACATTGACTTGTCGGGCAAAGCTCTTACCTAGACCAACAAACGTATGGGGGAAGACTTGATTCAAGTTAGACTAGATCATTTCCTTTGCTCTAGTAACTGGCCAGGCCTGCTTAATGCCACTTTGAGGGCTCTGCCTTGGACAGTCTCTAATCACAATCCTTTGCTGCTAACTTTTTTCGACTAGTCCGTTGTCGGACCTTGCCCCTTCCATTTTTAAATCATGTGGAATTCCCACCCAGATTTCAAAAATAAAATTGTTGAATGGTGGAATATTGTTGTGTGTCATTCCCCCATGTTCAAAATATTTTTTAAGCTAAAAAACATTAAGTGTATGGTGAAGGGATGGAAAAAAAGGGTCTTTGGGGATTTTTTCCAAGAGAAAAAAATCATTGGGGAGAAATTGAGAATGGTTCAAGAAAAAATGGAGGAGGGTGATTCATTATTTCCCCTTGCAACTAGGAGAAAGAGAACCAAAGAGAGTGGGAACGAATTCTTAAGAAAGAGGAGATTTTCTGGAAATGAAAATCCAGGGTTGAATGGCTAAAGGAAGGAAATAGGAACACCTCCCTTTTTCATATTTTTGTTGTCAAACATAAAAGGAGGAATCAAATAATTAAGTTACAGAATGCTCTGGGTGAGGTGGTCAATTCACCTTCCCTAATTGGTTTAGTGGTGGTGGACTACTTCCAAAAGGATTATGCAACTCCTAATGAAGCACCTAATTTGGCCCTTGACATCAGCTGCTAGACTTTCTTCTGAATTTAATATCTCATGCCAAAAATCTGGGGATCCCCAATGCTATCTCGCCTGAGGAGGTTAAGTTGGCCACTTTCAACATGGGAGCCTTCAAAGCTCCTAGTCTCGATGGTTTCCCTTCGGCTTTCTTTTAGACCTTCTGGGAGATAATTTGTGAGGACCTTGTTTTAGCTGCTCGTGATTTCTTCAAATCTGGTAAGATTCTTAAGCAACTGAATCACACATTCATTACTCTAATTCCCAAGGTGGTTGATCCTCAACATATGGTTTAATTTCTCCCTATCAGCCTATGCAATACTTTTTATAAAATTCTCTCTAAAATCTTTGTCAACCGCATCAAACCTCTCCTTGATAAAATTATCAGCCCAACCCAAAAGGGGTTTGTACCCAGTAGGAATATCCTTGATGCTACCATTACCATACATGAATTACTTCATTCCATGGATATATGCAACTATGCTAGTATGGCTCTCAAGCTTGAAATTTCTAAAGCCTATGACAAGGTGATATGGAAAATTTCCCCTAAACTTCTTGCTCAATTTGGATTAAATCAATTAGTGATCAATCTAATAATGGAATTTGTTACCATGGTTAAGTACTATGTTTTATTCAATGGTTCTCCCTTTAGGTTATTTCATGCTGAGATATGTATCAGATAGGGTGACCCCCTCTCACCCTATTTGTTTATAATGGTGGCAGACGTCCTAAGTAGGAACTTCTCTAATATGCTATTAGAGGGGTTCATAAAAGGAATTAAGGTTGCTTCTTCCCTTGGACCGAATGTGATCCAAAAATTTGTGGATGATACATTTCTATTTGGGAAAGCCTTGGTGATGGAAGCCAAGAAATGGAAAAATTGTCTCAACAACTATGCTGCTTGCTCTAGACAATGCATTAACTACAATAAAAACATGATTTACTTCTTTAAGAACACTCCTAACTTGCAAACCCAGGTGACTGTTGTTCTAGGTTTTCTGAGTGGCTCTCTTCCTTAAGGTTTATCTTGGGATGCCCCTAACTATCAAGGAAGTTAATCCTGAGTTTTGGAACTCTATTCTCGAAAGGATTCAAAGGAAGCTTGCTGGGTGGAAAGGCTCTTTACTCAACCATGCTGGTAAATTATAACTTCTTTTTGTTGTTCTTCAAGGTATCCCTGTCTATTTCCTATCCATTTTTAGGATACCTAGATATGTTGTTGAGAAATTTGAGAAAATCCAAAGGTCTTCCCTCTGGTTGGGCACTGAGGAAAAAATGAAACTTCCTTTGGTTAAATGGGATAAGGTTTGTCAACTGAAAAAATGTGGTGGGATTGGGATAAGGACCATTTCTAATTCTAATAAAGCTCTTATGGCCAAAGTGGGTTGGGATCATTTGAGGGATACAAAGGATTGGTGTGAGATCATGAATGTTAAGTACCTTTTGAACCAGCCATCAATTGGCTGCCTTTCGGAGGCTCACCCTCCAAGGTCATTGATTTGGATGAGTATTTGCAATCTTCAGGATATTATGAGGAATGGGATCAAATGGAAGATAGGTAATGGTAATAAAATTAGAATTTGGGAGGACAATTGGTTACTTGACACCCCCCTGGAAAATTTTGAATTCAGGTCTCTTAAGGGTTCATCTCAACAAGTGTTTGGCTTATATATTAGTGATTATCTCTTAGGGCCCCTGGGAGCTAGAAAATGGAACATGATATTGGCCTATGTTGTCCTTTATCTCCTAATTTCCATCTTCTTGCCAAGACTCTGTATGAGTTACTCTCCCTCACCAGACTGGCCCCTTCTTAACATAAGGTATGAGTTCTTCTAGATCCATTATAATTAGGGTGATCTTACAGTTAAATCTACTTACAATCTGTTGACAGATAAGGGTATTTCCAATGATCTATGGAAAAAGGTTTGGAATCGATACATGATACCGAAAGTTAACTTCTTCTAGTGGACTATCTTCCATAACACGATCCTTACTCAAGAAAATATAAGGAAAAGGGGATTCCAGATCCCTAACATATGCTTTCTATGTAAATGCAACGAAGAATCAATTGATCATTTGCTGTTACATTTCCCTTTTGTTGTGGAGGTGTGGGAGTTGGATTTAGGAAGATTGGGGATTCAGTGGATTATGTGTAAGGACATCACATCCTTTATCTTGAGGTAGTAAGGACCCTTTACCCATCCTTTAACTGGTGAAAAATGGAATCAAGTCCCTCCCATTATATGTCGGTGCTTATGGAAAGAGAGGAACAATAGGATCTTCAAGAACACTGAGATGAACCCGAAAGAGGTTTTTGGTATTGGAGCTTGACTAATTGTGGAAAATACCACGCTCTTCAAAGGGAAAATCCTTGACAAAGGTCCTACTGATATGGAAATAAGCATATGTAGCTAAAGCTTGGCATCACAACCTTCATGCCAATTCCTATGACAACTCTAGGATTCTAGCTCGAAGAGCCACTATTTAGAAACCCCCTGACATGGGTTGGTTTAAATTAAATTTTGATGGGGTTGCTAAGGGAAACCTGGGAAGAGCAAGTAAAGGAGGTGTGATCAGTGATCACAAAGGGAAGTTTATTGTAGGTTATGCTGGAGGATTGGTATTCATTCTTCCATGATAGCAGAAGCTAGAGCGTTGTTAAAGGGCTTACATATAGCTGTCTCCTTGGGGATTGAGAACCTGCATATAGAAGGTGACTCTAAGTCCATAATTGATGCTATTAATTTTGATAGACTACTGGAGTGGAGTACTAAATACATTATTCTTGACATTAGATTCCTTGTGTCAAAGATAAAATTAAAAGTGGCCAGTCATATATACAGAGAAGGGAACCAAGTTACTGATGCCTTAGCCAATTATGAAACACACAAGAAACTGTCCAAATGCTAGCATGATCTAAGTAACCTTTCTCCTATAATTCAAAGTATTATAGTGAAGGAACAAAGCCCTTACTTGACCAATTATTGAAACTCACTTGTGCCTAGCTGGATTTTTGGGGGGTCCACATGCTTATCTGTTGGGCTATGTGGTCTAATTTTTTTGATGAGATGGACAACAAATGGTGTAATTCACACAATGGGATGGAGCCCATTTTGAAAAATGAAATCATGATTTGCTATGACAAGTACCTGATGATTAATGCTAACCTGGACTATACCCTTCGTAATCTCCTCATGGGGATCTTATTAAGCTATCATATTTTCAAGTTCTTTGTTCTTGATTTTGATGTGACTTGTAATTATGAGATAAAGCTCCTTTTTGGCTTTTCTTTATCATCTATTATGGTTTCACACCTTATAGCTTCTATTAGTGATTTATCTAAATTCGGTCCACCTCTAAAAGCTATCAACTTAAATGTTTCTAACTCTGGCCCCACAACTATCTTGCCTAGATTTATGTGCTTCTTCTACATGGAAGGAAATACTTCCATACCTTTCATGTCCCATTTTCTTAGCCATTTGTGTGAGGAGATTCTCATTAATGCTTCCACTAAGATTGTCTCTGGGAAATCTTTAAGTCTTGCATGTGACCTATCCTTAGGCATGATTTCCAAAGACTCCAGTTTATGGCTTAAATTCCTTATTGTGCAGGTGATATTTCACCTTTATATTATCTCTAACCTTCTAGTTTCTTAGGGTTCCTAGTTATACTATGAGTAGAAAGGAATCATGGGAGGTGATAGGGTGCAGATGAAGCCAGATAATTGCAGCGAATTTTGCAAGGATCCACTCATCTAACACGTTTGTGTTGAAGGTGGCCTTGCTCCACTAATGGAGAGACTTGTGGGTCATGACCCTAATCTTTATGCACAATTCATCAACTCTTGGAAGGATCGCCATGTTTCTTTGGGTGGAATCTCCTTTACTATGGACGAGGAAGTGATAGCATAGGCGATAGGTCTTTAGAGTACTGGTATAAAGCATTTAAAATACTTAAAGACCTAAGACAATGATAGTATGATTTTTTTTTTGTGGGGAATGAGACATCAGTGCGAAACCATTTGGAGTTTAAATGGGAATCTCTCCCTCCACCATGGAACCAAGTGTGTCTTTCCTTGATGAAATATGTCACGCTGGTTCAAGGTAGGTACAAGACCCATTACTTCTACCATTTCCCTCTGTTGAATCACCTCACGCATAAATTTTTATTAAGTTTTCCTTTTTACCTGCTTATGGACCTTGAAAGTTCTATTGAAAAATGTGTTGAGTCTACCGCTCTAAATCTTAATGAACCTACTCCCCTACCACTCCACTAGGGTCTTATCCTAAGACTCTACCATTTCCATTTGGCTCTATGTCAGCCTAAACCCATTTTGGTCATCTGCATTGAAGAAATTGACCCTCCCACTATGACCAACTTATCTCCAGTTGAATCTAAAGGCCCTATCAAGAAAAATCACCCAGTCCCTGCTGACTCTCAAAAACCTAAACCCGCTGCTAAAAAGCTTAAGGGGAATGAGGGAAATTCCCAAACTAGTGTGACGACTAGCCTATGTGTCCAGAAGTCTACCTCTACTAAGACTCCCAGTAAGCCTACCCTGAAAGAGAAAGGAAAAGAGGAGGAGGAGCCTCTGAGTAAAGGGAAAAATGTTGTGAGCAAGAACTCATTGTGTGATACAGTGGTTCTAGAGACTATGGTTATTGGCTTTGATGCTATCATTTGGCACTCTGTGAGGTTGGCTAAGAATAGGAAAAAAGTGTAGGTTAAAGACTTAGACACTAAAGAGGAGCTATCTGACAAAACTGATAGTAGGGTTAAAGAGGTTTTGGAGGGTGAGGAGGGAGAGAAGGCTAGAGGTCCCTACTAAATTCTTGAACAAGGGAAAATCTCAGAAGGAGGTTTTGGCCTCTCACTCTTCGGAACCTCTGGATATTGAGTAGAATGATCCTGACTACAATGTGGGTGGCGAGGAGGAGCTCTGTGTGCTGAAAGAAAGAATGGACAAGCTAGACAAAAAATTATGTGGGTTGACCCGCTTCATAGTCAAGTTGGTGCACTGTATCACTAGTACCTTGTTGGCGGTCATGAAGGACAAGATGGAGATGAAGAAGACTGAAGACCATCAAGAGTGGGTCGTAGATGATGTGGTTCATATTCTATCTAGAATTTGGGAGGAGATAGTAGAGTTGGTTCATATTTTAGTACCTTCTTGATCAATGGTAGAAGATGTTCCTCTATTTTGTGACAAAGATATCTCTTGCTTTGTATAAGATTTCATACTTACACATGAATCTTTAGATTGTGATATTTTGTACTCTCCTTTATAGGAAGGTGTAAAATCTATCAAATTTAAAACATTAATGTTTTGCGTGATGACATTGATGTTAAGTGAGGATTTATTTGTTTCTTTAATTTCTTTCAAAGGACAAAAACCAAGAGTGCTAGTGTTTATCAATTTAAGATGCAATAATGTTAAAGTCACCTTAGATGTATCTTTGTAATAGTGTTGATATTAAGTTAAGGCTTGTTTGTTTCTATCGAGGGACAATAACCAAGACCACCAGTCTTTTGTTATGTGTGAAGTTCTATAGGGACACAAATACCTTGTTCTCTAGAACCACATCCTTTTCCACTATAACCTATTTTTTTTTATAAATTCATAACCTTTTGCATAAAGGATTTTCATTTCTTTTGGGTTTGGTGGTTGTTCATAGTTAAGTTCATCAAAGTTCATAGTGTAATTTGTTGTTTCTTGTAAAGTGTTTGAGGTGGATGCTTTCAAAGGGTATTCCAAATTTTATGTTGAAATTACTACTTTTCTTTTTAATGCTTCTTTATTATGATCTTCAATTGCCCATCAAAGCTAGGTTTGAAATCTAAGGAACCCCAATCATTGTCTAATAGCTTCGTGACTTCCTCAATATTTTTTTTTTTGTCTTTTTGTTGCTCGGGTTCTACTTGTGTAGTCAATGTCAATACTTTCAAAGTATTTTCCTTGTCTTTTATGTTCAAACAACTATTTGGTTCAGGGTCAACTTTGAGTGTGTAAATTTTTTTTTATACACATACTTCATTATACGATGAAGAGTAGAAGGCACCCATTCATTGTATGAACCCATGGTCTGCCTAAAAGAAGGTTGTATGAAAGATCATGAGGCATAAAATGGATCATTATTTCTAATATGGCCTTTCTAAATGTAATAGGAAAAGTGATCACACCAAGTAGTTATTTTCCTACATTTTCAAATCCCTTAAGAGATAAATATTTAGGTTAAATTTTTTATTTATCCAGGCCAAGTCTATCCAAAAGCATCACACTACAAACATTAACAGGAAATCCATTTTCAACGAGGGTTCTTTATATTCCCCACCCATCATAGGAAGATATTATCATGAAAGAAACATTTTGTTTTTGTACTTCCAAAGGATGAAGCTCATTTTGGTAGAAAATAATGTCATCATTCATTTCTTGAGTCATGGTTGCTATGTCATTTGGTTTTTCACTAGAGGGTATAGGAACTTGTTGTAAAGAACTTCGAATAATGTCATGATAATGAGGGGAGGCTTGAATAAGGTTCCATAATGATATCTTAGCAAGAGTATTCTTTAGTTGTTCAAGAAGATCATACTTCTTTCCACTTTGTGGAGGTAAACGAGGACCTGGTAACATAGGGTTAGGTAGGATAGGTTTAGGAAATAGGAGAGATGTTGAAGCTATTTTTATTGGTTGCACATTGTTCCTAGTGTTATATGTATGAGCAATGGTATTATGACTCGGCTACTACGAAACATTAGCCTTAGGTAGGTAAAGGATAAGTTTAGATTTGTTTTGAGTTTGTGGTTGTTGTGAGGGTGGGTAAATAATTAGAGGATTCTTAGGATGTCCCACAAGGTATGTAGGATTTCCATTAGTCAAGGGGGATCTAATGGATACTTGTGCTTTCAACACCTCAATGGTTTCAGTTTGATGTCTTTCTAATGAAAGGGAACCTAGTGTCATCTTTTCACCATCATCTAAGGAAGCTGAAATTTTGTCATTTTCTTTCACCATGATATCTTCCCCAGTAGGAGAGTTTATACATGAACTACAAACTATATTTTCATGGCATTCAAAGGTTGGTTCTTCTTAAATGACTTCATTGCAAGTAAGGTAGTTATCAATGGTTGTATTTTCTTGTTTATAAGTAATGTTTTCTATAGGGGAAGAGAGACACATAAGATTCCCCTAAATTTCATTGATTTAATTTTCTAACATCAAAGTATCTTCTTCACAACTAGGAGAGATACTAGTAGAATAAAAAATGTGTTTATCAATGTTTTCCATAATTTCATTCCTTTGTCTCATAATGTCCTCTAAAATAGTCCATAGATAGGGGAAGAATCATAAAGAGGGTTGTCATAAATATTTGATCATATAACACCAATATATCTTCCTCACTTACAATTTCATCTTCCAAAATATTATCACATGACTGGAAAGTGTTGGGAGATGGATGTAGACTATTTGGAGTGTTAGGTAGGTAGGTTTTAGTGGTCTCTTGTTGTTTTATGTGATCGTCATGATTACCTATTGGTATGTCCTCTTGTTTAGTAATGTTGAAAAATGCACAACACAACACTACAAATCAATAAGTTTTTCTCTCTCTACATGTGTAAATGCACCAAAATGTGGATTTTTATTTGTATTTCTCTCTCTCTCTCTCTCTCTCTCTCTTTCTTGTTTAGTAATTTTGAAAAATGCACAACATGACACTAAAAATAAAGTTTTTCTCTCTAGATGTCAAAAACTGCACAACATAGAAATCCCAAAAAGTAGGCACAACAACTTATACTGGGACTAAATCACCCAGAGGGGCATAAGAGTCCCACATTAGGGTTTTTGGACCATTTTCAACAATTTTTGTGTCAATGTTATGTTTTTTATTTAATATGATGTCTAGGCTCACTGTAAATGTAGATTTCAAATGAAATTTAATGATCTAAGATTCAAAAATGCAACCTATATGCACTATCACTAATGCAATATTTAGAAACCCTAGATGCAAATTTAATGAAAGATAGATCTAGGAATATCATGCAATCCAAATCTGAAAAGGGGTGGTCACATTTGGTTTACCAATATGTAACAACAAAAATAGTGTTCTCCACCTTTGAGGAGATGGAGCACAATGATATTGTTCCAATTTCATAATTGTTACACTCAAGGAAACCTTTGAGATCTTAGTCCTAAGGTGGAAAGGATGAAAGATATCTTGCAATAAGGTGTCCTAGGGTGTGATGAGAGATAAAAGGAGGGTCCACCACCAAGGTAGGGCTTGGAAAGACAAGAAATGAATGCAACATGCAAAGTACTATTTAAAACCTACCTAAATGACCTAGGAAATGAAGCTAAAGTGTAGAATAATAAACAAAGAATAAGCAGAGGTGCACTTGGAAGAAGGATAAGGTCAAAACAAGCTCAAAAAACCTAAAAAAATGTTGTTTGGTGCCTAAGGAAATTTATCTTTGAAGTAGCTTCATATTGTTTGAAATTCAATGATGTATGAAAAGAGGTGGTGACTCTGTCAAAAGAACCTATTGAAGATGTGAAGAAAGTTTTAGATCTACAATATTTTCAATTAGGAAGAAAAATATACAACATTTTCAACATATCCCTGAGGTATTCTTCATATTTTGGTTTTCATGAAGCATACATTTTGTATATAAAAATCACATTCGAAAGTCATGAAAAATTGGGTTCCCTATGGAGTGAATAAGAACTAAGAGAGGGAATAGTAGTGATTGTTCTACATACTTCTATATTAGTAGATTGAAAAATCTATTATGAGGTGAAGTATAAATTACTCTTGGAGAAATTCATTTAGAAGGTCTTAAGCAAATCGAGATAGAAATTTTCATTCTAAAGGCTTAAGATTATGTAATACCCTTTGTAACTACAAATTTTGTTATGAAAGAGACTTATAAGGGTATAAGAAAGTGTATCATCAATATGTGTATCCTTGTATGGTTTCTAGTACAACCATGGTTTGTACTTAGCTCTAGTCAAATTGTAGGAATTTTTTTAACTTTGTAAGATATAGAGCCATCAATTTCAATTAAATTAATGGTTACCCAAATTTTATTCCCCCAGAAATCATAGATAAGTTACCAAAATTTAGTGGTACAAAGAAACAACAAGCAAGCATTTGCAAGAATTCAATAATTTAATGGATGACTATGAGGTAGATCAGTAAGATGTAATTATGAGATTATTTGTTCAATCTCTGAAAGGAGATGTAAGGGACTAGTTCTCTGACTTACCAACCTGCTCTGTTTATTCTTGGAGTGAATTCAAAATAGTGTTCATAGAGCAATTTGGTAAAAAAGTAAATGCTAGTTCCATGCTTAATAAATTTATGAACATTGAGAAAAAATAGGATGAGCTAGTCCCAACATTTAATTGAAGATTTTCTAAAACATTAAGAGATATTCCTGAAGATATGAGACTAAGTGATGTAATATGGTTCGTTGTTTATTTGGGATCCTTTTATGGAGAGATGAACTATCTATTAAGAGATAAGGATCCTAAAACCTTCTATTAGGAATATGGGATGGCCATGAACATTGGAAAAAATTTGAAATTGAACCATAGATTTTTGTTGTGCTATAGCTCTCTTACACTCTTAGGGGTTTTCACCTAAAAGGAGAGAGATAGGCCAAAAACCTAGGTGGTTCACTCAAAAAAATGCAAGTATAATGAAAATATGAATGAAATGTGCCTAGATGAGATAAAATAAATGCAAATAACTGATAAAAGCTATTGAACATTAAGTGAAAACTATTGAAATGCAACTTCTTAGAAAACACATTATGATATGCAAAAACACCTATAAATGAATGCCAACTGTAACAAAATTTGATGAAACTGAAAGTGTGCACTTGATATCTCGATGGAGATTGGAAATGACATCTAGAATGCTACTTATACTAAAAATTTGGCCTACTGGGACTCATTCGCCACTGTAGGAAAATTAGTCCTACTTCTGAGAAACTATCCTGGAACCCGTTTTTGACAAATGGGTATCCAAAACTGCAAAGAACACTTTTTAGAACTAGAAATGAGACTCTTTTTCCACTAATGGAGAATGAGTCTACTTTTGAACTTGTAAAAATACAAAAGTGGAAACAAGAGCCCTCAGTTTGCACTTCGGTTCTTGATAGGTGTCTGCCGCTAAAACTCTGATTTTCAGTACTGAAAGTGACTTTTAATGGATATTTTGTCTTGGTCAACAAGGAGATGTCTTCAAAAGCTTTGAAACTTTATCTTCAATGATTTTCAAGCCTCCAAGATGCCTAAATCTGCAAACACACAAGAAGAGAAGGAAAAAATATTTATTGTTAGGGCATGGGGGTTTTCCTTGGTCCAACACCTTTTTAGGTAATTAAACCAAAATGAGAAAAGAATGTAATGAAGCATACAATTATGGAGTATTATCTTTCCATGATATTTGATCTTGGATTTCTTTAGGAAAACATGAAGAATTTTCCCTCGAATGCCCGCATGATGTTATCTTAATGACTTGAGATGTTGAAACCCTAGCTTACTTAACTTGAGGGAGAATATAAATGATAAATGAATGAAAAGAGATGTAAATTAGGGCTTAGAGACTTGGTTTTATAAGAAATTCTACTAATTTTCCTATAAATTGGATCCCTAAGGCCAACATGAAAGAAAATAAAACTTAAACTCCAAAATTTCTTGCTCAAAACTAAAAAATGACCCAAATGGGACTAATTCACAACCTTGGGTGAATCAGTCCCACCTAGTAGGGACTCATTCACCATAGATGGTGAATTAGTCCCATAGGGGTCCATTTGCTAGCTAGGTTGTTGGGGAATTAGGAATTCTAGTTCTTATGTTGATTTCATTAGGTATTTGATCAAATTATGCCTCGGGATGCACAATATGGAGTCATAGGGGCCTGTTAATGATGATGTGAAGGTCAAGTAGGGCTTGGGACACATAATTCAATGTGAAAGTGTTACTAAATACACTTTACAACACTAAAATGAGGTCCAGATAGCCTAGAAAGGCACAACATCCAATGTGAATGTGTAGGACACATTACAACACTAAATTAACAGTAAGTTTATTTACAAACCTTCTAGATTAATGTAAAAATATATTTTATAATGTTGAATTAAGGGAAGATGGGTTTATTATATCTAGAAAAGTGTGAAAGTCTTTTACAACACTTTACAACACCTTTACAAGACATTGTTAGATGCATTTACAAGGGTCCAAGACCTTATGTGGACATGTGTAAAACACTTCACAACACTAAATCAAGGCCTTATTATGTCTAGTTTATCATGAATTATTCACACGTCAAGCAAGAAATACTTTTTCTATAGTATACAAATATGTAATTCAAAGGAGTTATTTGAATACAAGTTTTTGCTACCCTAAAACACTAAATATTAATGAAAGGTGTAAGGTAGAGAGTAGAGATGAATGTAAAAGAACCTACACCCCTATTGTTTCAACTTACCTATCATTCCATGATGTGGATCACATAGACTCCAAAACAAATGGTTAGGAAGTTACATGCATTTGTGATCCTATAGCCTCTATTCAAGCCCTCTCTTGCATAAGATGATATGAACGAGAATCATCATATGATCTCCATGCAAGGTTTATGGGTATTTTGTTTTCAATTCCTTAATATCGTAGACCTAAAACTTCAGTGTGCATTGATTTACTTTATGAATCTTATGAACCAGGTTTGAGTTCTCTACCAAAGGAGTTTAAGCCTATAGAGCTTGACCAAAAATATGAATAATTTTGTCTTTTCGAACAAATTAGAGATGATCATTAGGAAATTATCATGCTTTCCACCTATGATAACAATGATTTTGCTGCTCCACATGAGTTAAGAAATGAGATGTCGCATAAAGAAGAGGAGAATAGAGCCAAGGTTGAAAATCTCCACCTTATTGAAGCAAATGAAATGTGTGGTTTTAAGACTTTTGAAGATTCCAACACTTCTAGTACTATGGAAAACATAATATTGTGCAATCAATTTGAAGATTCTAAACATAGTTGCAGTGTTGATGAGTCCTCTAGCTATAGTATTGAGGCTGGTAATAAGTATGATCACTCCTTTGATAGTCAAAGTTTTCCTCATAAAAAAGAGATTGAAATCTTTGCTACAAATGAAAAATATGATGATAATAGTGGAAGTATGTGTTGGATTGAGAAGGAACCAATTTCTTCCTATGAAGAGTTTTCATAGTATGAGTCAAAAATGTTAATTATAGAGGATATAAATGAAGTTGAAAATATATTTGTATGCTCTTCTAGTGATTGGAATGATTCTGAAAATAGTAATGATATGGGAGATTTAGATCTTCATGATAATGAGGTTGAGGCTTTTATGTTAGAAATGAGTGAAATATAAAATCCCTTGTTTGATGAGCCTCCATCTTCACTAGAGATGAGAAATGAGGATCCTTATTCGTGTAGAGATAATCCACATTTTGTTGAGAATTTTGATGATGCATCTAACACATGGTTTAGAGTATGGCCTTAAGAAAATAGAGCAACACCTTGATGAGCTCCTAGAGGGAACTGCCAATGAAATTTTTACATTTATTATAGATGTTGCAAACAAGGTTGACTGTCATGATTCCAACTACTTGGGAGAGTATGAACACTTTCACATCCCTGTTCAGCTAGGAGGTATTTTGATAGAACATGATAGTGAAATAAATAAAAAAGAAAGTTATTTTTAGTATGAACATGTTTTATATGATAAAAGTAACATATGGTTGTCCTATAATGATGAAAATTCTTCGTTTATTCCTAGTTATACAATGCAGAATGAAAGAGATTACATTAGCAGTGATATGATTAGAAAATTCGTAAGAGATGTTAATGGCAATGTTTGTAAACATGAAGCTTTTAACGGTAACCACATATTTCTACTTGTTTAAGAGGAGTATTATACATGTTACAATGGTATGGTAGAGGTAGAATTGGATGGAAGAGAATCAATTCTTTCAATAGATTGGTCTTTGAGAGGGGCAAAAATCAGCCCTAAGTTTAGTGGCCATGTGCCACAAAAAGTAAAGTTGAAGCCTAGTTAAATTGCAAGGTGCATATTGATAACTTGCACCTGAGGAGAAGGCTTCTGAAAAAATGGAGATTGGATCTCTCATTTTAGGTCCTTTGGCCTATGAAAAAACTATATATATATATCTTTCACTAGTTTGGTTGTTTTGGTTTCATTTTCTATGTTTGGTCTGCTTCACCCATCATTCTAGGATCTAACCATTCTTGCAAGAGGCATGTGTCTCCAGTTGGGGCCACTGATGGAACCCCTTAGAAAAATTCTTGGTTCCATTTTAAAAAAATTGCATCATCTTGCTTGGACCCTCATTTTGGCTTAGGGTTCTATCCTCACCACTATGTTAGGGTTTTATATTAAAAATTTTCAAAATAGGCCTATGAGTTTAGAAAACCCTTAGTCATTCTATTTTTGCATTGACCTGGTATTCCCAGTCTCTAGTTGTTTAAGTTTCCTCTTATGCCATTGATATCGTTGCTTTCACCGACCCCTTGAATCTAGGCTTGTCGGTCACCCTCATCCTTTTTAGCCTCAAATTTTCCTTTCGTTGGGTTTGATTTTTTATACTTAAAAGACTTAAATATTTAATCCTCATTCCTAAGGGTCATATTCCCATCAGCCTAGTGGTGGCCCCCCTTTTAAACCAACTTTTGCAGCATGTGCAAAATTAGGTTTCTATGCTAGTCATTTGATCATCCAGGGTTGATCTCTACCATTCCCCATGCGGTCATATTGATTTTTTCCTTATTATTTTATTTGCATGAGCCATTGGGCTTAAACCATGTTTCTAGTGGATTGGTGGCCTGATCTCCTTCGTAAAGATAGTGAGCACCATTTAAAGAAAATCAACGATAGTTATCAAGCAATGTGGCCACATCCTGACCACTCCCCACACACCAGTGTTGGTTTATTTCATATTATTTTAAACACATGGGATAGTGGGTGATGGCCATGTGTCATGTCTAGTGGTGGGATTAGTGTTTCCATAAGGCTGGGGGACATATATTCGAGAAAGATCAACGATGAACACTGCAACACATGTTCTCATCAGGACGGTTCCTTGCACACCCATCTTTCTTGTGCATTAAGAAAAGATGATCACACTGGCTAGTGGGAAAAGCAACATTTGTCACTTTTTGGACCCACCAAGCTTTGGAGATGGCGATTGCTTCATAAAGAAGGGAGATCGACAATTGATGGCAAGTGATGTGGGTAGATCCTAACCGCTCCCTACCATCCCATGAGGGGTGCATTCATGTCCCATGTTTTTCATCTCGCAAGTGGGAAATTGCCACGTGGATATTCTAAAAGCTTCTGATGGACTCTAGTGGAATTGGAATGTTGCTAAATTTGGCTAAAAGGGCATTGTGATAAAAGTGACACCATTTTTTAGATTATTCTTTAACACACATGTTTGGGATTTCACCTGTCAATTTGGACAATTATTGGTGCATGTGGGAAGGTGATAATTAAGCCAATTAGGGTACGAACCGATATTTTGAGATCAAATCAAGATCAATCCCCACTATTATGCTACAAAGAAATACAAGTGTATTAATTCCCATGGGTGAGCGGGTAACCATGGCATGACTAGTTTTAATTGATGCTAAGTATGTGGTTGAAATATGTGTACAGAGTGGATGCATATCTACTTGGGGTTTTTCCAATTAGGAAAAGGCATTAACAACACACAAATAAGTTTTATTATGATTGGTTATGCTGGTGATAACTATCCATTGATTTGTTTTTAAAACATGATCAATGGTTGAGATTTTAAAAAAACAAAATAGACTATTGTCATCTCATGTGCATAAGCTTTTCTTGAATATTAATGGTTGGCACACTTGCATGGCTCAATATAATGGGGACTAATGACCATTTTTCTTCATTCAGAATTTGCATTCAAATATTGACAATTGAGTTTTAGTACGAGAGTAGAATTGGGAAGGCTTTTTTCTGAGTCTTACTGTTCTGGTTCTTAAGACAATGAGTAAGTCAGGAAAGTCTGTTAAGCCAGTCTGGAGGCCCGTGAAATTGAGTTTGCTGGAATCTAAGGAAAATGCTCCTAGAGATGAAATTGTGACAAAGGGAGCTTCTAAAACACCAAAGGGTAGAAGGGTACACAAGAAAATAAAGAAATATGTTTTGAGGAGTAATTATAGCCTAAGAAGCCAAACCATTTTAGAAGAATTGGTCAAGTTCAATGGAAAAGAGTTGGTTGAATATGAGAAGAAGGCAAAGAAGAAATGCAAGTATCATAAGGCCTATCTAGGGAAAAATAAATCTCACATCGAGGTTTCTAATAGCCCTTCAGGTAGTCGAGGTGATACTGATCCAGAGGGTGACTAGTATCCCCTCTCCCTTGTACCTTCTGAACACTCTAACGAGGAAGTGGTGATGGTTCCTCTAGTTCTACAATGAACACGACGTGGGTGAGCATACTTTGATGTTGATGACTCAGAGTGATGTCTCTGCCCCCTTTTTTTTTTTTGATGATACCATAGTCACCTTCTCAAGATCATCCTCCTCAGCATGTTTGTAGTTTTTTGTTTCTTGTGTTGATGTGGAGTTTTCTTAGGATGGTATGTTGGAGAAGTGCTAGAATTCCTAACTTTTGTGGTAGGTATGCTTTTTCTAGTAGATATACAAAATTTTGCTAGGGCCATGAGTGGAGAATCTTCTTTGGTCAACAAGGATAAGGTGATGCTTCTCTAGCAACAAACTTTTCCTTTTGAGTAGCTCATGTGCAGTGATAACTTTAAGAAACCCCCTCAAAAAAAGATATAAAATATTGGAAAATATTTTATTTGTTTAGGAAAAAATATTAATTTATATTGGCTAATATTTCCTTATTTTTGAAAAAATAATTAATTTTATTGGCGATTTCTTTTACATCACTATTTTTTTTGTAGAAAATTTTGGAAAATCTTTAAAAATAATAGGAAAATGCATTAATTATTTTGGATATTCTATCCAATCTAAACAAAATTCTCATGGAAATGTAGGGTCCCAAGGGTGAAAACTATCAATGGGTTTAAGGGGTAGACTATAACATTTTCTTTCCACCACTGTTTTAAAATATAAAATAACGACCCTCATTGTATTCTACAAGGTAAAATGTACCCACGATCTATAATTATCACGTGGCTCAAATTTTATTTTGGATCATTCATCTAATGACCCTTGTTGTACTCTACGATGCAAAATGTACCCACGATCTATAATGCTCATGAGACCTAAACTTTTGAGCCCCATGAGCATTACGGATTGTGAGTATATTTTACCTTGTTAAATACAACAAGGGCCATTATATTATATTGTAAATCAATGGTGAAAACTAAAGATTAGAAATATGGTCCTAAAGAAACTAATAATTATGATATACTATTGGGAAACTAATATAGATTTCTACTATAATTTATAAAATTTAGACGAATATGATCTAATCATGTATCGAATATTGTGGCGAATTTTTTCATTAAAGAGTTAAAGAAAATAAATTCTTTGGAAATTTAAATAGGACTATAATAAAATTTTGTAAAAATGTGGCATTTCAAGTCACATTATAGCTAGAACTATTAGCCAATTTTGGATTCCCAAATTTCAACTATTAGCCAATTGGCGAATATTAACCACTAAAAAAATCACCGCTGGTGTGTCTTCATTCAAGGAATGTGGAGTTTAGTCTTTTACTCTTCCATTTTCGTCAATGATTACATGTAATTAACTAAGGAGCACCTCAAATTCTGGTGCAAATGATCTTCAAATGAAATGAAATGTAAATGTAATTGAGGCTAACACTTCTTGCTCCCTTGTTCTATAAAAGGGATTTCAGGGATCATTACAAAGGGTCAAAGTTTTAGGTCTTAACATGGTTTAGGTGAAATGCCAAGTTTAGGATAGGCATTTTGTAGAGAATATGGATGAATAGAACAATAGATTGTCTTGGTGTGAGTCCTATATGTAATAGTCTTAAATGAGTTTTATAAAAGCTATAGATATAAAAAAAAATCTTAGTTCAGAAACAAATACTCTCCTATGTATCTTTCTTACAAGTTACAAATGAAAATATCAATGGTGTTCTCGTTTATCTTCAGTTGTTCCATTGAATGTATGACTCTATTTTAGCTTTAACTCAAAGAGTTGATTAAATGGTTGAATATGGTTGTAGATTTGTAAGGAATTGCATAAGATTTGATAAGAAGTTATTGTTTCATGGCATTGTTATTTTTCATAGTACAAAGCACTATAGAAATAGTCCAACTTTTGAAACAAATAGCTTATCTATTACTGGTTCTTGCATATTTGACTCCATCTTCTCAGTTGATGAAGCACTAGTCTGTTTGTTAAGATTTCATAAAATGAGCTATTAGCATGCTTGTTCATGGATTTAAAATGAGAACAACATTCATTTAAAATAATTCAATTATAGTATACGAGTTTGAATGCCCCTGATTCTTAGCAAATTGACATTCATTCACTCATAGGTCTGCCAAATCTTCAGTGAAATGCGTTCATTTGCAACAAATAGGAATCCATCTATGTATAAATGTGTTACTAACTAGATATACCTCACATGAACATAATAAGGAACACCCTCCTAGGTCCCACAGAGCTTGAAGTGTAGGAGTAAAGACCTCAAAATTCTTTACTTGTTGTGTTGACCACTAATCTTGCAGATCATTCTTAACCATAAGGGTTGGCTACTCTTTAGAGAATTGCAAGGTTCTGCTGGAAAAATCTCCAACAGTTTTAACTGAGCAACCATGTTATGTAGGATTTGTAAGTTTCATTCATGAAAGTACCCCAGATGTAATTAACAAATGAAATCTAGACCCAAGAACTTGAGTATGTTAGAGTTGATTATAATCTTGTATCTATAGGTGAAGTCAGGAAGACCATAACTTAGCCTATCAAATATAGACCCTTTGATTCTTTGGAGTGATCGTCAAGCATTGATATCTCTCTCAAAGTTAATGTTAAGATGATGCATATCCTTGAGAGTATAATTCAAGTATAGCTTACTAGAACTAGAGCTGACTTAGATTATATCTCATTTTTATAAGATTTTCCAATCTACTAGATTCTTTAGTAATTTTAACTAATGAATCACAGAATTGACAGCTTGAATAAATTAAAATTTTAACTATCAGGAATCCAATGCTTAGCATAGTTAAACTAAAAAATAAAATAAGAATTAAAGAAAGGAGAACATATAAATATATTAAAATATTTCTTAATATAAATATAAACTAAAACAATCTGTCAATTACAGAAAGACAGAGCATAAACTTCAAATCCGAATGTGGTGACAATGTAGACACGTTAGTATTAACTTTCTAGCCCACCAAGAAAGGAAATACGTCCGTATAATCATTAGAAAGCAAAAAAAGGAAACTGGATAGCTATACACCATGATTTATTCTACTTTCGGTTTATAAAGCGAAACTGGATAGCTCCATGATCCCCACACTTTTGCGAGAATTACTTATGAAGTGTAGAAAGAACATTATAATCGTGCACAGAATAAAAGAAGCAGAACTAATCACTTGTCAAATACTATTCAGTGATGTTACAGACACAATTGTCGAAGGAATAAAGCTTGGAAGGTACGTATCCTTATAATTAGCCGATAACTAGAACTCCACATGTGCGATGAAATATGAAATGTGGACAGTTTTGTCTATTTTGGTATCATTTACTTACAGTGGCAAAGGAATCGACAGCTTTTGGAAAAGCCTGCCAAAGCGAAGGCAATTGTCCTTCACCCCAAATTCTCCTCCGTTCATAATAGAGCCATATGCCACTGTTCGACCACATTTTATCCTCCTAGCATGTGAAACGTGGTCGGTTAGAACAATTAGCAATGAGCACAGAACAGCCTATAAATTGCGGAGATCACTTCTCACAAGGCAACTCATACACAATTCTACGGAGAAAAGAGTGAAGCTGTTGGAAACTTTGAGCTTTTATTTCTCTTCTACTTGTGATTTTGGGTTTACAGAGGAGAGTGAGTTATAGAAGTAGCCTCTAGTAAATCAGAGTTTCAAAATTTAACAATGAGTAAGAGGCAAATGCAAGTGCAACTGAGGAACTTCTGTATGGCTGACGTAGATGATTTCTACGAATGGGCGCGTGATGAAGAAGTTACGCGCTTTATGACGTGGGAGCCTTTCAAATCGAAGCAACAAGCAAGAGAGTATCTTGCAAACGTGGTGATTCCCCACCCTTGGTTTAAGGCCATTTGCATCCAAGGAAATAATAAGACCATTGGCCACATTATGCTTAAGCAAGGCCATGGAATGAACAGTTGCAGAGCAGAGATGGGGTATGCCATCTCTAGGAAGTACTGGAAAATGGGTGTCACCACTCAAGCTGTCATTACTGCACTCAAAATTGGATTGAAGGAGTTGCAAGGAATAACGAGGATCGAGGCTCTGGTTCTCCCAGAGAATGTGGCCTCGGCAAGAGTGCTGGAGAAGGCAGGGTTTATCAAGGAAGGGCTGCTACGTGACTATGTTTATCTGAAAGGGAACTTCAGGGACTGCCTCCTCTTTAGCTTTGTCTCCGTCTTACCTAAAAATTGATTTCCTATCACGCCATAATAGCTACCCTAATATAAGTGTACTCGGTGTCTATTATGTACACTCTTACCACGTCCATTCCGTTTAATGTACTTTTATGTATTGTAGGATGATAAATTATTGTAAAAGGGAAGATAAGTTATTGTAGTGTAGTTTTTTGGTTTTAATTCGAAGGAAGTCTATTATTCAAATGGCTAAAATACTCGATATCAATAGAATGATAAAAGATTTAATCTTTTTAATTTAAAATGTTGTGTTATTTTGATATATCAGAATATGATTACTTCGAAAGAAATACAATATTATATATAAAATAAAAAGTGTATTATATTGAATGGAAGGTAATATTATTATTTCTTTTATATTTTTATTTAATTATTGATAATTTAATATAAATATAATTTGTATGGTAAAATATTATATGAATTCAAGAGGCTCATCTAAAATAAATTGACATGAATATAATATATGAAAAGTAAATAGGAATGACATTTCTTTTAGATTAGGTTAATTATTATTAGCCGATAGGCTATTCTACGTGGGGAACCCCACCGGCATTTCCCCCAGTCTGACGCCGGCGGGAACCCCACGAATAACCAAAATCACCATATGAAATGATGTTCACCGTATGAAATGATGTTGCAGTAGACCTACGGGTATTCTGGTGTGTATTATGGAGCAACCAAATGCATAGAGCTCTTCACTTTACGGTGTGAACATGGGCGAGTACGGAGACGCGGGTGTGAGCTCCATGATTGACGACACACCGTCCCCACGGAGATGGAGAGAACATCATCAGGAGAAGAATGCCGGTTCAGAACTCGTACGTATTAGTCCCCATGGAAAATGTTCACTCCTGCAATATGTCCGACGCCGGTGCGGAACTTTACAGGTTTGTGCCTTCGTTTTGGTAGTGCAGAGGAAACAATGTTGTTCGCGCCCGATCTTGAGAAAACCATTCCCCGTCTTTGCTCTCATCGGACTGATCGTTCCCATGTTTAGAAGACTGAGAGAATGATGAAATGGTGGCCGGGCATTGCTATTGCAGATAGAAAGGGCAAAATGGACCCAAGGAGAAAGCGACAGCGCTGCCCTTTCATGACAATCTGTGCCTGTTAAGATTGGAATCCTCCAAACACTGAGAAGATCTGGTCTCTGAGGCTGAACCGGAACCAAAAGCCTTCTTCTCGATTTGTTTTGAAGCTCTGTTTGAATCAGTTGTGCTCCATTCCCTCCATCCTCTAGACGTTCCAAGCATTAGGCTGGAGGGCACTCGTGGAGCAGACACGACCATGTTAGGCAAAGGCATAGATACAGGCCCAGAAGAACCTTGGCGCTCGCATGGATAGAGCGCAATGGGATTGTAGATGGCCCCGCTTGCGTTCAAATTTGTGTTGCGGGGCTGCAGAGGCTTCAGCGTCGTCCTGTTCTTGGCAGGGGCTTCCAAATAGTCTCTGTTAAACGGTCGGCTCTTCTTTGTTTTGGGGGCAATCGTTGTGCTTGTGTTGCTCGACAGTACGGTGCCAAACTGCCTCTTCTTACTTGGTGTTTCTGTCGACAAAAGTGAAGTCCTCAATAATAGTTGCAGAAGAGACTTTAGAAGTTGAGAAGTACTAGATTGCAGAGCTTACCAGAGGGATACTTTGCGTTGTCCTTGGCGCCCAGCCATTTGAACACCGGCTTTCTGTTCTCGGCACTGTGAGTCTGTGGGCCACAGTGGGATTTAAGTCATTGTATCATTTCCCGGCAAACCAAAAGACTAGAATGTCTGAAAAGCTTACCTATCTATACAAAATCTCAATTTTCTCAAGAACTGATCATTATCTTGTTCAATCCATTTAAAAACCCTCTCAATGAACTTTTGTCTTTGGCTAACTCCCAAGTTCCAAACATCAACTTCCCTGAGAATTTCCTTATGACCCCCTTCACCATTCTCTTCAAAGATTGTACCAGTTCTCAAACAGTTAAATGCTTCAAAGATTGTACCAGTTCTCAAACAGTTAAATGTTGTCAGGCTCTTAGCTACCCATCTCAAGGCTGCTTCAGCACTATCCACATATCCTTTCTCAAATGATCTTGATCCAGTGAAAACATCTGCCATTCCCCACTTTTTCTTACTTGGGCTTCTCAAACTCAAGGATTCCCTCTGTTATAAAGCTGCCATCCTTCTGAATTCAAACACTCTGTATACTTGATCTAATCCATCATCTTCCCCTATATTAATACTTCTCTACTTCTTATATCTCTGTAATCCCTTTAAAAACTCTCTCAATGAACTTTTGTCTTTAGCTGACTCCCAAGTTCCAAGCATCAACTTCCCTGAGAATTTCCTTATGATCTCCTTCACCATTCTCCTCAAAGATTATACTGTTTCTCCAAAAGTTAAATGTTGGCAGGTTCTGAATAGTTGCCCATCTCAAGGCTGCTTCAGCATCCTCCACATATCCTTTCTCAAATGATCTTGATCCAGTGAAAACATCTGCCATTCCCCACTTTTTCTTACTTGGGCTTCTCAAACTCAAGGATTCCCTCTTTTCTAAAGCTGCCATCCTTTTGAATTCAAACACTTTGTATACAATCAAATCCATCATCTTCCCCTGCTTTGCTTCTTATATCTCTGTAACACTGGTGTTTTTTCTCCAGTCTTCTTTTACCAACCTTTGATCAGAGGTCTCTTACATATTTCTTCACCCTTACTACTGAATTGTTGATCTCTATATGCATCTAAAGAGATAATGACTACAGGGCATCTTTCATTTCATTTTGTCTTTCATGTTATGGACAATTAAGGCCTGTTGTAATTCCCATTATTATATCCTTTTATGCATTTTATATACGTTTTTCTCAATTACGAATATAAATCTGAAAGTCCTTGGCAGGCCGTCTGTGTATAGGCAAGTAAGCAAACCTAAAATTTTCATTCAATAGGATATTATATATGGGGAACCCCACCGGGATCTCCTCCAGTTTGAAGCTGACGCCGACGGAGAGAACTTTACAGTCTGTGTCTATCGGCTATTCTGTTGCTCATTGAATATTGTGCAACTGCTAGTTTATTGGAAGATTAAAACTTCTCTTGACTCTTTTTTCACAATTCCTTGAACATATTTGAATTGTATAGAATTATTGTATGTCAATGGAGAGATGATTATAAATCTTTATCATTATATTATATCATTTATTTTTAGTAGAACTTAAACTTTTTAGTTAATGTATTATAAAAGTGTATTTCAATTGTAAGGAAATAAAATGTAGATGTATACGTTATATTTCTAATAGTATAATAGAAATAAAATACATAATTATATGTTTAAATTGTATTTATAGATATTTATGAAACTCTACCACAAACTATATTACAAATCAAATAATTTTTTTTAATTTACAAAACATATTAAAATATATATCTTAGAATTTCAATTACACTACTGACTTTATACAAAGAAGTAAAAGTACTAGAAGAAGAAATTAAAATAGAAAAATGTTTCCTAGATAATATTTAAAATATTTATTTTCAAAAAATAATAAAAAAATTGAAGTGTGGAAGGGATATCATCTTTTAGGAGAATGTAATTACTTTCAATGATATTAAAGACAAAAAAACATTACTTTTCCTTAATTCAATGTGCTTCTAAATATTCTTGACTCAGTCTATTACCTTCTAATATATCTTTATTGACTATATGAAATACTATGATAAATTGATGCCAAAATCCTCTAATATATGGTAAAATCGAAACATAGGATATAATTTAGGTCAGCCCTAAAACATAAAATAACAAAATACACCACCGAATTTTTGACAATATACTTTTTTTTCCTAATATATGTATATTTATTATTAAAGAATAATTCACTTCAAAATTTATAACATATGTTGAACTCTATATATTTGATATCTAGCATATCCTTGATCACCTCCTCTACCAAATTATTCCATATGAATAAATCTTAGAAAAATAGATATTATTAATAGGTTATTAATTAATAACAAATAATTCACTTCCAAATTGCGTAGCTCATATTGAAATATATATTTTGAATGTCTAGTATATCTTTGATCACCTGCTTAGTGAAGTCATTTCATATGAATACACCTTACATCAGACGATAAACACCCATGTTCACCTTTTAAAAGAAATAAAAATATAGACTTAATAAGAATCCTATAGCCCTTATCGTGTGCTAAATAGTAATCATATTTAATAATGAAAATTGCCTAGATAATGAGAGGGAATGAAAAATTAAATTAGTATCAATAATAAAAGGAATAATTTTCTTTTTGGTATTAGGAACTTATTAATTAATGTCCCGAGTGGGACCCCAGCTTAAACAATATTTGAAGACTATCACATCTATCCAATAAATTAGGTATTAATAAAACATTGTTTGACTTGACACCACATAAATACAAGGAAACCAACTATGTAGTTTGATTCTCTATAACAAGGGTATATTAAATTGACCTTAATGTACGATTGTTTTTAATATTCGTGATAATAGTTTTATGATAATTTTATTACGATAATTACTATAAGTGATTATATTAATTATTATTATAGAATCGCCTTTAATAAAATATTTTAGTTTATTTCATTACTTTAAAATATCTAATAAGAGGGGCGACATATGATCAAATTTCATGAAATTAAATTTGTAGCATAAAAAAATCACACCCTTTACAATTTCATATTATCTTGATATTCTATTTTTCTTAGAACATTAATTGTAATGATAATTTCTTTATTTATGGGCTATATTAATAAAATACATTTAAATTATCATCATCTTAATAATTTTGGGCCAAAAAGTGGTCATGAGAGTAGGGTACTCTAGATCATAAACAAATTTTTGAATCTCTTTTAATGATTTCTAGATTCCATCATGTGAGATTTTTTTGCATAAATGTTTTGGATCACACTCTGTGATCCATCATCAAGATGAAAGCAAAGAGCTAGAGAAGAAAAATGAAAAGTTGCAAACTATGACTACCTAAATAGAAAATGGAGGGGAGAAGGAGAGAGAACGATACACATGGACCTAGAAGGACAAGACAAATGAGAAATAAGAATAAAATGAAATTAAAGGCTAAAAACAACAAGAGGAAGGAATATTCAGTTTAGGTTTTCTAAAATCCAAATCAAAATTCAAAAGGAAGGCTACCTGAACGAAACTAAGGAGAAGGAGAACAAGATTCTCACAAAACTTCATGAGATAATTGCAAAAGAAGAGGAATTTTGGAGACAAAGGTCCAAAGCTCTTTGGTTAAAGGTTGCAGAAAAAAACACTAGATACTTTCATCTTTTAGCTTCTAAACACAGAGCTGCTAATAAAATCTTTGCGATTGTTGTTAATGGCAGAAATTATGAGGAGGAAGAGGACATCAGAAGAGAGGTTGTCCTATTCTTTAAGAACCTTTTGTCTAAGAAAGAGGGAATTAACTTGGAGGATCAAAATAAATTATTGGAGGCTATCCCCAGGATTGTTAACTCTAGAGACAATGAAATGCTGACTGCTATACCCACTAGCGAGGAAATTAAAAATGTTGTTTTCTCTTTTGAAGGAAGCAAAGCACCTGGTCCTAATGGCTTCCCTTTAATTTTTTTCCAATGGTTCTAGGACATTGTTAGGGAGGATGTTGAGAAGGCGGTGAAAGATTTCTTCTGTTCTAGAAACCTTTTGAAGGAGTTAAATGCCACTTTCTTGGTTCTTATCCCCAAAAAATTTGGAGTGCAGAATTTTGAAGGGTTCAGACCTATCAGCCTCTGTAACTCCTTCTATAAAATTATTTCGAAGGTTCTTACCTCTAGGCTGCTTCTCATTCTGCCCACTATTATTGCTCCTCAACAGAATGGTTTTGTGCCTGGAAGACAAATTTTTGACTCCATTATCCATGCTCATGAGAATATTCACTCCCTCTCAGTTTTTAAATCAGAAGGATTTTTTCTAAAGCTTGACATCTCAAAGGCTTATGATATGGTGGACTGGAATTTTCTGTTTAAGATCTTAAAATCTTTTGGGTTCAATGAAAGGGTCTTCCAGTTGATTGAACAACTCATTACTTATGCTTCTGTGGCAATTCTGATTAATGGGACCCCTTCCACCTTTTCCCGTAGTTCTAGAGGGTTAAGACAGGGAGATCCCATTTGTCCTATCCTCTTCACGATTATGGATGAGAGTTTTGGGAGGAATATGAGTAAATTGGTTGTTCAAAGATCTATTGTGGGGCTCAAACCATCTTTGAGCAGTTTGATTTGCTCTCACCAATAGTTCGTGGATGACACTTTACTGATGGGTAGATCTACTGTCTCAGAAGCTAAAGAGATGAAGAAACTTTTGGATACCTATGAAGGAGCTTCTGGCGAGGTGATAAATAAGAAAAAAAGCTCGCTGTATTTCTTTAACATACCTTTGCATAGACAGAGGAAAATAGCTAGAATTCTTGGTTGCAAGATAAAGTCCCTTCCTACCACTTATCTGGGATTACCTCTATGCTTAAAACCTCTAGATTCTTTCTGGATCTCTTTGGTTGATAGGTTTGGGAAAAAAATTTCTGGCTAGAAAAAAGCTCACCTAAGTCAAGCCGAAAAACTCTAGCTTCTTAAAGCCTCCCTGCAGAATCTCCCTATCCATGCTCTTAGTCTTTTCAAAATCCCAACCAAATATGTTGAAACCATTGAAAGGATTCAAAAGAGATTCCTTTGGTTGGGTTTCAAATAAAGAAAAAGAATGCCTCTTGTTGGTTGGGACCTGGTTTGCAGATCAAAAAAGGATGGAGGCCTTGGGCTAAGAAAAATCAGACTATTGAACAAGTTGCTCCTAGCTAAATAGATATGGAGACTATTCTTCTCCTCTGGGGAATGGAGTGAAATAATTAAAAGCAAGTATTTGCAGAATAACAATTCCCTCAAGGATCTTATTGAGAATCCTTATCTACTGAAAGGATCAAGTTGTTGGAACTATATGATTGATGGGATAAAGGTTGTGAAACTGGGATTGAAATGGCAGGTTCGCAATGGTAACCAGATCAGATTTTGGGATGACTGTTGGTTGCGTAATGAACCTCTGTCTCAGGATGGGAATCTCAATAGATGAGCTGAGTTTTGTAAAGATACTTTTTTCCTCTTTGTAAAAGATTACTGGCGGGATGGTAAGTGGATCAATCTTCCCTTGATAAACCATGTTTTGGTCTTTGTTTACTCCTCTTTGAATGTTGTCAGACTGTGCATGAATCAGGAGGACAATCTTATCTGGAAGTATGAGCCTTCTGGGTGCTTTTCTACCTCGTCCGATTTTGCTCGGCTTTCACATGCTCTTAATCCCCCCTCTGTGGTCACATGCTTGGACTAAGCATCTCTTACCTAAGGTTAACATCTTTTTTTGGTCATTGCTGCAAAATAAAGTGCTAACTGTGGATAATCTTTGCAAAAGGAGTTTTTTGCTCCCCAATAGATGCTACCTTTGTAAAAGCGATGTCAAATCGGTTAACCACCTCTTTATCCATTGTCCTTTCTCCTTTCTAGTTTGGAACAAGCTTCTAAAATGCTAGCATTTTTCTTGGATCCCCTCGGATTCGGTTGAAGATTTTTTTGTTCAATGGAAAGCCTCTTCTCTCAACCCCTTTCTAAAAAAATTTTGGGCTTTCTCGTTCCCCCATGTGGCTTGGGGAATTTGGAAAGAGAGAAACAACAGGATCTTTAGGGATAAGGAGTCATCGGAGGAAATTGTGTTTGAAAGAATTCTTAGGATGATTAAAGAAAACTTCTCTGTTGTTCCCTTCAGGGAGGACAAGTTTGAGGCTGTGGTTTGCTCTCCTTATGATAGCCTGATTGCTAGGGTATGGAGAATTAAATGGGATATTTCCAATGCTCCTAATCTGGCCAAAAAGTCCAGGGAGGGAGTTTGCTGGAGTTTTCCTATGGATGGCCAGGCCAAAGCCAACTTTGATGGCGTGGCCAAAGGAAATCCGGGGAAGGCTGAGTGTGGTGGGGTCCTAAGGGACTCGGCAGGTAACTTTATGGGAGCCATTGCCACCCCTTTTGGGGGTCCAAACTAATCCCATGGAGGAAGCGGCGGGTGCTTATTACATAATCAACCTTGCAGTGGAAATTAAATGTAAAAAGTTATGGCTTGAAGGTGATTCAAAAAATATAATAGATAGCCTTTGTGGTAGGTCCCAACCCGCATGGTCGATTAAAAACTGGATTGAAGATGCTAAGGTTTTACTTAGTAAGTTCGACAGAATAAAAATTACTCATGCTTACCGTGAGGTGAATGCTGTTGCAGATTTTTTTGCTAATGAGGAGTTAAGAGTGATATAATCCTCATGTGGCATAAAAGGATTGAACTCCACTCCGATGTTCAAGCTTTAATGGTGCTCGATGCAGTGAATGGAAAAGTGGCAGCTGCTTGTAATAATGAGGAAGGTACAAGTCATGACTAACAAAATAAGTAGACAATATGGGGTCGTGAGTATCCGACAAAGAAATGATTTACCTTGGCACATTTTGTGGGTCCTTTGAAGCAAAGGAACTATCTAGAATAGGTTTTCCATTTGCAACAGTATTCACACCAAGATCTCAAATATGGGCAGGGAATGGAAGAGGATTGAACCTACCAGTTTTGAGTCACACACCAAGAACACTAAAGCATGGAGCAAAATAAGAAGGGGTGGCTTACTTCTATTCATCGAGAAACTCCACGGCCCTTAGGAGGAGATTACTGATTTCTTTGAGAAAAATTGGAACAATGGGGAGGTTCTCCTCTTTGGGAGGAAATATTAGATTGATGAAGCTTTGATAGCGGAGGTTACTGGTATCCTGATTGAAGAGCATAAATTTTTTAGAGATAGGAAATTCTCTGAAGAAGCTATGATTAGGTTGCCTAAGACTGAAACGGAGAAGCAAAAACTTGTCAAGATGTCGAACAGTTATTATGAAGCAGACACCATAAAAGCTTTATGGAGAAAAGTGCTAAGGGTTATCATGGAGTACATCACTCTTGATGGCCGCTTCACTAGGGTTTATGGATATCACTTCGTGTTGCTCAATCACTTCCGACATAAGGTGAGTGTTTCCATCCCTTTCTTTTTGCTCTATTCCCTAAGAAATAACTTTTTGACCATAGTAGGAGCCCTAAAAGATACCTGATTCTTCACACGGGTCTTTTAAGGCTCATCTATGAGCACTTTTAGAATATGCCTACCCTGTCAAACCCTATAGCCCCTTTGGAGCATGATGAGGATGATACTGAGCCTAGTTCATCTGGGACTAAAGTTTCTTTTGGCTGTTTCAAGTTCTCCTCGCTTCCCTTGCCCTCCCTTCTACCTCTGGCCGATCCCCCCAGCCTTCTAGTGCCTGCTCTATTCCTGCCCCCGGCTGCACAAACCCTAATGCTAAATTGGCGGGCTGTAGTTCTCCAGCTAACAAGTTAGTTTCCTACCCTGATGACTCTCCTATTGTCTCTGATAAAGCAGATGAGGTTAGTCTTGAGGACCCCCACTTCCCCCAGAATATTCAAAAGGAGAACTGTAGCCCTCCCAGAGGTGCAGAGTCAGTTAATTTTGGGGTCAATTCTGATAGTGACCCCCCTTTTGACTTTGTTGGAACTGCCAAGAGATGTTCTGAGGACCAATTTAATTATTCCAAATGGTTATTTTATGAAATCAGTGAGTGGAAGACCAAAAATATGTCTCTTCATAGTAAGTTGGGGAAAATTGAAGCCAAAGTTGTGGGGCTAATATAGCTCGAAGCGGAGAAGAATACATTTGCGAAGGAAAACATACAAAAGGACAGCACTATTGAAAATGATCTTGATAAAATTAAAGGAACCATGAAAAAAATTGTTGATCAGAATTGCAGAATAGCCAAACATAACTCTTTAATCATCAAAGCCATGACCGAAAGATTGGGGAAAATCCAAAAAAGATCGCTGATTGTCGATCTTGATAAGGAGAAAGACGAGGATGAGGAAGCGGGGATCTCTAGGCACACCAGATCAAGTATGAAAAGAAAAGCCCTGACTACCCCAAATATGACTCAGATTTTCATGGAGGGGGTCTAGGATATGGTGGACCTAGAAGAGGTTGCTGACGAGCTTCTGAAGACTATGGATTAGTTACAGTTGGGCCCAGTTTTGTCTGTTTGCTGGCCGTCTGTTAGCTTTTTTGCGAATTTTTGTGGGTGTCTGTTTTAGCTAGTTTTTTTCTCTATGGCAGCGTTTTTGTCTTTCAGACCTCTGTTTTGGTCTTTGCTTGTAATGTTACTTTGTGCTTTCAGGTCCCTGTAAAACCCGTTTATCCCTTTTATCAAAAACAAGAGGAAGGAATAACAATTAAAATGAAAAATACAAAAAATACAACACCATAAATGCAATAACACATACAAAACTAGAAAAATAACTTAAAAAAAATTTGAAAAAGAGCCCAAGAATTTTAAAAGATCTAAATAAGACATAAATTGACAACATTTAAAATTATTAATATATATTCGTACATAATAATAATCTATGCATGCAAAAGCATACAAAAGAGAAAAACAATAAGTATAAATGCATTCATATGAATGAAAAAATTTATACAAACTCATAAACAAAAGCAAAAAAATTGAAAAAATATATTAGTGCATGCACAATGCAAAGATAGAATTCAAAAACAAACTACAAAGCAAATTAAAAAAAATAACCCCCCTTTTTTTCTTAATTTTTGTTGTTCATTGTGTAATGTGTTTGTCCTTGGCTTCTACTTATAAGGTTGTATATATGTATCGGGCATATATAAATATTATAATTATAATTTTCCATGTTTGATTTTTTTTTATGCCTTCATATGTATGATACATATATACAAATTTATAAGCAAAAGCCAAGGACAAACACATTACACACAACAAACAAAAGAAAATTAAGCAAAAAGAGGGGGGTTGTTTATTTGTAATTTGTTTTGTAGTGTGTTTTTGAATTTTCTATTTGCATTGTGCATGTACTATTATATTTTTTCTATTTTTTTCTTCTTTTTATGAGTTTGTGTAATAGTATTCATTCGTATCAATGCATCTATACTTATTGTTTTTCCCCTTTTTATTCTTTTGCATGCATACATTCTTATGTATCAATATATATTAATAATTTTAAATGTTGTCAATTAATATCTTATTCCATTCTTTTAAAATTATTTGGCTCTTTTTTAGTTTTTTTAGCTATTTTTTTGGTTGTGTATGTGTTATTGCCTTTATGGAATTGTATTTTTTATATTTTTCATTTTAATTGTTATTCTTTCCTCCTATTCTTTTTATCCTTTAATTTAATTTTGTTCTTATTTCTCATTTTTCTTGTCCTTCTAGGTCCACATGCATCCTTCTCTCTCCTCCTCCCCTCCCTTTTCCCTTTAGGTAGTCTTGGTCTACAACTTTTCATTTTTCTCCTTTAGCTTTTTTCTTTCATCCTAATGATGGATCACAGAGCATGATCTAAAATGTTTATGCAAAAAATCTCACACTATCAAATACAAAATTCACTAAAAGAGAACAATATGGATCATGGAAAATTGATATCAAAAAAGTTTTGAATGTTCAAAAATTTGATTGGCAAGATTTTTTTATTTGAAAATGACCTCAAGTTGGCCCCTACACAAAGGGATATATAAACATGTTTTCCTCTCATTTTGAACATAATAAATAAATTTTAGAGATTTGAGAACAATTATAAGGGAATTATGGAGAAGTATTGAGTCATCCTCTACATGCTAGCTTCAATAATCTATATCATATTGGAGCAAAATTTTTTTAGGTCTATCAAGAAATTAACGGAATCCATCAACCAAATTGTGTGTAGCATGTCTTCTTAAAGGCTTTTCACATCAAGGTAACATAATTGCTTTCCATATACCAATTTTATTCAAATATTACTATTTTGGCCTCTACCTAGCAAAGCACATGCCCTCTTGATCATCATCAATCATTCTACATGGAGGTAGAAATACCAAAATGGGAGTTTGACTTAGGAAATATTCCATATAGGATAATTTTCCCCCTATTTTAATGTGTGTAGGTCATATAAGAGATTTTGAGGAGAAGACCATTTGGGAAAATAGAGAGAAGACAATGATTGAAATCTTGAATTTTTTAGATCCAAAGAAGGGGAAACTCAATGTAGGTTGCCACATGCCTTTGACCAAAAAATTTCATCTCAAATTTTAATCACATTTTCCTCTCTATATCTCAATCTTACACTTGAAGTTATTTTTTTACTTTCCATTTTTGTCTATGCAAATAAAATTTTAGATCTTGGATTGTATGTCAAATAAGATTGTAAAATCATACGTCAAATTTATCATCCACATAATATGTCACTTTTATTCAATTACACTTATTTTGGCATCTCCCCAACCTAGGGCATACCCTCTTGATCATCATCAATTGTTGTATTTGGAGGTAGAAATAAAAAAATAGGGGTTTGACTTAGGGTACCACATTCCCTTGACCAATCAATTCCAGCTCAAATTTTAGTCACGTTTTTCTCTTTGTGTCTCAATTTCAGATAAGAAGTTTGTAATACCCCTCATACTGTTTAGACTTGATACTCTTGTGGTTTTGATTGATGCTTTGTGACTGTGATTGTTATTACTTATTGTTTGTTTTGGTGGTTTGATTAGTAGACTGTTGGTGATTATGCTTATACATTTGAGGACATGAATATTTCTTTGATATTATGGTTTGAGATATTAGTTTGATTTCAGTAACATTGTGATGCATTAATTTAGGAAATTATGTTATGATGTGATTTGTTAGTTTAGAAATGTACTTTCATTAGTTGTGTTATAATTGTTAGAATAGATGTGATGAAAGGACAGGGTAGCATCACGAAGATACCTATCTGTTGTAACTCCTTCTCACAATGTAATGCTTTGATTTAATGCTTTGATATATATATATATATATATATATATATATATATATATATACATATATATATATATATATATATATATATATATATATATATATATATATATATATATATATATATATGCACATGTATACGACCTTGTTTGGATGCAAGGATTGCAGGTACATAGTCTCGATTCCACCTACTTCGGCAAGACAGGGCAAGCACCTATAACCCAACGGTATAATGTTGAAATAGAGGTGACAATGAAGTCATCATGTCCCATGATGTCAGACCGTCTTTTTTGAATGGTATTGTATATTTTTGTAGTTGTAGCTCTTTGTGGTTCATGTTTGTGTCTAGTCGTATTTTATTGATGTTGGTATTTTATAGTTGTGATTAATTTAATTAAATGATGGTAATATTTGTTTATTATAATGTTAGATTAAATTGTATTTAAATATTTAAATGTTTTATTTATTTTAAAAAGTCATGTGTTTTATTAAATGTTAATTAAATATTAGATTGTGTTTATTATTTTAATTAATTATCTTGTTGAGGATAATTATTAAAATAAATTAAATAATGTGCTTTGCAAGTAAAGTTGTAAAAAACTGAAATTAAAACAAAAGTATTGAAGAATATAAATAAATAAATAAATAAAAGAATAGAAAAGATGAAAGAACGAATGGGAATTAAAATTTGACTGAAAAGCTTGCTTTTAAAGATATAATTTATTTTATTGTGGATTGTTAGAGCTTTTGGAAGATAATGGCAATATATTTTATTTATTGAAAATTTTGTGATTTTTTCGCACACAGAGGATTGTTGAGACAGGGGTTGCACAAAAATAATTGTTCTCTACTGTTGAGTCTTCTGAAGTTTTCTGTTATCATTAGTTCTTCAGAGAGTTTTAGAAAGGGATTATTAGTCTTTTGTTGGTATTAGTTTGGAGAGATTTTTTTTGAAATAAAGAATTGGATTCAAATTCAAGCTTGGTATTCTCGAGAGGAGATTTTGAAGTAGGAATGAGAAGCTCTTCGTAAAGGCCATCGGATTCAAGCAGGCATCATCAGTTTCTCAAATAAGTGCAGGACTCCAGGTTTTATCTACTTCTTCTCTCGTCTTCTGATTTAAAGAAAATAGAAAAATAATTAGATTATTTGGTGAAAGAAAAATGAAAACCTTAGAAAAGAGAAATTATTGAATAGTGAAAATTACTGAAGAAATTAAAAAGATTGTCTATGTAAATTATTCTATGGATATTCTTTCAATTTGGCTGTGTGAAAGTAATGTTGAGCTTGTGAAAATAAACTATATGTCTTTAAATTGATTATGTTTTGTTTTGAATTATAGTTTTCTTTCAGATCAATTTATTTGGGGATTAAGAAGAATATCTTATATATATATAATTATATTTGTATTTTGTCCTTCTGTCTTCTACCTGAAACTGGTTATTGCTCCTTGTAGAAATATATAAATTATATATATAAGTATATATATACATATATATATATATATAATATATATATATGAAATTATTTATTCGCATTAAAATTTATGAGAAATTCTGAATGTAAAATTCATTTTTTGGGCCGAATTGGCCGTCGGATTCCGTGCCTGCAAGTGGACGAAAGTTATATTTTTTTATATAAAATAAAATATTTATGTTAAGGGGTTTGGGGAGGGATGGACTGGCCATACCCCCCGTACCCTGGTGCGGCCGGCAGTCTGCCACGTGGCAGTCTTGAAGACTGTTGTGTGCGACAGTCTTGACTGCCATGCACAACAGTCCCCAAGATTGCTGTGCGCAGTCCCCGCAGGGACTACCGAGCGCAGTCCTTGCAAGGACTGCGACGGCAGGCCTCGGCCTGTGGAGGTTCTTGTTATTTGTTTTTAATTTTTATTTTATTTATTTAATTTAAATTTAATTTAATTTAATTTTATATGTAGTTAAATTTATATATATATATATGTATATGTTTAGTTATATATATATATAGATATATGATTAATTATGTTATAGATTATAATGTTTTCTTTTATTTATTCAATGAATAGATTGTGAAATTAAATTGAATTTTCTTTTGAAAATAGAAAGTAATGTTATAATTACGCTAGATTAATGTTGAATTTTATATTGAGATTGACCAAATTGGAGATTGTTGTTTAATTTTCCGTTCTAGCTTTATTGTTTTGAATTTTATATTGATGTGGGAACCCTATTATAAATTGTGAAACCTTAGTCTTTCCAGAGGCGTGTTTTATCCTTGGATGTCTATCTTTGTATTATTTGATCATAATGTTACATGATTTTAAGCATTAAATTTTGGAAGGGTTGTACAAGAATTGTGGTCACTATGATTTTGAGTTATCGCGAGATGGATTTGCCTCGCATGTCTTGTTTTGTGTTATATACCTTATACTTGATGGTACAACCCTTGCCTAGTTTTTGATTTATGTTAAGGGTCTTAGGGAGAGTGGCTCTTCATGGGGGCCAGTGCCTCGGAAGGAGGAAGAGCTCAAGAGAACCCATGTAAGAGTAGTATAATAAGTGATAACCTAAAAATAGAATTTAGGGGGATGGGTAGTAAAACACACAAGATAATAAACATTAGATTCCTCGTATATGCATTAGGGCTATCATAGACTAATGATAGACTGAGAAGGTCGTGGTTGGAAAAGTCGTAACCTTGTCCCCATGAGAGGTTATCGGCTCCGCATGAGCTACCCTATGGTGTCGGTGCCTCAAGTAGCAGGAAGGGCCAGGAGATCCATAGATGGGTGTCGGCGCCTCAAGTTAGAGGAAGGTCTAGGAGATCCCATGAGAGCTATGCGATGACACTCTCCACTAGACACCCGTATGCCTTGTTCTTTGTTACCTCAAGAAAGGTGTTTTAATTATTGTTTTAGTTTCCTTGGGATTGTGTTCTTATATCCATAGATGGGTGCCGGTGCCTCAAGTTGGAGGAAGGGCCAGGAGATCCCATTAGAGCTATGCGATGACACTCTCCACTAGACACCCTTGTGCCTTGTTTCTTGTGGCCTCTGGAATTGTATTCTGATTATTGCTTCAGATTTATTTGGAATCATGTTCTATTTATTGTTTCAATTTTATTTGGAAATGCGTTCTATTTATTATTTCAGATTTATTTGGAATCATGTTCTATTTATTGTTTCAGATTTATTTGCAATTGTATTTTGAATGTTGTATCAGTTCTTCTGGAATTGTATTCTTAATGTTGTTGCAGATTCTTTTGAAGATGCTTTGTGAATGTTCTTTGGTGACTTGTTTAATTGTTATTGCTTTTGTTAATTGTGATGAGTTTCATAGCTTTATCTTATCTTGTTGACTCATGATCGTTGTTGATTATGTCATTGTAAACTTTGAGTTTGTAATTGTAATTTTTACTATGTTGTTCATGGAGTTGGTTTGACAATCACGGTCGAGTTAACTTCCTTCTCACCTTTGAGCACGGGGGGTGAGTTATTCGTAATTCACATGGTTGGCTAGAACATGCTCCGCACCCGTTGGGTTCCCCATCAACATTCTTTGTTTGCAACATTCCTTCAGTTGGAGTTTGTTCCAAAGGATCAATTGTAATTTTTATATTACTATACTTTATGTCATCCCACTTGTATGGGAAGTGTATTATAACTCATTATTGAGAAAATGTAATCTTATGTTTATACGATGATGTAATAGTTAGGAACTTTTGTAACATTATTGGATGAGATTCTTTATGATCGTAATATGAGATGTAGTGATATTTTCACTTTTGGTTATGGATGTACTTTTATTATTAATTATTGCAATATAATTGGTTAAGTTGTTTTAATAATTATCTTTTACTTTTGTTTTAGTTGTGTTGCGATCTGACCTCGTGTGCCCTAGAGAATGTAGCGCTAAGTTGTTAATGTGCAATGCAAATGTAATTAATGTTCGAATGCATGTTTACTTTATGTTAATTAAAAAAAAATGTTTGCAATGGTTGTTCTTTGGGGTTTGCACGAGGGGTGTTACAAAGTTCTTTTGTTACCTTTTATTTTTATCTTTATGATAAATAATATTTTCAAATCTAGGCTTGTGTGTCAAATAGACTTGCCAAACAATGCATCAAATTTATCATCCACACAATACATTGAAAACATAAACCCTAGGAGTTTGTCTTTGTTGAACACCAAAAATACTAAGAGGGGGGAACTTATAATGTAGGAAAATGTATCCCATTACATTTTCGCACTTTTTTGGGACCTCCCTATTAAAATTTGACTTCTTTATGCCTTGGGTATGTGCAGGATCATGATGGGCCAAAAAGTGGCAATATGTTGGGTATTTGTAGGGCATGTGGCTGATGAACTTTTTCTTACCCAAAATTGATGAAATGAAAAGGGTTTTTAAAAGAGATTATTAGCTTTCCAACAATATAAATTATGCTTTACTTTGAATTTAATAAATAATTATTATTAATTTTCTACTTGAATTACGACTAAAGTGTTGATTGATAGGATTATTGAAAAACATCTATAGCTTTCAAATGGTATCACATTTTTTGAATCCAAAACATGCATCGCATTCTGTGCTTCGCATACTATAGGATTAGAAAAAGAAAAATTGAATTTCATGAAGTTTTGACCAAGTTAAGGTGGTCAGACATACAAGTTTTTATATTTTGTAAAATTTATAATAAAAAATTCATTATTAATTATTTACATGGAAAAAAATTACAAAAAAATGTGTATCACATCCATACATGAGTCCTCTATTTATGTTTAAAATATTATTAAAAAATATTATCATTTTATTGTGGTTAGGGTACTCAGATAGACACCTACTTATTTTTTCCCTGAAATTTAAGTACTATTGCATTGGAATTTTAAATTTTCACCAAATAGATTTTGTTTTTAACAAATAAACCTAGTAAGTTAGAAACTACATTCAATTTTCTATAGATTCTATTCTTACATATTTTTGAAATAATATAGATAACTTATTCAATTTTTTACATGAAGTTTCCTTACTCTAATTTTTCTAAATTTTTTGACACTTAAGGGCCTATTTTTTCCATGATGATCTTGCACATACCCCCTTAATGAGTCTTATTTTACATCAAAAATCCTAATTAAATACATTTTTCTAAGGATAATAACGATATTTAACAAATGGAAAATCATAATTTAATGTTTTTGGTTATGTGTTCAAGATCTAGGGATCTAGGACATATGCACCCCTTTGGGCATATGGGTCCAACCTAGGTCTCGAGGCCTAATTTCAAATGAGACATTGAACATAAGACTCCTTGAAATCTATGTCTCATGTTTAAGCCTTTGAGACTCATACGCCCAACCTAGCGTATGAGTACTACTTTAATCTAGGACCTAATTTAATTTAAATTCTTGGTGGGATTTTATTATCCTTAGACTCAAATTTTGAATTTTGGCTTATACTGTTGTAATTTTGAGAAATTAGGCATAAACAAGTATAAATACAACGTCATTTCATTAAGTTTCTTCTAACAAGCTAGCAATTTAATCCAAAAATTCCTAAAGAAAGTAGATGAGATCAATAGAATTCAAGAGTAAATCATCAATCATTTCGAGCTACATTCAATATTCAAGCATCATGTCAAAGTATTCATGCATCATGTGTATTTGTGAGCTAACATTGATTATATAGGTTTCATTATTCAAGCAAGCATTCAAGATAAGTTTTTAGGAATTCAATCAAAAGTTAAGATCCATATTCATGCTAGCCATTTCACACAAGTTTGTAACCTTCATTTCAAGGGTTTGGTGAGTTGCAACATTGTGTTTATTCTTTCATCATTCCTTCATGCCTTTCTATTTCATTTCAAGGTTTAATTACCAAAACAGGGTTTGACAAAGGAAAACACCCATTCCCAAACAAAAAAAAAACATTTTTCTCTCTTGATGTGTATTTATAGATCTAGGTGAATTGGAGTTTGAAGATCCTTTGAGGGAAAAGTTGAAAAAGTTGTCAAGAATTTGTCATCTTCATAGAAACTCACCTACATGCTAGAATTTAGAGTTTCATATTTGAAGATCAGAAAAGAAGGAAGCTACAAAAGATTGCTAGAGGCTATAGAATTTTTAATCAAACCCTACTAGCAGGACTAAATTGCCACGCTAGGAATATTAGTCCTAGTATACCCTTTTTTCCAACTTTCTATAGATCCAGATCAGTAAATAGAAGATTCCAGATTATGCCTAGAAGCCTTTTAGTAAAAATAAATTTCCTAGCCTAGCATATCAGTCCTAATGCACTTCAAAAAAATTTTTTTTAGAGTTTCAGACCCTGCTTTGAATCCATCAATCTTCAAGGTAGTTTAATGTTTAATTCGAGTTTGTCAATCTTGTTTCATGATTTAAAATTCTTAGGTCATATAGTGAATTTTCATAGTGCATTCAATTTCTTCTTTTAAAGAATTGTTTAATGGTGAACCCTCATCCAATTGCATAAGGAAACACCTAGTCCATCCCTCAATTGAGTCACTTGGTGGATGGATCTTGTTTTCATAATCAACTAGAGTGTGAAATAGGTCCAAGTTCCATCTCCTAAAAGGTGGGAACCCATTTCCATTTTGTTCATTTTGGAAAACCCAACCTTTAGACCCTTGAATTTTTTATTTGGAAAACATTGTAGTCCTAGATCTAGATTGCATTAACTTTGCATTATATTTGCATTAGTTGAATTGCATTTAGGACTTCCAAACTTTGCATTAGTGAAAAGTGCATATAGGTTAAATTTTTGCATTTTGCATCATTTAATTTCATTAGAAATCTATAATTGAAAATAGTAAATTGAGCATACAATCTAGAAACATTAAAATGAACTTATATTTTTTTGATTTAGCCTTAAAATCCCTAATCAAGGACTCATTCACCCACCTAGGTGATTTAGTCCCTATGTAGGAATTTTTCCCAGATTTCTAGGTATTCTACATTGCCTATTTTTCTCTATTTGAATCTATCAAAAGACCTATGTGGGACCCATATTCCTAATTGGGTATATTAGTCCCTAGTTAGGTATAAATATGCATTTTATAGAGTTAAAATCTTGTCATCTATGCTTATGATTGTTGTCTTTACATTACTATTTCAGCGTGCGAAATTACTATCATTAGAAATCTTTTCATAATTGGTTTCATTTCAAGTGCATTTTTAAAAATTAGAATTGGAATTAAAGCATATCATGTAATACCCCTCATGTTGTTGTTTGTACTTGTTATCTTTCTATGCTTTTGCTTGATACTTTGAGACTGTGATAGTTATTACTTATTGTTTGGATTGGTGGATTGGATAGTTTAGAATGCTTGATGATTATGCTACTTCATTTGAGGACATGGATATTATGATATGACATGGCGGTTGCATTTGGTTTGGTGATGTTTAATTTTATTTCAGTAATACATTGTTATGCAGTGGTTTAGTAAATATTTTATGATGTGATCAGTTAGTTTAGCAAAATTGTAGGTACAAAGTCTCGATTCCACTTACTTTGGAAAGACATGGCGAGCATCAATTTAACCCAATGGGCATGAAGTTGAAACATGGATGACAAGGAAGTCACCCCGTCCCATGTTTTGTCTACTGACATTTGTTTAGTGGTATTGTGCATCTATAACCTTTGTCATTTCACATTTTATTAAATAGTGGTTTGTGTGAGTGTACCTTTGGTATTTATTTTACATTGTTGTTTTCTACGATGTAATTTAAATAATTGAATGATGTTAATTAATGGTTGGAATAGTTTCTATTAAAATATAAAAGTCTTGTTTTAAAAGCCATATATTTATTAAAGAATAATAAATGGAAAATTTAAATTAAATTATTTAAAATTAGTATTTTGATAATTTAATTAATAGAGCATGTTGAGGATAATTATGAAATAAATTAATTAAATAAATTAAATTGTGTGAATTGCAAGTAAAACTACAAAATTCAAATTAAAACAAAAAGTGTTCTTAAATGGGAAAAAATAAATAAAAGAAAGAAAAGATGAAAATGACCAATGAGTGTTGAGTTTTGGCTATAAAGCTAGGAATAAAACTAGAAAACTTCTTTTAATTTTGATTTTTGGAGCTTTCAAAAAAGAAGAAGATATATTTTATTTAATAGCAAATTTGTAAGATTTTCATTCACGGGAAAATTGACAGAAGTTACACAAAAAGAAAAATATTGAGTTTTGGGAATTGGAGTCTATCTTGTTCTTGTTCTGTAGAAATTTATTTAGTTCTTCATTGTTCTAGAAGAGAGGTTCTTCTGAAGTAAATTTTAGATTAGAATATTGTTCAAGGGAATTGGGTGAAGAAGTTCTAAAGGAAAGAATGAGAGCTCTTCAAAAAGACTATTGGGATCAAGCAAAGTTTCATCAAATTTTCAACAGTGCAGGAATCCAGGTTCCATTTTCTTATTCTTTAGTTTTATGATTTAAAAGCAAAATAAAAATGAATAAATATGTTTTCTAAAAGGAAAGGAATTCTTATGGGGTTTTGAAATTCTTCTGGGTAGCAAACAAATGAAATAAATTTTTCTTGGATTATGAAAATGTCCAATATTTCTATAATTTGATTTTTAAAAAAATATGTGTTTCCCTCTGAACCAAATGAGTTTTGAATATATATTTATATATACATATATATATATATATAAATCTTTGGGATATATATAAATATAGTTGATTATGATTATCAGTCTTTTACAGAAGTTATTTTTGACAAACATATATATATATAAATATATGTATATATATACACATTCTTATAGAAGTATATATACATATACATATATATATATATATTTATATTTTGATCAAACTTATGATTTCGAGTTCACATTTATCAATTTTTGGGCTGAAATAGGTACTGTCAAATTTTTTTTGTTTTGAAGAAATTAAATATTTAAAATGGGGTTAAGGGGGGGGTCGGCTAGGCCGTACCCTCCCCCTTACTCCCCATGGGGTTGCACTGCCACAATAGTCCATAGACTGCTGCACGCAGCAGTCCTACAGACTGCTATGCGTAGCAGCTGTATGGGCTGTTGTGCACAGCCGTAGGCTGCCGCTGACTGGTACTTTGTTGTTTTTTTTTTTTTTATAATATATATTTATTTTTATTTTTTTAAGTTATTTTATGTGGTAATGGAATCATCTGGGTTTTACAAACATAATTATTATTTGTATTAATATTTTAGATATATATAGAGTATAAATGTAAGATACAATGCTCTTTTTATAATGGTGAAATTATGAAATTTAGTTATATTGATTAATTAAAAGAAGAAAATTATATATTTATGTTAAAATTAGTATTGAACCTTTATTTCAAATTGTATTGTGGAAAATGAGGATTAGGAAATAGAATTAATCAATTGTTGATTTTGTGCTGCGAAAACAATGTATGGAAATGAATATGTTTTTTCTGAGTTATGAAATCATGTATATTTGTTTGGATGATCTTGTTGTTATTATATTTTATTGTTTTGGTTTTTCGATGAGGGAACCCAATTTGGTTTAGAAACCCGATTTTGGATGTTCTGATCCTTAGAACTACAGAGGTGTGATTTTAGTGTTGGATGTTTATCCTCATTTTATGTGCTTGTGATATTGCCAGACATTGATATCATTATTTTGAAAGGGTTGTATGAGTTATTGTTGAGACTCTGTTGTGTGTCTTCTAGCGAGATGGGTAATACCTCGCATGTTTTCTATTAAGACTTAATGCGTGTTCTTTGTGGTACAACCGTTGCTTTGATTTTGTTATGTTTGGGGTCTTAGGGAGAGTGGCTCTTCGTGGGGGTCGACGACTCAAATAAGAGGAAGGGCTCGGGATAACCCACATAAGAGTAGATTAACAAGTGAAAACCTAATAATATATTTTAGGCGGATGGGTAGTAATAAAACAATAAGGTAATCTTGGATACCTCATCTAGTCATTAGGGCTATCATAGACTAATGGTAGTCTGGGAAGGCTGTGGTTGGAAAATTCATAACCTTCTCCTGAGGAGAGGTTAATGGCTCTGCATGAGTCACCCTATGGGGCCGACGCGTCAAGTAGGAGGAAGGGCCAGGATAACCATGGATGGGGGTCAGTGCCTCATGTTGGAGGAAGGGCCAGAAATACCCATGTAGGCTATGAAATGACACTCTCCAATTGTTGCCCTTGTGCTTTTCTTTCTTGGTTACCTTGGGAAGTGTATTATGATTGTCTCTTTAGTTTACTTGACATGTGGATAATGGTTATTTCCTTGGTTTATTTGTAATGATTTTTATGGCTTTATGTTTATTATGCTTGACTCTTGGTTGTTGTCATTTATGTCCTGGGTTATCCTTGAGGTTGCTATTGGAGTTATTGTTCTATGTTGTTCTTTGTTGGAGTTAGTCTTATGGAATTCATGGTCGTGGTTACTTCCTTGTCACCTCTAAGCACGAGGGTTGGGTTTTCTCTAAAACCCACGTGGTTGGGTGGAATGTGATCCGTACCTGTTGGGTTCCCCATCAACGTTCATTCTTCACAACAATCTTCAGATGGAGCTTGTTCCTGATATTCATCTTGTAATTAAGACATTATCTGTACTATGCATTTATCCCACATGTATGGGAGGTTTCATTGTATTCATTTATTGAGATCATGTAATGTATTAAATGATGATGTATTGTATATGAACCTTTGTAACCATTCATTTTATGAGATTCATTATGGTTGTATCATGTAATATATTTATACTTATACTTATGGATACATGGATGTTACCTTAATAAATGGATATTGTAATGTTTATGTTGGATGTAAGATTTATTAAGTTATTTAGCTTTATCTGTAATCTTTCATTATGAGTTTTTTAATGCGATGTGACCTTGTGTGCCCTAGAGGACTTGATGTTATGATGCTAATGTGTAATGTAATTATGTTTAAATGGTTCTTTATGTGTTTACTTTGTATTATTAAAAAAAAGAAAATGTGTGCATTGTTTTGTCCTTTGGGGTTTGCACAATGAGCGTTACAACTTGGTATCAGAGCCAACGTTTGCAAACGCTGGGGTCTCTGGGTAGTTATGTCCATTAGGAAACCTTTACATTTGACTCTTGAGCTCACTCATAGCTTTATCCTTTTGTGCAAAAATATGCCTCGAGGTAGAGGACGTGGCTAAGGAAGAGGTCATGGTGCTGGTCATAGAGAAAATTGGAAAATTCCTTCAGCTCCTAGTTCCCATGGTTCTGAGCATGAGGAACAATAGAGGCTTCAAAACAATCCATTCGGTGGTCAGAACCTAGAACAAGTTGGTTTGGATGGACAGTTGCAACACATTCTGGGAGAGATTCTTGATCGGTTGGGACCCAGGCCCGAGGAGGAGAAATGGGTGGAGAGATAGGGAAAGGTCACCGAGGCGAAGGGAAATAACAATAGATTAGGATGCAGTGATAGCTGGTCATATGAGAGATTTGATGAGAGCACACCCGCCTACATTCGATGGTTCTAGAGGAGGTTCGGAGGTGGAAACATGGTTAATTGATTTGGATCGATGCTTCGTGATGCACCCCTATGGTAGTAATACCAAAGCTCGGTGCGAAGTCATGCATCTCTAAGGTTTCACATCCACTTGGTGGCGGCCGGAAGAACAAAAGCTACATATCGATATCAACATGGTCACATGGGAGTTATTTCTGGACAGGTTTAAGGCTCGCTTCCTTTCAGATCATTGGAGGCAATGCAGAGCAAATGAGTTTCATGACCTTAAGGAATTTTTGATGTCTGTTCAACAGTATGAGTGGCAATTTTATGAATTGAAGTAGTATGCAGGGATCCACCATGATGAAGGGATGTTAGTGCAGCATTTTGTTTGGGGCTTAAATGCCCGAATTAGTGGTGGCGTGTGATTCTTCAAACCACAAATGATGGAAATTGTAGTTGAAAAGGCTCATTTGGTAGAGGAGAATTTTGCCATGGCCTTGGGTGGTCACATTGGAGTTCAGGTTTTGGTTCTAGAGGTGGACAACCTCAATCTGCGAGGTCCTCTAAAGGCCATCAAGCACCCATTAAGGGTGACCAGCAACAACACCCCCAATCAAAACCTAGGAACTCTCATTCTCAATAGGGTGGCAATTCTTAGTTTCATAGGGATCGGAACAGGAACCAGGCTCGTCAGGAGCATTTTGAGCAACTTGCACCTAGTTTTTAGTCAGCTTCGAGTCAAGGAAGCTTTCAACATTCCAATGCTCCATCCAAGGGCAGAGGATTTGGCCGAGGTACTGGTTGCTAATCATGTGGGAAGCAAGGGTATATCGCTAGATCATGTCCACAAAAGAGCACCTCAGGATTTAATCAGAGACCAACTGCTTTTGAGCTGACGGTGGGTGATGCGGGCAGGTCACATAGACCATTTTTCGTGCTTGATGACCACTAGGCTAGGCACCAGGGTACAAGTGTAGAGGCTTCCGGTAGAGGATGAGGAACTGACTTAGGAGCTCGTGGGTGAGCTTGAGAGGGTCCAACGGTGACCTAATGTTGAGATCTTGGCGTCATGGGAGGATGCCTCCCATATCAGGGAATCTTGTCTATTTTGCTTAGTAGCTTTCAAGAGTAAGCTGAATTCATGGGGGGGGAGGATGTAATACCCCTCATGTTGTTTTTTGTACTTGTTATCTTTCTATGCTTTTGCTTGATACTTTGAGACTGTGATAGTTATTACTTAATGTTTGGATTGGTGGATTGGATAGTTTAGAATACTTGATGATTATGTTACTTCATTTGAGGACATGGATATTATGATATGACATGGTGGTTTCATTTGGTTTGGTGATGTCTAATTTGATTTTAGTAATACATTGTGATGTAGTGGTTTATTTTATGATGTGATCAGTTAGTTTAGCAATGTTACTTTATATTTAATGTTGTAATTGTTAGTATAGTTTTGGTGAGAGGAAAGTGTAGCATTACTCGTCTACGAGTGCCCTGCTACGCTGCAATTCCTTCTCACGATATGATGTTTTGATATACATATATATACGTGTTGTACACAACCTTGTTTGTATGTAGGAATTGCAGGTAGAGTCTCGATTCCACCTACTTCGACAGGTCAAGGTGAGCATCAATTTAACCCAATGGGCATGAAGTTGAAACAAAGATGACAAGGAAGTCACCTCGTCCCATGTTTTGTCTACCTGCCTTTTTTTTAGTGGTATTGTGCATCTTTAACCTTGGTCATTTCACATTTTATTATAGTGGTTTGTGTGAGTGTACCTTTGGTATTTATTTTACATTTTTTTTCTATGATGTAATTTAAATAATTGAATGATGTTAATTAATGGTTGGAATACTTTCTATTAAAATATAAATTCATATTTTAAAAGCCATATATTTATTAAAGATTAATAAATGGAAAATTTTAAATTAAATTATTTTAAATTAGTATTTTGATAATTTAATTAATAGAGCATGTTAAGGATAATTATGAAATAAATTAATTAAATAAATTAAATTGTGTGAATTGCAAGTAAAACTGCAAAATCAGAATTAAAAGAAAAAGTGTTGTTAAATGGGAAAAAATCAATTAAAGAAAGAAAAGATGAAAAGTAAATGAGTGTTGACCAATTAGATTTTGTGGAGTTGAGTTTTGGCTGATAGAAGTTACACTAGGAATAAAATTAGAAAACTTCTTTTAATTTTGATTTTTGGAGCTTTCAAAAAAGAATAAGATATATATTATTTAATAGCAAATTTGTGATATTTTCATTCACGGGAAAATTGATAGAAGTTACACAAAAAGAAAAATATTGAGTTTTGAGAATTGGAGTCTCTCTTGTTCTTGTTCTGTCAAAATTTATTTAGTTCTTCATTGTTCTGGAAGAGAGGTTCTTCTGAAGTAAATTTTAGATTAGAAGATTGGTAAAGGGAATCGGGTGAAGAAGTTCTGAAGGAAAGAACGAGAGCTCTTCGAAAAGGCTATTGGGATCAAGAAAAGCTTCATCAAATTTTCAACAATGCAAGACTCTAGGTTCCATTTTCTTATTATTTAGTTTTCTGATTTAAAAGAAAAATAAAAATGAATAAATATGTTTTCTATGAAAGAAAGGAACTCTTATGGGGTTTTGAAATTCTTTTGGGTAGCAAACAAATGAAAGAAAATTTTCTTGGATTCTAAAAATGTCCAATATTTCTATAATTTGATTTAAAAATAAAAAATTGTTTCCCTCTGAACCAAATGAGTTTTGAATATATATTCATATATATAAATCTTTGGGATATATATATATATATATACAGTTGATTATGATTATCAGTCTTTTACAGAAGTTATTTTTGACAAACATATATATATATAAATATATGTATATATATACACATTCTTATAGAAGTATATATACATATATATATATATATTTATATTTTGGTCAAACTTATGATTCGAGTTTGTATTTATTGTTTTTGGGCCGAAATAGGTATTGTCGGCGATTTTTTTATTTTGAATAAATTAAATATTTAGGGATTGCTATGCGCAACAACCATATGGGTTGTTGTGCACAGTCGTAGGCTACCGCCGGCTGGTACTTTGTTGTTTTGTTTGTTTCTATAATATATATTTATATAAATATAAATATATATATATATATTTATATAAATAAATATATATATATATATATATATATATATTTATATAAATATATATATATATACATATTTATATTTATATATATTTATATATATATATATTTTTAAGTTATTTTATGTGGTAATGGAATCATCTGGGTTTTATAAAAAAAAAATTATTTGTATTAATATTTTAGATATATATATATAAATATTTATGCATATATATATATATTTATTGAGTATAAATGTAAGATATAATGCTCTTTTTATAATGGTGAAATTATGAAATTTAATTATATTGATTAATTAAAAGAAGTAAATTATATATTTATGTCAAAATTAGTATTGAACCTTTATTGCAAATTGTATTGTGGAAAATGAGGATTAGGAAATAGAATTAATCAATTGTTGATTTTGTGCTGCGAAAACAATGTACAAAAATTAATATGTTTTTCTCTAAGTTATGAAATCCTTTAATTTGTTTGGATGATCTTGTTGTTATTATATTTTATTGTTTTGGTTTTTCAATGAGGGAACCCAGTTTGGTTTAGAAACCTGATTTTGGATGTTGTGATCCTTAGAACTCCAGAGGTGTGATTTTAGTGTTTGATGTTTATCCTTGTTTTATGTGCTCGTGATATTGCCAGACATTGATATCATTATTTTGAAAGGGTTGTAGGAGTTATTGTTGAGACTCCATTGTGTATCTTTTAGTGAGATGGGTAATACCTCGCATGTTGTCTGTTGAGACTTAATGCTTGTTCTTTGTGGTACAACCCTTGCTTTGATTTTGTTATGTTTGGCGTCTCAGGGAGAGTGGCTCTTCATCAGCGCCGATGCCTCAAATAGGAGGAAGGGCTCAAGATAACCCATGTAAGAGTAGATTAACAAGTGAAAACCTAAAAATAGAACTTAAGGGGATGGGTAATAATAAAAAAATAAGATAATCTTGGATACCTCGTCTAGTCATTAGGGCTATCATAGACTAATGGTAGACTGAGAAGGCCATGGTTGGAAAAGTCATAACCTTCTCCTCAGGAGAGGTTAATGGCTCTGCATGAGTCACCCTATGCGGTTGGTGCCTCAAGTAGGAGGAAGTGCTAGGATAACCATAGATGGGGGCCAGAGCCTCACATTGGAGGAAGGGCCAGGATAACCCATGTAGGCTATGCGATGACACTCTCCACTTGTTGCCCTTGTGCTTTGCTTTCTTGGTTACCTCTGGAACTGTATTATGATTGTCTCTCTGGTTTACTTGGCATGTGGATAATGGTTATTTCCTTGGTTTATTTGTGATGAGTTTTATGGCTTTGTGTTTATTATGCTTGACTCTTGGTTATCATTTATGTCCTGGGTTATCCTTGATGTTGCTATTGGAGTTATTTTTCTATGTTGTTCTTTGTTGGAGTTAGTCTTATGGCATTCATGGTCATGGTTACTTCCTTGTCACCTTTGAGTACAGGGAGTGGGTTTTCTTTAAAACCCACATGGTTGGGTGGAACATGCTCCACACCCATTGAGTTCCCCATCAACATTCGTTCTTCACAACATTCTTTAGATGGAGCTTGTACTTGATATTCATCTTGTAATTCAGACATTATTTGTACTATGTATATATCGCACATTTATGGGAGGTTTCATTGTATTCATTTATTGAGATCATGTAATGTATTAAATGATGATGTATTGTATATTAACCTTTGTAACCATTTATTTTATGAGATTTATTATGGTTATATCATGTAATGTATTTATACTTATACTTATGGATACATGGATGTTACCTTTGTAAATGGATATTGTAATGTTTATGTTGGATGTAAGATTTATTAAGTTATTTAGCTTTATCTGTAATCTTTCGTTATGAGTTTGTTTATGCGATGTGACCTCATGTGCCTAGAGGACTTGACGTTATGATGCTAATGTGTAATGTAATTATGTTTAAATGTTTCTTTATGTGTTTACTTTGTATTATTAAAAAAAAAAAAATCTGCGTTGTTTTGTCCTTTGGGGTTTGCACGACAGGCATTACATATCATTTATCTTGTGTTCACTACATTTATCTCACATTCATTATCCTTCCCTTATTGATCCTTATATGAGATTTACAACTTACTGTCCTATTGCTAATACTATAGTGAGATGTAGTTCGAGACTCATGACATCCAAAAATAAAAAAACTCATCATGGATCTTGGGTTATATAGCTCTTTCACTCATAGTTAAGATACTAGTGTTGGTGTGAATAAGTATTTTACCTAGTTAATTCTTTACTAGGGACTTATGGGACTTAGTTCAGATGTTAAGTTTACATAGGATATAGGTATTTTTTTGAAGTCTTAGTTGTCTTATCTAGAATTCACATAATCCTAGGTAGTTATGAGTTAGTTGTCTATTGTGATAGGATTAAAACACTTATCATGATCTTTCCTAGTCTAATTTCTCTCCCTTGCATTTATAAGCAAGTCATGTCTAGCATATTTTGCATTGTATTATAGTAATATTGCATATTGTATCATATTGTAATTCTTGTTTAGTGAATAGCATCTTCCATTGTTGCGTCTCTCTATTTCTGGTGGAGGTTATTTGGTGTTGCATATTGAAGATCTTGGTTGCTCATTTTAACATGGTATTAGAGCTTTGAATCTTGCAATCCCCTTCCATTTTTTTCATTAGAGAGTTTCTATGGACATGGAAAAAGTAACCCTTTTTTCTTGCTTCATTTGGGATTAATTAATAATAAATTGGACTTAATGAGGCCTTGATTTAGTGTTGTGAGATGTTTTACACATCCACACTAGGTCTTAGACCCTTGCAAACTGAATAAAATGCATTTAACAATGTCTTGTAAAGGTGTTGTAAAGTGCTATAAAAGACTTTCATGCCTCTCTAGACTTAATGGATATATATTTACCTAGTTCAATGTTATAAAATATATTTAATTTCATTATCACATTAATCTAGAAGGCTTGTAACTTAAACCTAATTCTAATCTAGTGTTGTAATGTGTCGTACACATTCATATTAGATGTTGTGCCTTTATAGGCTATGTGGACCTCATTTTACTGATGTAAAGTGTATTTACACACTTTCACATTGAAATTTGTGTCCCTAGCAATAATTGACCTTTACATCATCATTAATAGGCCCCTATGGCCCCATATTATGCATCCCAAGGCATAATTTGACCAAATACCTAATGAAATCAATAGAAGAACTGGAATTCCTCATTCCCCAACATTCTAGCTAGCAGAAGGGCCCCTCCAGGACTAAGTCCCCCATCTAGGTGAATGAGTCCTTGCCAAGTGGGACTAAGTCACCCAGAGTGGCGAATTAGTACCATTTGGGTTATTTTTGAGTTTTGAGAAGGAAAAGTTGGATTTTAAGTTTATTTTTCCTTCATGTCAGCCTTAGGGATCCAATTAATGGGAAAATTAGGTGAATTTCCTATAAATACAAGCTTCTAAACACTAATTCATAACTCATCATCATTCATTCATCATTTTCTCAAGTCAATCAAACTAATGTTTTAGTATTCTAGGTCATCAAGATAGGATTGTTTAGACATTGAAGGGAAAGTTCGTCATCTTTTGGTGCAAAAATCCAAGATCTCTCATCATGGAAAGTCTCTAACTCCATTGTTTCATGCTTCATCACATTATTTCTTCATTTTGGTTTAATTACCTAAAAAGGGGTTTGACCAAGGCAAACCCCCATGCCCTAACATTCACCATTTCTTTGTCTTTCATTGTGTGTTTCAAGATTTAGGCACTTTAAGGGTTTGAAGATCATTGAATATTAGGTTGAAGAATTCTTGAAGACCTATCCTTGCTTGCAAAGACAAAATATCAACAAAAAGTCACTTTGAGACCTAAAAATTAGAGTTTTAGAAGCGGATGCCTATAAAGAATCAAAGTAAAGACCAAGGGCTTTTGTTTCTCCTTTCAAATTTTCATAAGTAAAAAAGTGGACAAAGTCACCACCAATGGTGCAGTGGTCCCACTATACATTCATTTTAGTGATTTCTATAGATTTAGGCAACCATTTGGCTGAAACAAGCTCTAGAACATTTTTTTCGGATCTGGGACTAAATCATCCAAATTAGCACAAGTGTCCCAGTTGGATTTTGTATCAGCTTTATCAAGATTCCAAACCTTCATTCCATCTTTTTTCAACCTCCAGGTTCACACATTTTGTTTCACAACTTTCTATCTAGTTTTGTTTGCATTTCTAGGTCATTTATCACATGTTTGCATACAACATTGTGTTTTCAAACAAGGTACATTTCTTTAGTTTTCATTTAATAATCAATATATTTTACCAATTTTCTGCAATTAGATAATTGTTTTCAAGCATATTGCATCCATTCTTACATTAATTTTGAATGTTTACATTGCATTTTGTCCCATCTTTCTCCTTTTAGGTGAAAAACCATAGAAGTGTTAGAAAGTCCTTGGAAGCCAAAATCTTTGTCTGAACCCCAAAGGAACTAAAAACAATGGGACAATTTTTTTTTTAAAGAATATAATAAACATACTTAAGTATTCTAATATAACAATATACTAAGTTGCATGACTAATTCCATTGGGGTACACGGGGTGACATTACTACACTAATCCATAACAATGATAACAAGATAACAATAATTAAACAGTTACATAAATCTATTCATTCCTATTTCATCATTTAAAATATCCATTAACAATAACCATATTCATAACATATGTACATATGACAACAAAAGATACTATAAAGATATGAAACATTTATATTACCACAAATATAACACAACTTAACACAACTATTACAAATGATCTTTCCTAAATAAATACATGGCTTGAATATACATTACATCCAACTGATAGTAAGATACAACTGTCTGAAAATACATCTCAACAACCATATATACAATTTACAACAAGGTCATCCCAACACATGTGGGAGACAATACAATAATGAATACATCACATCCAAAGTATAACATACATCTGGTACAATGAATTACTGGATCATCAACATCTGCCAAAAACCTACAATAAAAGTTACATCTGCAACAGAAAGGGAACCCAACGGGGTGCGAAGCACGTTCCACCCAACCACCCCCGTGCTAAGAGTAGACAAGGAAGGGTCCCCGACCAAGCACGCCTAACAATAACAAAGACTAACTCCAAATAGACAACTTAACATCAAAGACCACTTAGAAACTCAACAACGACAATTCCAAAGGCATAACAACACCACTCCAGAACACAACAACCAGTCATAATCACAAGCATCAATGAAACTCAAGACATAATATCAAAGACTACTTCCAACAATAACCAAAGACAAATCAATAAATCACTTAATCACAACAGACACAATATCACTTAACATCTACAATCACAAAGTCACTTAACAACTACAACACAATATCACTTAACACGAGGTTACAATGCTTCCAGAGAACAAAGATCATGAACATCACACAATAACTGATTAACTGTCAACATAGGAAGAGTGTCATGCATAAATTTCCATGAGTTACCTTGGCTCAACCTTCCTAGGCTACCGGACCCCCATCCTGGGTTACCCTGGCTTGCCTCTACCAGCCGTCGGACCCTCATGCAAAACTATGCGTCCCATCTCATCTCGAGCCTTATCATTCACTTGCTTCGCGAGAGAGAGGCATTCTTTATCTTTATTAGTTTGAAGGATCCCCATTAATTCATTTAGATTATCACTTAGTTAAACTCTAGGTGAGTTACCCTAGCACTTGCTTTGTGTGCCGAACCCCCACAAAGAGCCACTCTCCTATCGACAACACACAAGGTACAATACCACAATAGATAACTAAACAACATAACCTCTCCAAACTAAGGAAACAAACAAGGAAACTCACTCTGAACACTGGAGGAAGCCAAATACGAAAACGCACTCCTTCCAAAGGAGGAACAAATCTCATTACCCTCTCCTATTTCCTAGGAGGCATAAATCCCCATTCATGGAAACTGGGTACAACATAATAGTACAACTCTACACCATTCCCAAGGCGATTCACAATTTGAACCTCTACACAAAACATCCCACTCAAGAGAACTTCTCTGGAAGACTTATATAGACCCTTAACCCCATTTGCCCGACATGAAGAATAAAAAAAACATGATAGAAAAAAAACATTCCAGGCAACTCATTATCTAATGTTAGGGTTTCCTAAACCAAGTCAAACACAATTTTCAATCTTGCATTTACTCAATCAAAACACCAAATTCATTTCCCAACATTGAAGTGTTTACAACCCAAACATTTACTCTAAATTTCACGGTTAACTTCCCTAATCAAACCGTTTCAAATAAATAGTCATCAACTTGAAAGAAATCCATTTTAATTCAACTCACCTAACATATTCCTAATTTGCACAACTATATTAAACATTGCAATTTCTCCTATTCATATCATATTAAAAAAATCATATTTACAACACAACAACTCTATTACACAAATGTTCATATATATAAAAATAATTATTTAATAAAGTTAATATAATTCCATTACAAAATTATTTTATAAAACAATTTCGAATTAAAACACATTCGAATATTATAAAATAAAAATTGAATTAAAAACTCAATATATATATATATATATTTATATAAACTAAATATTAATTAAAAACCAAATCGCATTATAACTAAAAACCGAGATTAAATAAAAGTAATTTAAAAAAAAAAAACAAACAAATAAATCAAAAAATTTAGGGTTGAACCTCCACAGACGGTGGAGTCAGTAGTACCTCCTGTGGGAGAACTCCTCTCCCTGATTTGTGCAAACTTAATTTTGATTTGCGGGCACCGAGGAAGCCATGGGGGTGGAAGTGCAGCGACCGACCTCCCACCCCCCAAAAAAATAAAAAATTTTATTTATAAATTTTTTTGTTTATTTAATTTAATTTATTTCATTTTATAAATTTAATCAAAACTTTCAATGTGGATTTCGAATTTCAAGATGAAAATCAATATAAATATTTTATATATAAATTTTTATTTTTCGAAAATACCTCCTAATCACAGATATCCATGCAGTGCAAAGGTTTGCAATTATATAACTTATAACATAACACAATCCATATATATAAATTGAGCATATATTTATTTATTTATTCTTTACAAACATATATTTAAATCTATAAATATATACATATATATTTAAACAAAATTTATGACAAGGAAATAAGAACCTTCAGATTTTCATATGAGATAGAAAATAAAACAGACAATCAATTCAATCAGTAATACGCATAATTTTATTCAAACATTAAGTTTCACAATTATATAGAAGAATTATTGAAGATTCTACTATAGTCTTGCTACCAAGTAATCCAAGGGTTTTTAATCTGAGCAAGTTTTCAAATCACAAAACTTCATTCAATCAATTTCAAAAACCTAGCAACAAGATTTGTTACAGAACAATGAAATATTAATAACTTAAACGGAGAATACATGGAGTCCTTTGTCTAAAAAAGAATCCTTTCTGAAGCCTCCTCTCGATTTCCTTGTGCAGCTCTCTTCCTGAATCCTTGTTTGTAACTCTTTTCTCGATCTTCTGCCTTCAACGTTCTTCTGAATCTTCTTTTCTTTCATCCACAATAATTTTTACCCAGAAAAATACAAAACCCAAAACTATTTTTTCTTTTCCAAATCCAAAAACAATAGAGCCAAACTTCCCTGTGTGTGTGAATAATCTCTTCTTAAAAATAATAAATCAAAATAAAGATTCCATAAAGCTCTTCCGCTTTCTTTCCTCAAAAAGCCTCTTTTCTTATTGGTCCTTTTCCCAGCTTTTAAAAGCACAACTTATCTATAATTTTAATTAAAATAATTTATTTAATCAAGATATCATCCTCACATGATTTTCTAATATAATATTAATAAAAAGATAATATCTAATTATTCTCAGCAATATTAATTTAATTATAATTTAATTTCTTAAATTTTAATTAATTAAATACACTTTAATTTACAGTATATTTAAATTTAACATTTTTCTAACTCGCAATTAAATCAAAACAACAAGACAACTTTAATTAATTTTCTTATCAAATAAGATTAATTGCTCGAACACTAACCATAATTAAATACTCAACAATCAAAATGCATAACAACAAGGACAACACTTTAGTCATGACACAACAACTACAATAGGACGACGGACTTGGGACGGGGACACTTCCAAACCTACTCCCTTTTTCAACATTTTTACCCATTGGGTTAATTTATTGCTCGCCCTTTCCTGCCGAAGCAGGTGGAATCGAGACTTATTCCTGCAATCCTGCATCCAAATAAACGTCAAGTAGCACATGTATATATATATAGTCAAACATCCTATCATGAGAAGGAATTGCAGTGTAGCAGGGCACTCGTGAACGAGTGATGCTACACTGTCCTCTCACCTAATCTATTCTAACAATTACAATATCAATGACGAACTAACATTTCCAACCAAATTGATCATAAGATAATGTGATTACTTAACTACTACATCATAACTAATTATTAACCATCGCATTATAAAATAATACTGAATTAAATAACATCACCATAGAATCATCATATTGACATATAAACATTAATGAAACACTATTTGAATAAACAATAATCCAATCAACACACAGAGTATCATAAATCATACTAATAATGTCACATGCAACAATTAACTAAACTACGCATCCGCACACACCAAGTCGGTGAATGAATCACCAACACAAATCAGTATCATGCTAACACACAAGAGAAACCAATAGTAGCAAATAGTATCAGAAATATGGGGGTATTAACGAATTTCTTTTATGATCTTACAAATTACCTATATGCTCTTCTCTTGGATTTCAATACAATCTTGAGAATCAGAAAGGGTTTGCAAAGACTTGTTAATCCTATATTGCATGTATGATTTTTGGTGAGATCTAGTGATTGAAACACTTTCGGCTATAATGGTAGTATTTTGGGCTATCCCATTATGTCCAAGTGGTTTGAGAAAGTCATATTTTGCTTTTGTTTCACTCAATTTGGTCTCCATTTATAACTTTGGCAAACAAGGGTTTGAAGCTCAAATCTAGTCAATTGCTTTTTATAGGAGCATTTTGGCAAAAAATAACCTTTCCATTGCATTTGTATGGTCGTACAACCCTCGGGTCACATGTATTATTTTATTAAAATATTTAGAAATTAAAAATTTTGCAAAAAATTATTTTCATCGGCGATATTTTTTTAAACTAAAAAATAAAATTTGAAGTGTTAATCGCTTGTAATAAATCGCTTTAAGTGCTATACATTATGGGGGGCTCACAAACTTAATTATTTGCAATGGTGTTTAAAATCACAGTCTACATAAGCTGCCATTAGTTTTTAGAATTGCTAGTAGCAGCAATTACACTACTGGCTTTCAAAGCTGCTAATAGTATGCCATACCCATTGATAATGACCTCCAAGTTTTCTTCTAACCGTCGGTGACAACAAACCATGACCGCCTGAGCATTATCCATGTACATGTGACCAAAATTTATGAAGAATTCTAGTGCTTTAATAAAATACCCATTCTTTTTACCTAGCAAAGCCCCTGGTCATGTGGATGATCAATAGCTAGCCCCCAAGGGCTACCTTTTGTGCCTAATTAGCATTAATTTTCCCTAGTTAGTCTTCAAAGTCCCTATTCTATGATTTTTTTTCAATTTTGTATAAATTTTCACCACGATGTTGAATTTTTTAGAACAAGATATTGTCGAGAAGATGGTTCGATGAAATTTGCAATGGTGTAGGTGATTTTTTCAAATTTTCCCATTTTTGCTAGTTTTCTAGCCTGAAGGTATAGATGCATTTATTACTTGTAACTAGCATAACTTTTGAATATGAAGTCAAATCTAGGCAAACTATTTTTGAAATTGCTTAGAAAATGGCAATGAATTTGTTTGTAACTTTCATTTTCAGTTTTGGAAAGCTCTTTTTTCTAAAAAAATATTAAAATCACTATGTTATAAACAATTTTATATTTGAACTTGTCAATTGTAAAAATTGCATAATTTCTTCATTGTAATTTGTTTGTGGGGATTCAAATTAAGTTTTAATACATTCTAGGGGGTGAAAGGAACAATTTATGTGCCATGCATTATGTTCCCCCTTTTGGTTTTCATTGTGGATCTAAGGAAAGTTGAACAACTCCCTCCACACAACTATCATAAATGGAAGCTAAAAATGACTCAATTGTTACAATCTAAAGGTTTATGGTCAATGTTAGATGCAAAACAACTTGATTTCACAAGGGAATATGAAAAATTTACCCATAGATGTAAAATGGATGAAGAAAAAGGGCTCATTGGCTTACATGTATATGAAAACTTGTTGTTTCATATTGTGGAGTGCAAAAAACTTAAGCATGTTTGGGATAAACTTGAAGAATTGTATGGTAAAACTAATCAGTTCAGAGCCTTACAACTTCAAGCAGATCTACAATCACTCTCTCCAAATGCATTTCTTTCAATTCAGGATTGCCTTGCACAATTCAAGTTGAGTGATGAATGTATCTTTTTGATTTTGTCCAAGTTAAGTGGCCCTTATAAAGTGTATTCTTCTACCTTCTATTCAACTATGGATTCCATG
>VDFB02193867.1:498180698-498237821 GCA_007258455.2 Sequoia sempervirens | reverse complement strand
TTTGTTGTTCATTGTGTAATGTGTTTGTCCTTGGCTTCTACTTATAAGGTTGTATATATGTATCGGGCATATATAAATATTATAATTATAATTTTCCATGTTTGATTTTTTTTTATGCCTTCATATGTATGATACATATATACAAATTTATAAGCAAAAGCCAAGGACAAACACATTACACACAACAAACAAAAGAAAATTAAGCAAAAAGAGGGGGGTTGTTTATTTGTAATTTGTTTTGTAGTGTGTTTTTGAATTTTCTATTTGCATTGTGCATGTACTATTATATTTTTTCTATTTTTTTCTTCTTTTTATGAGTTTGTGTAATAGTATTCATTCGTATCAATGCATCTATACTTATTGTTTTTCCCCTTTTTATTCTTTTGCATGCATACATTCTTATGTATCAATATATATTAATAATTTTAAATGTTGTCAATTAATATCTTATTCCATTCTTTTAAAATTATTTGGCTCTTTTTTAGTTTTTTTAGCTATTTTTTTGGTTGTGTATGTGTTATTGCCTTTATGGAATTGTATTTTTTATATTTTTCATTTTAATTGTTATTCTTTCCTCCTATTCTTTTTATCCTTTAATTTAATTTTGTTCTTATTTCTCATTTTTCTTGTCCTTCTAGGTCCACATGCATCCTTCTCTCTCCTCCTCCCCTCCCTTTTCCCTTTAGGTAGTCTTGGTCTACAACTTTTCATTTTTCTCCTTTAGCTTTTTTCTTTCATCCTAATGATGGATCACAGAGCATGATCTAAAATGTTTATGCAAAAAATCTCACACTATCAAATACAAAATTCACTAAAAGAGAACAATATGGATCATGGAAAATTGATATCAAAAAAGTTTTGAATGTTCAAAAATTTGATTGGCAAGATTTTTTTATTTGAAAATGACCTCAAGTTGGCCCCTACACAAAGGGATATATAAACATGTTTTCCTCTCATTTTGAACATAATAAATAAATTTTAGAGATTTGAGAACAATTATAAGGGAATTATGGAGAAGTATTGAGTCATCCTCTACATGCTAGCTTCAATAATCTATATCATATTGGAGCAAAATTTTTTTAGGTCTATCAAGAAATTAACGGAATCCATCAACCAAATTGTGTGTAGCATGTCTTCTTAAAGGCTTTTCACATCAAGGTAACATAATTGCTTTCCATATACCAATTTTATTCAAATATTACTATTTTGGCCTCTACCTAGCAAAGCACATGCCCTCTTGATCATCATCAATCATTCTACATGGAGGTAGAAATACCAAAATGGGAGTTTGACTTAGGAAATATTCCATATAGGATAATTTTCCCCCTATTTTAATGTGTGTAGGTCATATAAGAGATTTTGAGGAGAAGACCATTTGGGAAAATAGAGAGAAGACAATGATTGAAATCTTGAATTTTTTAGATCCAAAGAAGGGGAAACTCAATGTAGGTTGCCACATGCCTTTGACCAAAAAATTTCATCTCAAATTTTAATCACATTTTCCTCTCTATATCTCAATCTTACACTTGAAGTTATTTTTTTACTTTCCATTTTTGTCTATGCAAATAAAATTTTAGATCTTGGATTGTATGTCAAATAAGATTGTAAAATCATACGTCAAATTTATCATCCACATAATATGTCACTTTTATTCAATTACACTTATTTTGGCATCTCCCCAACCTAGGGCATACCCTCTTGATCATCATCAATTGTTGTATTTGGAGGTAGAAATAAAAAAATAGGGGTTTGACTTAGGGTACCACATTCCCTTGACCAATCAATTCCAGCTCAAATTTTAGTCACGTTTTTCTCTTTGTGTCTCAATTTCAGATAAGAAGTTTGTAATACCCCTCATACTGTTTAGACTTGATACTCTTGTGGTTTTGATTGATGCTTTGTGACTGTGATTGTTATTACTTATTGTTTGTTTTGGTGGTTTGATTAGTAGACTGTTGGTGATTATGCTTATACATTTGAGGACATGAATATTTCTTTGATATTATGGTTTGAGATATTAGTTTGATTTCAGTAACATTGTGATGCATTAATTTAGGAAATTATGTTATGATGTGATTTGTTAGTTTAGAAATGTACTTTCATTAGTTGTGTTATAAATTGTTAGAACAGATGCATGAAAGGGTGAGCAGCAACACTGGATTCTTCCCACACTGCAACTCCTTCTCACAATGTAATGCTTTGAATGCTTTATATATATATATATATATATATATATATATGCTATATATATATATATATATATATATATATATATATATATATATATATATATAATATATATATGATATATATGCACATGTATACGACCTTGTTTGGATGCAAGGATTGCAGGTACATAGTCTCGATTCCACCTACTTCGGCAAGACAGGGCAAGCACCTATAACCCAACGGTATAATGTTGAAATAGAGGTGACAATGAAGTCATCATGTCCCATGATGTCAGACCGTCTTTTTTGAATGGTATTGTATATTTTTGTAGTTGTAGCTCTTTGTGGTTCATGTTTGTGTCTAGTCGTATTTTATTGATGTTGGTATTTTATAGTTGTGATTAATTTAATTAAATGATGGTAATATTTGTTTATTATAATGTTAGATTAAATTGTATTTAAATATTTAAATGTTTTATTTATTTTAAAAAGTCATGTGTTTTATTAAATGTTAATTAAATATTAGATTGTGTTTATTATTTTAATTAATTATCTTGTTGAGGATAATTATTAAAATAAATTAAATAATGTGCTTTGCAAGTAAAGTTGTAAAAAACTGAAATTAAAACAAAAGTATTGAAGAATATAAATAAATAAATAAATAAAAGAATAGAAAAGATGAAAGAACGAATGGGAATTAAAATTTGACTGAAAAGCTTGCTTTTAAAGATATAATTTATTTTATTGTGGATTGTTAGAGCTTTTGGAAGATAATGGCAATATATTTTATTTATTGAAAATTTTGTGATTTTTTCGCACACAGAGGATTGTTGAGACAGGGGTTGCACAAAAATAATTGTTCTCTACTGTTGAGTCTTCTGAAGTTTTCTGTTATCATTAGTTCTTCAGAGAGTTTTAGAAAGGGATTATTAGTCTTTTGTTGGTATTAGTTTGGAGAGATTTTTTTTGAAATAAAGAATTGGATTCAAATTCAAGCTTGGTATTCTCGAGAGGAGATTTTGAAGTAGGAATGAGAAGCTCTTCGTAAAGGCCATCGGATTCAAGCAGGCATCATCAGTTTCTCAAATAAGTGCAGGACTCCAGGTTTTATCTACTTCTTCTCTCGTCTTCTGATTTAAAGAAAATAGAAAAATAATTAGATTATTTGGTGAAAGAAAAATGAAAACCTTAGAAAAGAGAAATTATTGAATAGTGAAAATTACTGAAGAAATTAAAAAGATTGTCTATGTAAATTATTCTATGGATATTCTTTCAATTTGGCTGTGTGAAAGTAATGTTGAGCTTGTGAAAATAAACTATATGTCTTTAAATTGATTATGTTTTGTTTTGAATTATAGTTTTCTTTCAGATCAATTTATTTGGGGATTAAGAAGAATATCTTATATATATATAATTATATTTGTATTTTGTCCTTCTGTCTTCTACCTGAAACTGGTTATTGCTCCTTGTAGAAATATATAAATTATATATATAAGTATATATATACATATATATATATATATAATATATATATATGAAATTATTTATTCGCATTAAAATTTATGAGAAATTCTGAATGTAAAATTCATTTTTTGGGCCGAATTGGCCGTCGGATTCCGTGCCTGCAAGTGGACGAAAGTTATATTTTTTTATATAAAATAAAATATTTATGTTAAGGGGTTTGGGGAGGGATGGACTGGCCATACCCCCCGTACCCTGGTGCGGCCGGCAGTCTGCCACGTGGCAGTCTTGAAGACTGTTGTGTGCGACAGTCTTGACTGCCATGCACAACAGTCCCCAAGATTGCTGTGCGCAGTCCCCGCAGGGACTACCGAGCGCAGTCCTTGCAAGGACTGCGACGGCAGGCCTCGGCCTGTGGAGGTTCTTGTTATTTGTTTTTAATTTTTATTTTATTTATTTAATTTAAATTTAATTTAATTTAATTTTATATGTAGTTAAATTTATATATATATATATGTATATGTTTAGTTATATATATATATAGATATATGATTAATTATGTTATAGATTATAATGTTTTCTTTTATTTATTCAATGAATAGATTGTGAAATTAAATTGAATTTTCTTTTGAAAATAGAAAGTAATGTTATAATTACGCTAGATTAATGTTGAATTTTATATTGAGATTGACCAAATTGGAGATTGTTGTTTAATTTTCCGTTCTAGCTTTATTGTTTTGAATTTTATATTGATGTGGGAACCCTATTATAAATTGTGAAACCTTAGTCTTTCCAGAGGCGTGTTTTATCCTTGGATGTCTATCTTTGTATTATTTGATCATAATGTTACATGATTTTAAGCATTAAATTTTGGAAGGGTTGTACAAGAATTGTGGTCACTATGATTTTGAGTTATCGCGAGATGGATTTGCCTCGCATGTCTTGTTTTGTGTTATATACCTTATACTTGATGGTACAACCCTTGCCTAGTTTTTGATTTATGTTAAGGGTCTTAGGGAGAGTGGCTCTTCATGGGGGCCAGTGCCTCGGAAGGAGGAAGAGCTCAAGAGAACCCATGTAAGAGTAGTATAATAAGTGATAACCTAAAAATAGAATTTAGGGGGATGGGTAGTAAAACACACAAGATAATAAACATTAGATTCCTCGTATATGCATTAGGGCTATCATAGACTAATGATAGACTGAGAAGGTCGTGGTTGGAAAAGTCGTAACCTTGTCCCCATGAGAGGTTATCGGCTCCGCATGAGCTACCCTATGGTGTCGGTGCCTCAAGTAGCAGGAAGGGCCAGGAGATCCATAGATGGGTGTCGGCGCCTCAAGTTAGAGGAAGGTCTAGGAGATCCCATGAGAGCTATGCGATGACACTCTCCACTAGACACCCGTATGCCTTGTTCTTTGTTACCTCAAGAAAGGTGTTTTAATTATTGTTTTAGTTTCCTTGGGATTGTGTTCTTATATCCATAGATGGGTGCCGGTGCCTCAAGTTGGAGGAAGGGCCAGGAGATCCCATTAGAGCTATGCGATGACACTCTCCACTAGACACCCTTGTGCCTTGTTTCTTGTGGCCTCTGGAATTGTATTCTGATTATTGCTTCAGATTTATTTGGAATCATGTTCTATTTATTGTTTCAATTTTATTTGGAAATGCGTTCTATTTATTATTTCAGATTTATTTGGAATCATGTTCTATTTATTGTTTCAGATTTATTTGCAATTGTATTTTGAATGTTGTATCAGTTCTTCTGGAATTGTATTCTTAATGTTGTTGCAGATTCTTTTGAAGATGCTTTGTGAATGTTCTTTGGTGACTTGTTTAATTGTTATTGCTTTTGTTAATTGTGATGAGTTTCATAGCTTTATCTTATCTTGTTGACTCATGATCGTTGTTGATTATGTCATTGTAAACTTTGAGTTTGTAATTGTAATTTTTACTATGTTGTTCATGGAGTTGGTTTGACAATCACGGTCGAGTTAACTTCCTTCTCACCTTTGAGCACGGGGGGTGAGTTATTCGTAATTCACATGGTTGGCTAGAACATGCTCCGCACCCGTTGGGTTCCCCATCAACATTCTTTGTTTGCAACATTCCTTCAGTTGGAGTTTGTTCCAAAGGATCAATTGTAATTTTTATATTACTATACTTTATGTCATCCCACTTGTATGGGAAGTGTATTATAACTCATTATTGAGAAAATGTAATCTTATGTTTATACGATGATGTAATAGTTAGGAACTTTTGTAACATTATTGGATGAGATTCTTTATGATCGTAATATGAGATGTAGTGATATTTTCACTTTTGGTTATGGATGTACTTTTATTATTAATTATTGCAATATAATTGGTTAAGTTGTTTTAATAATTATCTTTTACTTTTGTTTTAGTTGTGTTGCGATCTGACCTCGTGTGCCCTAGAGAATGTAGCGCTAAGTTGTTAATGTGCAATGCAAATGTAATTAATGTTCGAATGCATGTTTACTTTATGTTAATTAAAAAAAAATGTTTGCAATGGTTGTTCTTTGGGGTTTGCACGAGGGGTGTTACAAAGTTCTTTTGTTACCTTTTATTTTTATCTTTATGATAAATAATATTTTCAAATCTAGGCTTGTGTGTCAAATAGACTTGCCAAACAATGCATCAAATTTATCATCCACACAATACATTGAAAACATAAACCCTAGGAGTTTGTCTTTGTTGAACACCAAAAATACTAAGAGGGGGGAACTTATAATGTAGGAAAATGTATCCCATTACATTTTCGCACTTTTTTGGGACCTCCCTATTAAAATTTGACTTCTTTATGCCTTGGGTATGTGCAGGATCATGATGGGCCAAAAAGTGGCAATATGTTGGGTATTTGTAGGGCATGTGGCTGATGAACTTTTTCTTACCCAAAATTGATGAAATGAAAAGGGTTTTTAAAAGAGATTATTAGCTTTCCAACAATATAAATTATGCTTTACTTTGAATTTAATAAATAATTATTATTAATTTTCTACTTGAATTACGACTAAAGTGTTGATTGATAGGATTATTGAAAAACATCTATAGCTTTCAAATGGTATCACATTTTTTGAATCCAAAACATGCATCGCATTCTGTGCTTCGCATACTATAGGATTAGAAAAAGAAAAATTGAATTTCATGAAGTTTTGACCAAGTTAAGGTGGTCAGACATACAAGTTTTTATATTTTGTAAAATTTATAATAAAAAATTCATTATTAATTATTTACATGGAAAAAAATTACAAAAAAATGTGTATCACATCCATACATGAGTCCTCTATTTATGTTTAAAATATTATTAAAAAATATTATCATTTTATTGTGGTTAGGGTACTCAGATAGACACCTACTTATTTTTTCCCTGAAATTTAAGTACTATTGCATTGGAATTTTAAATTTTCACCAAATAGATTTTGTTTTTAACAAATAAACCTAGTAAGTTAGAAACTACATTCAATTTTCTATAGATTCTATTCTTACATATTTTTGAAATAATATAGATAACTTATTCAATTTTTTACATGAAGTTTCCTTACTCTAATTTTTCTAAATTTTTTGACACTTAAGGGCCTATTTTTTCCATGATGATCTTGCACATACCCCCTTAATGAGTCTTATTTTACATCAAAAATCCTAATTAAATACATTTTTCTAAGGATAATAACGATATTTAACAAATGGAAAATCATAATTTAATGTTTTTGGTTATGTGTTCAAGATCTAGGGATCTAGGACATATGCACCCCTTTGGGCATATGGGTCCAACCTAGGTCTCGAGGCCTAATTTCAAATGAGACATTGAACATAACACTCCTCAAAATCTATGTCTCATGTTTAAGCCTTTGAGACTCATACGCCCAACGTAGCGTATGAGTACTACTTTAATCTAGGACCTAATTTAATTTAAATTCTTGGTGGGATTTTATTATCATTAGACTCAAATTTTGAATTTTGGCTTATACTGTTGTAATTTTGAGAAATTAGGCATAAACAAGTATAAATACAATGTCATTTCATTAAGTTTCTTCTAACAAGCTAGCAATTTAATCCAAAAATTCCTAAAGAAAGTTGATGAGATCAATAGCATTCAAGAGTAAATCATCAATCATTTTGAGCTACATTCAATATTCAAGCATCATGTCAAAGTATTCATGCATCATGTGTATTTGTGAGCTAACATTTATTATATAGGTTTCATTATTCAAGCAAGCATTCAAGATAAGTTTTTAGGAATTCAATGAAAGTCAAGATCCATATTCATGCTAGCCATTTCACACAAGTTTGTAACCTTCATTTCAAGGGTTTGGTGAGTTGCAACATTGTGTTTATTCTTTCATCATTCCTTCATGCCTTTCTATTTCATTTCAAGGTTTAATTACCAAAACAGGGTTTGACAAAGGAAAACACCCATTCCCAAACAAACAAAAAAAACATTTTTCTCTCTTGATGTGTATTTATAGATCTAGGTGAATTGGAGTTTGAAGATCCTTTGAGGGAAAAGTTGAAAAAGTTGTCAAGAATTTGTCATCTTCATAGAAACTCACCTACATGCTAGAATTTAGAGTTTCATATTTGAAGATCAGAAAAGAAGGAAGCTACAAAAGATCACTAGAGGCTATAGAATTTTTAATCAAACCCTACTAGTAGGACTAAATTGCCATGCTAGGAATATTAGTCCTAGTATACCCTTTTTTCCAACTTTCTATAGATCCAGATCAGTAAATAGAAGATTCCAGATTATGCCTAGAAGCCTTTTAGTAAAACTAAATTTCCTAGCCTAGCATATCAGTCCTAATGCACTTCAAAAAAAAAAAATTTAGAGTTTCAGGCCCTGCTTTGAATCCATCAATCTTCAAGGTAGTTTAATGTTTAATTCCAGTCTGTCAATCTTGTTTTATGATTTAAAATTCTTAGGTCATATAGTGAATTTTCATAGTGCATTCAATTTCTTCTTTTAAAGAATTGTTTAATGGTGAACCCTCATCCAATTGCATAAGGAAACACCTAGTCCATCCCTCAATTGAGTCACTTGGTGGATGGATCTTGTTTTCGTAATCAACTAGAGTGTGAAATAGGTCCAAGTTCCATCTCCTAAAAGGTGGGAACGCATTTCCATTTTGTTCATTTTGGAAAACCCAACCTTTAGACCCTTGAATTTTTGATTTGGAAAACATTGTAGTCCTAGATCTAGATTGCACTAACTTTGCATTATATTTGCATTAGTTGAATTGCATTTAGGACTTCCATACTTTGCATTAGTGAAAAGTGCATATAGGTTAAATTTTTGCATTTTGCATCATTTAATTTCATTAGAAATCTATAATTGCAAATAGTAAATTGAGCATACAATCTAGAAACATTAAAATGAACTTAGATTTTTTTGATTTAGCCTTAAAATCCCTAATCAAGGACTCATTCACCCACCTAGGTGATTTAGTCCCTATGTAGGAATTTTTCCTAGATTTCTAGGTATTCTACATTGCCTATTTTTCTCTATTTGAATCTATCAAAAGACCTATGTGGGACCCATATTCCTAATTGGGTATATTAGTCCCTAGTTAGGTATAAATATGCATTTTATAGAGTCAAAATCTTGTCATCTATGCTTCTAATTGCTGTCTTTACATTACTATTTCAGTTTGCAAAATTACTATCATTAGAAATCTTTTCATAATTGGTTTTATTTCAAGTGCATTTTTAAACATTAGAATTGGAATTAAAGCATATTATGTAATACCTCTCATGTTGTTGTTTGTACTTGTTATCTTTCTATGCTTTTGCTTGATACTTTGAGACTGTGATAGTTATTACTTATTGTTTGGATTGGTGGATTGGATAGTTTAGAATGCTTGATGATTATGCTACTTCATTTGAGGACATGGATATTATGATATGACATGGTGGTTGCATTTGGTTTGGTGATGTTTAATTTGATTTCAGTAATACATTGTTATGCAGTGGTTTAGTAAATATTTTATGTTGTGATCACTTAGTTTAGCAATGTTACTTTATATTTAATGTTGTAATTGTTAGTATAGTTTTGGTGAGAGCATAGTGTAGCACCACTCATTTATGAGTTCCCTGCTACACTACAATTCCTTCTCACGATATGATGTTTTTATATACATATATATATATATATATATATATATACGTGTTGTACACAACCTTGTTTGTATGCAGGAATTGTAGGTACAAAGTCTTGATTCCACTTACTTTGGCAGGACATGGCAAGCATCAATTTAACCCAACGGGCATGAAGTTGAAACATAGATGACAAGGAAGTCACCCCGTCCCATGTTTTGTCTACCTGACTTTTGTTTAGTGGTATTGTGCATCTATAACCTTTGTCATTTCACATTTTATTATAGTGGTTTGTGTTCAAGGGAATTGGGTGAAGAAGTTCTAAATGAAAGAACGAGAGCTCTTCAAAAAGACTATTGGATCAAGCAAAGTTTCATCAAATTTTCAACAGTGCAGGAATCCAGGTTCCATTTTCTTATTCTTTAGTTTTCCAATTTAAAAGCAAAATAAAAATGAATAAATATGTTTTCTAAAAAGAAAGGAATTCTTATGGGGTTTTGAAATTCTTCTGGGTAGCAAACAAATGAAAGAAATTTTTCTTGGATTCTAAAAATGTCCAATATTTCTATAATTTGATTTTTAAAAAAATATGTGTTTCCTTCTGAACCAAATGAGTTTTGAATATATATTCATATATACATATATATATATATATATAAATCTTTGGGATATATATATAGTTGATTATGATTATCAGTCTTTTACAGAAGTTATTTTTGACAAACATATATATATATAAATATATGTATATATATACACATTCTTATAGAAGTATATATATATATATATATATATATATATATATATATATTTATATTTTGATCAAACTTATGATTTTGAGTTTGCATTTATCAATTTTCGGGCTGAAATAGGTACTGTCAAATTTTTTTTGTTTTGAAGAAATTAAATATTTAAAATGGGGTTAAGGGGGGGGTCGGCTAGGCCGTACCCTCCCCCTTACTCCCCATGGGGTTGCGCTGCCACAACAGTCCATAGACTGCTGCATGCAATAGTCCTACAGACTACTATGCGTAGCAGCTGTATGGGTTGTTGTGCACAGCTGTAGGCTGCCGCCAACTGGTACTTTGTTGTTTTGTTTTTTTTTATAATATATATTTATATTTATTTTTTTTAAGTTATTTTATGTGGTAATGGAATCATCTGGGTTTTATAAACATAATTATTATTTGTATTAATATTTTAGATATATATAGAGTATAAATGTAAGATACAATGCTCTTTTTATAATGGTGAAATTATGAAATTTAGTTATATTGATTAATTAAAAGAAGAAAATTATATATTTATGTTAAAATTAGTATTGAACCTTTATTTCAAATTGTATTGTGGAAAATGAGGATTAGGAAATAGAATTAATCAATTGTTGATTTTGTGCTGCAAAAACAATGTATGGAAATTAATATGTTTTTTTTGAGTTATGAAATCATGTATATTTGTTTGGATGATCTTGTTGTTATTATATTTTATTGTTTTGGTTTTTCGATGAGGGAACCCAGTTTGGTTTAGAAACCCGATTTTGGATGTTTTGATCCTTAGAAATATAGAGGTGTGATTTTAGTGTTGTGATATTGCTAGGCATTGATATCATTATTTTGAAAGGGTTGTACGAGTTATTGTTGAGACTCTGTTGTGTGTCTTCTAGCGAGATGGGTAATACCTCGCATGTTGTCTATTGAGACTTAATGCTTGTTCTTTGTGGTACAACTGTTGCTTTGATTTTGTTATGTTTGGGGTCTTAGGGAGAGTGGCTCTTCATGGGGGCTGGTGACTCAAATAAGAGGAAGGGCTCAGGATAACCCACGTAAGAGTAGATTAACAAGTGAAAACCTAATAATAGATTTTAGGCGGATGGGTAGTAATAAAACAATAAGATAATCTTGGATACCTCGTCTAGTCATTAGGGCTATCACAGACTAATGGTAGACTAGGAAGGTTGTGGTCGACAAATTCCTAACCTTCTCCTCAGGAGAGGTTAATGGCTCCGCATGAGTCACCCTATGGGGCCGATGCCTCAAGTAGGAGGAAGGGCCAGGATAACCATGGATGGGGGCCAAAGCCTCATGTTGGAGGAAGGGCTAGGAATACCCATGTAGGCTATGCAATGACACTCTCCAATTGTTGCCCTTGTGCTTTGCTTTCTTGGTTACCTTGGGAAGTGTATTATGATTGTCTCTTTAGTTTACTTGACATGTGGATAATGGTTATTTCCTTGGTTTATTTGTAATGAGTTTTATGGCTTTATGTTTATTATGCTTGACTCTTGGTTGTTGTCATTTATGTCCTGGGTTATCCTTGAGGTTGCTATTGGAGTTATTGTTCTATGTTGTTCTTTGTTGGAGTTAGTCTTATGGAATTCATGGTTGTGGTTACTTCCTTGTCACCTCTAAGCACAGGGGTTGGGTTTTCTTTAAAACCCACGTGGTTGGGTGGAATGTGATCCACACCCATTGGGTTCCCCATCAATGTTCATTCTTCACAACATTCTTCAGATGGAGCTTGTGCTTGATATTCATCTTGTAATTCAAACATTATTTGTACTATGCATTTATCCCACATGTATGGGAGGTTTCATTGTATTCATTTATTGAGATCATGTAATGTATTAAATGATGATGTATTGTATATGAACCTTTGTAACCATTCATTTTATGAGATTCATTATGGTTGTATCATGTAATATATTTATACTTATACTTATGGATACATGGATGTTACCTTAATAAATGGATATTGTAATGTTTATGTTGGATGTAAGATTTATTAAGTTATTTAGCTTTATTTGTAATCTTTCATTATGAATTTTTTTATGCAATGTGACTTCGTGTTCCCTAGAGGACTTGATGTTATGATGCTAATGTGTAATGTAATTATGTTTAAATGGTTCTTTATGTGTTTAATTTGTATTATTAAAAAAAAAAATGTGTGCATTGTTTTTTCCTTTGGGGTTTGCACGGCGAGTGTTACAACTTGGTATCAGAGCCAACGTTTGCAAATGCTAGGGTCTCTGGGTAGTTATGTCCATTAGGAAACCTTTACATTTGACTCTTGAGCTCACTTGTAGCTTTATGTTTTTGTGCAAAAATATGCCTCGAGGTAGAGGACGTGGATGAGGAAGAGGCCGTGGTGCTGGTCATAGAGAAAACTTGCAAAGTCCTTCAGCTCCTAGTTCCCATGGTTCTGAGTGTGAGGAACAATAGAGGCTTCAAAAAAATCCATTCGGTGGTCAGAACCTAGAACAAGTTGGTTTGGACGGACAGTTGCAACACATTCTGGGAGAGATTCTTGATCGGTTGGGACCCAGGCCAGAGGAGGAGATATGGATGGAGAGATAGGGAAAGGTCACCGAGGCGAAGGGAAATAATGATAGATTAGGATGCAGTGATAGCTGGTCATATGAGAGATTTGATGAGAGCACACTCGCCTACATTCGATGGTTCTGGAGGAGGTTTGGAGGTGGAAACATGGTTAATTGATTTGGATCGATGCTTCGTGATGCACCCCTATGGTAGTAATACCAAAGCCCGGTGCAAAGTCATGCATCTCTGAGGTTTCACATCCACTTAGTGGTGGCTGGAAGAACAAAAGCTACATCTGGATATCAACATGGTCACATGGGAGTTATTTCTAGACAGGTTTAGGGCTCGCTTCCTTTTAGATCATTGGAGGCAACACAAAGCAAATGAGTTTCATGACCTTAAGCAATTGTCAATGTCTGTTCAACAGTATGAGTGGAAATTTTATGAATTGAAATAGTATGCAGGGATCCACCATGATGAAGGGATGTTAGTGTAGCATTTTGTTTGGGGCTTAAATGCCCGCATTAGTGGTGGTGTGCGATTCTTCGAATCGAAAATGATGGAAATTGCGGTTGAAAAGGCTCATTTGGTAGACGAGAATTTTTCCATGGCCTTGGGTGGTCACATTGGAGTTCAGGTTTTGGTTTCAAAGGTGGACAACCTCAAGCTGTGGGGTCCTCTAAAGGCCATAAAGTACCCATTAATGGTGACCAACAACAACACCCCCAGTCGAAACCTAGGAACTCTCATTCTCAATAGGGTGGCAATTCTCAGTTTCATAGGGATCAGAATAGGAACCGGGCTCGTCAGGAGCATTTTGAGCAACTTGCACCTAGTTTTTAGTCAACTTCGAGTCAAGGAAGCTTTCAACATTCCAATGCTCCATCCAAGGGTAGAGGATTTGGCTGAGGTACTGGTTTCTAATCATGTGGGAAGCAAGGGCATATCGCTAGATCATGTCCACAAAAGAGCACCTTAGGATTTAATCAGAGACCAGCCACTTTTGAGCTGATGGTGGGTGATGCGGGCAGGTCACATAGACCATTTTTCGTGCTTGATGACTGCCAGGCTAGGCACCAGGGTACAAGTGTAGAGGCTTTCGGTAGAGGATGAGGAACTGACTTAGGAGCTCGTGGGTGAGCTTGAGAGGGTCCAACGGTGACCTAATGTTGAGATCTTGGCGTCATGGGAGGATGCCTCCCATATCAGGGAATCTTGTCTATTTTTCTTACTGGCTTTCAGGAGTAAGCTGAATTCATGGGGGGGAGGATGTAATACCCCTCATGTTGTTTTTTGTACTTGTTATCTTTCTATGCTTTTTCTTGATACTTTGAGACTATGATAGTTATTACTTATTATTTGGATTGGCGGATTAGATAGTTTAGAATGCTTGATGATTATGCTACTTCATTTGAGGACATGGATATTATGATATGACATGGTGGTTTCATTTGGTTTGGTGATGTCTAATTTGATTTCAGTAATACATTGTGATGTAGTGGTTTATTTTATGATGTGATCAGTTAGTTTAGCAATGTTACTTTATATTTAATGTTGTAATTGTTAGTATAGTTTTGGTGAGAGGAAAGTGTAGCACTACTCATCTACGAGTGCCCTACTATGCTACAATTCCTTCTCACAATATGATGTTTTGATATACATAAATATACGCGTTGTACACAACCTTGTTTGTATGTAGGAATTCTAGGTAGAGTCTCGATTCCACCTACTTCGACAAGTCAAGGTGAGCATCAATTTAACCCAATGGGCATGAAGTTGAAACAAAGATGATAAGGAAGTCACCCCATCCCATGTTTTGTCTACCTGCCTTTTTTTTTTAGTGGTATTGTGCATCTTTAACCTTGGTCATTTCACATTTTATTATAGTGGTTTGTGTGAGTGTACCTTTGGTATTTATTTTACATTGCTTTTTTCTATGATTTAATTTAAATAATTGAATGATGTTAATTAATGGTTGGAATACTTTCTATTAAAATATAAATTCATATTTTAAAAGCCATATATTTATTAAAGATTAATAAATGGAAAAGTATAAATTAAATTATTTAAAATTAGTATTTTGATAATTTAATTAATAGAGCATGTTAAGGATAATTATGAAATAAATTAATTAAATAAATTAAATTGTGTGAATTGCAAGTAAAAGTACAAAATCAGAATTAAAAGAAAAAGTGTTGTTAAATGGGAAAAAATCAATAAAAGAATGAAAAGATGAAAAGTACCAATGAGTGTTGAGTTTTTGCTGTAAAGCTGGGAATAAAATTAGAAAACTTCTTTTAATTTTGATTTTTGGAGCTTTCAAAAAAGAAGAAGATATATATTATTTAATAGCAAATTTGTGATATTTTCATTCACGGGAAAATTGATAGAAGTTACACAAAAAGAAAAATATTGAGTTTTAAGAATTGGAGTCTCTCTTGTTCTTGTTCTGTCGAAATTTATTTAGTTCTTCATCATTCTGGAAGAGAGGTTCTTCTGAAGTAAATTTTAGATTAGAAGATTGGTCAGGGGAATCGGGTGAAGAAGTTCTGAAGGAAAGAACGAGAGCTCTTCGGAAAGGCTATTGGGATCAAGCAAAGCTTCATCAAATTTTCAACAATGCAGGACTCTAGGTTCCATTTTCTTATTATTTAGTTTTCTGATTTAAAAGAAAAATAAAAATGAATAAATATGTTTTCTATGAAAGAAAGGAATTCTTATGGGGTTTTGGAATTCTTTTGGGTAGCGAAAAAATGAAAGAAAATTTTCTTGGATTCTAAAAATGTCCAATATTTCTATAATTTGATTTTAAAAAAAAAAATTGTTTCCCTCTTAACCAAATGAGTTTTGAATATATATTCATATATATAAATCTTTGGGATATATATATATATATATACAGTTGATTATGATTATTAGTCTTTTACAGAAGTTATTTTTGACAAACATATATATATAAAAATATATGTATATATATACACATTCTTATAGAAGTGTATATACATATATATATATATATATATTTATATTTTGGTCAAACTTATGATTCGAGTTTGAATTTATTGATTTTTGAGCCGAAATAGGTACTATTGGCAATTTTTTTGTTTTGAATAAATTAAATATTTAAAATTGGGTTAGCTGGGCCATACCCTCTCCCTTACTCCCCATGGGGCTGCGCTACCACAACAGTCCATAGACTGTTGTGCATAGCAGTCCTAGGGACTGCTATGCGCAGCAACCATATGGGTTGTTGTGCACAGTCGTAGGCTATCGCCGGCTGGTACTTTGTTGTTTTGTTTTTTTCTATAATATATATTTATATTTATATATATATATTATATAAATATATATACATATTTATATTTATATATATTTATATATAATTTTTTTAAGTTATTTTATGTGGTAATGGAATCATTTGGGTTTTATAAAAAAAAAAATTATTTGTATTAATATTTTAGATATATATATATATATAAATATTTATGTATATATATATATTTAGTGAGTATAAATGTAAGATAAAATGCTCTTTTTATAATGGTGAAATTATGAAATTTAATTATATTGATTAATTAAAAGAAGTAAATTATATATTTATGTAAAAATTAGTATTGAACCTTTATTGCAAATTGTATTGTGGAAAATGAGGATTAGGAAATAGAATTAATCAATTGTTGATTTTGTGCTGCGAAAACAATGTACAAAAATTAATATGTTTTTCTCTAAGTTATGAAATCCTTTATATTTGTTTGGATGATCTTGTTGTTATTATATTTTATTGTTTTGGTTTTTCGATGAGGGAACCCAGTTTGGTTTAGAAACCTGATTTTGGATGTTGTGATCCTTAGAACTCTAGAGGTGTGATTTTAGTGTTTGATGTTTATCCTCATTTTATGTGCTCATGATATTGCCAGACATTGATATCATTATTTTTAAAGGGTTGTAGGAGTTATTGTTGAGACTCTGTTGTGTGTCTTTTAGCGAGATGGGTAATACTCTGAATGTTGTATGTTGAGACTTAATGCTTGTTCTTTGTGGTACAACCCTTGCTTTGATTTTGTTATGTCTGGGGTCTCAGGGAGAGTGGCTCTTCGTCGGCGCCGATGCCTCAAATAGGAGGAAGGGCTCAAGATAACCCACGTAAGAGTATATTAACAAGTGAAAACCTAATAATAGAACTTAAGAGGATAGGTAATAATAAAACAATAAGATAATCTTGGATACCTCGTCTAGTCATTAGGGCTATCACAGACTAATGGTAGACTGAGAAGGCCATGGTTGGAAAAGTCATAACCTTCTCCTTAGGAGAGGTTAACGGCTTTGCATGAGTCACCCTATGCGGTTGGTGCCTCAAGTAGGAGGAAGTGCTAGGATAACCATAGATGGGGGCCAGAGCCTCACATTGGAGGAAGGGCCAGGATAACCCATGTAGGCTATGCGATGACACTCTCCACTTGTTGCCCTTGTGCTTTTCTTTCTTGGTTACCTCTGGAAGTGTATTATGATTGTCTCTTTGGTTTACTTGGCATGTGGATAATGGTTATTTCCTTGGTTTATTTGTGATGATTTTTCTGGCTTTGTGTTTATTATGCTTGACTCTTGGTTGTTGTCATTTATGTCCTAGGTTATCCTTGATGTTGCTATTGGAGTTATTGTTCTATGTTGTTCTTTGTTGGAGTTAGTCTTATGTCATTCATGGTCATGGTTACTTCCTTGTCACCTTTGAGTATGGGGAGTGGGTTTTCTTTAAAACCCACATGGTTGGGTGGAACATGCTCCACACCCGTTGAGTTCCCCATCAACATTCGTTCTTCACAACATTCTTCAGATGGAGCTTGTACCTGATATTCATCTTGTAATTTAGACATTATTTGTACTATGTATATATCCCACATTTATGGGAAGTTTCATTGTATTCATTTATTGAGATCATGTAATGTATTAAATGATGATGTATTGTATATTAACCTTTGTAACCATTAATTTTATGAGATTCATTGTGGTTATATCATGTAATGTATTTATACTTATACTTATGGATACATGGATGTTACCTTTGTAAATGGATATTGTAATGTTTATGTTGGATGTAAGATTTATTAAGTTATTTAGCTTTATCTGTAATCTTTCGTTATGAGTTTGTTTATGCGATGTGACCTCATGTGCCCTAGAGGACTTGACGTTATGATGCTAATGTGTAATGTAATTATGTTTAAATGTTTCTTTATGTGTTTACTTTGTATTATTAAAAAAAAAAAAATTGAGTTGTTTTGTCCTTTGGGGTTTGCATGACGGGTGTTACATATCATTTATCTTGTGTTCACTACATTTATCTCACATTCATTATCCTTCCCTTATTGATCCTTATATGAGCTTTATAACTTAGTGTCCTATTGCTAATACTATAGTGAGACGTAGTTCGAGACTCATGACATCCAGAAATAAAAAACTCATCATGGATCTTGGGTTATATAGCTCTTTCACTCATAGTTAAGATACTAGTGTTGGTGTGAATAAGTATTTTACCTAGTTAATTCTTTACTAGGGACTTATGGGACTTAGTTCAGATGTTAAGTTTACATAGGATATAGGTATTTTTTTGAAGTCTTAGTTGTCTTATCTAGAATTCACATAATCCTAGGTAGTTATGAGTTAGTTGTCTCTTGTGATAGGATTCAAACACTTATCATGATCTTTCCTAGTCTGATTTCTCTCCCTTGCATTTATAAGCAAGTCATGTCTAGCATATTTTACATTGTATTATAGTAATATTGCATATTGTATCATATTGTAATTCTTGTTTAGTGAATAGCATCTTCCATTGTTGTGTCTCTCTATTTGTTGTGGAGGTTATTTGGTTTTGCATATTGAAGATCTTGGTTGCTCATTTTAACATGGTATCAGAGCTTTGAATCTTGCAATCCCCTTCTATTTTTTTCATTAGAGAGTTTCTATGGACATGGAAAAAGTAACCCTTTTTTCTTGCTTCATTTGGGATTAATTAATAATAAATTGGACTTAATGAGGCCTTGATTTAGTGTTGTGATATGTTTTACACATCCACACTAGGTCTTAGACCCTTGCAAACTGAATAAAAGCATTTAACAATGTCTTGTAAAGGTGTTGTAAAGTGTTATAAAAGAATTTCATGCCTCTCTAGACTTAATGGATATATATTTACCTAGTTCAATGTTATAAAATATATTTAATTTCATTATCACATTAATCTAGAAGGCTTGTAACTTAAACCTAATTCTAATCTAGTGTCGTAATGTGTCGTACACATTCACATTAGATGTTGTGCCTTTATAGGCTATGTGGACCTCATTTTACTGATGTAAAGTGTATTTACACACTTTCACATTGAAATTTGTGTCCCTAGCAATAATTGACCTTTACATCATCATTAATAGGTCCCTATGGCCCCATATTATGCATCCGAAGGCATAATTTGACCAAATACCTAATGAAATCAATAGAAGAACTGAAATTCATTATTCCCCAACATTCTAGCTAGTAGAAGGGCCCCTCCAGGACTAAGTCCCCCATCTAGGGGAATGAGTCCTTGCCAAGTGGGACTAAGTTACCCAGAGTGGCGAATTAGTACCATTTGGGTTATTTTTAAGTTTTGAGAAGGAAAAGTTGGATTTTAAGTTTATTTTTCCTTCATGTCAGCCTTAGGGATCCAATTAATGGGAAAATTAGGTGAATTTCCTATAAATACAATCTTCTAAACACTAATTCATAACTCATCATCATTCATTCATCATTTTCTCAAGTCAATCAAGCTAATGTTTTAGTATTCTAGGTCATCAAGATAGGATTGTATAGACATTGAAGGGAAAGTTCATCATCTTTTGGTGCAGAAATCCAAGATCTCTCATCATGGAAAGTCTCTAACTCCATTTTTTCATGCTTCATCACATTATTTCTTCATTTTGGTTTAATTACCTGAAAGGGGGTTTGACCAAGGCAAACCCCCATGCCCTAACATTCACCATTTCTTTCTCTTTCATTGTGTGTTTCAAGATTTAGGAACTTTAAGGGTTTGAAGATCATTGAATATTAGGTTGAAGAATTTTTGAAGACCTATCCTTGCTTGCAAAGACAAAATATCAACAAAAAGTCACTTTTAGACCTGAAAATTAGAGTTTTAGAAGCGGATGCCTATAAAGAATCAAAGTAAAGACCAAGGGCTTTTGTTTCTCCTTTCAAATTTTTAGAAATACAAAAGTGGATGAAGTCACCACTACTGGTGCAGTGGTCCCACTATACATTTATTTTAGTGATTTCTATAGATTTAGGCAACCATTTGGTTGAAACAGGCTCTAGAACATTTTTTTCGGATCTGGGACTAAGTCGTCCAAATTAGCACAAGTGTCCCAGTTGGATTTAGCATCAGTTTTATCAAGATTCCAAACCTTCATTCCATCTTTTTTCAACCTCCAGGTTCACACATTTTGTTTCAGAACTTTCTATCTAGTTTTGTTTGCATTTCTAGGTCATTTATCACATGTTTGCATACAACATTGTGTTTTCAAACAAGGTACATTTCTTTAGTTTTCATTTAATAATCAATATATTTTTCCAATTTTCTGTGATTAGATAATTGTTTTCCACCATATTGCATCCATTCTTACATTAATTTTGAATGTTTACATTGCATTTTGGCCCATCTTTCTCCTTTTAGGTGAAAAACCGTAGAAGTGTTAAAAAGTCCTTGGAAGCCAAAATCTTTGTCTATATTTTCTACCATCAAGTTTTTTATTGTGATATGAATTTATTTCATGATCTTACAAATTACCTATATGCTCTTCTTTTGGATTTCAATACAATCTTGAGAATCAGAAAGGGTTTGCAAAGACTTGTTAATCCTATATTGCATGTATGATTTTTGGTGAGATCTAGTGATTGAAACACTTTCAACTATAATGGTAGTATTTTGGGCTATCCCATTAAGTCCAATTGGTTTGAGAAAGTCATATTTTTCTTTTGTTTCACTCAATTTGGTCTCCATTTATAACTTTGGCAAACAAGGGTTTGAAGCTCAGATCTAGTCAATAGCTTTTTATAGGAGCATTTTGGCAAAAAAAACCTTTCCATTGCATTTGTATGGTCGTACAACCCCCGGGTCACATGTATTATTTTATTAAAATATTTAGAAATTAAAAATTTTGCAAAAAAGTTATTTTCATTGGTGATATTTTTTTAAACTAAAAAAATAAAATTTGAAGTGTTAATCGCTTGTAATAAATCGCTTTAAGTGCTATACATTATGGGGGGCTCACAAACTTAATTGTTTGGAATGGTGTTTTAAATCACAGTCTACATAAGCTGCCATTAGTTTTTAGAATTGCTAGTAGCAGCAATTACACTACTGGCTTTCAAAGCCGCTAATAGTATGACATACCCATTGATAATGACCTCCAAGTTTTCTTCTAACCGTCGATGACAACAAATCATGACCGCCTGAGCATTATCCATGTAAATGTGACTAAAATTTATGAAGAATTCTAGTGCTTTAATAAAATACCCATTCTTTTTACCTAGCAAAGCACCTGGTCATGTGGATGATCAATAGCTAGCCCCTGATGGCTACCTTTTGTGCCTAATTAGCATTAATTTTCCCTAGTTAGTCTTCAAAGTCCCTGTTCTATGATTTTTTTTCAATTTTGTATAAATTTTCACCACGATGTTGAATTTTTTAGAACAAGATATTGTCGAGAAGATGGTTCGATGAAATTTGCGGTGGTGTAGGTGATTTTTTCAAATTTTCCCATTTTTGCTAGTTTTCCAACCTGAAGGTATAGATACATTTATTACTTGTAACTAGCATAACTTTTGAATATGAAGTCAAATTTAGGCAAACAATTTTTGAAATTGCTTAGAAAATGGCAAGGAATCTGTTTGTAACTTTCATTTTCAGTTTTGGAAAGCTCTTTTTTCTAAAAAATTATTAAAATCACTATGTTATAAACAATTTTATATTTGAACTTGTCACTTGTAAAAATTGCATAATTTCTTCATTGTAATTTGTTTGTGGGGATTCAAATTAAGTTTTAATACATTCTGGGGTATGAAAGGAACAATTTACATGCCATGCATTATGTTCCCCCTTTTGGTTTTCATTGTGGATCTAAGGAAAGTTGAACAACTCCCTCCACACAACTATCATAAATGGAAGCTAAAAATGACTCAATTGTTACATTCTAAAGGTTTATGGTCAATGTTAGATGTAAAACAACTTGATTTCACAAGGGAATATGAAAAATTTACCCATAGATGTAAAATGGATGAAGAAAAAGGGCTCATTGGCTTACATGTATATGAAAACTTGTTGTTTCATATTGTCGAGTGCAAAAAACCTAAGCATGTTTTGGATAAAATCAAAGAATTGTATGGTAAAACTAATCAGTTCAAAGCCTTACAACTTCAAGCGGATCTACAATCACTCTCTCCAAATGTATTTCTTTCAATTCAGGATTTCCTTGCATAATTCAAGTTGATTTTGTCACAATTAAAAGGATGTGGGCATGATAGATCTAGTGATGAATGTGGCCCTTATAAAGTGTATTCTTCTACCTTCTATTCAACTATGGATTCCATGGGGAAATAATATAAAATGAATTCATTTGAGTTGTTTTTTGAGTGTCTTACTAGGGAGGAGGCCAAGTTGATTCATTTAGATGCACTACCTATTTCTAAGAATCATTCTCTAATGGCTCAATCATCCAAGGTTAAAGGAAAGAATAAGAAGAATCCCAAGATAGAATCATCTTCAAGTAGTGATACTCCCTCCAAACTGAAGTAGAAGAACAATTACAATTCCACTCCATCTCCTTTTTCTTCTACCTCTTGAAATTCTTCTTCCAATTCAAAGAAAAAGAAAGGAAATCCTTGTTCATTTTGTGGAAAATCTAGGCATGATGTGGCTCATTATTTTAAGAGACTAGAGGCCATGGAGGAAGCTATGAAGAAGAACAACATTTTAGTCTCTAAGCATTCTTCATTGGGAAAAGGGAAATCTCTTTTAGCATAGGTCATTCTTTCATCTTTAGATAGTTGGATTCTAGATTCAGGTGCTTCACATCATATGACCAATTCATGTGATCTTCTTGATTCCATCGTTCATACTTCTACTTCTTAGATTGAAGTTGGGAAACGTTCACAAATTCTAGTTTCAAGGACAAGCTCTGTTTAGATGCCAGATGTATGCATTGATGATGTTCTTCTTGTTCTTGATATTTTAGTGAATCTACTTTCGATATATCATATTTGTCATTTAGGCGATGGGAAGTTAGTTGAGTTTACTACATAGTTCTTTACACTTTCTGGAAGATACTAATTTTCGCTGAAATCACATATATTTAGAAAATATAGTGATTTAAGCCTTGAAAATTTCCATTTAAAGGATTCCAATTGAAAAGGGTTTGATCAAGCCACCTTAGATCAAACCCCTTGGATAAAACACCACTAGTTTTAAACCATACCTATAACGGAGTCTCCTTTACACCTATCAAAATGCTAATAAAAAACAACTTTTGATTCCCATTTTGGGGGATCAAATAAATTCATTCAAAATTTATTTTTTGTAAGCATGTATTCCTTATTATAAACTTCCCAAAAATTATAATTTTAAATAAATTTAATTTGATTATTATATTTATTTTTTATTTCTTGTGAATGTAGGTTTTTCACCAAAAATCAAGCTCTTTGTTCTACATGTGTGGAAAAATAGTAGATTATCAAAATATATATATATATATATATTAGTACACTAGATATTGATGTCCCTGATCCAACAAAAAAAAGGAATTTTGATGCATGCGAAAAAAGTTAAATTTTAGAAAGTAAATTATGTCAAAATTATAACTGGTTTGACTTTGAAACTTAATTAAGAAAAAATATTCAATGAAATGCTATGAAACCAATTCCATGCAAGATATTGTAGTTATGAATCTAAATTCAAAAAAATTATAATTTTATCCTTCATAGAACAAAAGTTGTGTTACTTAGTAACATCACTCTTTAAAAATGGTGTTTACTGCTAAAATATAATTTTTGAAGGAGATGGAAAAAGAAGTGCAATTTGATTCCAAAAATTTTGCAAAAAAATATTTAGAATCTATAAGAAAAATGTCACAAATCACTAGTTTTCATCATCTTCAAATTCCTCACGGTTTAGCAGCTATAGGTGCCTGAAAGTGAAGATTTAGTTTTAAAAAATCATTTCAATGTCCAGTTTGGCCAAAAATTATAAACTAGTATTGTAAACTATTAGAGAGTTGTAGGATCCTATGAAGGTTGTTCCTATAGGAATCATGGATCATGAGAACCATTTGTATTGATTTTATAGGTATGAGTATTCATTAGGTTCATGTTTTGTTGCTCATGTTTATTCAATGAGCAAGAAAGCATGGAAGTTTTGGGAACTTGAACTATAGATATCTTCAACAAATGCAGACACATAACTTAGTGGTTGGTATTCCAAAGATCTCTCACATGGATGGTGTTTGTGAAGGTTGTGTTCTTGGAAAGAAACTTCAAGATCCTTTTCCCAAGGGTCAATCTACATGTGCAACCACACCCCTTGAGTTGGTTCATAGTGATCTCATGTCATTCCCAACTCCTTTTTCAAGGGCTAAGTATGTTCTCACTTTCATTGGTGATTTTTCTAGATGCACATGGGTCTTTTTTTAGCTCAAGCTTGAGGTTCTCTCCATCTTCAATACCTTCAATACATTTGTGGAGAAGAAATCAAGTTTTTCTTCGACAGATACACATAGATAATGGGGGGAGTATGTCAATTAGGAATTTCAAGATTTTTGCAATGAGCATGGTATTCTTCATCAAAATATAATTCCTTACACTCCTCAACAAAATGGTGTGGTGAAGAGAAAGAATAGAACTCTCAAGGAGATGGCCAATTGTATGATGCAGTCTAGGTCCATGGCTCCAGCATTTTGGGTTGAAGATATCAATTGTGCCAATTATATTTATGACTGTATGCCTCACAAGGTAGTAAAAAATATGACTCCTAAGGAGGCTTGGTCTCATCACAAACATAATGTATCCTTCTTCAAAGTATTTGGTAGTGAGGCTTGTGCATTCATTTCAGATGCTCGGCATAAATCAGTGGAGAAGAAGAGTTAGTGGTACATATTTTTTAGCTATTGTGAAGATATGAAGGCATACATACTATTTGATCCTAACATAGGAGAGGTCAATATTCATTGTGATGATCAGTTTGTTGAGTCCTTCACATAGATAGATCCTCCTTTGACTTCTTCATCACAACCTACTCAACCCTCTTTAGTTAGTGATGTTTTGCTACTTGAGGAAGATTTTGATGATGGTGTTGATCCACCTCCCTTTTATTCACCCACTAGGCCAAGATGGGCTCATGTTACTCTTTTGGAGGTTGGTCCTCTTGTTGGTGATCCTACAGACACTCGCCACACTTCTTCTCAAACTTTAGGAATCAGTCTTTTGATTCATGTTGTTTCAAATGATCCTTAGAATTTTTAAAATGCTTCAGGTATTCTAGAGTGGGATAGTGCTATGGTTGATGAGTATTGTCCTTTACTGAAGAATCATACTTGGGATCTTGTACCTCTTCCTAAGGAAGAAATTTGGTTTAATGCAAATGGGTGTATCCTACCAAGTATGTAGCAGATGGTTCCACTAACAAGTACAAGGCTCATCTTGTTGCAAAGGGGTTCTCTCAAGTTTAAGGAATTGACTATTCTGAGACCTTTGCTCCTATTTTCAAGATGGATTATATTCACCTTGTCCTTGATATAGCTTCATCTCAAGGATGGATGGTGTATCAAATTGATCTGAAGAGTTCTTTCTAGCATGGGGATCTTCATGAGTAGATCTATATGGAGCAGCCACTAGGATTTATGTAGGAATCTTCACTTGTTTACAATCATCAACATTCATTGTATCATCTCAAATAGATGGTCCCTTAGACTTGTCATGAGAAGATGGATTCTTTCTTTCTCTCTTCCAATCGCAATTGTTTCCATTCCAATCCCACATTTTATACTCAAAGGTATGGAGAGGATCTATTCATACTTGTGCTCTATGTGTATGATTTGATTCTCACAAGGACTTCTACTTCCATGATTCATAGTACATAATGAGCATTGATGAAGTGATTTGATATGACCGAAATTTGTTTTTTGCATTAATTTCTTGGTCTTTAGGTTAATTAGACTTCTGAGGGGATCTTAATTTTCCAACAAAATTATGCTCTTGATTTGCTTCAAATATTTGGCATGGCTGATTGGAAGCTTGTCCCCACTCTATTTCAATCAAGTGTTGTTTTTTCTACTGGTTCCACTACTATATTTGATACTACTATAGTTGATACTACCTTGTATCGGTATAGTTGATACTAGTAGCTTTTTGTACTTGACACATAGTCATCTTGATATTTCCTTTGTAGTTGGACTTGTCTCTCACTTCTCACTAGGTATGGACCATACCATTGACAACTCTTTACCTTCATGTAGTATGAAAAGTGTTAAAACAATGGTTACTAGTGTCCCTCAAGGAAACCTAATCCAAATCCATGTAGAATTGGAAAACCTACAAAACTTGGTGAGTACTGAAAAAATTTCCAATGCCACTATTCCTACCATAGATAACATACACAAAATGATTGAAAGTAAAAAAGGAATAGAGATTTCATGCAAGTTAGCTTAATTTTTTTTTCAAACATCTTAGCTCAATGACTAGCTATGATATAACTTTTAAAAATAATCAATGTCAAGGAGGAACTCAAATTACTCCTCTTTCAACCATTTCCTCTATTCCTACTTACACCAACCCTCAAGTTACCACAATAATGCAAACTACTAGTAAGGTCATTTCTACCTTGGGTATTTCCAATATAGCAATCCTTGTACCTTTGTAATATCTCATGTGATATCTCCTACTAGTTTACCTCCCATAAGTATTTCATTCACTTGCCCCTCAAAAACATATACACCTCCACCACAGTCAACTCCATCCCAAAACACAACAAATGAAACAGTCCGTAACCAACTTTTGCAAAAAAATTCACCCATGGGTATGTACAGGATCATCATGGAAAAAATAAGCCCTTAAATGGCAAAAAAAATAGAAAAATCATAGTTAGGAAACTTGACGTAAAAAATTGAACAAGTTATAAATATTATTTCAAAAATATGTAAGAATAGAATCTATAGCAAATTGAATGTAGTTTCTAAACTACTAGGTTTGTTTTAAAAAATCTAGTTGGTGAAAATTTGAAATTTCAATGTAGTAGTACTTAAATTTCAGGGAAAAAATAAGAAGTAGGTGTCTGTCTGACCACCGTAACCACAATAAAATGTTAATATTATTTTATAACATTTTAGATATAAGTAGAGAACTCATGTCTTGATGTGATGCATATTTTTTGTAATTTTTTTCCAAGTAAATAATTAATTATAAATTTTTATTACAACTTTTTAAAAATATAAAAACTCATGTCGAATATATTAACTTGTTCAAAAAATTCATGAAATTCAATTTTTATTTTTTTAATCCTATAGTATGTGAATCATAGAATGTGATGCATGTTTTTGATTCAAAAAATGTGATACCGTTTGAAAGCTATAGATGTTTTTCAATTAGTCTATCAATTAAGACTTTAGTGGTAATTTGAATAGAAAATGAATAATAATTATTAAATTCAAAGTAAAGAATAATTTATATTGGTGGAAAGCTGAGAATCTCCTCTAAAAACCTTTTCGTTTCATCAATTTTGGGTAAAAAATAAAGCCACATACCCATCATATTGCCACTTTTTGTCCCATCATGATCCTACACATACTGCCATTCAACAACAAATTTCCACCATAAACCAAAATCAAAAATGACCAACCTTCATACTATCTTAGAAGCAATCCCTTATCCTTGGAGATATTAAGAACTCCAAGACCACAAGGTATAGAGTTTTCTAGGTTTGAGAAATATGGAGGAAAAAGAGATCATTCTAAGCATGTTTCCACTTACACCACCTTATGCAATTATCTTGTCCTTTAAGATGACTCCTAAGATGACCTTAGCTAATTTGATGAGATGTAAGAGAAAGGATGATGAAAAGGTTACTGACTTCATTTCACACTACCAATTGCTTTATTCTGAAATTGACTTAAAGACTCTTGATCCTCACCTTCAACAAATGTTCATTGAGAACCTACAAACTAAGATGCAAAATAAGCTTAGGATGATGAAATCTCCTTCCTTCATACACTTTTGTACTGCCCTTGATGATTATCAAAAATCGGTTAGTAATCATGAAATAAAACCCACCTCTAGCTGTCCTAAAACGCATGAATTCATAACTCAAAACAATTACCAACCTTTTAGGAAGCAAAATAAAGGATTTCTCCAACTAAATCCCCCTCAACCAACCCAACATGTTGATACCCAAGTGGCTGCTATAAAGAAGACAAATCCTTTTACATTTGGGGATCCAAATAAAAAATTTACTCCCTTACCCAATACCCTCCATAACACCATGTTACAAGTTCTAGAAAAGAACTCAATTTCCTTACCTCCCATTAAAGCTCTTGATCCTACTAAGCCATTACCTCAAAAATTTAGATCAAATTCTTATTGTTATTTTCACCATAAAAATTTACATGATACAAAACATTATAAGCATCTTAAACACATGGTGCAAGGCCACATTGATTCCAATCATATAAAAATTGGTGGTTTCAATGATCGAGGTAATAAGTTTGTTTCCCCTCCCAACAAAAACCTATAAATCTTTACCAACCCCATGCCAAATCATAATATGTCATTTGTCAAAATTAGCGAAACTAAGAATGATGTGATGAATGTTGACATAGATGATCAAAAGATGGATACTAATGAACAAAGTATTATGGATAATATGGTTGGAATGATCAAAATTCAACCTTGTAAGGGCCAAACTAAAATGCCTCTTGAAATTTCTTTCTCATCAAAAGATATAATAAAAAAATGCACCTAATGGTCCTCTTTACATAGTTGATTGAATCAATGACTAGCCCACTAATAAGATATTAATTGATTCCGTATGTGGAGAGAATTTGATAATTGAATACTTTTTACTTGTGCATGGAATCTATCAAGATAGATATGATAAACTGAAAGCATGGATAAAAACACATAATGGTTTTGCTTTCCCTATGATTGGTTTGGTCATCCTTCCTTTAAAATTTAGACCAAAATAATTAGATGTCTCATTCTCCATTGTACTAACATCAGAACAATTCCATGTGAAGCATGGTTATCCATGGCTACACTCCATGGAATCCATCCCATTGATTGTGCATACATGTTTAAATTCCCCTTTGACAATGAGATATTTACTGTACACCACAATAGCTTTAATCTTATGTTAGGGTATGTGCAGTATCATGATGGGCCAAAAAGTGGCAATATTATGGGTATGTGTAGGGTATGCGGCTGAAGACTTTTTTCTTACCCAAAATTGATCAAATGAAAAGGGTTTTTAAAGAAGATTCTCAACTTTCCACCAATATAAATTATGTTTTACCTTGAATTTAATAAATAATTATTATTCAATTTCTATTTTGAATTATCACTAAAGTCTTAATTGATAGGTTGATTGAAAACATTTATATATTTCAAACGGTGTCACATTTTTTTAATCCAAAACATATGTCACATTCTATGCTTTACATAAGTATAGGATTAAAAAAAGAAAAAATAAATTTCTTGAAGTTTTGACCAAGTTAAGGTGGTCAGACATACGAGTTTATATATTTTATAAAAGTTGTAATAAAAAATTCATAATTAATTATTTACTTGGGAAAAAATTACAAAAAAGTATGCATCACATCTGGACATGAGTCCTCTACTTATGTCTAAAATATTATAAAAAAATATTATCATTTTATTGTGGTTAAGGTGGTCATATAGACACCTACTTCTTATTTTTTCCCTAAAATTTAAGTACTATTGCATTGAAATTTCAAATTTTCACCAAATAGATTTAAAAAACCTAGTAGTTTAGAAACTACATTCAATTTTCTACAAATTCTATTCTTACATATTTTTGAAATAATATAGAGAACTTATTCAAATTTTTATGTCAAGTTTCCTAACTCTGATTTTTTTGAATTTTTTGCCACTTAAGCGCCTATTTTTCCCATGTTGATCCTGCACATACCCATCTTCCCATGGAAGTTTCTCATTGGATTTCTTTTGGCGCAAACCTATTGAACCTATTAAACCTCTTGAAGATTTATTTTTAAAATCCTATCAAAATTTTAAGGAAAAAAATAGATTAGAATTATCCCTTTGAAACATGTCTCAACCCATGATTGGGCCTCTTATCTGTGAAAAAACCATGATTATATTGAAAAGCCTTCCAAGTAACCAAGATACACCAAAGTCAAAGCCCTTTACTATCTCGTAGAAATGACCAAGAGATAAAAAATACAATCCTATCATGCCGACTAAAATAAATAAAGTTTACAAAGCTAAAGAGAAAGTGGTTGAACAACCTTCCATGGTTCCTTTCATTCCTCCCCTAAGGGAAGAAAGGAAACATATGGTTGATAAACCTTCTCCTACACAAACACAACATGAAAATCATACACAAATAAATAGAAATTCTAGAGAGCATAGGCATAGAGGTCATTCTATTTCTTGAAGGTTAAATGAAGAGAACAACAAACAAAATCAACATCCAAAATCAAGTGAAGTAATAAACGACGAGTTTCCCTCTTCACTACAACAAAAAGATCCTATATCACAATCACAATAGGGACTAGCACCTTCTTTAGAGATTATCATTCAGCCTCCCTTTGTGATTAACTTAGACAATGATGATGAGATTGATAAATTAAAATGAGCAATTGCATAATGAATTGAATTTATTATTTTCTTCTTCCATGAGCTTAAACGATAACAACCATTATGATCTTCCCAGAAAGAGTGAATCAACACATGTTGAAATTGGTGATTATCCTAGTACCCCACTTGTTGTTGTCTCTTTGGCTAGTTGTTTTCCTTCTGCATACGATGAACAAGATTGGGTTGTAGATGACCTACTATAGGTTGAATCATGTGTGCCTTACTAGTCTTGTCTTTTTTTCCCTTTCATGTTATGTGTGATTTCATGTGCATAATGTGATCTCCTGCACCATTTTTTTGATATATCTCTCTCTTTGTAACATTTATTTATTTGTATCTACATTCTTCTATATGTCATAAACATTTTATCTTTTTTCTTGCTTTGTTTTTCCTTTTGGGGATGATGCAAGGCATCAATACATTTAGGTATCTTCCATGTTGATCCAAAAGCTTATCTCTTTTTTCACTTTCTTTGTGTCATTCTTCTCGTTCCATGAGTATTTGGGGAATGGTGATGTTTCTAAGTTCTCTAACAACATTGTAGCAAAGACATATTGACTCTGAATCCATGGATCCCTTGTGTGTTATTTTAGGATATCATTTTGGGGGTTGTAGACAAAAAAATGTACCGATTGATCCTATATGCTTGATCCTAATTACTAACACCGTTTTATCCTGAATCATCTCCTTTGCTAGTTATTTAATCGAATAATCTATATTTGATTAAATTCATCACTCTTAAACTCTTAATTAAATAAATCAACTTTATCTAATTAATTCATCATCTCCTATTAATTATATAAATAATTTTTATTTAATTAATTCTATAATCCCCCTTTTAATTAAACGATTCATTTTATTTAATTAATCTCTAAAGTTATCTCATTTAAATTAAATAAATTTATCTTTATTTGATTTAAATCTAACACCATCCTCCTCAATGAAATAAATCAAATCTTATTTAACTAAGTTTAAAATCATTTTCCTCTCATTTTGATTTAAATTAATCCAAAAGTCTAAGTCAAAGTGGTCAAATCAGCTAATCTCCTCTAAATTAATCAAATCTTGATTAATCTTAGTCTTAACCCATCAAATCCTCTATATTTTGCAATTTTCTCATAAAAATAAATTTAATTGATTTATTAAATCTCTATTTTCATTCAAAAAGGAATCAATGGTTGGAATATTCCTCAAATTTGGAAAATCCCTCCAAAAGGTCTTGTCCATCCAACAAAGCATTAAAACCTCTTACATGTCCTTTTCTTGAGCCAAGTGATATTAACTCCACCTTTCATCTCATCCTTCAATCTATCTTTTGAATTTCAAATTTCCCCAAGCTCTTTGCGCATTCTCCAAAATGTGTTCCATCTCTCTTCAATAGCATGTTGACAAGTGGTGCTTTATCATTGGATCATTTTTTAGTCCCACATCCTCCATATGTTTCAATCTTCAATCCTTATCTCTTATAAATAGAGGCCTTCTCTATTTGTTTGAGGATCCACAATCAATGTAAAATCATTATGCTCATTTGAGGAGGAGAATTGGAGGAAAAGTGATTATCTTCAGCAAAGTTTGTCCACTCTTCATCTGTCTTAGCTAGGTTATGAAGGATTTTCCCCAAGAAAGCATCAATCTTCATCAAGATCACCATAAAGCTTGCAAGGGATTGGGAAAGGGCCATTTTCCACATCAAAATGGCACCAATTCCCCCATGGGATTGAGTGTTGGATAATCTAAATAGGATTTAATAGATTGTTGCATTTTGTTCTTCATTTATTTCTTATTTTTATGTTTCTAAAGAATTACATGGGGAATCTTAGTTCTAACTTTCATTTGGATCTAATAGTGTGTTTGTTTGCTATGTTTTTGTAGGTATAGGATTGGGGTTCTACATTTTGGTGGTAGGAGGGAAAATCTCAAGTTCTTAACATGTATTTTGACAAAATTCTGTGCTTTTTTCTATTTTTGGTGTCTATAGGAAACTGTGTCATTATTAGTTCAGTGATGCTACAAAATCTAAACTCTACCCCTTCAACCTTCCCACCCAAAAATTCAAAAATTTAAACTGCAACACTATTTTTATTCTTTGGCACTGGAAATTTTAAACTTCAAACTACGTCGCTGAGAAAAATTGTGCTGCCATCGCGCTCCTTGTTTTGCTATAAAGCATCTCTCACAGACCTAGCAGAACTATAAAACACTATTGATTTCTTCAAATGGTGCTGCATATGTGGGTTGTGTTGCTAGGGTGGAGTAAAAAGTCAAATTTTAGTTTTTTTTTACATGTGATTTTTTGCTTTTGACCATTTGGAGTTGCTAACTTTTTTTCTGTCTCTGTTTTCTTGAATTAACCAATTTTGTAGGTGGGAGCAAGGAAGGAGCAAGAAAGGAAGATTGAAGTATAACATTATTTTTCCATTATATCAAGTTTCTTTAGACACTTTTGGAAGTGATTCCAAATTCAAGGATTTTACCTCTTCAAGCTTTTAGGACTCACCAATTTTCAATTTAGGTTTAAAACAAACAAGGAAAAAGGTTAAAAAAAACTTTACACAAACTTACTAGATTTGGTTTAAGGTTAACAATTGAACAAAGAACTATCATCTTTGTTTTTGGTGCTTTAAAATGAATGAAATCATTGCTTTGAGGATTTAAAATGAACATGTGCATCTTTTTCTTGTAATCACTTACCCAAAATAATACCATCAAAAAGAGGTATGTGCTTCTCTCGTGCATTATAGCGATCTTGAGAATCAAAAGGCTTTTGGTGATATTAAGTTGTGTAAGTGATTTCCCACACACTTCAATTTGGATCCTAAAATTGAACAAGTTTTGCGAGTGTGAGTGGATCATATTGCATGTGTTCTCTCTTTGTTTCTAAACGAAGATTGATTGAACTATGGATGTGTCTGCTTGATTTTGTGTTATCTTAGAGGGCCTTCCTTGTGGGAAAAAGTAATCACCCAAGGGAATGACCCTACCAAGAACATGTTAATTCCAAGTGACTTCCAACAGTATATAAGTGTGGGTACTTGAGGAAAGGAAAGTCTCACAAGGATTGTTCCAATGAGAAGGGAAACAATGGTATCTCACCTCATGGATGATCCCCCACTTACATAATGCCCCTACTAGAACCCTTTTTTATAAAGGCCAAAATCCTTGATCTATTTTTTGGTACAAGAACGGTCGTTGTAAAGCCACCATACATTTTTACGGCATTTAGTAGAGATGAGAAGTATGCCATGGGAGATTCATGGGTACTGATGCTTGGCTGACCTAAGAAGCGAGTGCACTATAAGCCAGAGCCTGTGTGGTCAAGCATCTAATCATCCACTAAGAGTAAGTGTAGTTGGGTTTATCCAAGTGGGGATTCAACAAATATTGTATCATTCTATCCTAGGGTTGTGCATCATTTTGGAATCAAAACACTTTGCTTGGATCTTAAACATTGAAAAAAAAACATTTAACATGAACATAAAATTTCAAACCCTTTAAAAGGAGCAAATAACTTTGACAAAATCCAAGTGATATTTCTTTCCCTAGGGATCATATCCTTAAAGGCTTCTAATTATTTGGATTTATATCTCAATTTCCTTTTCCTAAAGTCAACATTAGGGAACTATTGCCTTTATTTTCTTGACTTCCACATAATAGACTTTGTGGGATGAAAAGAAATTGAGAAATAGACATTCAATTTGAAAGATAGTCAAGAGAGTGTTTGTGGTAAAAAGAATCCATTAAGCAAAGATAAAAGACAAATTGAACCCCACATGTGTGCTTGGTATCTTTTGTTCATATGGTTTTCCATGCAAACATTGGTCTTTTGGTTTGAACTACTTTTTGGGAAAAGCATGTTCTTTGATATATGGGTCTTGTAAACAAGGTCCCTCTTAGATTCATTTAGGATCAAATCAAACACTTCATCCATCCCAGACATCAATCAAAAATCATCTCACAAACAAATCCTAGAAATCTTAAAAAAATCATTCATAGTAGACTTTTGGTAAAATCCTTCAAATCAACATCAAAAATCACCTTGTTTGGCTAAGTTTGTGTGGATGAATCCTTCTTCATACACTTAGTTAAATTATAATCTTGTGTACAAGATTATTCCAAGAAAACATCTAACCTTTTGGAGTTTATGAGCTCATTATCAAATCCAAATCCAAAAATCCAAATCAAAATCAAATCCAAATAAAGTCAAAATTAAAATCCAAATCAAATCCAAAATCCAAAATCCAAAAGTCCTAAAGTCTAGTATCCCTCCAAGGTTCCTAAAAGTTCAACACCCATATCATTCACCCCTTTCATTGTTTATCTCATCATTGGTCCTAAACACCTTAGATGTTACTTTTGCAACAAGGTCAAAACACAAGAAGAACATGGAATATAAACTTGATCCATACATCATGAATAATCCAAGTCAACCAAACTATTAAGGCCTTACAATGCTAATTGATTATCAAAACTCACATTTATACAACCATATATGGAATCATTATCTCCTACAAACCTCAATGGTACAACAAATGTGAGTATGCCCAGTATAAATTTTGGAACACCTTTCCTGATGGTAGATTTAAATCCAAGACCAAACCTACAAATCTATCAACCAAACACCCAATGCATGAGTCTTCCACAAAACAAAATCATCCAACCAAATCCATACATGCCAAATGTGAATATACCAAGTACAGGTTTTCCAAACACGAACATTCCAAATCCACACTTCGTAAACTTTGGTATAAATATATTTATGAATCATACAAATGTTTTTCAAAGTCCAAACAATATGTTAATGAATCCATGTATTGATCCAAGTCAAGGTAACACCATATAAAATAAAAGTTACCTAAATCAAGGCAATGTGATTCTCAACCACAACAATGTTCAATTTCAACCTATCTTGCCAAATCTAAGCATCATCCCAAATCAGAACATTGTCCAAAATCAATCACAAGGTCAATTTAAAATATCACAAGGAAACAAATGAAAAATACACACCACTTGGGAAACCAATTGAATTGGTCATGCAACAGTTGGTACAAGAAAATCTCATCAAAATTACCACCTATGAAAATTATCAAGAGCCCTTAGTGAAACCGCCATGGTACAATGAAAACCACCTTTGTGAGTATCACAAAATAAAGGAACACATAACATCAAATTGTGTTTGACTAAAAATTCTCATCCAAGACTTGATTGATTTAAAAAAATCTATTGGGGACAATAGTTATGATTCAACCACTAATGATAGCATTGAAAAAATCTCCACCACAATTGTTGAAAAAAATGATCAAGATATATCCATCAATGAGCACCTTGTAGATGTTTCTACCCCATCCAATGATCAAATCAACATGCATCAAGAGTCACTTTTTGGTCATGATCAAAACCCCTCAACAATATTCGACAATGATCTATTTTGAGGAGTGTTAGAATTATTCGATCCTATTTACATAATCCATGACTCATCTACAAATGATCATGTTGGAAATACCTCTACCTCATTCAATGAGTTTGAGGACATCTCTCAAGAAATTATTCCAAAGCATGATCAACATCTTTCACCAAAGTCTAGAAATGGTCCTTCCCAAGACATATTGACATCCTTTGACCTCATGGTTATAGATACCGAAGGAATCCTCAACTCAACATTTGATCCAAGTCCAATCAAAGATAAGTGGATATTGAGCCACTTCCCATGCCTAATGAAGATATCCAAGAACCCTTTATAAGCAATCCATCCTTCAAAATTGACACATGTCAAGAACCTGATCCAAAGCATGTCAAAGATATCCAAGAACCCTTTATAAGCAATCCATCCTTCAAAATTGACACATGTCAAGAACCTGATCCAAAGCATGTCAAAATAAATTCCCAAATCATTCAAGATCAATAATTTGTATCTTCAAGCTACTATAATGATCTAATGGATACTCTCCTATCTATACAATACGATCATATCCACATAGCACATACTCCTCCATCTACCCATGAGATGCTTTTTGTAGATCGACACGTAGATGATCTTCATTTAGAATGAGATTCCTTTACTCTTAATATTATTACACAAAAATAGTAGGTTATTAATTCCTATAGTTAAACTGGGTTGTCAACACCAAGATTAGATATATCCAAAATTCAAATTGAGGACATCATGTATGAAGATATCTAGCATTATCTACTCAAGGAAATAGGTTAGACATAACAAGATATTCTAGAGTTAGCATAGCAGCAAATTGAAATATCATCTCCACTAATCATTTATCAAAGAATGCTTACTGAACAAGACATCTCAAAACAAGCAAAATCAAAGAACAAAGGTGCTACTACAATCAAAATAGGGGAAACTTCATCTCAAGCAAATGTCAACATAGGGAGCATGAAGAATCCTCATGATGAAACCGATGCCAATACAACAACCAACCACGTCATGAATCTTCATCCACCCATCACCCCATCCATGAATTTGGACCAACATCAAAAGAAGGATGTGAATCAAAGAAAAAGAAGCTGAGAAGCATAATGGAAAAATCAAATATACATGGATACCAAAGAATACAAAGAGAGATTATCCTTATCAAACTCCATTAGTCAAAGAAACTATGGGGAAAAATAAAAAAGGGAAAATTATCCATCAAAGATGTCCCCAAATGAAAAAGTATGCTTCTCAAGCAGTGTACAAAGTATATCAAGCAATTGGTCCTAATTCCATGGACACTTTCATATCCACCCATCATTGCTCATCTTCCCAAGTTTGGAAAGTCAAAGGTTCTAAACTATCAACCAATTCCTAAACACACTCCATCCATGCCTCCATGCATGATATCCAATTCTCATATTGACCATGTATTGGCAGCCAACCTTCATCATAAGGATTTAGAAAGAACTCTATCACGATGTGCACACAAAGACAAAGTTAACTCTGGTATTAGCAGAGTAGATTAGGAATATCAAAAGTTGTATTCAAGTGCACATATCTTGGAAAAAAATCTTCTTCAAGTAGGATACCGATGGCACATAATGCCTAAATAATCTACATTGACACCACCAGGTGGTTCAACATGAGCTTAAAATCTTTCAAAAAAATAAAAATAACAAAAAAATAAAAATAAAAAATTTCCTAAAAAAGTGTTACCATGATGAAAACCAAGCAAATAGGCCTCATGTGTAGAATTGAGCATCTATGTGTGCTAGTTCAGGTGGAATAATCTCATCCCATCCATCTCATCCATAATAAATCCATTCATCCATAAACGATTGATACAATGCATTTTCATCCATCTACATCCATCTTCCAAATTATCTTGATCTTGACAAAGTTTGGTGCACACTTTACACTTGATTATAGTAAACATCTTGACATAAGTCATTTTCATTGATCCTATCCTATCCTAACATTAGCTTAGGAGCCATGAAGCACTATCCAAATGAGCATTCTTTATCCAAATACCTTATCTTATCACAATATAATCCATATCCCTCCATTCACACACCTATCCAAGCATCCACCCATGACATTCCAAACATTGATAAACACTGGGGGTAGATATGTACATCTTAATTTAGGAATAAATCTTGATCTATATCCTCCAACTTATGTGGTGATCCGAACATTGGAAAACATAAAATCAAATTGGTCAAACATTTGTGAGCCAAAAATCAAAATCACTAGCCCATCACATATTTTGACAAGAAGATGTTTCTTATCAATCATTATCTTTAATCGAACATTGATCCAAACAATCAATATCAGTTTCATTTAATTTACACTTCAACGTCACATCAAATAATTCAAACAAATTTTGTTCCAAAACTAAGCTTCAAAATTCTGATCAATCAAATCCAATCAATCCATCATCTCAAGATATCCTTCCCAATCCTTGTGTTGCTTAACATTATCCTTGCATTGTTGTGTATCCTCGACAATGTTATCATCATCAATCTGTCATCATCTTGGGATATCCTTCCCAATCCTTGTGTTGCTTAACACTATCCTTACATTGATGTTTGTCCTCAATAATGTTATCATCATCAATATTTCATCATCTTGGGATATCCATCCTAATCCTTGTGTTTCTTAACACTATCGTTGCATTGTTATAGTGTATCCTCAAACAATGTTATCATCATCAATCCATCGATCCAATCAATCATCCTTAGCCTAGTTTTCAATAAAATCTAAAAATAGAGCACTGATATCATCATGCATATCCATATCCAAATCATCAAAATCATGCGAAAATCCACAAACATTCAAAACATGTCAAAAAAATCCAAAAAATAGGTCAAAAAGTCAGAAAAATGTTAAAAAAATGGTATCCAAACTATGTTGTCTCTGAGCTTAAACATAGGAAATGCTAATATTTGATTAGCCCCATAGACACAAAAACAAAAAAAACATTCAAAAACACCAAAATCCCAAAAAAAATCATAAAATCTTAGAAAATCCAAAAATAGCCTCAAAACATTTCAAAACACCAAAAACATCCAAATATTTGAAAAAATCCATCTATCCTATTTCACTTTCACTCGTAATAGTCTTATCCATAATAAATTAGTCATCACCTTCATCCTTTGGAAAAACAACTAGAAACAACCACAACAATCAATAAAAGCAAAATTTCAAATGCAAAATCAAACTCTTGATCATTCGCAAACATGTCAGTCAACCTTATATCAATAGTCTTTCAAACAACCTATCAACTTGCTACCATCCACTAACATGTCCTAGGATGCATCCTTCCTACAATGGGCATTATCTTTGGCAATCACTTTGGATTCTTATCCTAATGAAAACATATCCCTTTGGCTAGCGGTATGAAGAAAATTGACTTGTTTGTGTACTTTATCTTTTGCTTTTGACTTATCTTATTTGCGCTCATTTTGATGGCCTCTCGATGATTTCCAAAAAAAAGGGATTTAGAAAGAAAAGAATGGGGAAATGGTCATTATCTTTTATCTACTATGCTTGTTGGATGTTTTTGTAATATAACTTGGCAAATACTTGCTTTGTTAAGGTGCATCCTACCAAAGTTTTTGAATGTTAGGTGTGAACAAGAATACTCCTATCCCTTTTTTTAGTCAAATTCCATGGCAATAGGTACAAGGCCATCTTGGTTCTTTATACCTTGATGGATCATACCTATGTGTGTTATCAAACATAAGGTAGATAGCCCTTTTAAAATCCCAATTCCTGATAAGCTTTGCATCATCATCATCATCATCATCATCATCATCATCATCATCATCATCATCATCATCATCATCATCATCGTCGTCGTCGTCGTCGTCATCGTCATCGTCATTGTCATCATCGCCATCGTCATCATCCTCTCTAATAAAGTATCAAGCTTGTTGGATCCTCTTGTCATCATCTTTTTCTTCTTATTCTTCTATCTTTACTAACATTTCTATCCAAGTATCAAGTGTGGGTAATATGTCAAAATAGATAGGAGGCTACCCATGGTTGATGACTGTATACATCATCACATTTGTCTACATCAAACATTCAAGCTAAACTAGCTTTAACCTCTTTGTCATGAGATCAACCCTCAAATTGAACTTTCCGCTGAATCTCTCAAGGGGACAATGTACTAGTATACTTCTTCAACTAGGGCAGTAGTGAGGCATCTAAAAAAAATTTAAAAAAATTGAATTTTGATCTCAGAAAAAATTATTCTTTGAACTAACACAGTAGGTACATTGCTTCAAAGAGGGGAAAAATGTAGAGACAGAAAATGTACCAATTGATCCTATACGGGTATGTGTAGGATCATGATGGGCCAAAAAGTGGCGATTGATGGGTATGTGGCTAACGACTTTTTTTTTACCCAAAATTGATGAAACGAAAAGGGTTTTTAAAGGAGATTCTCAGCTTTCTTCCAATATAAATTATGCTTTAATTTGAATTTAATAAATTATTATTATTCATTTTCTATTTGAATTATGACAAAATTCTTAATTGATAGGTTGATTGGAAAGTATATATAGCTTTCAAATGGTATCACATTTTTTGAATCTGAAAGATGCATCACATTCTATGCTTTGCATACTATATGATTTAAAAAAAAAAAAATTCATAATGTTTAGACCAAGTTAAGGTGGTCAGACATACCAGTTTTTATATTTTTAAAAAGTTGTAATAAAAAATTCATAATTAATTATTTACTTTGAAAAAAATACAAAAAAATATGCATCACATTGGGGCACGAGTCATCTACTTATATATAAAATCTTATAAAAAAATATTATCATTTTATTGTGCTTAGGGTGGTCAGACAGACACCTACTTCTTATTTTTTCCATGAAAGTTAAGTACTATTGCGTTCAAATTTCAAATTTTCACCAAAGAGATTTTTTAAAATAAACCTAGTAGTTTAGAAACTACATTCAATTTGCTGCAAATTCTATTCTTACATATTTTTAAAATAATATAGATAACTTATTGAAATTTTTACGTCAAGTTGCCTAACTCTGATTTTTAATTTTTTGCCACTTAAGGACCTATTTTCCATGATGATCCTGCAAATACCCATATGCTTGATCCTAATTACTAACACTGCTTCATCTTGAATCAACTCCCTTGCTAGTCATTTAATCAAATAATCTATATTTGATTAAATTCATCACTCATCATCTCTTAATTAAATAAATCAACTTTATCTAATTAAGTCATCATCTCTTGTTAATTAAATAAATCAATTCTATTTAATTAGTTCTATAATACCCCTTTTAATTAAATATTTCATTTTATTTAATTAATTTCTAAAGTGATCTCTTTTAAATTAAGTAAATTTATCTTTATTTGATTTAAAGCTAACACCATCCTCTTTAATTAAATAAATCAAATCTTATTTAATTAAGTCTAAAATTATTTTCCTCTCATTTTGATTGAAATTAATCCAAAAATCTAAGTCAAAAATGTCAAATCAGCTAATCTCCTTTAAATTAATCAAATCTTGATTAATCTTAGTCTTAATCTTGATTTTGCAACTTGCTCATCAAAATCAATTTAATTGATTTATTAAATCTCTATTTTCATTCAAAAAAGGCATGAATAGTTTGAATATTCCTCAAATTTGAAAAATCCCTCCAAAAGGTCTTGTCCATCCAACAAAGCATTAAAACCTCTTACATCTCCTTTTCTTGAGCCAAGTGATATTAACTCTACCTTTCATCTCATCCTTCAAGCTATCTTTTGAATTTCAAATTTCCCCCTCTTTGCACATTCTCCAAAATGTCTTGCATCGCTCCTCAATAGGATTTTGAAAAGTGGTGCTTTATCATTGCATCATTTTTTAGTCCCACATCCTCCATATCTTTCAATATTCAATCCTTATGCCTTATAAATAGAGGCCTTATCTATTTGTTTGAGGAGCCACAATCAATGTAAAATCATTATGCTCATTTGAGGAGGAGAATTAGAGGAAAATTAATTATCTTCAGTAAAGTTCATCCACTCTCCATCCATCTTAGATAGGTTATGCATGATTGTCTCCAAGAAAGCATCAATCTTCATCAAGATCATCATCAAGCTTGCAAGGGATTGGGAAAGGGCCATTTTCCACATCAAAATGGCACCAACCCCATGGGATTGAGAGTTGGATCATCTAAATAGGATTTAATAGCTTCTTTCATTGTGTTCTTTGTTTATTTCTCATTTTGATGTTTCTAATGAATTTCATGGGGAATATTAGTTATAACTTGCATTTGGATCTAATAATGTATTTTTTTCTATGTTTGTACAGGTCTAGGATTGGGATTCTACAGGGGTAACCCTTTTTCATAACGTAGCTTCATTTGGAAACATATGATGTAGAATATGGCTTTCCAAATAAGCTCTCATGTCTTCTTTATTGTTAGCATTTATCATTTTTAGATACTTTAAATAAATTGTTCACAACATGGTGTTTAGAAATTTCTTTAAAGTGGGGGCATACATTGGCATTATTCTTTTCCATTTTATAAATCATATTTCATTGTGTGGTCTTGTTACTTAATGCGATGGATCTTTCTCTTTGTGATGGAATTGGGTGTAATGTCCTTCAAGAGAATGATTTCTCTTAGCATGTTATATTCCTCTTAGTGGAAATTACAAGTGAAGTGCATTCTCTATGTTTTGAATCTTCTATTCTTCATTTGGTCCTCTCTTGGAGATAGGTATGTGCAGGATTATGATGAGCCAAAAAGTGGCGATATGATGGGTATGTGGCTGATGACTTTTATTTTACCCAAAATTGATGAAATGAAAAGGGTTTTTAAAGGATATTCTCAGCTTTTCACCAATATATATTATGCTTTACTTTGAATTTAATAAATAATTATCATTCATTTTCTATTTTAATTACGACTAAAGTCTTGATTAATAGGCTGATTGAAAAAAAATCTATAGCTTTTAGACATGATCACATTTTTTGAATCTGAAACATGTGTCACATTCTATGCTTCACATACTATAGAATAAAAAAATGAATTTCATTAAGTTTTGATCAAGTTAAGGTGGTTAGAAATATGAGTTTTTTTTTTTTTTAAGTAATAAAAAATTCATATTTAATTATTTACTTGGAAAAAAATTACAAAAAAATATGCATCACACTGGGACATGAGTCATCTACTTATATTTAAAATCTTATAAAATATTATTATCATTTTATTGTGGTTAGGGTGGCTAGAAAGACACCTACTCCTTAGTTTTTCCTTGAAATTTAAGTACTACTACATTGAAATTTCAAAATTTCCACCAAATAGATTTTTTTTTTTCTAAATAAACCTAGTAGTTTAGAAACTACATTCAATTTGCTATAGATTCTATTCTTACATATATTTTTGAAATAATATAAATAACTTATTCAATTTTTTACGTGAAGTTTCCTAACTCTGATTTTTCTAATTTTTTTTCCACTTAAAGACTTCTTTTTTCCATGATGATCCTACACATACCCAAACATTAGGAACAATGTTTCCTAGGTTGAGACCTTACATAAAATAAGAAAAACCCCTTTGAATGTACCTTACACTATTTTTCATTTACAATAACCGGTATATGGCTACCTTGCATAACACATTTTGCTTGCCTCTGGAGTCATCCTGTTTGTTCATGGGTGATAGCATACGAAGTTTTTCTTGCATCATGAATCCCATTATTCATGTTGTGTGGAACCTTATCAAATTTATGAGAAGGTACATCTTTGGAATGGTTAGTACGTATGGGATCTGACCATAGGCGTGACTTTCCAATAGCCACTTTATTATCTATGTGAGAATATATCGGTCATGTACATATGTGTCTCACCTTTCTTGGGGCTCACTTAGTGGATAGCAAATTCCACTAGCCCATGTGAGCGTTTGTTTTTTTTGCATAGTGGACATCATGTTCCACTTGTAAACATTTTTTAGACAAACAACTAAGGTTTGATCCACATCGATTTGGACAAACAATTGAGGCTTGATCTACCCTTTTATTTCTTTCTTTCTATTCTTTATTTCAATGACAGTGTATGCTTGTACCTTGTTGTTGCTTCATAATGTTATAGTAATAGGTTGTTTATTTAATTAATTTAATCATATTGATTAATTAATGGGTATGTGCAGGATCATGGTATGCCAAAAAGTGGCAATGGAGAAAAAATTATGTGTTTCATCGACTCAAAAACATGAAAATGCCGAGTTGACTTTATGTGGCTTGGGTGTCAGTACACACTACCAAAGCAAAGCCCAAACCTAGATTTCCATATCGGATATCCAATTCAAATCGGATATCTGATCCAAATCGGATATCTGATCCAAATCGGATATCCGATTTGTGACACACATATATATTTCATTTCGGCCTGATTAAAACTCATTTCACATTTGTTTAACCGCAGACACATATTAAAAACTTCATTCCACAAATTAGATATCTGATTTCGCGCAAACCCATCTTCAAAAGGTTAGATTCTTGGTTTTTCTTTGCTCTAATCAAAATTTCAATTAGATTTGTGTAATTTTAGTTAATTTTTTATATTTTTTTTTCAAAATAGGGTTTTTGATAGATTTTTTATGAAAAAATTGAGTTTAGTATGGATTTTGATGAAAATTGAATGTTTGTAATGGATTTTGATGAAAATTGAATGTTTGTAATGAATTTTGATTTAAAAATAGTGTTTTTTATGTATTTGGATTAAAAACTAGAGAATTTTATAGATTTTTGTTAAAGCTAGGGTTTTTGTTGGATTTTTTTAAAAAACTAGGGTATTTTTATAATATTTTCATTTATATTGTCTAATTTTAATTAGATTAATTTATTTTTAACTTTAATAAGGAATTATGGCTATTGACAATGAAAATGCACAAATGCCAAATGGTCGACCACCTCCACAACCATCAATTGAAGAATTAATTTGTGAAAAATTACAACAATTAAGGGGCATTTCTGAAGTCTATATGAGAGTCCCTCAATTATCTGAGATGTCAAACACAATGAAAGAAATAATTTAAAACATAGAAACCCTCTCCTCGCAACATAATTACTTTCATTCATGGTGAGAAGACATGAGAGAATATTATGCATGTGGATTGTCTTATGATGATGTGAAAGATCTCAGAATAACCAAAGCCCAAATAGCCTCTTTCTTTGTTAACCCCCGCACTGGTTTGCCAGTTAATGTTAATAAAAAAAATTTCTATAAAATGGTGCACTCATACAGACATTGTAGAAAACTTTTGGGATCGTTGGTGTATGGTTTTTTTGAAACCACTGAATAACAATTGTGATATACCATTTTACTTTATAAAAAAATTATATGCTGAGTTTGTGTTAGGGCATCATGTCAATTACTTTGACATTAAACCCTTCCAAGGCATTGGTGGAGGTATGCGCCCGGATAGACCAGGGGTAGTTAGAGTAATACCCCACCCATATGTTCCCCCTCCTCCCCTTCCTCCACCACCTTCAGTATACCATCCATATATTATGCAGGATGCGGCCACACAAACTATCCACGCTATTCACTCTTTGAGTGGTCTTTTGGTTTTGCATGCTTCTGTAGTAGTTCACCCACATTCTAGTTTTTTTTTGTGATGGCTCGAGTGCTGCTGTGTCATCCTCATCAGGTCCACATAGTTGTGTACCACATACTTGCTCCATGTGTCACTAGATATGCTTGGGTCCTCTTGTACAGCCTGCCAAGCATCCCTTGGACACTTCCGATTATGACTTCCATGATGTGGAGATTATAGATCAGACACAGGGGAGTGGAGCACACCATACAGAGTCCTCTCTTGCTAGAGAGGGGGAGATTGGAATAGTGACACATGTAAAATTTGAGTTGTGAATTCATAACTTGCATTTGTTTTTAAATCAATATTAATAGTAGATAGTATAATGTACTAATATTTATTTACATGGTCTATTTAACAGTTGATGTCTGAGGAGGAGCTGACACAAGTGACGAATAGCACCCTGAGGGCCATTTCATTTGGCCTCCACATGCACACAGTATATATTTTTTCACTCACTCATTTACATTTATTTATTATATACTTTCTTGTCATTTGAATTGTCATTAATGAAATTATATAATAACTTATATGTTTATCTTATTTTCTTCTTGTAGGAAATACCTAGTGGGAGTGAGGTGCAGCCTTGTCCAAATTATGGAAGTGCAATGTTGGATAAGGGGAAGGTAATTGAACACAAATTTGATTGAATTAAGAATTTTAAGATCTTATATTGATTATACATACATCGACATAGATTGGTAGTTTCATATGTACTTGTCATTTTTATGTGTAGGGAATTATGAGCTATACATCTTTGTTGAGAAGTGCTACAATGCCTAAAGTAGTACGTATTGGAACACTTGAAGGAGTAGGTGTTGAAGCACCTCAAGGAGGACGTGTCAAAACACCTAAAGGAGATCAACCTAAAGAAGTATGTGTTCATTTTATTTTGTGTTTGGTATTTATATGTTCCTATTACTGACAATTGTATGCTAACTTGGATCACTTTTATGTTTTTGTTCACCTATATAGATTGAAATTACAAAAGATGGTTTGGTCGGTTCTCCTTGAGAGGGGCATATTCTAGACTCCTGACCCTTTGAAGAGACGGATATTTCAAGTAATCAAGATTACAATTTTAGAGTTCAATTATAATTTAATGTATATTGATTTTGATGTTAATTATTCGATTTTAAATTATATAGTATAACTAATCTCAATTGTGGTTTGACTTTTTCTTGTGCAACTACCTTCAGAGGCAATGAGTGCTTCAAAGAGGCTCCATTTTGATGATCCACCAGTAGTTTAGGATGAGATAGACATTTTGGCATGTAAATATTGAATAGATACCGAGATGGCATATGCCACATATTGTAAAATTTTGTTTGAGTTGGCGTTGATGCCATTTTTGTATATGGACATACACTTGATTATTGGATAATTTGATATATAGAAGTTGAGAATTGAAATTTAATTGCCTCATGTGCATAATTAAACTCTTTGAAAATTTAATCAAGTGAGCAATGGTTAAATATCTTGATGTACAATAGCATAAAAATAATGGTTATATTATGTAGTTTATTCATATTGTTGATTACATTGCATTGCACATCTTTCAAACTCAAAGCATTACTTCACATTGCATAAGTAACAACTAGATGCTGATAGATGAAAAATTTTCAATTACAATATAGTTTTTACAAAGTTAACCTAAGAATTTATGCAATTACTTCACATTACATAACTAATAATTAAAAATTTGTTCATATTATTGATTACATTGCATTGCACATATTTCAAACTCAAAGCATTACTTCACATTGCATAAGTAACAACTAGATGGTGATAGATGAAAATATTTCAATTACAGGCCTACTGCCCCCTCATTCCACACACTATGCAACCATTTACTTGCAGTGTAGGGGCCAAACAATGGAGAAAACATGTAAAAATAATATATATATGCAGCCTAGAAGCATGAATTAGTACCAATATTAATGCATCACCATTGATTACCTTGAAGTAGAGATTTGAATCAACATCATTCTTCACGAAGCCCAAACTAGACAGGTACCGATCAATCCTTTCGTACCATGCATGAGAAGCCTACTTAAGACCATACAAGGCCTTCTTCAGCTTACACACATGTGACTCCTTCCCATGAACCTCAAAATCATCACGTTGCTTGACGTAAACTTCTTCCTCAATCACGCAATTGAGAAAAGTTGTCTTCACATCCATTTGATGAATCTTCCATCCTCTTGATGCAGCAAGGGTAATGATAGTTCTGACAGAAGTGTAACGAGCAACAAGAGAAAATGTTTCTTCATAATCAACTCCCTCTTTCTGAGAAAACCACTATCGATCAGCCAAGTGTTGGTGTCAGTGGGTACATTGCTTGACAATATTGAGCAAAACAAATATTCATTCTTCTGTGGAGAAACATCATCTACATCTACAACGGAGGCTTGATGCTTAGGTCTATCTAAACAATGTTTAGAAAAATGACCAAACTTATCACACCTAAAGCATTGAATCTTGGACAAGTCTCACTTCTTCTTGGAAGGGGGAGCACCATCATTTCCTTTGTCTCGATTCCTCTTGAAGAATCTCTTCTTTCCACTTCTTCCTTTCTTCTTCGAAGGTTGGGCAGCAAGAACATGAATCTCTTCATTAGTAGAATTTTGGCCAACACCTCTAACCATCAATCTTGATGCATAATGAATGCAATAGGCTCTCAAATGATCGAAATTCAGGAGTTTGGACCTTGCACTAATTCCTTGAATATAGGACTCCCAAGACAATGACAAACCATTGAGGGAAAGCATTGTCAAATCCTTATCTTTAACCTGTTGATGTGTGTTTTATGACACACTCATACATTAGAATAAAAATTCCCAGAGACAACAAACTTTGTTTCGCCACGCAAGAATCTCGCCAACTACGCAAAGCCATTGCAATCTTCAAGGAAATGTGCTTTTGGTTTTCATATCATGAATAACTACCTTCCAATCGAACAATATTTATCCACACAGAAGTTAAGAATCCACAGAGTAAGCTCAGGCTAACTTTACGCATTGAACAAAAATCATCCGTTCAAAGAAAGTATGAGAAAAAGTTCCACCATAAATCAATGCTTATCAAATCCTGCATTCATCTAACAAAATTTCAAAGCAAATTTTATTCCAAGTGTAATCTAATTCAAATCTATCTCCAATCTATGGTAGAAGAAGTTATGGAACCATGCACACTATTTGACAATAAAAGTGGTTCAAATCAAATCATGCATAAGAGCATTTATTATCAGAAATAGTCTATCACAACAACTCTATACACTGTCTCCACCCTTTACAAATGAGGGGCGAGCTCAATTTCACTTTAAGGCTGGCAGACTTCCTCTTTTTTCTTGCCATTTCAGACTTAACATGCTGAGCAGACTTCACTCATTCACTTTCCATGTTCATATTCTTCTAAGTGTAGACACTCATTATCCTCTTGAAGCGGATTTGGCAAGATTCCATCTTTTATGCCATGTCACTCTTTGGTAAGCGCAAACCTTGTCAAGTTTCATGGCCAAGACATGTGGTGAACTTCAATCATGCTTGACACACCCCTTTCTTAACATGGCCAGGATTTTTTGAGTGTTTGTGCCAAGAAACAAGGGTGGACTTTCCTTTATGTATTGCTAGTGGACTTTTCTTTATACCAAGCCATTAATTATTTCCTTGGAGCGGACTTGGCTATATTGTATGCCACTTTTGTATGGCTGGGCAGGCTTAGTCTTAGCAAGTGCCATGTTTTACTCTTGAAGCAGACTCTACTCTCATCTTTGCTAGCAGACTTCCTTCTCTCTTTCCAAGCTCTTTCATATGCTGGAACATCTGGAAGAGATCGACGAAGATGATAACATCAACAAAATTGTGGTAACTTGATATACAGAGTCTATTGATGCCAGGGTTCAATTTGTATGATATTGAGAGTGGTAGCCTAATATAGGTCCAGAATACCTTTTTGTAATATCATAGAATAGGGCTCATAGACTGACCTCCAGTCAAAATGTCTCTCAAATGCACAAAAAAGAATGAAATTACTTCAAACCAAGTTTGTGAAGAAGTTAACTCTGTTGCCCACTAGTTCCCCTTAAGAGTCCAAAGTGCTAAAAGGTAACAATTTTTGAAGGGCTATTTCTCGGAGACTGTGAGGCATACAAATTCTCCATCGAAGGCTATGGGATTGTGTTGGGACCATCTACAAAAAGATCTCTCCCTTTTTCCTATCTCAGAGGCATTTTCCTGTGGTGATGACTTTTCAGTGGAGGGAAAAGATGCCAGATGCAAGTAGTGTAAAGCTACAAACTGGTGCAACTTTCATTACGCAACTCGTACGACCAAACAGATAGTTCCAACATGTTTGTATGGGTACATTTACACTAGTGATGGTCCTCTTTTGCACCCAAATATGCCAAATCACTTTGAGCTACATTAGACCGACAATTTCCCTTAAGAGTCGAAAGTGCAAAAAAGCAGAAATATTTGAAGGGATATTTCTTTGAGATCATGGGGCATACAGACTCTCTATCAAAGGCTATGGGATTGTGTTGGGACCATCTACAAAAACCTCTCTCAGTTTTTGCTATCTCGGAGGCGTTTTCTTGTGGCGATGACTTTTCAGTGGAGGGAAAAGTTGCAAAGTGGTACAACTTTCATTCCATAACTCGTACGACCAAACAGACTATTCCAACACATCTGTATGGGTACGTTTATGCTAGGGATGGTACTCTTTTGCACCCAAATATGCCGAATCAGTCTGAGCTACATTGGACCGGCGATTTCCCTTAAGAGTCGAAAGTGATAAAAGGCAGCAATATTTGAAGGGCTATTTCTCGGAGACCATGGGGTATACAGAATCTCCATTAGAGGCTACAGGATCGTGTTGGGACCATCTACAAAAACCTCTCTCAAATTTTGCTATCTCAGAGGAATTTTCCTGTGGTGATGACTTTTTAGTGGATGGAAAAGTTGCCAGATGCAAGCAGTGTAAAGTTGCAAAGTTGTGCAACTTTCATTTTGCAAATCATACGACCAAATAGACTATTCCAACACGTCTATATGGGTACGTTTATGCTAGGGATGGTCCCATTTTGAACCCAAATATGCCAAATCACTCCTAGCTACATTAGACTGACAATTTCCCTTAAGAGTTGAAAGTGCTAAAAGGAAACAATATTTGAAGGGCTATTTCTCGGAGACCATGGGGCATACAGACTCTCTGTCAGAGGCTACAGGATTGTGTTGGGACCATCTACAAAAACCTCTCAGTTTTTGCTATCTCAGAGGCATTTTCTTGTGGTGATGACTTTTCAGTCGAGGGAGAAGTTGCCAGATGCAAGCGTGCTGTAAAGTTGCAAAGTGGTGCAACTTTCATTCCGTATCTCATACGACCAAATGAACTATTCCAACACATCCATATGGGTACGTTTATGCTAGGGATGGTCCTCTTTTGCACCCAAATACGCTGAATCACTCCGAGCTACATTGGACGAGCGATTTCCCTTAAGAGTCGAAAGTGTTGAAAGGTAGCAATATTTGAAGGGATATTTCTCAGAGACTGTGGGGCATACAAAATCTCCGTCAGAGGCTATGGGATCATTGGGACCATATACAAAAACCTCTCTCAGTTTTTTCTATCTCGGAGGGGTTTTCCTATGGTGATGACTTTTTAGTTGAGGGAAAAGTTGCCAGATGCAAGTAGTGTAAAGTTGCAAAGTGGTGCAACTTTCATTCCGCAACTCATATGACCAAACGGACTATTCCAACATGTCTGTATGGGTAAGTTTACAATAGGGATGGTCCTCTTTTACACCCAAATATGCTGAGTCACTCCGAGCTACATTGGACTGTCGATTTCCCTTAAGAGTCAAAAGTGCTAAAAGGCAACAATATTTGAAGGGCTATTTCTTGAAGACCTTGGGGCATATAGACTCTTCGTCAGAGGCTACAATATTATGTTGGGACTATCTAAGAAAAACTCTCTTGGTTTTTTCTATCTCGGAGGCGTTTTCCTATGGTGATGACTTTTCAGTGGAGGGAAAAGTTGCTAGATGCAAGTAGTGTAAAGTTGCAAAGTGGTGCAACTTTCATTCCACAACTCTTACGAAAAAATGGACTGTTCGAACACATCTATATGGGTATTTTTACGCTAGGGATGGTCCTCTTTTGCACCCAAATATGTCGAATCACTCCGAGCTACATTAGACTGGTGATTTCCCTTAAGAGTCAAAACTGCTAAAAGGTAGCAATATTTGAAGGGCTTTTTATCAGAGACCGTGTGGTATACAGACTCTCTGTGAGAGGCTACGGGATCATGTTGGGACCATCTAAAAAAACCTCTCTCAGTTTTTGCTATCTTGGAGGCGTTTTCCTGTGGTGATGACTTTTCAGTGGAGGGAAAAGTTGCCAGATGCAAGCAGTGTAAAGTTGCAAAGTGGTACAACTTTCATTTCGCAACTTGTACAACCAAACAGACTATTTCAACACGTCCATATGGGTACGTTTACACTAGGGATGGCCCGCTTTTGCATCCAAATATGCTGAATCACTCTGAGATACATTGGACTGGTGATTTCCCTTAAGAGTCAAAAGTGCTAAAAGGCAACAATATTTGAAGGGATATTTCTCGAAGACCATGGGGCATACAAACTCGCCGTCAGAGGCTACGAGATTGTGTTGGGACCATCTACAATAAACTCTCTCGGTTTTTTCTATGTGAGAGGCGTTTTCCTTTGGTTATGACTTTTCAGTGGAGGGAAAAGTTGCTAGATGCAAGCAGTGTAAAGTTGCAAAGTGTTGCAACTTTCATTCTGAAACTCGTACGACCAAACGGACTTTTCCAACACATCCGTATGGGTAGGTTTACACTAGAGATGGTCCTCTTTTGCACCCAAATATGCCAAATCACTCCAAGCTACATTGGACTGGTGATTTCCCTTAAGAGTTGAAAGTGCTAAAAGGTAGAAATATTTGACGGGCTATTTCTTGGAGACCATGGGTATACAGACTCTCCGTTGGAGGCTACGTGATCGTGTTGGGACCATCTACAAAAACCTCTCTCAATTTTTTCTATCTCAGAGGCATTTTCCTGTGGTGATGACTTTTCAGTGGAGGGCAAAGTTGCCAAATGCAAGTAGTGTAAAGTTGCAAAGTGGTGCAACTTTCATTCCGCAACTTGTACGACCAAAAAGACTGTTTCAACACGTCCATATGGGTACGTTTACGCTAGGGATGGTCCTCTTTTGCATCCAAATATGCTAAATCACTCCGAGCTACATTGGACCGGCGATTTCCCTTAAGAGTCGAAAGTGCTAAAAGGAAACAATATTTGAAGGGCTATTTCTCAGAGACCATGGGGCATACAAACTCGCTGTCAGAGGCTATGGGATTGTGTTGGGACCATCTACAAAAACCTCTCTCATTTTTTGCTATCTCAGAGGAATTTTCCTATGGTGATGACTTTTCAGTGGAGGGAAAAGTTGCTAGATGAAAGTAGTGTAAAGTTGCAAAGTGGTGCAACTTTCATTCCACAACTCGTATGACCAAACAGACTATTCCAACACATCCATATGCGTACGTTTACAATAGTGATGGTCCTCTTTTGCACCCAAATACACCATTCTTTCTAACCATATTTGTTCGCAATCAAGTTCCTGCAACCACAACTGAACCTGTAGGATACATGAACCCATCATCATCTTCCATCAGTTGTGTTAGCTTATGATTTACTTGCACACATCAATCCAACCAATAGTATGATCTCTCTTCATTCCCATGTGGTGCAACAACTATAAAAACATGTCCTGGCTATAGTAGATCTGAAAGTCGGTCGTAATCAACTAAACTTTCCATTATGTCATTTCTCATGGATATTGTTTGAGATAGTGGAGTTAGATACTGTGGAACCCATGTATCCACCCACTCACTTGAATCACATTGATCCCACTCACACTGAATACAACTCTGACAAAAAAAAGCCAAATCTCATGTCCAAATGGTCCATGTGCTTCCATCTGAGCTTCAAAATGAATGCATCTTTGAAGAATCTTTGATTGTATGACAATACAATCTTCCTCCCACTATACCCTCCTCAACCAACCAAAAGCATCTACAATCTGTTGAATCATGTGTCCCTCCCCGTGACAATGCTGAATTACACCAATCAATAATAGAATGTGAATCACTAAATTTTTCTCCTAAAATCTTCAATTGCTCCTTAACTAGAGTTATTTTTACACATGCATCTACTCCATCGTTCTCCCCTTTCCCATGACCAGCTTAAAAAAAACTCCAAATATGAGGTACACCCCTCTCTACATACATTCTACTCAACCAATAAAACATACGAGAATTCTTGAATTGACCTGTGCAGTTATCTGACAAAATGAGATGTTGGCCCATTGCTATATCATGCTCCTGCAATAACTCAAAAAAATTCTCAAAACAATGTTGGACATACTCGGATGAGTGAGATCTATCATCACTCATATAAAAATGATACTCTCTTATTATCTTTCGATCCTCCTCTGTACTATCAAGTGCATGTCTAAATATTATGTGGACAAATATAGCAATTTGAATGGAATTGTAATACTGATATTGCACCTCATTTTGTGGTTGCAATGTGTAGTTTTATGCAAAATCAACCACTGATATAATAGTGCCAATCGGAAAAGAGTCCTTGCACATTCTAAATTGTTGATCCAACCACTGAGACCTATAACTATGCCTTGCATACTTGTAGAAGAAATTGTCCTTAAAATCTGAAATAAAATCAGCAACACTGCATTCTTTTGAAACCAACTCACATCTAGAACCTTCACCTCCACTCTGCAAAGTATATTTGACTATCTCATATCTCTTTTTCTCAACAAGCTTCTTTCCAAATTCATGTTCAGAACCCTCATGAAAACATTGAATAAACTTTGACAAGCCACAACATTGTGAGCACTTTGCATTTAAACAATCGTTTCTATAGAAAAAATAACCATCATCTCTAGAACATAAAAAAAGATCTAACAAGTCCCTTGATGATTTCAGAAGATGCATTGCACCACACTCCTGCAATATTTCATTAGTATGCAAATTAGAATGGATATAGAATTATAGTTCATGGTACATTGAAAACTCCACATGGTATTTGCAACAACAAGTATTACGAATTTTAAGAGGCATACAATAAAATGGCTTCAAACCTTCAAAAGTCCTTTGCGAGATTTCCATATTTGGATGTGTTTCAATAAAAATTTTGAACAACATTGTTTGGCTTGATTCCAAGAAATGTTTAGGATGTGGTGTATGGTCTTGATTTCCAATTCTAAACTTTAAAATATCCTTTGCATTGGGTGATACTCTAGAGTTATCATGCCAAAATTGTTGAACTACTTGTTTTACATTATCAGTTAGCTTCTTATCAACACGTGGAAGCCTCCTAGCAAAAGCCCATGTATCATTTTGAAGAGGATCATCTATTCTTTCTCTTCTTGCAAGTTCTCTATCCAAATTTTTACAATTTATGTCAAAATCAATACAAGTTTGTCTCATAAAGCGAGCCTTTTTCAATTGATGGCTTACTAGGGCGGTTGTAATGACTCTCTGAGCAACTCTCTTATCTTTTTTCTTGTTATTTTTTCCAATAGACTTGAGAGCATTAAAAATATTTTTGACAATAATATCATTTTTTTCGGTCTTCTTGTGTACACGAATCTTCAATTTGGCAAGCAAAGGTCTCATCTTTTGCATCTTTATCAATTGTACAAAAATTTGGCATTGCTCGGTGAATGTCTTATCGCTAAAATATTGTATGAAAAGTCTTCTAGCCCACAATCGAATGGTTCATGTTGACCTCTTGCCTTCAAAATTGTTTATAATGTTCTCATCAATTTCAATTAACCATTTAGGGGTTTTTGAAGGTCTTGAGTTTGGAATGTCTTTTTTCCACACAAGGTTCTTCATTTCTCATGTAATTTGGTGAAACATAATTTACACTTAGTTCAATATTATGTTCAACATCTTCATTTCTAACATTTTCACCTTCAATTTGAATAATTTCATTCCCAATTTCAGCACAATATTCAACATCTTCAAATCCAACATTTTCACCTTGAACATTTTCATTATCAATTTCAATATTTTGATTCCCAATTTGAATATCATGTTCAACATCTTCAATTCCAACATTTTCAGCTTGAATATTTTGTGTATCAATTTTAGCATTTTCATTCCCAATTCCAATATCATGTTCAACATTTTCACCTTCTACATATTCAATTTCCTCTTCACTAGAAAGACCAAAGGACTCAGATTCACCGATATTTAACATACCTTATCTTCTCTTCCTATGACCTTTATCTTTTTGTCTATATGCTTCAATTTGTTCTTTTGTAAGGTTTCTCTTACATTTATGCTTCCGATGACTGCTTCTCCACATTATACCTCATAAAAGATGCTAAAAAATCATAGTTTATGACAAATTTGAGTGGAAGATGCTCCAAAAAGTTGATCTTTGTCCCTTCCTCTGTGAAACCACGTGTTTGTTGCCTACAAAGCCTACAAAAAGAATGTAGGGTCCGTTGGAATGCAAAAAAGGGGCCATATGGGGTTTTCCTATGGCCCACAAATCGGATATCCGAACAAATCCAATATATGATATGTAGAACTTTTAAAATAAAGCAATTTTTTATTTCTCCCCAATGACACAATTTTAGTGTTTCAAATCGGATATCCTATTTGTGCATGCATAACTTTACAATAATTAGGTGGAGGTTGGGCAAAAGAGAGAGAGAGTGAGTGAGAGGGAGAGAGAGACTTGAGAGGGGGAGAGGGGGTAGGAGGGAGCGACTTGAGAGAGAGAGAGGGGAGGAGGGGAAAAAGGGGAGGAGGGGAAAAAGGGGAGAGTGAGGGAGAGATAATTAGGAGGGGGAAGGGAATGGGGAAGAATGAGAGAGAGAGAGAGTTCATTAGGAATGGGGAGGGAGAGATAGTGATAGTTCATTAGGAGGGGTGAGGGAGAGGGAGAGAGAGAGAGACATATAGGAGTGAGTAAGAGGGAGAGTGAGAGACTTGAGAGAGAGATAGAGGGGGGGAAGTGAGAGGGGAGGAGGGGAAGAAGGGGAGAGTGAGGGAGAGATAATT
>VDFB02193867.1:498133181-498180598 GCA_007258455.2 Sequoia sempervirens | reverse complement strand
AACTCTGATTTTTTTAAATTTTCATCACCACTTAAGGGCTTATTTTTTCCATGATGATTTTGCACATACCCAAATCTTAGGGTTCACTTTATGGTTTTGATCTCCTTTATTAAGGATTGATCTCTTTGTAATTATTCACTTCTGGTTTATGCAATTTTACTCTCTTGGTTTGCATAGCAATATCTTTGTGTTGTTGAAATCTCTTCTATGTGATAGGCTATTTTGCTTGCAGGTGATCAGTGGGTTTTGTGAAGTTGGATTTTACAACTTCAACATGGTATCAGAGCTTAAGATTTGTAGCTTCCTATTCATCTTTTCCAGGATTCAATCCTTGAAAGAGTATTTTTCTTGCATCTTGAGTCAATTTGGACCTCACAATTGTATCCAAAATGTTTGAAATAGTCAAGATTGACCTTTATTTCATCAATTTTGGTTATACAACACTCAATCTACGAGGGTTTGAAGTTTATGAGGGTTTCTAGATCTAGTTTGTACCTACATTTTTGGAGCATTTTGAGCCCATACAAACCTCACCATCATGTTTTGAGTGCCCAAAAACCCCAAAATTGACTGTCAAATCATCAAAATTAGACACAGTGACACTGGGAGGCAAATTATTTTCATTTCTGGATCATATAGCCTGGTACGACACACAATCCAAGAATTATTATTTTTAATAGTGTACACAGGTGTCTACCGTTAGTTAACCATTATCGGTTAACTGGTAGTAGTCAATGCTAGTGGCTAGCTTAACCACCAAACCCCTTTTGTAGCAGTTTTGGTATTTTGGTCATAACTTTTACATCCAAACTTGAATTTTAAAAAAAAAACAAATCGCCAGAAAGCTGGTTCTGAGACTGATCTAGTGGTGTAGGTAATTTTTCTTGATTTTGGATTTTTGCTACATTTATTTCTAGTCAAATTTAGATCTTTATTTCTACACTTCTCTGGGGATAACTTTTGCATACTTAATCCATTCTTTTAAAATGAAAAGGTGTTGGAAAGGTCTTCTTGTGCTCTTTCTAAATGTGTATATTTTTTCACCATAAAATTTACTAGGTACATTTTATTTAGTTTTTTTTTTTTTCACATTCTTGTGAATTACTTGGACACCTTAGCTCCTAGAAACTTCTCATTTGCATGGGATGGCTTCTTTTTGGCTATTCTACATTATTTACAATATTGTGTCTTTTGTTAACATTGTGAGCTTCCATTGTGAGCACTTTGATTTTGTAAACACACTGACATAAAGTGCCTATGTATTGCACCTATATTATGGGATCTTGCACATCACTTTGTGCCTTATTATCCTGGCACTATGATATAAAGTGCCATAGGGGTTGATGTTTTCCTTCAAACCTTTCTCATGCATGTGTGCCTTGGTTTTTGCACCCTTTATGTCTGATTGTACTTTCATGTTTGCACATTTAGATGTTCTTGGTTCTTTATCATGCACTACATTCAAGCATTTAGTTTCAATGTACCTATCATAGCTCTACCTTTTCAACATTATGGGGGGGTTTCAACTATTGGTGCTAATGCTTCATTAGTTTCATGTTGGAGTGAGCTATGTATGTAGTATTTTTTCCCATGTACTAGACGGATGAAACGGTCGGTTATCCATGCACTTTGGTGAGATGGAGCACTTACCATATGGAAAATCTTGCATTCCTATTTCTAGAGGTGACCTTCCATTTTTCACTTGATTAATTCTATAGACTATTGGTACTTGTGCCATCTGTATCTTTGATTTCTTGATGTTTTCCTTGGTTTTCCATTAGATGTGAGTAGTGTCATTTAGGGTACTCATGTAGATTCTTGTCTTCTTGATCTTGTTCATCATATGTTTTAGTGGAGGTTCTTCATTTAGCATTTCAATAGTTATTCTACAAAAGTGTTTGCAACTTTCTCATGCTTCAGTGGTGTTTTTCATATTCATTCTTTGTTCCTATCTTTTGGGACAATTTCACTCTTTTTGGAGGCTTCTTCAGTCCTTCACTCTTGTTTGGAGGCTTCTTTAGTGCTTCACTTTTTACTATTCTTTTTGGGACATTCCTTTTTGGAGTCTTCTTAATCTTTCACATGTATTTCTCTCTTTTGGAGAGGAGTTTTTCCCATTAGGTTTTCTCCTTTTCTCCTGTTGTGAGAGATCTTTTACATTAGTACATGGGTACCTCATTAGGCCTAGTTGTTGGGACCCATATTTTCTTTCATGCATTTTGTCCTTAGTTTTTTAGCTTCTCCTTAATTTCATCTTAAGGGGGATGTTGGAGTAATAAGGTTAATTACTTCATTAATTCAATCATGTTGATTAATTAATTAAGTCACCTTTTTCTTTATTTTTCACTTAAGCTAAACTTAGGCCCTTTAATAATTACTTTTTTAAATCCTAGGGTTCACTTTAGGGTTTTGATCTCCTTTCTTAAGGATTGATCTCTTTGTAATTATTCAAATTCTTGTTTATGCAATTTTACTCTCTTTGTTTGTAAATCAATATCTTTGTGTTGTTCAAATATCTTCTACGTGATAGGTTGTTTTTCTTGCAGGTGATCATTGGGTTCTCTTATCTTGGCTTTTACAACTTCAACACATACATCATTCACATGCATACTATTTTATGCCTATGTTGGTTTTCTGATAATATATTATAGAATGTAGCTCACTACCAGGTGGACTCACTGTCCAGAGGAATTACTCTCTATAGAAAAATAAAATGTATCACTACTTGAATAGAAAGGTGTGTGACTTACTACCAAAGATTGTACTGATTACAATGCCTCTACAACATGCTAAAGATAGTTCCAATTAGGCTCAGAAAAATGAATTAACACATTTCATCCTTCACCATAATTATAGTTCACACACCTCTGCACTAGATCATGCACACACACACACACACACACACACACACACACACACACACACACTTAATTATATCACAAGTCACATCACATATTTTCACAAGGAATTAATCTTCTATATGTAGTTTAGGAAAATTTAAGGTTAAATGCATTAATCAATAGAAACTAAAACCCCAAAGACCTAAACCAACAATGAAGCATAAATAGGCATAAAAGCACAAAATAACAAAGCAATATTACCAAAGTCTTCATGCCATGATTGATTCACCTCCATTTTCCTTTTCCACTTTTCTAAATATGCTTGATTTCCCTTAGATTTGAGTATGTAATAGTAGCCTAATGAAAATGATCAAAAAATATTGAAGATTGAATAGCTAGAGTGTACTTGCATCAAACGCGTGTAGGGTCAAAATGACAATGACATGCCTCTTTTATAGAATTCCAAATTGGGATGAAGGGATAAGATTAAAGCCCAATAAGACATGAAAATTAATAGCCAAGATTAAAAGATAATAGGGTTAGGGATAAATTAGGGAAAAGATAAGACTTTGATAGTTGAGATTAAATTATAAAATAATTCAATCAAGGGTGGAAACTAGTGAGGAGATAAGAATGACACTAACAAATAGAAAAATATAGAACAAGAGGTTGTTGGAGGAAACCGAATAATTCTAAAATTATTTAATTTGGGAGGCAATGCGAATAATTAAATAATTTCAAATAATTATTTAATTATCGAACAAGAGGGAAAATTTATTTTTCAATTAAATAATAATTTTATTCAAATGTGGGAGAAATAAATAAATTAGTAAGTCATTAAATAAATCAAATTCATTTAATTTATGGAAGAAGAGGATAATGATCAATTAAATAATTGAAATAATTGTTTATTTATAGTAGGAAGTGAAAAAAATTAAATAAATAGAAATTTATTTAATTAAGAAGAAAAGAAGTCATTAGTGATGTAATTAAATAAATAAAATTTATTTAATTAATCAAAGAGAGGAAATAAAAGAAAAGAGATGAATTAATCAAATAACTAAAATTATTTAATTATTAAGGAAGAAAGGGGATTGACGGAGAAAAATAGTGTTTGCAAGTGAAGGATAATTTTTATTGTCTATAGTATATATACCACAACCAAAAAAAACATGAATATAACAATCCCATTGTTCTACTCCAAAGAATTTTTAATGTTTTAACTACAAGCGAAATAATATGTGATGCCATCACATAGCAATACATTTTTTCTTGTAATTCAAAGACTATATGCACATCTAAAATAAAACATATTCTGAACTTTCCATTTGCATTTATAATTGAATATTACAATCTTTCCAAAATAATGACATATATTAAATCTCAAGATAACATGTATTTCATTAGAACTTCCATAAAAATGGATATAAGAAAAATACATAGCTCCTTGATCTTCATTAGCACTAGTAACAAATGGTCCAAGAAATACCTTGCAAATCTTAGTTGTCAACTAATGAGGAGAAGCATCACTCAAGCACTTTTCTGCCAACCACAGACTCAAATGCAATCCCCTGCACATCTGCCACATATGGAAAGATGGAACTACCCTTCAACAAAGAGATTGGTTGGTAAAACCCCATAACAAATAGCCTTCTTGAGCTTAGTGTTGTGTCCTACAATCTATAACCTAATCATATAGTAGATACAACTATGAGTATGAAAATTTTGATCTAGAATTATTTATACTAGAACACAATGCACTAATAGTGTAAATAGTGGATACTTACACAAATTTGGCAAAATTTTCATATAAAAGTGTCATCTATTCACCTAGTACCCTAGCTAAGTTTGTTTAATGACCATATATGTACTATGCATAGGAAATTCTCTCCATTGGGTAATCTTTAACCCTAGTAATAACCTACAACTATAACATTCCTACAAAGTAATTCAACTAACTCCTACTTATCAAGTCACCAAATAATATAATGTCACATCATTGAATGACTCTAGAACCAAATCTACGATCCCAACTATAAAAGCCCCCAATCAATGGTTTATCTAAACATTAAATGACTCCATTGAAAAGTACCAATAAATAACCTCAAACTAATAGTACAACCTTCAACAAGAAATTACTTTAGTCACAGTATAATCTTATCAATAAATGACTTGAATCAAAAGAATAATCATATCAATAAATGATTCATTCAAGAGTATAGTCTCAACAATAAAAGACTTTATTCAAGAGTGTATTCTCATCAATAAATGACTATCTAAAAAGTGGATTTTCATCAATAAAAATACTTCACATCAAGAGTGTAAAACATCCAATCAAGTAATAGTTCCAACTTAATAGGGTAATTTCACTTATGACTCCAATCAAATAGTAATTCATAAGGTTAAGTGATCAACTTAATCACAAAGGTAAATTTCAAGCTTGGTTTACCCTAATCGCTAGATAATATCATCAATTAATGAATAGTCTAATCATGTAGGTTTTTATTCAATAATCCAGTAAAGTAATAATCAATTGATCATTAAAGAATAATCAAGATCTTATGGCTCAACTACACAAATAACTCAATAATCAATAACTAAATGAGCTATATAAGGTCCTTCTTTTGTACTAGTAATACAACCACTCCTTAATATGGAGTATATACAAACACCCATATAAAATACTTAACAACACAATACTTCTTTTAACAAACTATCTATTCTCTATAATATAAGAGAGTAGAATCCTCATGCCTATAAATGCAATTACTCCAAATAATTGGACTCGACTCCCTAGCTTATTCCCTTCCAAGATCAACTTGTAACACTTCTTTATCTCTCCAACCCAAATTTCTCAATATTACCTCACAATAAACTCACAATTTTCCTCATAAAAGGCTCATAGCTCAAAACTAGAATAAGTCAAATAAAAAGAAATAGAACACAAGTGAAATGTGTGTCCAAATGAAGTAATATCCATCCCTATATAAAAAATGAAGTAATCTTCATCACTATATAACAAAAATATGAGACTTAGCTACCTACAATCAAGCTATGTTCAATGATACTGCTTAGCATATTAAGATCGACTCATAAACTAATATGAATGGGTGGAAAAATTTAAATCAATACTCATCAAAATAGAGCAATGGGTTGATTAAAACAAAGACAACAAGAATGAGCTCTAGAAATGCAAGGTAAAAGATCAACAGGTTGACTCCTAATATGTCAGCTTTTTAATTGAATTTTTCTACATTTTACTTTTTCTTCCATTGCTAGACAAACCTTATAGTTTAGAATTATATTTGTAATGCAATTTTCATATTTGGGTGCTACCTAAAACCTTCTATTGTGCTTTTGGTGTTTTTTTTTCATGAATAAGTCTGTGTTTAAATGCTCTGCAAATATCTCTTAATAACTCTTGACTGAGTCTTATATCCTTCCCATATATATTGTGTTCCATTTGCAATTTTAATGATACATATTAAATGTCCCTAATGCTAATTTTATTTCATATTGCACTAAGTTGTATTCATATCACATTTTTAATGTATGAACTTAATCCTTTTCACCATGTATGGCTTGTGACTTAGTTCAACCATTGCATTCACTGCTAAAAATATTGGTTCATATTTGAATCTTGCAATGTTATAAAAGTTATAGAATTAGACCTTACTTTACACACCATCTCTTAAATTATTCCTATGTTGGTTCTATTCATAAATATTTAGTCTATCCATAATTTATAATTCTTTGACTATTATGGGTATGTGTAGGATCACGATGGGCCAAAAAGTGGCGATATGATGGATATGTGGCTGACGACATATTTTTTACCCAAAATTGATGAAACAAAAAGGGTTTTCAAAGGAGATTCTCAGATTTCCACCAATATAAATTATGCTTTACTTTGAATTTAATAAATAATTATTATTTATTTTCTATTTGAATTATGACTAAAGTCTTGATTGATAGGCTGATTGGAAAACATCTATAGCTTTAAAATGGTATCACATTTTTTGAATTTGAAACATGATTCACATACTATAGGATAAAAAAAAGAAAAATTGAATTTCATGAAGTTTTGACCAAGTTAAGCTGGTTAGACATACTGAGAGTTCTATATATTTTTTAAAAGTTGTAATAAAAATTCATAATTAATTATTTACTTGGAAAAAATTACAAAAAAATATTATAAAAGAATATTATTATTTTATTGTGGTTAGGGTGGTCAAATAGACACCTACTTCTTTTTTTCCCTAAAATTTAAGTACTACTGCATTGAAATTTCAAATTTTCACCAAATAAATTTATTTTATTTTTTAAATAAACCTAGTAGTTTAGAAACTACATTCATTTTGCTATAGATTCTATTCTTACATATTTTTGAAATAATATAGATAACTTATTCAAATTTTTATGTCAAGTTTCCTAACTCTAATATTTCTGAATCTTTTGCCACTTAAGGGCCTATATTTTTCCATGATGATCCTGCACATACCCTTATATTATATGTTAAAATTTAAAATTTCTATAAGTTGCTTACATAGTCATCAATTTTGTGTGCTTTGAAAAATCATAATGCTTTTCCATAGTTTTAGCACATTTATTCCATGTTTAATAGCTACACCACATATAATGTATATGTTGTGTTCTTAATGAGAAATATCATTTTAGCACTATAATAAATCCATTAATATATTATATATATAATATATTTATATCGAATATATTTGTATACATACATACATACATACATACATACATATATATATATTCATTAATGTATATATATTTATACATATGTATATATATATATATATGTAAATATATACATTGTTATCCTTCATATGTCAACACATAAATGTTTCGGCACTTTAGATATATATATATATAGGAAAAATTGCCCCTTTTTCACACTTAATTTGGGAAATAATTAATAAATAAAATAAGCTTAGTGATGCCTTAATTTAGTGTTGTAACATGTTCTACATATTCACATTAAGTTTATGGCCCTTTTAATTAAAATGGACTTGATTGTGCCTTATTTTTAGTGTTGTAAGGTGTATGTGGCCCCTTTAATTCAAATACAAGCTTAATTAAATGAAAATTCTAAGGGATAAAACCGGACATTCACAAACACCATTACAAAACATTTAACCTTGGAAGAAGTGTGTCCTAGGTAAGTGACCTAGGACCCATTCACCATAGGGAAAATGGGTCCTCACTTTGATCTAGAACGCTAATTTAAACTATGTTTAACATTGAGCAATATGCGTCCTAAGTAAGTGACCTAGGACCCATTCGCCATAGGGAAAATGGGTCCTCACCTAGACCTAGGATTTTCCTTTAAAATATGTTTTTGGTAGTATTTTTATGATTTCAAATCCATAATTCAATGTTGGCTTCTGATATTTGAATTTAAAGAATTAATGTTAAGATATATAAATACAAGGTTATTTCACTTAATTTAACCTAGAGAATTTCAAGAGAGCATTCTTAATAGAAATATTATGATATCAAGAGTATCCAAGATCATTTTCAAGTCATTTCAAGGGTAGATTATAGAAGATTATTGCAACAATCAAAATTAATTTCATTGTGTCAAAGATTTGTTACATCATTGATGCAGGAGCATCTAGTAGTGTAGGGAAATCTTGACTCACTCAAAAAAAATGTTTTATTTATTTTCTTTAGTTGTTTTCAGTCCCATGATGGCACTTATGTGGTGTAAGACAGACACGCATCAAAAATATTAAAAATGGGAACTTACTATTTTTAGTAAGTTGGCCTGAATAGGCTCATATGGACCTAAAAATTTACCCAAGGAGTAGAACTAAAAAAAATTCCAATCACGAAAGAATCGTATCAATACCCTATGCAGTTTGGGAGATACTAAAGTTTACATCACAAAAAATTTCTCCTATGTAGCTTCAAATTTAGATATATGAAAACCTAAGAGGCCCCTAAACACCTCGAAAAGATGATGAATCAACCTCAGGTGGGGTTGATATTGTAGATCTTGTCAAGATCTTTCTAACGATATGCAATAATAGAAAATCAAACACTTGGATCAAAAGTTATGGCACCACAAAGTTTCCCCTGGGTATCTACAGAATCATCATGGAAAAAACAAGCCCTTGAGTGGCAAAAAATTTAGAAAAAATAGAGTTAGGAAACTTGATGTAAAAAATTGAATAAGTTATCTATATTATTAAAAAAATATGTAAGAATAGAATTTGTAGCAAATTAAATGTAGTTTCTAAACTACTAGATTTGTTTAAAAAAATATATCTATTTGGTGACAAATTTGAAATTTCAATGCACTATTACTTAAATTTGAAGGAAAAAATAAGAAGTAGGTGTTTGTCTAACCACCCTAACCACAATAAAATGATAAAAAAAAATTATAAGATTTTAGATATAGTAGAGGAATCATGTCCCGATGTGATGCATATTTTTTGTAATTTTTTTCCAAGTAAATAATTAATTATGAATTTTTTATTACAACTTTTAAAAAATATAAAAAATCGTATGTTTCACCACCTTAACTTGGTCAAGACTTCATGAAATTCAATTTTTCTTTTTTTAATCCTATAGTATGTGAAGCATAGAATGTGATGCATGTTTTGGATTTAAAAAATGTGATACCCTTTGAAAGCTATAGATTGTTTTTAATCAGCCTATCAACTAGGACTTTAGTCGTAATTCAAATAGAAAATGAATAATAATTACTCATTAAATTCAAAGTAAAGCATAATTTATATTGGTGGAAAGCTGAGAATCTCCTCTAAAAACCTTTTCCGTTTCATCAATTTTGGGTAAAAAAAAGTTGTCAGCGACATACCCATCATTTTGCCACTTTTTGGCCCATCATGATCCTACACATACCCCCCTCTAAAAAGTGAATTTCATTAAAATCTCTTCCTAGGCCAAAAATCAAATGGCAAGACTTTTAGTGCCAAAACAAAAGGGAAAGTTGAACTTTCTAGAATAGTCTAGGGAAGTTATTGGGTAAAATGAAAGGGTTAAGTGGGGATTGTAGAAGGTGGCTCTAATAGTGCAAATTATGGCTCTGAATAATTTTTCTTTTTTTTAGAGTTGATTTTGTTGTAAAGAATCAAGTTCATAAGGCTATAGCATGTAAGTTTTGAATCTGTAATTTCATTTCCTAAAAAAAATTGAAAGTGGGTTATTTTTTTGTCTCACATCTTTTTTGTTGGTATTTATTGTTGTGATTTGTGTGGTCTTAGGTGTTTTGGCCCTCATCAAGTGGTATCAGCGCAGAAGTTCCTAAGCCTGTAACAGAGCACCAAATGTGAGGTAGTTACAACAAGACTTGTGAGTTTGGTTTGCGTTCAAGATTCCTCCAAGACTTTCCCAACACGACAAAGGTAGAGGCCAAGGTGGTGGAGGAAGAGATCCACCTAGAGATGAAATCAGATCACTTAGAAGGAAATTAGAAACCTTGCAGCAAGAGCTTCGAAGAAGAGACGTACAATGAGAAAGAGATTACAATGAAGATGAAATGCAAGAGGAAGAGAAAGATCCAATGTATCTTGGAGAAAGAAGATTAATGCAAGTGATCTTAGGCATTGGGATGAGACCTAAAATGGAGGTTTCAACTTTTAGTGGATGTCTGAATCCTAAAGAATTGATTGATTGGATCAATGACATGGAGAAATTTTTCAATTTTGAGGATATTGAAGATCCTCACAGAGTGAGGTTTGCAAAGACAAAAATTAAAGGTCATGCTATTATATGGTGGAAAGAGGTCTAGTTAGAAAGAGGAAGACAAGGGAAAGATGAAATTTCCAAATGGGACATAATGGTATCAAAATTGAAGAAACAATTTATTCCAGTCAATTATGAATTGGAGCTACTAAAGAAGATGTAAAACTTGAGGAAAAGAACAAGGATAGTGAAAGAACACACAAAGGAATTTCATAAGGTCTTGATTCATAGAGAACATTTTGAGGAAAATAAAGAGAATTTTTCTTGTTATATTAATGGGTTGAAGCCAAGCATATACGAAGAATTGGCATTGGTAATAATGGCCATCATTGAGGATGCTTATCATTTTTCTCTAAAGGTTGAAGAATGGTTGAACAAGAGGTTTGAGAACAAACAATGAGGTGGAGGCCATGGAGGAAAGACCAGTGGATAGTCACATGGATGTCAAAATGAAGATCAAAATAAGGGTGAAGGCTCTAGTAGCATCTAGAACCAAAAAGGACATAACACCTATCATCCTCATGATTAGAATAATGGAGACCAAAGAGGAAGGGGAAGATCTAGATGAGGATCAAGAAGAGGAGGCTTATGTGGAACCTATTTCTAATGTGGAGAAGAAGGACATAGAGCCTATGAGTGTCCTCAACATCAAGAAAGAAAAAATAGAATACCCGAGGGTAATGCACAAGTTGCACATGTAGATGAATATGTTGAGTCTTCACATTCTAAGGATGTAGAAGGAGGAGAGTTTCTTGTTACTAGAAGAGCCTTTTTCAATGAGGAGAAGGAACCAACTCAAAAGAAGAATTTGTTCTCGCACAAAATGCAAGTGTGAAGGTAAAGTTTCCAATGTTATTATTGATGGAGGTAGTACTGATAACCTTGTTTTAGAAGAAATGGTTAGTAAATTGTGGTTGGAAAGAAGAAGGCATCTGAACCCATACCAAATGGCTTGGTTGCAAAAGGACCATAAATCCTTGGTAAATGAACAATTTCTGGTAAAGTTCAAGATTGGAAATTACCATGATTAGGTATTATGTGATATTACATTCCTATGAATGTTTGTCATATGTTGTTAGGAAGAACGTGATAGTTTAGTTGACAAGCAATACATGATGGACATGCCAACACCTATTCTCTAAAAAAGGACGGGGTTTGTCATAAGTTGAAGCCCTTGAAAGAGGTAGATGAAAAGGTATGCAATAATGCAAAAATTTGTTTGGTTGATGGAAGAAAGTTCCTAGAAGGTATGAGGCATGTGTATATTTGTTTTGTATTGATCTCTAGAGTTGATCAAGAATATACTATTGAGGTACTTGTAGAGGTTTCAGATTTGTTGAATGAGTTCTAAGCTATTATTTATAATAATGTACATAAAATTTTTCCTCCAATAAGAAAGATTAGTCATCAGATGGACTTGATTCCTAAAGCTAGTTTTTTGAATAAGGTAGCTCATCATATGACTCCAGTAGAGAGTGAAGAGTGGAATAGAGAAGTGCAAGAGTCGTTGTGGAATGAATTTGATCAGAGAGATTTTGAGTCCATGTGCAGTACCTACAGTACAAGCACTAAAAAGGATGGGGAATGACAGATGTATAGATTCTAGATCCATCAACAAGATCGCCATCAAGTATAAATTTTCCTTGTCGAGAATGGATGACATTATGAATTGTTTGAGTGGAGATGAGTACTTCATGAAGATAGATGTGAAGAGTAGATATCATAAGATTTGGATTAGAGGAGATGAATGGAAGAAAACCTTTAAAACCAAGGAGGGCTTGTATGAGTGGTTGGTCATTCCTTTTGGGCTAACCAATGCACCAAGCACATTTATGTAGCTTATGCATGATGTATTGAAATAATCTTTAGGAAATTTTTTTCTTGTTTATTTGGATGATATTTTTATTTTTAATAAGACATTGGAGGAGCACTTGATGCATATTTGAAGAGTTTTTGAGAAGCTAAGGGAGGATAAGTTGTTGATTAATTTTAAAAAATGTAGTTTTGTGAAGAGAGAGTTGGTGTATCTGGGATTTTTTGTCTCAACAGAGGGTCTTAAAATGGATCTAGAGAAGGTGAGAGATATCATTGAATGGCCTACTCTAAGGAATTTTATAGAGGTAAGATCATTTCATGGTCTAGCAAGTTTTTACATAAATTTTATTAAGAATTTTAGTAGTATTTTTGCACCTCTAACTGAAGCGATCACAGGGTACATGAAAGAGTTTAAGTGGACTATAGGGGCAGAATTTTTTTTTGATATGTTGAAGAATAAAGTTATAGAGAAACCTATTTTTACACTTCCAAATTTCAATAAGGTCTCTCAGGTAGATTGTGATGCTAGTGACACTACCATAGGAGTTGTTTTGAGTCAAGAAGGTAAGCATGTTTCCTATTTTAGTTAGAAGATAAATGATAGTAAGACGAAATATTCTATCTATGATTAGGAGTTTTATGCTATAGTTCAAGCTTTGAAGAAATGGAGACACTATTTGTTTCCAAAATATATTTTCTTATATACTGATCATTGTGATTTGCGATATCTCAATAGTCAAGGAAAGTTAAATCAAAGGCACTTAAAATGGGTTGAGTTTTTGCAGAGTTATACCTTTTTTTTTAAGCACATGAGTGGAAGGTCAAACAAAGTTGTAGATGCCTTGAGTAGAAGGAATTTTTTTTTGATAGAAATGAATATAGAGGTTGTTGTGTTAAATGAACTCAAGAGTTTGTATCCTAAAGATCCAAAATTTGTAGAAGCTTGGAAGGCTTGTTTAGAATGTATTGCATTGGATAGGATGAGATGGCTGCATTTCTTAATCCAAGATGGGATGTTATTTAGAGGAATCCAATTATGCATTCTAAGGATTTCTATGAGAAAGAATCTAATCAAGGATAAGCATAGTGGAGGAGTGGATGGAAATTTTGGTTGAGATAAGACCATTTCTCTTGTTAGTGAGAATTATTACTAACCATAGTTACAACAAGATGTGAAGAAGTTTGTACAAAATTTTTGAGTATGTCAGATGGTGAAAGGAACAATTTAGAATAATAGATTGTATCAGCCATTACCTGTACTTGAGAGGCCAAGGGATGATATTAGCATGGATTTTGATCTTGGCTTGCAAAGGACACAGAGAGGGTATGATTCCATATTTGTGGTGGTGGATATATTTTCAAAGATGACTCATTTTATTCCATGGCATAAGACCAATGGTGTTGTTCATATTCCATAACTATTTTTCAAAGAGGTGGTGAGACTACATGGTCTACCAAAGAGTATAGTTTTAGATAGAGATACCAAATTTGTTGGTTATTTCTGGAGGACGTTATGGAAGAAGTTGTATAAAGATTTGAAGTTTAGTTCTACACACCATCCATAGACTGATGAAAAAATAGAGGTGGTGAATAAGAGTGTGGGTAACCTGCTAAGATGTTTAGTAGGAGATAATCTGAAGGGCTGGGATTTGATTATACCACATGAAGAATTTTCTTATACTAATTCTTTCAATAGGGGAATTGGTAATCACCATTCTAGATTGTGTAAGGGAGTAGTCCAAGAACTAATTTTGAATGTAGAAATATAGATAATGGGGAGAAGAGTAGCATCGAGGATGAATATTTTGTTGACCACCTCAATAATTTGCATGAAGAGGTGAGGGAACATATCAATAAGATCAACTCACAATATAAGGCTAAGGCAGATTAGAAAAAGATGTATTAGGAGTTCCAAGTCGAAGATGAATTCATGGTTCATTTATGAAAGGAAAGGTTTCCATTTGGTACATACAAGTTAAAGATGAAGAATTTTGGACCATGCAAGATCCTGAAGACACATGATTTAGAAAATCCTTCTGAGTTTAAGTTTCCTAGTGGAATGCAAATTTCTCCCATGTTCAATGTTACTAATTTGAAAAAGTATCATGAAGTTGATATATAGCAGGGGATGATAAAAGAATAATTGAAAATTGCAGCACCTACATCAGAGAAGGAAGATATAGAAGAAATCTTGGATAGTTGTGTGAGTAGAAGCACAAGAAACAAAAAATATGCAGAGTACTTGGTGAAATGGAGAGGAAGGCCTATTGAAGATTCATCATGGTTGTTTGCGGCTAAGGTTAACCATCTTGGTTTCCCTCTAACTCCTAAGAAGGGATAGGGTCACTTTTCAAATTACCCTAGGTGTTTGATGTAGGAGCATCCAGTAGTGTAGGGAAATCTTGCATCACCCAAAAAATTGTTTTCTTTATTTTATTTAGTTCTTTTAGTCGCATGATGAAACTTAAGGGGTGTAAGACAACCAAGCATTAAAAATAGTGAAAAATAGGAACTTACTATTTCTAGTAAGTCAACATAAACATACTTATATGGACCTTAAAATTAACCCTAAGGAGCATAACTGAAAAAAAAAATTGGTCATGAAAGAATCATGTCAATAGCTTGTATGTTTTGGGAGATATGCATACACACCTAGCAGAGTGATTGGAATTATAATATCTTGCATAAATTGCCACTTCTCTTGGCTTTGATGGGCATCCATAATTGAAAGCTTGAGGGCTTAGAAGGTACTAGAAAACATTGTAGAGATGTTGACTGAAATATTATCAATATGGTTTGTAGTGTCTTTAGCTGCACACTTCCATCACTCACATCAACTTGCTATTCCATGGCTTTGTCATATCAACAATGACATATTTTGAAAACTCTAAAATACTTGACATGGAGAGGTAGGGTTGTCAGGCCTTTTTAAAACTTTTGAACCATAGATTCAGTAGTTTGGGAGTTCTAAAAAATACCAACTCAGTGACTTCTTAAGAGCCTTTCACTTCATAAATTTCTAAAATTAATGTGACCCCTGACAACAAAGGGGCAACTTCTTAAAATTTGAATTTTATAAATATCTCTTCCTTTGAAACATTAGACTCTAAATACCTTTAATAAAGTCACTAGACTTTATATAATATTCAATTTTCCTAATTCTTCGATGGAGGGATATATGAACTTTATGACTAATAAATTTTCCAACCAAATGGGGAACAATTTGTGCCTTGGAAGAAATATTTTAATAACTTTGTGAAAAATCAAGACTCGAGGCTTTGAAATTGTGGTTTTGGCATTTTGATGGGGAAAATTATTGATCAAAATTGGGAGATAACAACCTTAAGGGGGACTAAGATGTCCTAGGTGGCATCTTAGTCCTAAGACATGAAACTCATGACATAGACTCCAAAAGGGGAATCATTTAAGGAACACTTGAATTTAGGGTCCCAAGAGCTTTGGATGACAAAGATGTCATAGGTGGCTTCTTAGTCCTGAACCAAAAATTAGGGACACAACCAAAATAATTAAATTATCATTTCCCCTTTGAGGTTTTTTGGGATTAGCCATAAAAGAGATATAATTCATTAGGCTTGTGGAAGCAAAATAGGACCAATTAAGACATAAATAAGGATAAATAAAGCAAGGAGGGCCTAAACACGTGTGAAAATGCAAGGGTATGAATTTTCCTACACTACAAGAGTGATGGAGGGAGAGGTTGGTAAAGAGAGGGAGAAGTGAAATAAAGATAAATAAATTTAGAAGTTGAAAAATCAACTTCACAGTCCCCAAGAATCACCTGCAAGCAATCACCTATCACATGCAATAGATATTCAGAGCAAAAAATAAAAATGTTCTGTAAACCCTCAGAGCCAATATGTGTAACCAAAAACTAGAATAATGATTATATGAAAGTAATTGTTTTACAAATAATACAAAATCCTTCAAAAATGAAATCATGCACAACCCTAATCTTATATTGAGAAAAATGATAGCTCAACAAGATAAGGATAAAAATTAACCTAGGAAATAAAATATGCCTAAGTAAACTTATGCTAAAGTATAATTAAATAATTAATTACACCAACACCCCCCCATAAGTGCAACTTAGGGAGAAACAAATTATTATGCAAAGATGAGTCCTGACAACAAAGCCTAATCAAGTACCCATTTACAAATGCAATGAAAACTAAATCAAATGGGGTAAAGGAGAAAACAACATGGGAAAAAAACTCCTCCCCAAAATATAATGCAATAAACTAACTAAGTGATGAAAGATGGAGGAATCCATAAGATCCCCCAAGGACACCATCCATCACAAAGATACATGAAAGAACCCCCCCAAAAGAGAGGAAGAAAGAGGCCACATAGCCCCCCCAGAATGAAGTAGCTCCAATAAGACTAAAGAAACTACATCTCTTGAAAGAAGTGAGAGGGAAGAGGCCGAATGAATGCAATCTCTGAAGGTGAAGTAGGTATAGCCCAAGATTTCTCCACAAAAGTAGGTGTCACCTCAACCAATGAAGAATTCAAAGTAGGTGAAGACTCAAGAGTAGCCTCCAGAGATGGAAGATCAATAGGATCCTATTGCACTGAAATAGAAGAAGCCACATCATTAGCCACAATAATAGCAACAGAAGGTAGAGGAGATGAAATGGAAGGCTTGAGAATAGGATCCGAAGTGAGAACTCCAATGTTCAAGAAGCCAAATCTCTCCTCTTAATGATGATGCACACTAGAAGTGTGAGGAACAATTGTAGGAACATAATCACCATCAGTAGATAAATTGGTGAATGAATACAACTGATATGAGTGATCCACTAACCCAGTAGTAATAACTTCTCTACTCTCCAAGTCTCTGATAATAACCGAATTAGGTGTGAACTCCATAGATCTCCCATTGCCTTGATGTGTGATCTGATAAATGGAAATGAAGTTGTTTGTCAAGTGAGGGACACAAAAGACATCCTAAAAGGAGTGGTCCCCAAAACTAATAGACCCCTTCCATGTAACACTCATGTAAGTGTTGTTTCCTATCAAAATGGAAGACATAGTGCAAGGCTCAAAGGAAGTGAACATATGTCGTGAATATGCCATATGATGAGATGCTCCTGAATCTAGAAGCCATCTCCTTGATCCAATACCTGAAGAAGCAAAAAGAGAATGTCCCTTCATATATGATGAAGTATGTAAACCAGTTGTTCCTATGTTTTGTTGTTCTAAACAAGAATAATAAGGAGAAGAAGATGATGCAGACATCCTAGAAGGAAAATCAATCTGATGTTTCTGAAGAAGATGTTTCAGTTCATCAATGTCCTTCCCTATTGCAATATGCACATGTAGTCTTCTCCTTCCTAGATGATTTCCTCTTAGAAGAGGAGGATGAATCTAAGGACTCCTACTAATCATGAGGTTTGGAATCCTTTTGTTTCTGTTTCTTTCCTTTTCATGTAGAAGCCTTTTGATCTCTAGGCTCCTATGATGTAATAAGTGTTTGTGATGAGGAAGAAGGTTTCACCATGCCCATGCTAGCTAACTTAGCTCTCTCTCGAGTGAGAGATGAAGAAAAGTCATCAAGAGATGGCATAGTAAATCTTGTACCAAGTTCATCCCTAGTGGCATAAAAGGTAGATATAAAATTTGAATAATCTGGTCCAAGCTTAGAAAGAATGGATAATATCAACAGAGAGTCTTCTTTCTGAACACCACACTATGACAACTGCAATCTAGGAGACTTGAGTTTGGTGAAAAACTCTTTGATGCTGTCAAAATCCCTAGGATTTAATCCAATAAGCTCATTCTCTAAATGAAACACTCTCATAGTATCATGCTTCCCAAACAAAGACTCCAATGTAGTCCATATCTCATTCGGTGTAGTGCAAGACTCAATCTGAAAAAGAAGGCCAGATGAAAGAGACAGACATAATGTACCATAAGCTTCATAACATCTATTAAACCAGTTTCTCTTTTCAGTAGCACTTGTAGGCTCAATTTATGTACCCATGTTTACCTTGTACAACCCTTTATGTTTCAAATGAATCTCCATTTTTTTTTTCCAACAAAAATAGTTGAATGGAGTAAGGGGTGCAATATTATGTGTATCCATGACAAAACAACAATATATACTCTCAAATTAAAAAACATTGCTCGCTGATCTAAAAAAAAAGCCTGATTGCATGCTTCCCAAGAAAATAACTGAAAAGGTAAAGGCTGAGATCAAACAAGAATATCAAATACCTAGTAAAAAAATCTGAAAAAATAAGTCTAGGTCTGAAATATGTGTAGAGCACTAAACTATCTTTCCAACACCTATTTTTTTTGTAAAATGGAGCTAGGACACAAAAGTTACGCCTCCCAGAGTGAAAAAAACAACTTCTAGCTTTAATAGGTGAAAAAAGCATCAAAACTGAAAAAATAGGAAATCAAACCTCCACCACTAGAAAGAGTGTCGAACCAACTTTTCGACGATATCTCGTTTTTTGAAAAAAGGCCTCCATTTGCAAAAGCTACGAGCAAATACACGTGGAAAAAATCAGCACCCAGGGGTTGGCCCTTGGTCTGCCATGTGACCATCCGCTGCAGGGTCTAAGAGAAAAAACCATTGGTTTGAATGGGCGTTGGGGACTAGTCTTCAATATGACCATGACTAAAGTGTTTAAAGCTGGGGCTGAAGCCCTCGGTCACATATGTGACCGTCGAAGGGGCTGGAGGTCATCGGTGGGGCTGAAAAGGCTCCTTGTCACCACAAGACCCTGGCTGAGTGAAAATAAGCCTGCAGGGGCTCTAGTGGAGTAGAGCAGCGCTAGAGGAGGGAGCCACCAGTGGCAGTGGTGCATGTGGCGGCCGTTGGGTGGAGAACTGGTGGCGTTCTCTTTATAACTAGTAGCACAACTTTTTTAAGCACTTTTTAATTTTAATTCTTTATTTATTGAAATTTTTTGGCCTCGATCTACGTGCCCTGGGGCCGTACGGCCTTGGGGAAATTTTTTTGGCCTTGTTTTTAAATTTATCCAAAAATTGATGAAACGAAAGGTGTTTTTAGGGTTTTTGGGTGCTCTAATCACGATGGCAACATCTGTTTGGCCCAAAAATGCACAAAAAATTAAGCGACCCCCATATCTACAAAAAATCAACCTGGCTTGAAAGCCTTACACATAAGAAAATTTTGTGAGAGAATATCTTCAAAACATGAACAAACAACCATAGGTATGGAGCTCTGATACCATGTAGAAGTTGAAAAATCAACTTCATAGTCCCCAAGAATCACCTGCAAGCAATCACTTATCACATGCAACAGATATTCAGAACAAAAAAGAAAAATGTTCTATAAACCCTTAGAGCCAATATGTGCAAGAAAAAACAAGAATAATGATTATATGAAAGTAATTTTTTTATAAATAATACAAAATCCTTCAAAAAGGAAATCATGCACAACCCTAATCTTATCTTGAGCAAAAATATATCTCAACAAGATAAGGATAAGAATTAATGTAGGAAATAAAATATACCTAAGTAAACTTATGCTAAAGTGTAATTAAATAATTAATTACACTTAAAGAGGGAAGGAGATGTAGAGAGAGGATAGATAGAGAGAAGTAGAGACTGTAGATATGGATGGAGAAGAAAGGAGGAGATAGAGGTGATTGTGTGAGAGAGAGAGAGTGAGAGGAGAGAAAATGAGGAGAGAGGAAGGGGGGAAGAGAGAAAGAGAATAGAGAGGGAAGGGAAAGAGATAGAGTAGAGAGGGAAGAAGAGAGTAAGAAAAGAGGGGAGGAGAGAAGTCATGAGTGTACCATAAAACAAAATGGCCCCTTGTCATTTCATGGCATTTTAGGTTTGTTTCCTTGGTGTTTGATATATTTTGCTTTGATTTTATGTTGTTACATAAGCTTGAACATGCATATTTATGTACTAAGAATTAATTCATATCATCTTGTGAAGAGTTGTGAGTGTTGTAAGACATTTCATTCTTGGAGCTATTGTGCCGCCGAATAACATTTTTCATCGCTGAAACTAGGTCTGTTTTGTAGAGTCTTGGAACAGATTTTAAATGGCATGAGCTTAGGTGCTGTTTGTCGCTCAGCATTTAACGTTTGTTATAAATATTGGTGGGGTGTATTTTATTATTTGGCGACCGTGTGGTAAGTACAGTAGGCATGATTAGAATTGGATGATTTGTTGAGATGAAAAACAAATTAGCCTTTTTTTTTTTCCCTTTTTTTTTTTCCTTTCATGTGTGTCTCGTGTTCCCCTATATCACGTGTTTGATGTTCCCTCTCTCCGTACACTTCTTCTATTCATATCTTTATTCTTCTATTTGTCATACATTGTCTTTTTCATTTTTGTTTTCCGTTCTCCTTTTGGGAATGATGCAAAGCATAGACGTGCCCTATGTCTCTTCCATGTTGACCCAAAAGGTCCTTATCTTTTAAATTTTATTTTATTTTTACCTTTTGGGGATGACGCAAAGTGTAGAGACACCCTATGTCTCATCCATGTTGACCCAAATGGTCTTTGTCATTTTCATTTTTGTTTTGTGTTCTCCTTTTGGGGATGATGCAAAGCATAGAGACACCCTATGCCTCTTCCATGTTGAACCAAAAGTTCTTTGTCTTTTTTACTTTTTCTTTGTGTTTTCCTTTTGAGGATGATGCAAAGCATCAAGACTGAAATGTCTCCTTCATGTTGACCAAATTTTTTTTTCACTTTTATGTTGCTTTTTTGTTTTCTTTCGTTTCACTTGTGTTTTCCTTTGGGGACAATGAAAGGCATTGAGACCACAATGTTTCTTCCATGTTGACCCAAAATAGACTTTTTTTTTTTTTTTTTCTTTTTTCGCTCTCTTTGTGTCATTCTTCTAGTTCTATGTGCTATGGGGAATGATGATAGTTCTGAGCTCTTTCATAAACACTTTGAAACAACAAACATACTAACCCCAAATCCATATATCCCTTATGTGTTTGGTGTGCTTTCTCTTCTGGGTGGAAACTCCCTTTCTTTATTTTTATTTTCCTTGACATGACATAGCCTAACTTCAAAACATATGACTTGGCATAGGGATTTCCAAGTTGGTTCTCATGTCTTGTTTTCTTTTTTCTTTTTCTTTCCTTCTCTACTTTAAATAAATTGTTCACATAATGATGTGTCACAATTCCTTTAAAGTGGGGGGCATAGATTACCATAATCCATGTGCATTATTGGTTCTTAGTGTAGCCTTGTCATTTATATGATGCATTTTTCACTTTGTGGATGACATTGGGTGATTTCATTCATAAGTGTGATCTATCTCAACATATTACATTCCTTCGGTGGCTTGATGTGATGCACTGCATCCCCTAAGTTGTGAATATACTATTCTTTGATTGGTCCTCTTGGAGACATTAGACACAATGTCACCTAAGTGACTAACCTTGCCTGAACTGAACAAGACTCCTTTAAACATTTTACATTTAACACTTTACATTTTTACGCTTTACATTTTTGAATTTTACATTTTTACATCTTTTTGCCACCTTGCATAGCACAACTTGCATGACTAAGGTACCTTTCTTTGTTTTCATGACATTTTTCTTTGTGGCACCTTGTTAAATTTATCAGTAGGTGTGACTTTAATATGGTTGAGAGGGAAGTCCACCTAGCGGCATGAATTTTTCCCATAGCCATCTTTGTGTTTGTGAGTGCATACCAACTAATGAATGCATCTCACCCTTTTGGGCTTTCTCACCTTGCGAACAACCAAAATTTCCATGGTCCCAGAGTGAGTATAGTTGGGCTTTCTCACCCGGCAGATAATTATGTGTTTTCTCACCCTAGAGTGAGTATACATTCTCTTTTCCATACAATTAACCTAGATCTAATCCACAACTAGTTGGATTGACGATCAAAGCTTCATTTAATTCTTTCCTTTCAACACTTGTGTGTTCTTTTTTCTTATGTCTAGTTTTCCATGGGATCTACATCCTGAGGGCTTGATCATCCCTCCTAATTTTTGACATTCCATCTTGTGAATGTAAGTGCATTTGAACCCTCCTTTCGATGTTCATAGCTACTTTGGTTTGATTTTGAAGCAAATTCATCCTCTCACTAAAGTGGGGGCTAAATGTGCCATAGAAAAATGGTCCCTTGTCATATTCATGGCCTTTTAGGTCTTGTTTCATGGTGTTTGATCTATTTTTCTTTGATTTTATGTTGTGACATGGCTTGAACATGCATATTTAGGTACTAAATTTCAAATAACGACATCTTGTGATGGTGTTCTGAAGTGTTGTAAGACATTTCTACATTCTTCTAGACTCTATTTATTGTAATTCACCTAAAATCACCTTTTCTTCACTAAAAAAGTCCTATTTTAAAGTGTTGTAATGTCTTGTAACAAGATTTCATGCTTTTCTAGGCACATCTTCACTATTTATCCCTTTTTCATGATTTATTTGGCCCCTTTATTCCCTCATATGTCTTAATTAAGTGTATTTTTGAATGTTAACTTGATAAACAACATTAAATACATCTTAATTCTAGACACATATTTTCATATCCTAGGTGGGAACCATTCGCCATGGCTGGTGAATGAGTCCCCCTTGGCTCCAAATTCAATTTTTTTAAATTTTCCTTTCGGTTTTTTATTCAAAAACACTTGAGGTCAACCTGTTATGAGGTATGACTAGTTAACTAAGGCACAAGTGTGTATTAATATGTGATTTTCACCTCATTTTACATCCCCTATAATTCTCCAACATTCATACATCATATTGAAGTATTCAAGGATTATACAACATAAATACAAGCTACATTCAAGCACTTTGGAGCATCCATAACATTCCAAATTCATCAAGCATTGCCCAAGTGCACTCTATTTCATCTCATTTATTTTTGTTCTACATCATTTCTTCATTTAGTTTATTGTTTGTATATCATAGTGTGTTTTAAAACATAGTTTAAATCTTAGTTTTGCATTTAAATTCATTCATTTAAATCACTTGATTGCATTTAGTTTACTTAGTTTAGAAAAAATTCCACATAACATTATTTGAATGAATTAGTTAACATTTTTTGCCCTACCTCTCTCCTTTTAGGTGAAAAACCCTAGAAGAGTTAGAGAAGTCCTAGAGAGCCAAAAATCAATGCGTCATTTTCGTGAACCTAAATTTTGAACACTTTGCATTTCTGATTTCATTTGAATATTGCATCTTAGATTAACTTTTCATCAACATTCAATTAGGACATTATTTTGTTCTCACATTCTAGGACTTTTCATATTGCATTAGTGAAAGATTCATTTAGATTTCATTGTTGCATTGCATCTTATTGAAAAAATTGAAAATTTTCATTCTACATCCTTGATTGCATTCTTTAGAGCATTAAATTCATCTTCAAATTTCTGAAAAACACAAAAAAGCATCATAATGGGACTCATTCGCCACCCTGGGTGAATGAGTCCCTCTACACTTTTTACACACCATTTTTGGCAATTTTTTGGCATTTTCCTGCATTTTTGTTTTATGTGGTTACATTTTGGTTAGAGTTAGCAGCATTTCTTTTCTTTGCATATTAGACATCTTATATTACTTTTCATTTTCATTCACCTCTCCTTCGTGGTATTTGTATGAGTGTTTGATGCCCCATTGATAATACTTTAGGGAGAAAAAGTTCTAGACTCTTGGCTTCCCATGATAGCACTTTCCTTTCACTTCGTATGTAATATCACTTACACTCCATCACCCTTTTCTCTTCCACCTCAACCCACTTACCCCTATCCTATTCTTACACAACTCCTTAATCCCATTTCATCCATGCAACGTCAACTTTCCACCATTAGCCAAGGTCAGTTTGCTCCAACCACATATCATGTCCATAGCAGCCCCTTATCCTTAGAAATATTACGTACCTTGATGCCACAAGGGATAGAAATGCCTTAGTTTGAGAAATACAAAGGTAAAGAGACCCTATTAACCATGTTAACACTTATACAACTTTTTGTAGTTACTTTTTCCTTGATGATAAATTGAAAGCCAAACTGTTTGTAAGGACCTTGAAAGATACGACATTAGAATGGTTTTCTAGCTTGCCCAATCATTCCATTTGTTCATTCAATGAATTGGTGGATTCTTTAATTAGTCACTTTCAAGTTCACATGAACCCTAAAAAGACAATGGTTGACCTCATGAGATGTAGACAAAACAAAGATGAAAAAGTAATGAATTTTATCTCACAATACCAATCCTTGTATGCTCAAATTGATGTCAAGATTATTGATGGACATCTGTAAAAGATGTTTATCAAAAACTTGCATACACACCTTTAGGCTAAGCTAACAATGATGAAATTCCCTTTGTTTATGCATTTTTACACAACCTTGTGTGAATACCATAACTCAGTTTCAAATTGTGATTCCAAATCCACTTCTAACTGAGCTAAAAGACCTGAACAGGACAATCAAAATCAAAATAATACACAAAAATTTTGAAAGAAAAATAAAGGCTTTTTACATTTCAATCCACCTCCTCCTTCACAATCACAACCAACCCAACTAGCTCAAACTCAACTAGTAGCTATTAAAACAATGGTTCCTTATAATTATGGGGACCCAAAGAGACAATTTACTCCCTTACTCGATACCCTCCATAACACAATGAACCAATTGATTCAACAAAACATGCTCACTTTCCAACCCATCTGACCACTTGATCCAAATCAGCCATTACCACCCACCTTCAAACCTAATACTTATTTTTAATTTCATCACCAAAATGGTCATGACACTGAACACTACAAGCATCTAAAACATTTAGTTCAAGACCTCATTGATTCAGGCCATTTTTCCATTGTGGGTGTTAATGATCAAGGAAATAAGTCCATTGCACCCCCTAACCAGAATTTATAAATTTTCACCAATCCTATGCCTAAACACACTACTTCATTTGTCAAGGCTAGTGAACCTTCAAACACTGATTTAATGACTATTGATACAAACAATGAACAACATGGTATACCTCCACTTGTTATTGAAGATAGTCCTATGGATCAACTTGTGGCTATGATAGACATTATCCCTCGTAAGGTCCAAACCACTAAATCTCTTGATATCACTTTTTTTACTAAAGAAATACTATAAAAGCTTTCTGATGGTCCTCTCTACATAGCTGGTAGAATCTATGATAAGCCCACTAATGGTATATTAATAGATCCCGCTTGTGGTGAGAATGTGATGATAGAGGAGTTTCTAGTCTTACATGAGCTATATAAAGATGATTACAATAAACCAACTGCATGGATTAAAACACATACCAGTTTTTCTTGCCCTATGATCAAATCAATCATACTCCCTTTACAGATAGGGCCTAAAACTTTATATGTAACATTTTCAACTATTGTACAATCTGACCAATTTTGTTTGCAGCTAGGCCACCCTTGGCTTTGCTCAATGAAAGCAATCCCATCGATTGTTCACAAGTGTTTCCAATTTCCACATGGTAATGAGATATTTACCATACACCATAGTGGCTTTAATCCCTTATTGTCTAAAGGTAACTTTTCATTAGAAGCATTTCGGCCTGAACCCATGGAACCCATCACACCTCAAAAGGACTTATTTTTCATAACCTACCAAAAATTCAAAGCCAAAAAGATAGCGTAATTGTCTCTTTGTAATACATCCCCATCTACTTGCACACCTCCTATTATAGATGAAACCATGCTTCAACCTAAGTCTAACATTGAGAAAACCATACAACATCATGAAAAACCACCCCTAGACACTTCCTTGCCATCGTTTAAAGGATCAAGGGAAAATGAACCAACTCTTGTCATGCCTCCTTGTATTAAACAAGTGTATAAAGAAAAAGAGAAAATGGTTGATCCATCCTGTTTTGTTTCTTCTATTCTTCCCTCTTCAGAGGTCGAAGACCCTATGATGTCTAAAATCCACTCTTACACCTCAACAACTCCAAAATAGAATTAAATGAAACCACAATGCTAGGGAATGTAGGAATCATCATTGTCTCCTTGCTCATTAGTCTCACATGGAAGAAAATAAAAAAAATAAACCTCTACCTTTAAAAAAAGTAATAGATGACCACCCTCCTCCTAACCTACCACAAGAAATTCCAATGCAACAATCACAACAAAATGAACAAATCCAAGAACCACAACTTTTGATACATCCATCCTTAGAAATCACCCTTCTTCCTCCCATTGTCATTGATCTTGATGATGATGATGATGATGCGATGATAGGAAAAATAGATGAAGAAGTGCATAATGAATTAAATTCTCCATTTTCATCTACCATGAGCTTAAATGATAAATTCTCTCCACCAAGTGAAGAATCTGGTAAGACTCCTAGTTCGGCCCTTGCAATTATGGCTTTATATAGTCAACCACAATCGCATTACATTGAACATGATTGCGAGGTAGATGAAATGTTAGATGGTTGACATGCATTCACTTAATTAGCATTTTTTATTTTCTATTTTTATTTTCTCTTTTTATTTTCCCTTTTGTTTTCCTTTCATGTGTGTATCGTGTTTCCCTGTATCATGTGTTTGATGTTCCCTCTCTTTGTACACTTCTTTTATTTGTATCTTTATTCTTCTATTTGTTGCACATTGTCTTTTTCATTTTATTTTTTGTGTTCTCCTTTTGGGTATGACGCAAAGCGTAGAGATGTCCTATGTCTCTTCCATGTTGACCCAAATGGTCCTTGTCTTTTTCATTTTTGATTTGTGTTTTCCTTTTGGGGAAGATGCAAAGTGTAGAAACACCCTATGTCTCTTCCATATTGACCCAAAAGGTCTTTGTCTATTTCACTTTTGTTTTTTGTTTTCCTTTTGGGGATGATGCAAGGCATCAAGACTGAAATGTCTCCTTCATGTTGACCCAAAATATTTTTCACTTCTATGTCTCCTTTTCATTTTCTTTCATTTTTCTTGTGTTTTCCTTTTGGGGATGATGCAAGGCATTGAGACCACAATGTCTCTTCCATGTTGACCCAAAACATACTTTCTTTTTCTTTTTTTTTCACTCTCTTTGTGTCATTCTTCCAGTTCTATGTGCTTTGGGAAATGATGACAGTTTCAAACTCTTTAATCAAAACATTGCAGCAACAAACATATTGACCCCAAATCCATAGATCCCTTCCCTTTCTTTGTTTCTCATTTTCATTTACATGACGTAGCCTAACTTTGAAACATATGACTTGGCATAGGGATTTCCAAGTTGGCTCTCATGTGTTGTTTTCTTTTTGCTTTTTCTTTCCTTCTCTACTTTAAAGTAATTACTCATAGAACGATGTGTAGCAATTCCTTTAAAGTGGGGGGCATACATTACCATTAATTCATTTTCATTCCTAGTTCCTAGTGTAGCCTTGTCATTTATATGATGTTTTTTTTACTTTGTGGATGACATTGGGTGTGATTTCCTTCATAAGTGTGATCTATCTTAGTATATTACATTCCTCTTGGTGCCTTGGTACGCCACACTGCATCCCCTAAGTTGTGAATATACTATTCTTTGATTGGTTCTCTCTTAGAGACATTAGACACAATGTTCCCTAAGTGACTGACCTTGCATGAATTGAAAAACACTGCTTTGAACATCTTTCAAATTTTACAGTTTATAGTTTTTCACTTTACAGTTTTTGTGGTGCCTTGTTAAATTTATTAGTAGGTGTAACTTTAATATGGTTGAGTGGGAAGCCCACCTAGTGGTATGAATTTCCCCATATCCACCTTTGTGTTTGTGAGTGCATACCAATTAGCATATGTATCTTACCCTTTTGGGCTTTCTCACCCCATGGAAAGCCAAAATTTTTGTGGCCCCAAAGTGAGTACAGTTGGGCTTTCTCACCTGATGGATTGTTATGTGTTTTCTCACCCCAGAGTGAGTACACATTCAATTTTTCAAACAATTAGCCTAGATCTAATCCACAACTAGTTGGATTGACGATCAAAGCTCCATTCAATTAATCTCAACACTTGTGTGTTCCTTTGTTCTTATGCTTAGTTTTTGATGGGATCTTCATCTTGGGGGCTTGATCATCCCTCTTGATTGTTGTCATTCCATCTTGCTAACATAAGTACATTTGAACCCTCCTCTCGATGTTCATGGCTACTTTAGTGTGAGTTTGAAGCAAGTTCATCCTCTCACTAAAGTGGGGGCTACACATGTCATAGAAAAATGGCCCCTGGTCATTTTCATGGAATTTTAGGTCTTGTTTCATGGTGTTTGATATATTTTCCTTTGATTTTATGTTGTGAAATGGATTTAACATGTATATTTAGGTACTAAAATTCAAATAATAACATCTTGTGTAGGTGTTGTGAAGTGTTGTATGAAATTTCTACATTCTTCTAGACTCTATTTATTGCAATTCACCTAAAAATCACCTTTTCATCACTAAAAAAAGTCCTATTTTGAAGTGTTGTAAATTCTTGTAACAATGGTTCAAGATTTTCTAGGCACAACTTCACTATTTATCCCTTTCTTATGCTTTATTTGACCCCTTTATGCCCTCATATGTATTAATTAAGTGTATTTTTGAATGTTAACATAAAAAATAAAATTAAATACAACTTAATTCCTGACACTTATTTTCAGGTCCTAGGTGGGACCCATTTGACATTGGTGGCGAATGAGTCCCCTTCGGCTCCAAATTCTTTTTTTTTTAAATTTCCTTTCTGATTTTTATTCAAAAACACTTGATGTTGGCCTATGATGAGGTATGAATGATTAACTAAGGAAAAAGTGTGTATAAATATGTGATTTTCACCTCATTTTACATCTCAGTCATTCAAGCATTATGTCTCACATTTCAAGCATTCAAGCATTCTACAACATCAATTCAAGCAATATTCAAGCACTTTGGAACATCCATTGGCATTACTTCATATTTGCATTATCAAGGGTCTAGAAAGTTGATAGCTATTGCATGTTATTAGTTTATCATTCTTTTTCATTTCATTGTTTTATTAAGGGTTTGATTACCAAAAGTGGGGTTTGACCAAAGAAAACCCCTATTTGCTAACCCTCAACCAATTTTCCCCTATTACATGTGTGTTTATAGACCTGGGTATGCAAATTTAACAAGATTTTTGGTGTTGAAGATTTGTAAACAAGTCAACTAGGTGCTTCAAGTCAACTCATTCATATTTCAAGCTTGGAGAAGGTTTTCTATCAGTTTCCTATAGTATTGACTTCGACAACCTGACAATCAGAGATTTCCAAATCTAGTGTTGCAGAGTTGTCTCCTGATTTTCTAGAAAATTGGGAGAGGAATGATTCACCATTAGTGGTGAATGAGTCCCACCTTAGGACTAAAAATCTAAATTTTGTCAGATTCCAAATCCTGATAGTCAGAAACTAGTTTTTGACACTTTTTCACTAGTAGGAGGACTAATTCGCCATCCTAGGTAAATGAGTCCCACTGTGAAAATTCAATGATTTTAGTCAACATCCACAAAATTCTAGATTCATCAGACACTGCCTAGGTGCACTCTGTTTCATCTTATTTCTTTCTATTCTACATCATTTCTTCAATTAGTTCATTGTTTGCATATCACAGTGTGTTTTCAAACATAGTTTAAATCCTAGTCTTGCATTCATATTCATTCATTTAAATCATTCAATTGCATTTAGTTTAATTCATTTATTTTAGAAAACATCCTACACAACATAATTTGAATGAACTAGTTACCATTTTTTGCCTACCTCTCTCCTTTTAGGTGAAAAACCCTAAAAGAGATAGAGAAGTCCTAGAGAGCCAAAAATCAATGCTTCAAGTAGAAAGAGTGGTAGGTAGTAGAGGGAGAGGTAGGTAAAGAGGAGAGGAGAGAGGGAGGGATAGGTGAGATAGAGGGAAGGAGGGAGAGTGAGATGGAGAGAGAGTGGTGAGATAGAGAGTAGAGAGGTAAGGAGAAAATGGGAAAGATAGATAAAGAGAGAGGGAGGTTGGAGGGAGGGAAATGTATAAAGGGATAGGTGAGATAGAAAGAGGAAATGAGGGAAAGTGGGATAGATAGAGAATGGTTATTTCGAGAGGAGGGAGTGAGAGGGAAGGAGGTAAATTGGGAGAGAGAGAGAGAATGGTGATTTAGAGAGGAGGGAGTGAGAGGTAGGGATAAAGATAATGGTGATATAGAGAGTGAGTGAGAGACAAAGAGAGGGATGGAGAGACAAAGAGAGAGGTAGGTAGAGGAAGGGAGAGGAGAGATAGAGAGTAGAGAGGTAAATACATAGGGAAGGAGACATAGATGAGATAGAGATTGATGGAGAGAGGGAGTGATGGAGGGAGTGGTAGGTATAGAAAGGGAAAGAGAGAGGGGAGATAACGAGTAGAGAGGGATATAGAGGTGTGTGTGTGTGTGTGTGAGTGAGAGAGAGAGAATGTTGATATAGAGAAAAGGAGCAATTAAGTAAGAGAAACTAGTGATAGAGATTGAGAGGAGAGACAAAAAGAAGGGGAGGGAGGGTGAGGTGGAGAGAGGGAGGGAGGGGAGATAGAGAGAAGTAGAGAGGGAATGAGGTAGGGAGGGAGAGTTAGAGAGGGAGATAGAGGTTTGTGAGAGAGAGATATATATAGAGAGAGAGTGAGAGGGAGGGAGAGAATTATGAGATAGAGAGGAGAGAGATAGAGAGAAAGAGGAGAAAGAGAGGGACAAACAGAGAGAGAGATGTAGGTAGAGGGAGGGAGAGGAGAGATAGATAGTAGAGAGGGAAATATGTAGGGAGGGAGACATAGGTGAGATACAAAGTGATGGAGGGAGAGAGAGAGAAGGGAGATAAAGATAAGTAGAGAGGGAGAAGAGATAGAGAGAAGTAGAGGTGAGGAGGGAGGTAGATCTACGAAGGAGATAGAGGGGTGTGAGAGAGAGAGAGAAGGGAGAGAAGGAGGAATGGACAGAGAGAGAGAGAGGGAGTTGAGAGATAGAGAGTAGAGAGGAGAGAGAGAGAGAGATGATACAACTTGTTGACTACAAAAATTTGACCTCCTAATTACTGAAATTTGACAATTTGATTTCTAAAATTTTACTAGGTTTGAAATATTTAAGATCTTCCAAAACCTAGAGTTTGCATTATAACTCCTAGAGATCCAAAACCACTCTCAAACATCTTGAAACTATATACATGAAGTATAAATTAAATTATAAGAATGTAAATGTTTATATGTAAATGTCAACTTATACTTTATGTCCACAAGTAAATATAACTTAAGTGTTTATTTCATGTATATAGTCTTCTTGGTAGAGAAAGAGAAAAATAAGGAATTCACAAACATTCATTGCAAAATACAAGACATTTGGTGAGTGCCAAATTTAGCAGTTGGAAAATGATAAAGCCTATTTGGCGAGCACCAAATTTGGCGCTCACCAAATTTGGAAAGCACAATATGGCTTGTTACATGTTTTTTTTTTGGCAATTTGGCACCATTTTGGTGTCATAGATTGGTGCACACACCCTTTATGAAGTTTTCCATGTTTTCATCATCTTATCCAATGATGTCATCACAATGAGGACATGCATCGGGAGTTGATTGAGCATCGGTAACACATCCACTAATAATTCCAAGGAAATCCAAAGTTTACTAAAGCATATATCCATGATGAAATGAAAATGTGATAATCTAGAATGAAATGTGTAGATGCAATTTTTGAAATGAAGCAATGCACAAAAAATAAATGAATTAAGGTAGGTGCAATGAAATGAATAAAATAGAGGCTCTGCAAACTAAAACAAAAATATAACAACATCAACTAGAAGCACAAAAATAGGATTTTCAATGCTAGAAAATTTAATTTTGAATATGAAAAAAGACTAAATCACCTAGAGGGGCATATGAGTTCCAATTAAGGTTTTTCAAGGGTTTAAATACTACAAACTAGTCAACAAAAAATACTTGTAAACTAGGAAAAACAACCTATACTAGGACTAAATTATCTAGAGGGATGTATGAGTCCCAAATGAGGGTTTTGACACTAATTTTAGAAAATTCTGAGTGAATGTTAGGATTTATTGTTTGAATGATGTCTAGACTAACTATAATTATATATTTTAAATGAATTTGAATGATGCAAGATGAAAAAATGTAACCTATATTCACTTTCACTATTGCAATATTTAGAAACACTAGATGCAAATTAATGAATGCAAGACCAAATACAAAGTTAAAGTAAGCTAGATATAGGACTATGATGAACTACAAATAAAAAATAAGGTGTTCTAAATGCTAGGTTCATAAAAATGAAACAAAGAAAATAAGTGTGGTCTCTATCTTTTAAGAGATGGAACACAAGGTATTTAGGACCTTTCCACCTATTTCCTTCAAGTTTCATTAAGGAAACCATAGTGATATCAATCTAGGGATGGAAATAAGGGAAAGAGATCTACAATAAGGTGTCCTAGGGGTGTGATTAAAGACTAAAAGGGGGTTCACCACCAAGAAGAGGATTGGAAATAAATAAATAAATTGATATGTAAACCTAACTATGCAACTCAAGTTATGAAACTAAAAATCAAAGGAATGAACTGAGAAATGCTAGAGGCACCTAGAAAACTAAAGAATCTTGACACAAGGTCTGAAATCCTAAAAATATGAGTTTTAATGCATATTGGGACTCATACACCAGTAGGAGTGATTTAGTCTCAATTAAGGGTTTCAAGCCAAAACTAGAATCTAGATCTGCTAAACAAAAAATGCTTGAAATCTGGTATACTATGACTAATAGGCCACAAGTTGTGATTTAGTCTTAGTATTAGGGTTGATATAATACCAAGATATCCTCTAATGTTCTCCTAGTGCTTCTCTCTTGACAAATCTCGGATTTTGAAACATTGAATTGCTACATGTAGATAACTTTTTGTAATCTTTCAATGTAGATGACAACTTTTACAACTTGAAATTTTTTCTCCAATCTTTCTCTTTAATGGATCTTCAACCTAGATCTGCAAATCATACATCAAAGAGAGGGAAAAATGTTTTTTTGTTAGTGGATAAGGGTTTTCCTTGGTAAAACCCTGTTTTGGTAATCAAACATTGAAATAAAATCAAATAACATGAAGCAATGTTGCAACTCACCAAACCCTTTTAACAAAGGTTACAATCTTGTAAGTAATAGCTAGCATGAATGTGGATTTTGAATCTTGACTTGAATACTCTGTTGAATAATAAGAATTCACATCACAAATGTTATCTCAAAAATAAACATGATGCATGATGAGTTTGACATGATACTTAAATCTTGAATATGGCTCCAAAATGATTTATAAACACTCTTGAATGATCTTTGATTTCTAGAATGCTTGAATTGCTACATCACACTTCCTCATTAAAATTTTCTAAGAGAAAATATGTGAAATAACCCTGTATTTATACTTGTTTATGCCAAATTTCCCAAAATTACAACACTACAAGCTAACATCAAATATAGGAGAATAAAATCCCATCAATAATTTGAATTTAAAATAGGTCCAAGCTAGGTGGGACTCTTATTCTAGTTGGGGCATATGAGTCCTAGTAGGCTATGCTTCGGACATAAATTTCAAGAATTGTTTAGTTTACTATTATATTTGGTTTAGGCCCCAAAACTTAGATGGGACCCATATGCCAATGTGGTGTATGAGTCCTAGATCACTAAATTTTATCCATACAAACCAAAATCATTAGATTATGATTAGTTATTTGATATGTGTTAGGATTATCCTTGGAAAGATGCATTAATTAAGGCTTGTGGATGCAAAATAGAACCAAATAAGACATAAAGAAGCCCAATTTTAGTTGGGAGGGCCCAAAAAAGTGTGAAAATGTAAAGGGCTACATTTTCCCACACTATATCAAGTACACTAAGATTTTAAGGGGGAATATAATCCCACACTTATTCTTTGTAGGAAATTGCACCTTTTTAGTGATGATAGTGTATAGCTTCTAGGAAGTGTGACCTTCTCAGTGAAAGTGTCACCTTATTTATCTATGTTTTATCTCATTTGTGGTGATATTGGGCTTGACATCCTCTAAGTGTGTGAATTTTCTTGGCATATGATGTTTTCCTTAGTGGTAATATTGTGGCTAGAATTCCCTTAGGTGTAACCTTTTTTTCCTTGACTTTTCCTCTCTTAGTGTTGATGCCATGTGTGATATATCCTAAGGTGTGACCATTCATGTATTGAGGAAAGAACCTTTTTTAATAAATCACCTTTTGTGGTGGTGTTTTCATAACACCCCTTGACATTTTTTCCTTATCTTTGCATCATTTATGCACCTCCTTAGGTGAGCTTGGTATTTTTTTTCTTCTTTTTCACATATTTTTAACTTAGTGTTGCATTATCACAGATCATTTTTAGCACCTTTCAAGGTTATCATGAAATATAACTCTTCATATGGTTGACATGGGTGGACACCTAGTGAATAGTGGGCTTCACTAGACCTAGTGTGTTTCTCATATTGCTACCTTGTCTTGGGGGGTCACCTAGTCAATATTGGACTTCACTAGCCCATGTTTCCTTCTTGTTTGTGATTCACCTAATAAATATTAGAATTTCTATGGTGCGAGTCATGAACTCCTTAACATTGCATCCTATCATAACACACATTTCTTTCTAGTGGACCTATTTATTTCACTAGTTTCTAGCATAACACAACTTGCTAGACTTGTGAAATTCATCATATTTTATGGAAACCATCATGAAATAACTTTATATTCAGCCAACACTTTGGGCTCATGGGTGATTTTCCATAGCGGATCTTGCTATTCCTCATCCTAGCATCTCTTTAACTAACATTTTTTTTATGATGACATTCAATATTTGAGACAATTTAAGCTTGAGGTCTCTTTACCTTATTGACTCAAATCCTTTTAGTACTAACCTTGTGTTTTTTTGTGTGTATTGTATATGTTTTTTTCATTTTTCTATTGTGTTTTCTTTGTGTTTCTTTTCATTTGTTGTCATCTATATTTTATGTCATATTTTTTTTCATGTATGCTTCATGCTTTTTTACATGTATGTTTTCCTATTGCATTTCATACGTGTGTGTGTTCCTTTGTGCCTATATTGTCTTGCCACATGATCTTGGATCCTGGGGGCTTGTGCTATCCCCATTGATCCTTAGTAATCTCATCTCTTAAAAATTTGGACAATCAGACCGCTCTTGACATATATTTTTATTTTAGTGTGAGTTTGAGTGTATGTTAATACTCTCACTAAAGTGGGTGCTAAATGTAGGATCATTAATTGTAACCCTTGATAATTTCACTTTTTGTTTTTATCCTCCCTAACTTGTTGAGCCCAATTGAGTCATAGATTTCCTAAATTATGCATTATATAGCCTAATTTTATTGTTTTACAAGAAATTGCAAGCACTGAACGAATTCACTTAGTTAATGGTATTCCCCCAACACCCTAAGTCCTAGAAAATAGGCCAAGCATTGGGATGCCCTTACGTATCCTAGTCCCCCTATTTTTCTAGGATCAAAATTTGAATATGTCGGTATTGGAATTTTAACATTTGAATTTTAACTTGTAAATGTTGGCTATTAGGATTTTTTTTTTTGAAAAATATAATAAATTCCTATAAATAACCAATTATTACATCATTTAAAATCCATCTAACTTTAACAAGAATTATCAAGAAAGAGGTGAACATCAAGGGCAAGTAAAGAGAAGCATTTTTAGAGCTTTATCACAGTAATATGAGATCCAAAAGTCATACCAAATCTTATGTGATTTTATGTGTTTATGTTATCATTGTTTGTGAAGGCTAACCCTTGTTGTAAGTATCCACGAAATTAAATAAAAAAAGGAAAAAATATCTAATACCTTGAAGCAATGTGCATGAATTCACTCCTTTAATGAAGCCATTGAAGGGTGGTTAGTTTTATAGCTTTCTGATTCATCATTCCTTCCTATCATTTATCCATTTTATCATTGGTATTACCATTGTGGAAGTGGAAACACTCACACAAGGTTTGAATAAGGCAAGCCCCTAAATGGCACAACATTTATTCTCTCTTTGAATGTGTAGATATCTATTATTGTATTCAAAGGCCTACACCTTGTCAACTCACAAAAACTCACCTACAAAATTATCAAATAGTGATTAACAAGTCTACAACCAGAAAAATAAATCTCATATCTTACATAAGAAAACTACCAAAAAAAACTAAGACACCCCTACAAGGACTAGGATGCCTTTGGGAATCTATTTCCTCCTATAGTGACTAAATCCAATTTTTCAGGATAGGTACACAACACTCTACCCTTCCCAAATCTACTTGCAAATCTATCTTTTAGTCTATCAATTGTAGGGATCTTACAAATTTTATATTAGAATACATAGTATAATTAGGTTAATCCAATAAAATTAATTCTAATCCATTCCAAGACTCAAAAAGATGTAGATCCAGGTCTGATTGGCTCAACTTCATGGTTAAAATTCAATATAAATACCTTGTTGATCTCCATCTTAATGAAATCCTAAGAAAAGGCCTTGAATACCATTCTACTAAGCATTGAAACTTAATGAAAACCTTTTTATATATTTCAATAGATAACAAAAATTATGCAAACCTTGACCAAGTGATATGCATTTGGAAGTATCTTAGATTCATTTTTTGTGATTGGATAAACATTGTCAAAATGCATAAGTGGGCATGAATTAGCCAAAAAGGAAATAATTAAAATGGGTTGCGAGAAAAATAGAAACTACAATGGGGAGTAATTATATTATTATATAAATTTACATCTTTTTATATTTAAGAAATTTTAAATTTCTAGCATAGTTTTAAATCCAAAAGTGATCACTTAGATATCAAATTTGCATGAAAAAAATTATGTTAATTATCTTAGAAAGACAAAGGTTTAGAGAACATATCTTTCAGTAAAATATAATACCCATGAATTCTTTCTAATTACAGAAGTATACTAAAAATAATATTAAAATTTGATTGAGATATATATAGTGAATAGTTTTTCTTAGTAGTGTAATGTCTTTATGCAAGTCTATGATTTAATTGCATGACTTGTAATATGTAGAATGGTAAGGGAACTACAATTTTATTTTTTGATGTTTGAATATCGATTTATTATCTAATATGAAGTTTTAGATTGACACAATCCTTTATGTTAATATTAAATTAAGTATTCTATGACCAAGGTTATAAATATATAGTTGCCTAAACCTTGATCAAATAAATTTTTGAATCGGGCAGGGGCCCTAGCTCGATTGGCTAAGTAATTATGTTGCGGCTCTACTGGTCACGAGTTCTAGTCTCCACTGTCCCATGGTACCGGAGGGTGTGTCGCGCCAGCGGCACCGGTCATGTTAAAAAGTTTACCAGGCACACTGCAGTTTATAGGGGGTCGTGCTACCCGATTCTTGCAGTCTAAAAATAAATAAATAAATTTTTGAATCTCTTTGTCTATAAAGGGAATTTTATAATTGAATTTTTTTTTATGTAACATATATAAATAATTTAACCAATGCCTTGAAATAGTATTATTAATATTTAACCATCAGAAAATATTTATTCAAAAGAGATTTTAAACTCAAGAAAATAATTATCACCAAACACATTCTTATAGTTGAATGGATAATGATAAACATGGTTTGATTTTGAGGACTATAATATGTATAACCCTTAGCAGGAATTTCATTCTGAAATATGATAACATGTAAGCTATCCTAAAAGGCTTTCTTTTACATATATACATACACACACACATATATATTTGGAATGGTGTCCTAAACATGCGTCCTAATTTTAAGAAGAAAACAATTAAGAATTATTGCACTAAACAAAGAAACTCAATTTCTAGACTACACAAGTCCGTTTTGGTATCAAAAATATTCTTTGATAGGTAAGAATAAAAATATTTATTTTGTGAAATGTACCCTTTCATAATAAATGATTAAAAAATAGAGGATCAATCATCTTCTTAAATTAAATTTTATGGGCTTTCAAATTTGTGCCTCCAACATTAGAAATGTAGGAGCATATATGGACAATATGATTGTGTTTCTACTATTTCATGATTTGTGAAATGATTTAGACAATATCATAATACAATTTTGAGTGGCCATAGAGGATCCATTTCATGTTAGTGAGTGGATTATGACAATTTTTTGATAATTTTTGGTTATGTTTAGTTTGTGGACTCCTCTTGGTCTGATTCACACAATATTTTTCACTAAGGAGTTAAGTGCAATGTTTTGGGCTGTTTTGGATCATGAATTCAAGAATTTATTCACATAATTAATGTGTTCTTGATATGATGGTTTTGAAAGTGAGTTTTCTAGGTACTACTATTCTACTAGAATTGATCTAGATATTTTACTAATTATAAATGTAAAAGGTCTTGTATTTTTGAGTTTATTGTAATTGTTTATTACTAGATAATACATTGAGTTACTTTGTAATGCATAATTTTCATCTTGAAAGTGTTTCCATATGGAAATTGTTATACTCTAGCATATTAGTTTCAAAATTATTACCTTGTAACTATATTATTTTAACACATATTTCCTCTCATATTTTGTAGCTATGCTTTCTATATTGACTTATTTTATAGTAGAGTAATTAATTTTATATAATGGTTTAAGAGAATAAATTAGAATTATAAATCATCACATATAAAATTGAATTTAGATGAATAAAAATACTATTTATTTTCCAATGTAATAATATTATATATGTGCTAAGAAAAGGTTCATGGATTGATTATATGACACATATTTTAATCTCATGGGTTGAAATTTAGGTAGCTAGATTATGGTAGTGATAATAATAAAAAATATTGTTAAATTATTATAAATGGTCAAGTATTATATAAATGAATAATTCCTATAGTTCCACTAGCTAGCTATAACACTAGAAGAGTGAAAGTAAGACAATTAAATTCTACAATATGGAATAATATATTGAATATGGCATGAAGAAGAGCCCAGAATATGTAACAAGAACATAGATATTTAGTTTTAGACTAAAATAGGAAAGGAATTTATAATATTAATATAAAATAATTTAACTATTTACATGAAATTCATAATAATGGATACTTGAGAGGTAACATGTTTGATTGGTTAGAGATAGAAACTTGTTGAACACACACCACAATATTGAGAGGGGGGTGAATTAGTATTATCAAATCTCAAACCCTTCAAAGAAAATTGAAACTTAAAATTTATAACAAAAATAGTCCAACATCAGAGATGAACATAATGCACAACACCACACAACACCATATGTACATGGAAAACTTAAAAGAGAAAAAACTAAGGTGATAAATTCTACTAAAAAAAATTGTCCTAATGCATCCTCACAAATTAATAGCATTTGTAGCTTTGTTCTAGGGCTACAACCCAACGAACCTACCATTCCACATAGAAATTACTTAGGGTCACTCCTAAGGAAGCTACAACTCCTTGAAAACTTTGTTTTAGGGCTACAAGCCAAGGACGAAACTACTCCTTGAACTAAGAAAACATTAAAACAAATTACAACATAATAGTCATTCTACTATCTAAATCTAAATATTAGGCTCCTTTTGATGATTGCAATTCTTCTCTATCCCTTCTCTTTTGATGATTGTAAATTTTCTTTCACAACTTCTGAAACTTCTTCAAATTTCTTCTTTTCAACTTAATACCTATGGACAATGATTTTGGTACCCTAATACTCTCTTGCACTTCTAGGGTTTTTTTCCTAAAAGGAGAGGAATTGGGGCCAAAATGCTAATATCTACACTCAAAGATTGATGTTATGAAGGATGCAATATTCCTAAATATGATTTCAAAATACAATAAACTGATAAAATGAATGAATTATTAATGCAATATCAAAGAAATGCAAGTTGTTTGAAAAGATGTTGTGATATGGAGAATGATAAAATGAATGCAATAAAAAAGAAAAGATTAAACTAAAATTTTAGAAAAATAGGTTCAATGGGACTAATTCACCACTATTGGTGACTTAGTCCAGTTTTTAATTTCTAAAAATTCAAAAATGGAAACAGAAGCCCTCAGTTCACACTCATCCTATGTTTACTGAGGTACTTCATCCTAGTTTGTAGTTTTATACTCTAGGGTTTCAAATAAGGTTTGGTGGTTTGTTACATATTGTTGTTCATTCATCATTCCTTCATGTTAAATTCTATTTAATTTCAAGGTTTAATTACCAAAATGGGGTTTGACCAAGGAAAAAGGCCATTTACCTAACAAACAACATTTTTCTCTCTTTGATGTGTGATTACAGATTTTAGGTTGAAGATCATTTGGAGAGAAAAATTGAAGTAAGTGGCAAAGTTATGAAAGTTGTATGAAAAATTGTCAAATAGTTGGAACTCCTCTACAAACTTTATTTTCGATTGTCCAATAGTGAACACCTAGAATCTAGAAGTGTATATTAAGCAAAGAAAAACCCATAAAGGATTTTCTAGAAACCCTAGCCAAGACCCATTCACCACAGGGAGAGTGAGTCCTTAGTGAGCTTCAAAAGGTGACTTTTGGTGAAAGGTACACAAAATTTTCCCCTTTCCAGATCTTCCTTTTGATTACTATTTATGTCATATTAGATTACTATTATTCATTTGCATCTTATAACACACATTTTAAATGAAACTAGGCAAATAGGCCATTTATGGTTCATCAATATTATTTTGGTGAACCCATCCCATTTTCCATAAATTTCAAATATATACATGATATTACATTGATTACATTACATCTCAACCAATAACACCAAGAATGCTATAATTACAATTCAACCAAAGATCAAAAATATAATATGAAATACATAAAGGGAAAAAAAAAGGACTACATGCAACACTAAGAAGAGGATCATTCCTTGCGAATTCCAATGCATTATTAACTTGGTACTAAACATTCTTCACAACACTGGTCTTCAAAGAACAACATTTGTATGCTTCACGCATTCAAATTAGGTCAGCCTTAAGTTAGAAAAAATGAAACTTGTAGCATGTCAACCATTACAATATTTTCAATACTCACAAAAGATTAAATATTACTTACGCTTATCCTAGATGAGTCAGTATTACCCATACAACACCTCCAACAACTCCTTGAAATCCATGCAATCTTTAACTTGTGGTGCACACCTTCAACATACCTTAGACAACCAAGCAAGAGCACAACTTACCAACAACTTCATTCTAGACCAAAAACTATTTCATAGAAACCAAAAACACCTTGAAATTTTTTTAAAAACATCACATGAGAATCAAGAAAACTCTCATACAACCATTTCACAACTTTAGGTAGAAACAAGTTGGTGCAAACCAATGGACATTGAAACCAATCACTAGAAAACATAGCCCTAAACATTGTCACTTATAACTTTCTCTGTCAAAGGACAATTGATATGAAAATTTGGATATAGCACCTTCACAACTTTATTTACTTTTCTAAAATATATATTCATATATACAAATATGGAGGAATGCAGAGTGAATATTTGAACCACAATGAGCATGATCACAAAAATAACACCGCCTTCATACTGTCACTTCCAAAACACCTTTCCTATAACTCAAATGAACTGAAACTTGGACCACACATGCCCTAGCACACAAAGGATATATCTTCCAAAGCATAGGATCAAAGCATCACAAATAGAGAGATAAAGACCATCTCTTAGAGACTCTAGCCAACAAGCAACCAAACAATAAAGTTCACTTTTGACAACACTAATAATTGAACTTATAAAGCTACAAAAATCTCAAACATACTTTTGACATTAATGAAAACCAAACTGCAACAATGCTAGGTAGTTAAGAAAAGATCTCAAGATGGTCAAATACCCAACTAAAATGATGACTTGGTAGAAGTGTAAACTAGTACCTGGGTTAGTCTATAAATCCAAGCAAATTGTATTCTATTAATAGTCTAAATATTTGATATCTAATTTTTTCTTTGACAATAATTTTAAAAATACATGCAAGAGGACTAATGTGGTAATGCTAATGGGCTTTTTAAATAATTACACTATATAAAGTGGGAAGTATGCTTGTACCTATATAATGGATAGATACAACATGTCTACGCCTAAGCATAAAAAGAAGGGCATCAAGAACATAAGTTCTTAGAAGGAGGATACATAATCTATGATTTTTTTTGGATAAATAGGTTTAGGAAAATTATGTTTAAATAATTTGATTCTATGTCATCTAGAAAAATACATCAGATATGTTGGGACCTAAATTCATAGTTTTCTTATGTAAAATTCTAGTATAAAATCCTAAAAGAAATATTAAGATGCTTCCAATTTGCAAGGGTCAGAATCACCTAAATCATTTAAATCGAGTAAGGGCCATATGATTCTTTTGATGAAGTACAATAGTAATTAATGAAAATATAATCTATAGCATAATTATCATGTGTAATAATCTAACAAAATTATTTGATATGTGGGTATGCGTAGGATCATGATGGGCCACAAAGTGGTGATATGATGGGTATGTGGCTGATGACCTTTTTTTACCCTAAATTGATGAAATGAAAAGGGTTTTTTAAGGAGATTCTGAGCTTTCCACCAATACAAATTATGCTTTACTTTTAATTTAATAAATAATTATTATTCATTTTCTATTTCAATTACGACTAAAGTCTTGATTGATAGGTTGATTGGAAAAAATCTATAGGTTGTGTAGGATCATCATGGAAAATACAAGCCCTTAAGTGGTGAAAAATTAAAAAAATCAGAGTTAGGAAAATTGACATAAAATTTTGAATAAGTTATCTATATTATTTCAAAAATATCTAAGAATAAAATCTATAGGAAATTGAACATAGTTTCTAAACTACTAGGTTTTTTTTTTTAAATAATCTATTTGGTGAAAATTTGAAATTTTAATGTAGTAGTACTTAAATTTTAGGTAAAAAATAAGGAGGTGTTTGTCTGACCACCCTAACCACAATAAAATGATAATATTTTTTTACAAAATTTTAGATATAAGTAGAGGAATCATGTCTCGATGTGATGCATATTTTTTGTAAGTTTTTCCAAGTAAATAATTAATTATGAATTTTTTATTACAACTTTTAAAAAATATAAAAACTCATATGTTTGACCACCTTAACTTGGTTAAAACTTCACAATTTTTTTTAAAAAAAAATTTATAGTATGTGAAGCATAGAATGTGATGCATGTTTCAGATTCAAAAAATGTGATATTGTTTGAAAGCTATAGATATTTATCAATTAGCCTATCAATCAGGACCTTCTCCTAATTCAAATAGAAAATGAATAATAATTATTTACTAAATTCAAAGTAAAGCATAATTTATATTGGTGGAAATCTAAGAATCTCCTTTAAAAACCATTTTCATTTCATCAATTTTGGGTAGAAAAAAGTTGTCAACCACATACCCTACACATACCCATCATATCGCCACTATTTGGCCCATCATGATCCTACACATACGCTATATAGCTTTCAAACAGCATCATATTTTTTGAATCCAATACATGTATCACATTCTATGCTTTGCATACTATAGGATCAAAAATCAAAATTGAATTTCATGAAATTTTGACCAAGTTAAGGTGGCCAGGCATATGAGTTTTTATATTTTTTAAAAGTTGTAATAAAAAATTCATAATTAATTATTTACTTCGTAAAAAATTGCAAAAAGAAATGTATTACATTTGGACATGATTTCCTCTACTTATATCTAAAATCTAATAAAAAGTTAATATCATTTTATTATGGTTAGGGTTGTTAGACAAACACCTACTTCTTATTTTTTCCCTTAAATTTAAGTACTACTGCATTGAAATTTCAAATTTTTGCCAAATATATTTTTTATAAAAAAATAAACCTTATAGTTTAGAAACTATATTCAATTTTCTATAGATTCTATTCTTACATATTTTTTAAATAATATAGATAACTTATTCAATTATTTCAAGTTGCCTAACTCTATATTTTTTGAATTTTTTGCCACTTAAGGGCTTATTTTTTCCATGATGATCCTGCACATACCCATGTTTAATGTCTAGAAATTTAATGAATATAAGGTCTATGAAAAAATTGAATAGATTTAAGAATTATAGTAAAAATCTTGAAGTTTTATATGCTATTAAATAATATTTCCAAGTTAATTCCTCAATGTAGGGTATGTGCAGGATCATGAAGGGCGAAAAAGTGGCAATATGATGGGTATGTAGCTAATGACTTTATTTTACCCAAAATATATGAAATGAAAAATGGTTTTTAAAGGAGATTCTCAGCTTTCCACCAATATAAATTATGATTTACTTTGTATTTAATAAGTAATTATTATTCATTTTCTATTCAAATTACGATTAAAGTTTTGATTGATAGACTGATTGAAAAACATCTATAACTTTCAAACAGTATCGCATTTTTTTAATCCAAAACACGTGTCACATTATATGCTTCACATACTATAGGATTTAAAAAAAAAAAAAAGAATTTCATGAATTTTTGACCATCTTAAGGTGGTCGGACATCAGACTTTTATATTTTTTAAAAGTTGTCATAAAAAATTCATAATTAATTTTTACTTGGAAACAAATTACAAAATATGCATCACATGGGACATGATTCCTCTACTTATATATAAAATTTTATAAAAAATATTATCATTATTGTGGTTGGGGTGGGCAATTTACTTATTTTTTCCCTGAAATTTAAGTACTACTACATTGAAATTTCAAATTTTCACCAAATAGATTTCTTTTTTTTTAAAACAAACCTAGTAGTTTAGAAACTAAATTCAATTTTCTACAAATTATATTCTTACATATTTTTGAAATAATATAGATAACTTATTCAAATTTTTACGTCAAGTTGCCTAAGTCTGATTTTTCTAATTTGTTTGCACTTAAGGGCATGTTTTTCCATGATGATCCTACACATACCATGTATGTTGTTTATATCCTCTATAATAGTAAAAAAAATTATCAATATTATTTAAACTAATTAAATATTAGCTCTATACATCCAAATAAAATCTAGTAATGGAAACCATTAACAAATGTTGTTAGATGTCATGGGAAGACCTAAACTATGCTAGTGATTTACTAGGATTTGTAAGCATGAATGAACTCGAGATAAGTTGAAATATTTGTGAAAACCAAAATATCCTTATAAATTCTTCTCTATGAATAATTGTGTTATGAATATACCTCAAAACTGTGTCACTTCTATCTCTGTGAAATCTACCTTCCACTCAAATCATTGAGGTTAGTAGTTAATTATGGAGGATATTTTCATTGATTCATCTATTAGGTACAAAACCTCTTAACATTGATTGACTTGAGACAATCAAAAATTGATATGCCAACCTCATATTTTTTCATATATATCACTTATTTAACCTGCGATTAAAACTAAATTAAGTTAGATGCAATATGATGCTTTAAATCTAACAAGAGTCATATCTAAATAAGTTATCCCTAGAGTGTTAGGATTCATTCAGATTGTAGTGATAAATATTAACAATTATATGTAGTTTAAATAACCTAGAAACAAAAATGAAAAATAAAAAAAAGATACCAACACAAAATATAATGTGGTTCACACAATATGGGCTACATCCATAGAAAATTAGTCATTCAATGATTTTGTTATCTAGTGAAAAACATATTACAATCTTGTGAACATAACATACATCCTAGCCACTTATAATACTCTTTTTGGAACCTTCTAGAATTAGGGTTTTACAAGGTGATTTTTCATTTGACATGTTAATGGGAAAACCTTGACGTGTAAAGAGGAAGAAAACCTTGATGTTTCAATAGGGAAAAGAAACCTTGATGTGTTAACAATTTTTTTTTTTGGGGTGATGTCATGAACCCCATTGATGTGGTACAAGTGTATAGTATTTTCATGATCAATCATCTTATACCTACATAAAGGCCTAATTTTTTTATTATGTTAGACTAGTTAGAGCATGTCACATGTATACTCTAGAATAACATAATTCTTCAACATGGCTTGAATTTTGTCATCAAGAATTGAATTTAAATTATTTTATCCTAAGAATGGATTCACTGAAAAAGTAACCCTTCTACATTTTATGACTTGTTTGGACCCTCATTGGACCCTCCTTATGATTTTGGCTTAATATTGCCTTTATTTGGTGTTGTAATGTGGATAAAAAATTCAAATTAGGTCTTTGGCCCTTGTGAACTAATAGAATTTAATGGTTCCTTGCAAAAGTGTTGTGAAGTGTTGTAACACACTTTCACACTTTTCTAAGGTTTTATCAAATAAATATAATTTTAATCATAATCAACATTAACCTTGTTTTATTTGGAGTGTTGTAAAGTGTTGTAACACACTTTCATATTCCTCTAGGATTTTCATTAATAATTGGACTTTCTTATGCTTTAATTGGTCGTATTTTGCATCCACAAGCCTCATTTATTACATATTTTTGAGGATAATCCTAACAACAATTAGTAACCAATTATAATTCAGGTGTTCCTAGCTTGTGTGGCCTAGATTCAGTGTTTGGGACTCATTCACCACCTCGGGTGAATGAGTCCCACCTAGGTATTGTTGGCCCTGATGCATGTTTCACACATTTCTACACTTTTATTTTTTGGTCCCATACATGATGTGTAATGGGACTCATTCACCACCTTGCGCGAATGAGTCTTGTGTGACCAAAATTCAAATTTAAATCAAATTTCTAGTGGGATTTTATTTTCCTAGATATAATTTCAACTTATAGTATTGTATTTTCAGGAATTCTTGCATAATTAAGTATAAATACAAGGTTCTTTCACTCATATTCAACACCTAACATTCAAGAGACAACTTAGTGAGTTCACAAGAGCATTCAAGGCATTTCAAGGATAGATTATCAAGAATTCTAGATCATCTTCAAGTGTCATTCATCATTTGATAAGTAGGAGGTATTTTTCCATAGCGTGTCAAATTATGATATTGCTATCAGGATTCAACCGTGTAGTTTTGAGTCAAACTCATTGACCCATGTTTCATGAGTAGTGGTTCAACAAGAACCCATCTCTCATGATATCGAATGGTCATGGCA
>VDFB02193867.1:498105532-498131276 GCA_007258455.2 Sequoia sempervirens | reverse complement strand
CGAGCATCACCTAGATGCAATGAGTGTTAGGTGAATCATTCATTACCATGAGAGATGGGTTTCTGTGAACCACTACTCACGAAACATGGGTCAATGAGTTTGACTCCAACCACACGCTGAATCCTCGAGAAAATATCATAATTTGACACGCCAGGAAAAAATACCTCCTACTTATCAATTGATATTGCTAAAGGGGCTCTATTATGAATGGTTCATAAGGCACAACACTTGCTGAAGGTTTTGCAAATGGGGTAACAACTCAAGCGGGCTTAACCTTGGAGAAAAACTCCCTGGTTAAGCGCGCTTGAGCTGGAGCAGTACTGGGATGGGTGACCTCCCGGGACGGACCAGTGCTTCACCTCTGTGAGCATCACCTAGATGCAATGAGTGCTAAGTGGACCATTCGATATCATGAGAGATGGGTTCTTGTTGAACCACTACTCATGAAACATGGGTCAATGAGTTTGACTCAAAACTACACGGTTGAATCCTGATAGCAATATCATAGTCATTCATCATGTCAAAAATTTCTTGCACCATGTTGTTTTAGAGCTAACAATTGTGGTGTAGGGTTTGTGATTCAAGTAAGAGCTTCATTCAAGATCATGTTCGCAACACCCTATTCTTACGGTTTCATGAGTTGCAATACTTTCTTTTGTTCATTCATCATCTTCCTTTTATATTTTCTTTCATTTCAAGGTTTAATTACCAACAAGGGGTTTGACCAAGGAAAACCCCTATTCACTAACACCCACAACATTTTTCCCTCCTCTTGTGTGTGATTTGCAAGGCTGGGTTGAAAAATTTTCAAGAAGCAAGGTTGGAAATTTTTTTTCAAGTTTTCAAAGTTGCTAAAGTTTTCATCAAGCCTTGAAGAAGCTCAGAGAAGATCTACATGTCGCTTTTTGCAGTTTTAGATCCAGAAACCAATAAAAAAGAGCAAAGCAGACCAAGATGCACATAATCTAATTTATAACTTCCAAAAAAGTAGAAGTGCACTGAGTCACCACTATTGGTGAATGAGTCCCATTGTCCAAGTCTAATAGAGATTTTTGTACATTTGGATACCCTTTTTGCTTAAACCTATTTCTGTATATTTTCCCCAAAACTGGACTGATTATCCTAGCTTGGAGATTGAGTCCCAATCAACTCCAATAGTAGATTTTTTAGTGATCTAGAGCTCCATTCTACCTTCTTCAGTCTTCTAGGTGTACACTTCCAATCTCATAACCTTTTGTTACATTTTTTTCACATTCTTAGGTCCTTTAGAGTTAGTTTGCATATCACATTGTGTTTTACAATTCATTGTCTTTTCAAAGTTTATACTTGGTGGTGAACCCCTCATTAGCTATCATTCAATCTCTAGGATATCCCTATTGCAAGATTTCAATATCCTTTGCATTGAGATTTCTAGGTTTATCCTTGAGTGGATCCTCTTTGAAAGTGGGTGTGAATACATCATCATCATTCCCACACCTATTTTCTTTACTTCCATTTTGGTGAACATGCATTTAGGACATCATTATTTTGATTTGGAGTACATTTACATCCTATATTTAGCTTGAATTAACATTGCATTATATTTTTCATTATTTAATTTGCATTCTAGGGTTTCAATTTTTGCATTACTCAAAAGCTCATTTAGCTTGCATTATTGCATAAATAATTTCATTGAAAATCAGTAAAATTATACATTTGCATCTAAAATTTGAATCATAAAAAATTGTAGTCAAATAATACTGACATTATGCATCTAAATCTGACTAATTAACATCAAATTTCTCTATTAATCAAATAAAGTAATTTATTAGATTAATTCACCAATGTTCATCAAGTTGATTTAAATAAATCAACTTATTTAATCAAATCCCTAAAGTCTTCTCATATGATTTAATAAACTAAAACATTTAAATCAAATATTAAATCCCCTAAATTCCTCCAAGTTAATTAAGTTTGGATTAATTAACTCCTAATCCTAATTACCCATTCTCTATCTTTTGACTCAACCTTAGTCAAACTCAACCCCTGACTAACCCACCCACTTACACATGAAAATAAAATCTTTTAATTATCTAACTATCTCATTTTCCCTCACAAAGACATATTCTAAGAGAATATTCCTTCTTGAACTCCATTTATTTGAATTTATTTCCCAAACAATTTCCCTCCAAAACATCTCAACTATATTCATTTAATGCCTCTTACACCTCTCAAATCCTCAACCACGTGTATTAACTATGCACATTCTCTTAAATGTGCTCCAACTCACCCATTAGATTTATGACTAGTGTCAAAATATTATTGAATCTCCTTTATTCCCACATTCCTCTCATTCCTCAATTCTTCAACCCTTCAATCTATAAATAGAAGCCACAATATCATGCACAGTCTTAGCATTTGCACTATAGGCACTTTCATCTCCATCATTTTCATCTTTGTATATTCATCATTGGAAGCTTATCAAGGGGGTGGGAAATGGAATCCTTTTCACATCAAAGGAGCACAACTCCCACTATTGGATAAGGTATGAACATGCTTTCAATTAGTTTCTTTGATCATTTATTGTGTTGATTGAAAATTATCAAATGTGTTTGAATATCTCATAGGGATGCTTGATTTGGCTTACTTAGTTTGACTAACAAATGCTAATGTTTTTTTGTTTGTGAGAAAGTGTAGAAATAGTATCCACATTTTGGTGCCCACCATGGGGCTCTATATTCCTATCTGTTTATGATAAATGCATTGTACATGAATAAAAAGTTTTTATTTTTGTTCTTAATTGGTTTGAATGCATTAAAACATAATAGAAAGTCTTTATTTCTGATCATAATCAATTTAAAGGATACCTAAAGTTTTAATATCAATTCATTCCATAGATAGGAAAGCATGGTCTTTATTCCTATCCATTATTGATTAATGCATGTACTCAATTTTTTTTGAGGTCTCTTGCATAAATTTGTCAAATATTGCATTCACTGAGACTGCATTTAGGTGTCATGACAAACATTTCACATGCTTATTCAATTCCTTTAAATTTTCCTTTTTATGTAGGGATTGCTCTAATACAATTGTATCAAATCTTGGAGAATAAGGATAAAATTTGAGTATCAAATATCTTCCATAGAATCTGCTATTTGTTTTTTTTTAAGGTTCCATCATTATTTACATCATGTTATGTATCTACCAGAATTTATTATATATAGGATGTTTTACAAAGCAATACATAGTGTATAAATAAAATATTGGAGACACTTACTTAGGGAAATGTATGCAACAATATAAGTGAGTCCCTGTTTAATATTTTTCTTTGTTGAGAAAAGAATATGCACTTTGCTATCCCTCTATAGCTCAATTTTCAGTCCCTTTTTGTCAAGGAGTGTTTATATACCTTCTTTATGTGTCCACATGCTTTCTTCATTCTTTCTTTGATGGATTTCCACACCCTATTTCAAACCTCTCATTTTTTGCAAGCAGGCAACGAGGATGCTAGTCAAAGGTTGTGGAATTCAATTTTACATTTTCCAATCACATTATATTGAAAGTTTCTAAAAGCCTTTGCATCCCAAGATATAAAGTTTGGTTCTTTAATATTCTAACATTATTGTTTAGTGTGGGTTTATTCATTTATTCACTAACATTGTTTCTTTAATATTTAGGTGCTAATATCTTTGCATTTGGTAGTGGTGCAATTGACAGTGATAAAATTTGTGTTTGACAGTAATGTTAGTTCATTTGATAGTGCTATTATTTCTTTTTTGTCTAACCTTATACGTTTGGGCTCCATTGATGTAAATGCTATAGACTAGTTGAGCTATCATTTTTACATGCCATTGGCAAAGAAAGAAAATGAATGCACCTACGTATAGCTAAATTATTTGATTTATTTAGAGGAAATAAAGAGCCATCATTCACTTGATTCAAAGAATTCAAATGTTCCCTATGGACCATTCCAAAGGAATCAAAATGCACATTTCCCAATCCTAGATCTACACATTTATATCACACACATGCATTTCTTGTGTAAACCTACGGATGTTTCTTGTGGTATAAGATTCACTCCTTCCAATCACATTTGTTTGTGGAGAGGCCATAGGAAAAGGCTGTGGAACTCAGTTCTACACATAATAGGTCCATTAGCTTGAAAGTTTCTAAAATAATTTATTTGTTGGCTTTTTAAATGGTCCATGTCTCCCACGTTAAAGATAGTGTAGAAATATGTAACTCTTTCATGTGAGATCCACACGATTTTAAAGAGTTGTAGTATTTCTAATGATTATGTTTGGAGGGAGTCTTGGGAAAGCTAAGGATTTTTTTGACTTGACTGCATTTATTGAATGCATTTCTATCAATGGAACGATTGTCTTTGTATTTAATACTGCTACTCTTAGTAATTGATTGGCTGCATAGGGTACTAAACAAAGTCTTTCACATTTATATCTTTAGAGAAGCTTTTCATATGGAATCTTCGATTGGTGAGATTGAATTATTGGCAGGAAAAGTTTTTCTCATTGGTAGCAAACTCTCTATTTATGGTTAAAGATTTTCTTTAAAGTATATGGAAATCAAGATTCTCATTAATGCTTCATTTATTGGTTCAAAATCATTAGTATTTTAATTTGAAATCATTCAAGTTAATTCAAACAATGAATTTAATTAAATAACATGATCTTCACATGATTTGTATTTTTTATCTTGCAATGGTTTTGTTTTCACAAGGAACTTGCAACATTGAAGCATTGGAAGTTATCTTTGAAGAATATTTGAGCTGGAAAAGGGCATTGAACTTGAAAAAAGCATTTTTAAATTCTTATTGTAATAGCTTGAAGCATCCATTTCCTACTTTTGTTTTCTATTTTAGGACAACTCACTTCATAAATTGGGCTTAAAATTTACAAAACAACTCAAGCTTTGTCAAAGTTGGTTAAAATTGAACGTTAGGAACTTACTAGACTTTGATTTTGGGTTGAAATTGAACAAACACCTTCACAATTGGTTTTTGATGCTTACAAAGAACTCATCATTTCTTTGAGACTTAAAACAAACTTGTATTTTCATTTTCTTGCAATCCTTTTTGCAACTTGTCTCATTCTAATATGATATTATGATCTAGGACTATTACATGTGAATAATAACTTTTACAATGATTAAATTGAAGATCTTAAACCATAATTAAAATTCTTAGATAACATAACCAAATTAATGTGAAGAATTTGACAAAAGGGAGAAGACAAAACACAATTTGATAACAGAGTTCACCAAGATGGCTACGTATTTGGGTCCCTCTCTAATAGAGTGACTGGTCCTTGATTATGCTCCAAAAATAGTTACAAGGCTTCAACTGATACAAGTATCCTCACAGCTCTCAGATGACAATGAATTACAAAAATCCTCCTACACAAGTACAACAAGCTTGACTACGAGCTCCAAATGCACAAAGATTACAATTCACTACCAATTTCCTAACTTCAATTCCCTCATCTCCTAATAATTCTCCCTCACCATTCTTCATAAGGCATAAATTGAATTCTTAATAAATACACTTGCACTCTCAGCCCCTTTTTATACATTGTTTTTTCCAATTTGGGCTAAGACCATAAAATTTGGGCATTTCCCCTTTAAGGTTTGGATTTAACCAATCCCCCTTATTTTATAAATAAAATGATAAAAAACCTCATTAAAAACAATTAAATTTATTTTTTTAAGCCCTTATCATTTTTCATTCATGGGCTATATTGGTTTGTGTGTTTATTTTTATACATTAGATTATTTTATCTTTTATTTAATAACCATTAATGGTTATTTCAGTTATAAATTCAGGCTTATTTAGTGTTGTTTTAAAGGGGTTAATTCTTTAATATTTAGGAGATTTGGTTTTAATATTTTTCCTTTAAATCCCACCAAATCCACTTGGGATCCCACAAAATATGATCCCACCAAATCTACTTGGGATCCCATAAAATCCGATCCCACCAAAGCGCACAAAATGGATTTTGTGAAATAAAATAAACCTCCACCACTTTATTTCTTAAAAATAAAGCATGGTGTTGTGGTGGTACGTGAATTTAGTCAGCGGGGTCCACATTTTTTCCACATCACCTGGACTTTCCATGTTAGCATCCAATCAACCTTCAACTTTGACTAACCATATTTTCATTGTACGAGCTCCATTTTTTCCTATTCAAGTTGTCTTGAGTCCAGTTTTCTAAGCTATTCATGATGATGCTAAATTATGGAGCATTAGATACACTTCAATTTTTAGTAACAAGTATCCCCCTTGATCAGTCCTCCCCACTAGAAAACTTTTGGACCTCCAAAAGTTGCATTTATTTAGAAATTAAGTGAGGGCATGGACTCCCCACTTGTCCTATATCCTTTTCCATCTAAACATCTAGCTCATCACCACAATCAAGACTACAATAATTTTGTTAAACTTATGCATCATTCCATCACTTCCATAAGCATCTACATCAACTATTATAGCCATTAACCAATAACTACTAACAAATATCGAGCTGAATAACAATGTAGATACAAAAGAAAATGAAGCAACAACATGTCTATCTTTCACAATAGGAACATTTTGACCCAAGGGAACATCAATGCATTCATTTACCACTTCCTCATGTCATGCTATTGGTGTATCCTACAACATTTGATTCATCTTGGTTACCTCAAGTTCATGTCTAGAATCACCTAACTTGAAAAACATAAGAGATAAGTCTTTACTTACATTAACCACCCTTTTCAACTGCCTTGTGTTTACAAAAGATCTAGGGTATGTGTAGGATCATGGTGGGTAGAAAAGTGGCAATATGATGGGTATGTGGCTGACAACTTTATTTTTACCCAAAATTGATGAAATGAAAAGGGTTTTTAAAAGAGATTCTCAGCTTTCCACCAATATAAATTATGCTTTACTTTGAATTTAATATGTAATTATTATTCATTTTCTATTCAAATTATGACTAAAGTCCTAATTGATAGACTGATTGAAAAACATCTATAGCTTTCAATTGGTATCATATTTTTTGAATCCAAAACATGCGTCACATTCTATGATTCACATACTATAGGATTAAAAAAAATAATGAATTTCATGAAGTTTTGACCAAGTTAAGGTGGTCAGACATATGATTTTTTTATATTTTTTAAAAGTTGTAATAAAAAAATCATAATTAATTATTTACTTGGAAAAAAATCACAAAAAAATATGCATCACAATTGGACATGAGTCCTCTACTTATATCTAAAATCTTATAAAAAAATATTATCATTTTATTGTGGTTAGGGTGAATTGACACCTACTTATTTTTTACTTGAAATTTAAGTACTACTACATTGAAATTTCAAATTTTCACCAAATAGATTTTTTTTTTTAAACAAACCTACTAGTTTACAAACTACATTCAATTTTCTACAGATTCTATTATATATTTTTGAAATAATATAGATAACTTATTCAAATTTTTACGTCAAGTTTCCTAACTCTGATTTTTCTAATTTTTTTGCCACTTAAGGGCCTGTTTTTTCCATGATGATCTTGCACATACCCTCTACCAGTCTTGATCTTATGAGAATGTACAATATACCTGATGACAATCTTTAAATACATGATAATGATTAAGTTGCCTCTAGAAAATATTTTTTCTATCATACAAATATAGGCTTCCCAACACTATCCCACAAACATCTAGCAGAACCACTTCAAACTGCACCTTATAAAAAAACTCACTTGTAATCATGAATCTTAAAGTACACTTCCTTGTGAATTGGAATTCATTATTTTCACAAACCCTTGACCTAGTGGATAAGGTCTCTACTGTAGTGTAGTTTTCAATCCAAAATTCCTTAAACATCTTCTGAGATGAGGTTAATTTGAGACCCACTATCTATGAGAGTATAAATTTTAGTGTGTTTAGCAACCACTTATGTGAAATAGATCATTAATTTTCTTATCTTCAAGAACATCATAGACTTGAGAAGAAGAGGTACAACTAGCAATAGAAACATTGGTAGTAAAATTCTTACCTTTCAATCACATTGTTATTATCTTAGTTTCATCTTCAGACTCTGAACCAAGATCCATAACAACATTTGTGGTGTCCTTTCCTTTCTATTTACAAGCCCATTTCCACTTAAATTATGGATCCAACTTCCAGTAGTGATCTGTATCATGACCTTCCTTATCACAATGAGAGAATGTGACCTTATCATCCTTCTTCTTCATGGTAGTTGTCTTCTTCCCCTTTCTTGTATCTTCAGATTAACCTTCAGGCTTAGATTGCTTCTTTTTAGGCTTATCAATAAAAGTACTCTTTCCTGTTGACTCCAAGTGTGTGGCTTGAACACATACTTCATCTAGATTATTAGGATGTAAGACCAAAATAGAATGTCATAGATGTGGACAATGATTTTGAATTGCCAAACTACTTTAAGCTCCTTCTAGGGTTTTTCAACTAAAAGGAGAAAGGGATGGGGTCCAAAATGCAAATGTCTACACTCAATATTAATGTAAATGAGATGTAATATGTCTAATTATGATGTACTAATGTGCTGAACTAAAAATAAAATGATTTATTGATGCAAAACCTATGAAATGTGAAATACTAGAAAAGACAGTGTGATATCTAAAAATAACTAAAAATGCAAGTAAATGATGAAATAATTGAAAAGAATTGGAGAGGTGCACTTGTAATCTAAAATTTGATGCAGAGAGGTTCTAGAATCCTAAAATATTAACTGAAAATGTTGACTGGGACACTTACACTAGGCTAGGCGACTTAGTCCCAGTTTTAGAAAAAACTTTTCAGAATAGGAATCTACCAAATGGGTATCCAAAAATGCAGGAACCACTTTTCAGGCCTAGCAATGGGACTAATCCACCACTAGTGGTGACTTAGACCACCCTCAAATTTTTGAAATCTTGAGACAAGATCCTATAGCTTTAGGTCTACACTTTCTTTTCTGGCAAGTTCTTGCACTTAATTCTACAAAAAATGGGATAAAAAGTGTCTCCAAGCTTGACTTAGGGTTTTGTTGACTTGAATAGCTTTTGTGACTTGTTTACCACTTTTCAACACCTATTTCTTTAACAAATATGCCTACAAAGTCTACAAACACACATGCAAAGAGGGAAAAATGGTTAAGGGTTAGAGTATAGGGGTTTGCCTTGGTCAAACCCAACGTTGGTAATCAAACCCTAGATAATGAAATGAAATGTGAAGAGAATGATAAATAAACACCATGCAATTTCATAAACTTTCCAACCCCTTGATGTAGAAATCTGAAGATATGCAATGAAGTGCTCCAATGGATGACATGATTGTGCTTAGATTGCTTGAATACTTGAGAATGATTAAGTTATTTTCTTGAGTGAATGCTTGAATGAATAGGCCTTAAAAATGAGAGGAAAAACCCTTATTTATACATGATCTTACTAAATTTCATGAAAATAATACATCATAGGCCGACCTTAAGGGTTAGAGGACAAAATCCTGCCAGAAATTTGAAATAATTTTGAGTTTTGTTCCAAAAAGGACTCAGTCGCCCTATTGGTGACTTAGTCCCACTTAATCAAAATAAATGTGGTCTAACAAGAATATCCTCAAAAACACACTTAAGGGAGGTCATAAAGTGTATTAAGGGGACATTTAAACATGAGAAGGGTTGAATTAGTGATGACAAGTCTAGAAAAGTGTGAAAGTGGGTTACAACACTTTACAAAACATTGAAATAAGATTTGGTAAGTAAAAAAACGGCTTCTTTAGGTGAATTATGATGAAAGGGTCCTAGAAAAGTGTGAAAGTGAGTTACAACACTTCACAACACTTTTACAAGACATCCTAGAAGTCTTAATGATTCACAAGGGTCCAAGACCTAATGTGAACATGTTGACAACATTACAACATTAAATCTATTCAAAAATAAATCCAAAGTACATTAGGAGGGCCTAAACATGAGAAAAAGTAGAAGGGTTACTTTTTCAGTGTCCACAATTAGCCCCCACTTTAGTGAGAGGATGAACTTGCTTCAAACTCGCACTATATTAGCTGATCATGCAACCATGAAAGGTCCAAATGCACTAATGATTGATAAGATGAGATAACGATAATTAGGAGGGATGGTCAAGCCCCCATGATCATGATCTGAAGGCAAATCAAACATGAACGCAAAGGAACACTCATGACAATGAGAAAGGATGAAAGAAAGCTTTGATTTTTTTTCTAGCTCATTGTGGATTAGATCTAGGTTGTTCGTTTGGAAAAATAAATATGTACTCAATCTAGGGTGATGGAACTTATTGTTGTCTATTTGGTGAGAAAGCCCAAGTGTACCCACTCAGTGGACATGGAACTTTTGGTTGTCCATGGGGTGAGAAATCCCAAAAGGTGACAAACATATGCTTGGTTGGTATGTAATCACACAAGCAGGTGGCTATGGGGAAAATTCGTACCACATAATGGGCTTCCCACTCAACCATCTTAAATTTATACCTCATGATAAATTTAATAAGGTGCCACAAAGACAATGTCATTTCATTCTTCATGAGACAAGCAAAGCTTCGTATGCTTAGAACTCGTGAACAAATGCAAAGGTACCACATGCATGCAAGTTGTGTTATGCAAGGTGGCCATGTAAATGCAAAATCAAAAATGTGAAATAAATTTTCAAATGAGTCTCAAGTTAAGATCATGCGAGGTCAATAACTTAGGGAACATTGTGTCTAATGTCTCAAAGAGAGGAACAATCAAATAGTAGAATATTCACAACTTAGACGATGCAATGTGTCACATCAGTACACCAAGAGGAATGTAATATGCTAAGAGCGATCACACTCATGAAGGACATTATACCCAATGTCATCCATAAAGGAAAAAATACATTGTATGAAGTAATAGGGATGCACTAAGAACCAAGAAAAAGAAAAATTCAAATGAATAATGTCAATGTATGCCCCCACTTTAAAGGGATTGCTACACACCGTTCTGTGAGCAATTACTTTAAAGTACCAGCTGAAAAATGCAAAAAGAAACAAGACATGAGGGCCAACTTGGAAATCCCCTATGCCAACTCATACGTTTCTAAGCAAGGATGCATCATGCAAATGAAAAGGGAACAAAAGAAAGAGGTGTTTCGTCCAAAAAGGGAAAATACCAAACACATAAGGGATCTATGGATTTGAGGTCAGTATAATCATTGCTACAATTTTGTTATTAAAGACCTTGGAATAGTCATAATTCCCCAAATACATAGAAGTAGAAGAATGACAAAAAGAGAGTGAAAACAAAAGAAAAATAAAGTCCATTTTAAGTCAACATTGAAGAGACATTGTAGTCTCAACCCTTTGCATCGTCCCCAAAAGGAAAACACAAGAAAAAAGGAAACAAAAAGGAAAATATTTTGGGTCAACATGAAGGAGACATTTCAATCTCAATGCTTTGCACCATACCAAAAAGGAAAACACAAGAAATAAGGTGAACAAGTAAGGAAAATGATCTTTTAGGTCAACATGGAAGAGACATAGGGTGTCTCAACACTTTGCATCATCCCCAAAAGGAAAACACAAAACAAAAGAAAAAAAGAAAAGGACCCTTTGGATCAACATGGAAGAGACATAGGATGTCTATACGCTTTGCGTCATCCCCAAAAGGAAAACACAAAACAAAAGTGAAAAAGAAAAAGGACCTTTCGGGTCAACATGGAAGAGACATAGGACGTCTCTACACTTTGCGTCATCCCCAAAAGGAAAACAAAAAATAAAGGTGAAGGGAAAAAGTGATTTATGACATATAGAAGGAAGATACAAATTGAGGAATGTCAAAAAGAGAGAGAGCGAACAACAAACATCACATCATAGGAAAATAAAATACGCACATGCAATCTCACCAAAGAAGAGAAAAGGAAAAAGGAAATGTAAAAGGATTTAGTAATGCAAATGTAATTAACACATCAAACAAGTCACCCACCTCCCAATATCAATGGGTATAGGTGGAAGAGGAATAATCGAGCTAAGGGAGAAGGAAAAATGAATTACAAGGATAAGGCTAACAACTTCATGCCCCCATAGAATGTAAGGAAAGAATGATCCAAAATGGATGATTTGAAGGACCATGCACTAGTGAGAATGGAAAATTCTACAACTATTGCATGATAAGGTTGTTGATATGGTACTTTGGGATGATAGGATAATAGTTGTTATCAGTGAAGTGATACTTATGTAGTATGTTCTTCAATTTCAAACATGGGTATGTGCAGGATCATCATGGAAAAAATTGGTGCTTTAGTGGCAAAAAATTCAGAAAAATTAGATTTAAGAAACTTGACGTAAAATGTTGAATATGTTATCTATATTATTTCAAAAATATGTAAGAATAGAATTTGTATAAAATTGAATGTAGTTTCTAAACTACTAGGTTTTTAAAAAAAAATAAAAAATCTATTTGGTGAAAATTTCAAATTTTAATGCAATAGTACTTAAATTTAACGGAAAAAAAAGAAGTAGGTGTCTGTCTAACCACCCTAACCACAATAAAATGATAATATTTTCTTATAATATTTTAGATATAAGTAGAGGACTCATGTCCTAATGTGATGCATATTTTTTTATAATTTTTTTCCAAGTAAATAATTAATTATGAATTTTTTATCACAACGTTTAAAAAATATAAAAAAATCACATCTGACCAACTTAACTTGGTTAAAACTTCATGTAATTCAATTTATTTATTTTTAATCCTAAATTATACAAAGCATAGAATGTGACGCATGTTTTGGATTTAAAAAATTTGATACCATTTGAAAGCTATAGATGTTTTTCAATCAGCCTATCAATCAGGACTTTAGTCATAATTGAAATAGAAAATGAATAATACATTTGACTTATTAAATTCAAAGTAAAGCATAATTTATATTGGTGGAAAGTTGAGAATCTCCTTTAAAAACCCTTTTTGTTTCATCAATCTTGGGTAAAAGAAAAGTTGTTAGCCACATACCCATCATATTCCCATTTTTTGGCCCATCATGATCCTGCACATGGGTAAAAGCACAAACTTGTGTCACAGTTTTGGCCAACTAAATTATTCTGGGTGACTTAAGTTCGGCTGACCAGTTTTTGGCTGATAAGGTTTCGGCTGAATCAACGGGGCAACCACATGGTGCCTACGTGGCTTCAAGTTATCGGTCAAGTCACTTTCGGCCGAAACCCTATCGGCCGAAAAGATTCGACACGGCGCACATCTGGAAAGACCTGATCGGTCGAGTATGTTTCAGTTGAAACATTATCGATCGGAACTCTATCGACCGAAAATGCCTAATAAAATATCGAAAAAAAAAACTAGGCCCACTATTACAGTGCTCGGGCGAAAGTGTTGAGGGTGAGAGATTGTCGGCCGATCGCTAGCAACAGGGACGACAATTTAACAGGTTCCATTCGTGGCATTGAAATGAATGTTTGATTTCGCATCTCGTTTTTGTCTATTGTGAGAAATTTGGGATATATCATTTGTTATGGTTTGATTGAAATGGAAAAATCAGGTCATGGCCATGATGGTTGAGACAGCTATGGCCATGATGCTCAATGAAATTTCTTCCTCTAGGCAGTGAAACTTAACATACCCTTCTTTACAAGCTTTAATTTGTGATTGGGCATGCTTTTGAGATAAGTTTAGTATTTTATTTAGGAGGTATTGGAAAACAAATGGAAGAGACCTTATGCAAAGAAAGATGGTTGGGCATGCTTACAAGACTTTTCAATTTTTGATTGTAGTGATCATTACAAATGTATATTATGGGTATCTTGCTCATTTTGATGTTGGATTGAAATGGAAAAATCAGGTCATGGCCTCTATTGTAACCATGTTGAAGAACCACAACCAACTCCACATTCTCTATGAGCTCTATCTCGTTAGCATTTAGGTTCTTACAGCATTTATTTAAAGTAGAATGTTTTTCTTAGATTGAAGACTCCGATGTCAACACATGACCTTCGAGCTCTTTTTTATCCGTTGAACTGGTTATGCTTATTTGCTACAAGCATCTAACCTAGCCTCGGTTTTTTCATTTTTAACTTCTTTTGGGTGGATTCTGATATAAGCAAATCTATAGGCTTGGTTTTAGCGGATATGGTTAAATTCTAGTTTTTACTTTTGTAACATCTATGCTTGCAGATGGATTTTATAATTGATCTCTCTAGATGTAGATGGGAACCCCCAGTTTTTTTTGGCATATACTTTATATGTATTGATGACATCTATTAGGATCTTGGATTAATGAATAACTTACTATAGTTTATCAATAATGAATCTATCTTAAGCCCATCCCCTTTTACATAGCACCTATCTTATCTCAAGGCATCCAAAGGTAATTTTAAGAGGCTTCTACTGTTTACTGAATTAAGGGACATTTCCCCACAAATGGATGTATTATTTCTCGGGTCACAAGGACCATCTTACTGACTACCGATGTATCTGCCAGACTTGCTTAGAATGTGGGTGCCAAATGAGGATAGGATAGTGTTTGAGCCCTAACTGTCATGACTTCTAAAATAAAATATTCTTCACTCTTATTTATACTTGGAAGATGTGTTTGAGCAATAGGAGACCCCAAATTACTTTTTAAACCATAAAAAATGGATATACAAGGTACTCCCCGTTCAGAAAATTCATGATTGTATAACACAATGCACTGGATTCTTGAACATAGGTTGGTCATTTTTTTCATTAAGACAGAGTGGTTATGGGCATAGACATTGATTTTGACGCTTGTTGCATCCATTTCTTGTTACAGGACCTGCCATTTTCAATAAGGAAATTGTTTGTCCATATTGATTGAACCTGTTATTATCTCTCACATGGAAGTATTGATACAGATCTATTAAACTTGAAACGAGACTGTAGATTTTTTCGAGACATAAATCTACCTTAAAAAGTAAGACTACCTCATTCTACAGCAGTAACTGAGACAATAAAAATGAAAATGCAAAACACCATCAATTGGGCTATGATATAGTTATAGAATGCGATACTTATTGCAACGATGAGACTTTAATTATGTACAGCTAGGCATTTAATGACGATATATGTTGAAATGAAAAAATCAGGTCATGGCCATGATGGTTGAGACAACTATGGCCATGATGCTCAATGAAATTTCTTCCTCTAGGCAGTGAAACTTAACATACCCTTCTTTACAAGCTTTAATTTGTGATTGGGCATGCTTTTGAGATAAGTTTAGCATTTTATTTAGGAGGTATTAGAAAACAAATGGAAGAGACCTTATGCAAAGAAAGATGGTTGGGCATGCTTTAGATTCACAATGCATTCCTTTTAGACTCACTTGTGGTAATGGATTTTTCATCAAAATACAATATATATATTTGTTTATAGAAATCATTTCTTTTCCATTGATAGTGTTATGCATTCAATTACTCCTATGTTTCATTTGTTTCATTTACGTGTTGATAGGACATACTTATGTCCTTTGTATATCATGTCTCCTCTCTCTTGTAGGGGTTTCCTTCATACTTTTATATTATATCAGATTTCAAAGGTAACACCTGTAAAAGATCTGTTAACAGTGTTAACACTGATCTGTGTTCTAAATATAATTTTCTCAAAAATGAGTTGGTTTGGAAATATAGCTTCTAGAATTAACTCTATTTCTAGACCTGCCCCTCTTTCTAAGTCTTAATCTTAATCATTGTCAAAATCTTAATCACCTGTAAAAGATCTGTTAACAGTGTTAACACTGATCTGTGTTCTAAATATAATTTTCTCAAAAATGAGTGGGTTTGGAAATATAGCTTCTAGAATTAACTCTATTTCTCCCCCTGCCCCTCTTTCTAAGTCTATTTCTGCAATCTAATTTGAAATATCGATACAAAAAACATACACAGTTTAATTTCAGAAGCTATATTTCTAATACTACAATGAATGTGAAAAGCTAATGCCAACTATTTGTTGGATTTGAGTTTTGACCAATGTGGTTACAAAGTATGGATTTGACATCTTTCAAAGTTAAATCCAGAAAACTATGTTACAATTTAAAACTAGCATGAAAACTATCTTATAGAGAGACAACCATTCCCATAGCATGTTTATTAGATTTTGATAAAAAGTTATATATTGAAGAAAAACTATCTTGAGAAGGAACATTCTTTTACCCCTTGAGGTACATGGGAATATTCGATCAAGAAGGGAAATATTAGTGAAATATTAGTGAGTTCTTTTGATCACTCAAATCCTTCAAAATTGAGAGGAACACTTAAATAAGGGAGAACAATTTAGAAGGACTTTTGTTCCATGGATAAGGTTCAGTGTTTCTTAAAGCATTTCAGTCTCAAACCACTTTGATTCAATTGACTTCCTTTGGTCCATGGGTTGTACACCTTAGATATGTTGCTTTCCAATACCTCCTATACTTGTAAATGAATTTTAAATCTACATTCCATATGAACTAATCTCTTAAATAAAATGCTAAACTTATCTCCCAAATAAAGCGCCTTTGATAAGTTATGTACATGCACATATATGTGTATGTGCATATGCATGTAGATGTATTCTATATACATATGTGTACATGTGTGTATGTATACATATGTATATATAATACAGATCTACATGCATACACACATACACATATATGTGCATGTACATATACATACATGTACATATATGTGTATGTGCGTATGCATGTAGATGTATTATATATACATGTGTACATGTGTGTATGTATACATATGTATGTACATGCATGTATATATGTGTATGTGTGTATGTGTGTATATGTGTGTACATGTATGTATGCATGTGTGTACATGTGTGTATGTATGTATGTATGTATATGCATATATATATGTATGTATGTATGTATATGCATGTATATATGTATATGCATATACATATGTACATGCACATATATGTGTATGTGTGTATGTATGTACATGTATTATATATATGTACATATGTGTATGTGCGTATGCATGTACATGCATTATATATATACATATGTGTATGTATGTATGTATGTATATGCATATATATGTGTATGTGTGTATGTATGTATGTATGTACTTGAGTATATACATGTGTACATACACACATACACATATATCATGTGCATGTACATACATATATATATGTATATACATACATACATACATACACACACACATACATATACATACATACACACATACACTATTAAATTAAGTTAGATATACATACATACATACACACATACATATACATACATACACACATACACTATTAAATTAAATTTTAACTTTATTACTTTAATATGTTTTAAGTTAGATCGAAAAATTAAGGAAATGTTAACCTTTTTATAATTTCTAGTGTTTGATTTAAAAAATAATTGATTACAAAGAAAGGCTAGATCATATATGACCAATTGTAATGAAGAGTATTTTTTTATTTTGATCAAAATTTTAGTATAGAGTGGTTGAAAGGATAAATATTTTTTTTACATATTTACTCTTGGTTGAATATTACATGCATGCCTATGATTTAATAGGTTCACATAGCTCGATAGATATAAAGTTTGAACTAGATCTCATTAGATACATTTAAATTCAAAATTGTTTTCTAGTTTTGAAACTTGAAAATTTTACCTTTAATTTAAATATATATATTTTTTTAGTTTTGAAAAAATTTCAATTTAAATTTGTGTAGTTCATTATGTAATTTTGTTTTAATGATATGCAGATCTCTATCTATTTATATATATCATGGCCGATGAGGGATCTCATCATTCCCCTCGTTCTGAGCGAGAAGCTCAAACTAGATCAAATATATTTCAGGATAGTATTGTTAGATTGGACAATGCTCTAAAATGTTTAGAGCAAACAATTCACAACTCCCCCAATTTGGCTAATCGAGATAGATTAGTCACTATTAGACAAGAGATTATGAAGATGATTGAGACAATTCGATCATACAATCCTTATGATGAAATCAGCATTGAACAGTTTTATTTTTCTCTTGCTAGGAGTGTTACTGGCACAGTGAAACATAAGAAGTTGCCAAATTAGTTTCAGGTGAAAATGTGTTATCCATGTTCCCATTTTATAGAGGAAAAAATAAAATTAGAGGATATATGGTTACGAGGTGTGAAGATCCTCTTGTTGCGCCATTCATATACCCTAGATGGTTGGCAGCACATCATAGATGGCCTCACAATGATGAGCTGCCATTGTATTTTGTCAAACAGTTATATGCAGAATTTCATTTACATATAGAGGTGGACTACACATCTTATCCTGAGCATGCTGGCCAAGGTAAAGGCCGTTTTTATGACAAACCACAGTTTAGACCTTCAAATTTGCCACCGCCTGTGGACAAGAGGGCATTAGTTGGCCCAAACCTTTTGGTTTTACCAAAACGTTTGGAATTGGCAGCAGCAGGGGAGGTAGCAACAGGGTCCACTCAGAGTCAGATTTTTGAAAACATTGCCTCTATTACGACGCAGATTGATCAGATTTCATCTGATCGAGTTGGTAGATATTTATTACGCCCACGGATCAACCTTCCTCCCACTGAGGCTACATCTGCATCGTATGATCCATTTATTAGTGCCGATCTACCTACTCTTGCAGATGTCGAGCATATGACCCACACGACTCTACGTAATACATGTAGACTCTCAATTTTGGATTTACTAGCAGCATATCAGGTTATCAGTGAGGACCATGGGATTGCTCTTGACAGGGTACCAGAATTTATTAGACAATGATATCCTCATACAGATATGAGCCACAATGTGGCAAATGCAGCTCAGGATATTCCACATCAGCCTATAGAATCCCGTGCACATCATGTTTCTATTGATCCTTTAGCTTGCCCAGGTGGTCATCAGGATGTTACAGGTCACGTTGAGGCTACTGCGACACCTGATCCTGTCCATGGGACATATAGTCGACTTCTTTTTGCTACTGATACTGTACATGCTACAGGGCCCCCTACGATGTCTTTACATTCTCGTGATCTTAGTGACATTGGTAGAGCTTTCAAGCAGGCACAACAGGTACTTTCAATTTATAATTTAAATACATGTATATATTTTTAAAATTGTGTTCTAAAAATTTATGTAATGCATTTTAAAAACTTCTAGGGGTTTAACTCCTGATTGAAATTGTGTACTTGAAAATTTTAAGCAGTATGGTGAATTCCCAGACTTTGGAAATTTGGAGCATGATGGCGATCCCATGCAGTATGCAGATGAGGTACATTTAAATTTAATTTTAAAAAACTAATTACTTGATGTTTTAAGTTTGAACACATTGAACTCAAGTACATTGTAAAATTTTTAGATAATTTTACATATATGTGTACTTGAACACATGCAGGGGTTGGGACGAGGCTCAGGACACAGATCGGGAGATATTGGATCGGGACATGGATCCACACATCTTGGATCAGCAGAGCGATCGGTCCATGGATCGAGGGAGAGGTTGAGGGAGAGATCGAGCCATGCATCGAGGGAGAGGTCGAGGGAGAGATCGAGCCATAGATCTGATGATTCTATTCATACCAGACATCCCTCTCTTTGAGATTTGTTTTATAGTATTACATGTCTGAGATCATTTTATTATATGTTGGGGACACTTTTTATGATTTATGTATTGAACATTTGGACGTGTTACATACTTATGTTTTATGGTACACATATATATACTTGTTATAATTTACATGTCACATTCATACAATTATGTTTTATGGTTTGAATCTTAGAGGTTTGTTATATACGTGCATTATTATGGTTTGATGAACTCACTTACATTACATCTATAAGTACCTTTATTTAAATTTAAATTATGGTAACTTGTTCAAATGCACTTCTTGTACATATATAGATAACTAAATACATTGTGAAATCAAAATGTTGTCCACTCCACTATCTAATGGTTGCTATTTGTAAATTTAAAAAGATGGACATGTACATGTAATTAATTTAAATAAATAGTTAAAATGAATTTGTCTTTAATAAATAGGTCAAGAAATAGAAAAAATTGAATGCATATATGCTTGAGATTAATGCTATACATGTTTTAAAGTAGAACATAAAAATGCAATCGAAAATAGATGATAGTTAGATTGAATTCTTTAAAGCTCTAAATGTTCATTTTTAAAGTCAGTAAAAGTTATTTATACATTTAAATTGTGCATATATCACGCTCTACATTAACCTAATTTCTAATTCCATATAATCTAATACACATGTTCATTTGAATGTGCATGCAAAGAATTCTTGAACTAGATGTTGAGCTATACTTAAGAATGAACCATATAATTCAAATAAAGCATGCAAGCTATTCGTGGAGTTGAATGTAAATGAAATCAAATTTCTAGTTTTGAAAGTTTAAGAATTCCATGTGGAACATTTATATATATGTAATTAGAAATTGATATATATATTTAAATCTTGAAAGACATGCACATTTATTATTAAATTAAAAATTGATGACAATTCTATATAAATTAAAAATTGATCAAGTAGATCTCTTGGATGACAATTCTATATATAAATTAAAAATTGATCAATTCATATTTAATTGTACTGGAAAGATGGACCAAATTACAAGACTAATGAAGTTATGTTCATTCCTAGAGAAATATACTAAAAGTTACGTTTTATAGGCATAAAAATATTTTATATATAAATAAAGTACTAAAGATGAGAGGAATAGAGATTACATCCTTATTTTTTAAGGTTGGACTATGAAATCACAAAAAAAAGCTATAAATAGCTTGATAATTCAAATTGGGTTCTAATATAGAAACCTTATATTTTTGTAGATGTTACTAGTGTATTAGCATCTTGGTCTTGGAGAAGGAAATATATATAATCTCTCATATATGAGTTTTGAATTAAAAATAAATATTTAAATGAGTGTATTGTGTTGGGATAAAAGGATTTTATAAAAATATTTACTAAATAAAATCTATTTTATCAAAGAAAGAAAAGTTCATGTATATTAGAACAAAACAAAGATTCATCTTTTAATCAATAAATGACAACACAAGGTTACTCATATTAATAAATTTATAATTTTCTAGTGATTGATTGAAATATTTTAAAAATAAATAAATAAGCTATAATATATAATGAAGCTTCAAATAGTATTTTTGGTGTTATAGATGGTGGCATGTCTCCTAGAGAGATAAACTTCTTCTAGATCCACCTCTAAAACAATTAGAACTTGTTGTTGATGATAATAGGATATGGAATTTCTACATTTGGGAATTAGATATGACTTGGAAGATGTAGGTAGCTCATGGTCTCAAGCTATACATGGTAAACAAAGCTAAATTGATGCCAATAGGATATGGAATTTCTACATTTGGGAATTAGATATGACTTGGAAGATAATAATAGGATATGGTAAACAATTAGAACTTGTTGTTGATGATAATAGGATATGGAATTTCTACATTTGGGAATTAGATATGACTTGGAAGATGTAGGTAGCTCATGGTCTCAAGCTATACATGGTAAACAAAGCTAAATTGATGCCAATAGGATATGGAATTTCTATATTTGGGAATTAGATATGACTTGGAAGATATCACTGTGATTCACTACAATGTTCATATATTCCAATGCACCTTAAGGTGAACAAGAAAGGACAAACCAAGAGAACCTGGATACAATCTAACATTAACAAAATGGATAAATAATTTAGTTCTATACTTAAAAGATAGGAGCTAATATTCTTAAGTAAATTTGGATGTATGGTTGAGATGGATACATGAAAATCCAAATGATCATGTAAAATTATTGAATGTCGTGCATTAGTAATGTATAAAAAATAAAGAAAACTAGAGACAACATTTATGTCTAGATTCTTCACCACTTGAAAACACCAAATCAACTAGATAATTTTATACAAGTTTGTGGAGTTGAATGTTCAAATGAAATGAAAGATTTGAATGTGAACTTAAGAATTCCATGGAACATAAATAAATTTAAATGCAAAATTGGAACATGTATATAGGTGGAGTTGAACAAATATTTAAATTCAAAGATTTGAAAGTGAGTTTAACAATTCCATGTGTCAAACATAAAAATTTACAATCAAGGAATCTAGAGAGATGATATAAAGGAATTTCTAGAGAGATTCTCAAGAGTGAAGGTTTAAAAGAATGAACCATGTCCAACATGTAAAAATGCAATTGGAAATTTAGATGATTTAAAGGAATTTAGGAAAAATGTAAATTAAAACATTTTTAAAGTCACTGGGTTTTGTAGATCAAGCATATATATGATCTAACATACATGTCACATTCTAAAAAAAACCATTCTAAATCATGTCACATGTCCAATCAATACAAATATATAAATTATCTAGATTTGGAGTCATAAATGTGTACACATGTATCCAAAAAACAACTTAAAGCTCCTGGTACATAAAATCTGGATCCTCTCTATCTTTAATTATCTCTAAAATCTTCTCATGATCTTCAATAGGCAACCTCCACTTTTGTTTGGCACGTCCTCTTTTAGGTAAAGTTTCTAAATTTATTTTTGTTGCCAAAACTAAGTGACTGTAATGTAGAACCTTTTGTCCTGGCCTATAATCAACAAATATAATACCATTTTTATCTATCTTTATTTGTTGATAATATGTGCCTTCAATAACGACTGATCCAATGGGATACTCTTGTCCATCACCATCTGTCATCGATTTGAACAATTTGCTTTTTGGTTGTGTACATCTTAGTAGATAGTAATCTACACCTTTCGCATTTTCAAGATCTGCAACTATAGCGAAAATATCTCCTGTACACACACCACATATTTACATATTTAAGTAAATTATACATTTAAAAGTTGTAAAAAATTATATTTTATATTTGAAACTTACTTAAACATAGAATATATATATATATAATTTAAATCTTTATTTTAACTAAATTAATCAATTTGGACATACCTATAACAACTAAATCAGATACACGTTCATAATCAGCTGAATATAGTGGATCATAGACATCAACATTGTCATCTTCAACAAAAGGAGGCATTGATATTAATTGTTTCATTTCCCATTGTGAAACATACCCATCTCTAATATTCTCACATTGATCAATATTTGCATTGTCCTCAATGCAATCAGTACAAAAACATAATTTTTCTCTCACATTCATTGCATAAGGCCTACTACTCCCCGTTGTCATGATTTGATGTAGATTTCTAATACCATGAATTGCTTGACAATTATAAGGATTTGATCGATCAATATCTGTTTAAATTCAAACTTGAAAATTCAATTTGAAATCATGTATGAACTTGAACTTTGAAATTCAAAATTTTAAAACAAATTTTGACTAGACATACATACCTGTAACTTCCCAAAAATACCGTGTGTTGTATGTTGAGTCACAAGCAAAAAAATGACTTTTGCACCATTCAACAATTTCGTTTGCATTCCGTATGGCATTACCTACAAGTTACAGACAAGCTGGCACAATTTGTCACCTATTACTTTCAAAGAACTTAAAAGAAATTTTAATTTAGTTAAATTAAATATATATATATACATATCTAATCTTTTAAAAAGTATGAAGCTAAATTGGACATACCAGCAAGTTCATGTTGACGAAGTGCACGCTTCACACATGCTCCTGCTCCATCGTGCTCTCCTTTTTCATGTCCACTCTCATAAAAATTCCACAAAAATTTGGTGTTGCATCTAGCATGTTGACTACATAACCAAACAAAGGCTTTTGCAGACTTAAATTGTCTTGTGAAGTTACAAATAATTAAACACTTGAAAACCTTGAATTATCTTCAAAAAACAATTTAAGTCTCAAAGTTTTAAAAGTAAATATAAATTAATTAAAAATAATTTAAAAACTAATGTACTTACCAGCACATCCATCAGACCATATCCAATGTTGTTCTTGATTTATGCCACGTCGTCTTAGGTCTTCAAAAAACATTTTGAAACAATGAGCTACATAGCTTCTATCATGATTCGTATCATCACTGATATAAAAGTGAACCTCTTTGATGATAATTCTATCATCTTTTCTACTTTGTATTCCATGAGCCTTCTTCTGCATGCACAGCGGCAAAACTTACTTACGAAGATTTTTCTTTAACAGGAATGATAATATTGACTTTGGATCTTAGTTTGAGGACTAAATGTATAGTTCTCAGAGAAATCTACAATAGAGAGAATACAACTTGGTGGAAAGAAATTCTTTGAATCACGAAATTTCTTAGCTTGCCATCTTGCACCATGACAATGTTGGATATGTGGATATATGATATTGCGAAATTTACTCATGAATTTATTGTAAGGCAATCCACTCTCTTTGAGAACAATTTTTTTGGCCTCAACTCCTAACTTCGTTAAGTATGTCTCATATTCAAATCTCTTCCAAGTAACTTGAATTTCATTATTGTCAACATGTAAAAGATTTTTCAAATCTCCACAATCATTACATACATTTTTTATACACTGAACATTGAATTCATTCGAATTTTCTGATTTTTCACATAGAAGAGACTTCACAAATTGGTTGTGCTTCCAAGGATGGCTAAATTTTCAAACATCCTTTGACAAACCTTCACATTTAAAAATTCTTGTTTAAATGCTTCAAAAAGTTCACTTTGTGTTGTATCTATAAAATGTTTTGGATGAGAAATTTTTGTACCATCATCACCTATTATTTGTATAGTATCCCTTCTATTGGAAGAAACATGAGAGTGGGTGGTCCAATATTCAACAACTTGTTTCTTTACATCTTCTAAAATTCTATCTTTTCGAGGAACCCTACAAATATTTACCCAAATTTTCTCAATTTTTCCATCTATTTCATCTCTCTTTTCAATATATCTTTGAACAGTTCTCCTAGAAACATTTAGTAATTCAGAAATTGCTTTAACTTGTCTTCTATATGATAATTTCTTACTAGAAATTACAGTCATCAACGCTCTACGTGCAGCACTTAAATCACTAGACCGACTCTTCTTTTCAATACATTTTAATGCTTCTTGCAGGTTTTCAACAATTGTTTGTTTTAAATCTGATGACTTTTTCCTATTATCAACCCCTAACAACTCCAAAACAAGGGTCATTTCTTTTCGTCTAAATAACTTTGCAATTAACTGTGCTCTTCCAATTAAAGATTTCTCTTCAAAAAATTCATCCCATATTTTTTTAGAGTGTAATTTCAATGTGCTTTAAGATAACATATCTTCAGATGAAATATTATTGAAAAGAGAATCTTCATCCATCTCCATCAAATTTCCATACCATAGTCCAAAACATTTATATTAGTATTAGGTTCAGTTTGTTCTTGTACCTGTACGTCACCTTGATCATCAATATTTTCCATGGGTTGTTGTTCAGTAGATGTTCCTTCATCCACTTTTCTCTTTCTTTGTCTTACTCGTGTTCGTTCATACTTCCTCGATCTAGTCCTTCGATTTGCCATCACAAATTACACTCAAATTTGAATGATTTCCTACGTAGAAATTTGTACACACATAAGCTTTCCATGAAACATGTACATGTAATATAGCATAAATATTTTAAAAAACTTGTAACTAGATGCAAAACATAAAATATTTTTAATTGAATAAAGAATATATTTCTACATATATTTATTTGATGTTAATATTTTAATAAAGAAAAAGTGAAAACAAACTTCAAATGCATTTTCAATAAAAAAACATAATCAATTAAATAAATTAAAGATCAACACACCTTAAAAATATT
>VDFB02193867.1:498072596-498105432 GCA_007258455.2 Sequoia sempervirens | reverse complement strand
AAGATGCAAACAAATAGGGTAGCTAAATTAATAGTTTGGATGGAAACACACATTCACCTTCTAGGTAGCATGTATCCTTTGAGAATAATGATAAAAATAGAGGAAGGCATGAATGGAAAGCTAGGTTTTGAGACCATTTTTCATTGAGAGTAGGGTAGTGAATGCATGTAGAAGAATTTATGATCAGTGGTTGTTTGGAATGCTATTGTTGATATCCATTGATTTTTCACAATAGATGCGGGTAGAACAATCACTTATTTTCATTATAGGAAATGCATGTTGAACTACATAGTTTTGATACATCTAAGATCCTCATTCATGTAAGAGTGGAGACATTATCAATTGTGTACATTCTTGGGATAGCTGTTGATATAGATATTTACTTGTAGCATGCCATGTTGCATTAAGGCAATGCACATTTGTATATTGTAGGACCTATGAGTAGTGTAAAACCACTATATAAGTGTGGATTAGTGGCATGAGGTCAACTCACTCTTCCTAGAGTTTTATTTCCATTAAAGGGTTTCTCTAGAGGTATATTTTGGTGTAAGTATGTGTGCATGCATGATTGTTTATTTTTTTCATATTTATATTTATATATTTTTCATCAAATATAGCTATTAAGATACTCATTATTTAAAATCCACATGCTAATTGATCGGAGTGCAACATATTCAATCAAATTTATAGATCAATGCACCATTATTATGCTATAGTGATAACAATTAAAGATAGTTATTAATGTGCATTGAGGGATTTGAAAGGTTTAGTGGTATTTGTTATTGAAGAATAGTATGTGAGGGATACCTTGCATGTTTATGGGTTATTTCTTGATAATCAATTTTTTAATCTATAGTGCAAATTTAAGCCCTTGATAAGGTAAATTTTAGTGCATTAAATACTCATGGAATAATTATAGCACATCAAAATACTCATTAAAATTCGACATAAGAATAAAACTAGCTTCCACACAAGGCTCGACTATTAGATAAAAATTGGGTTTAATGATTCTTTAATTTAACAAAGGGATTTTTCTAAGATTATGTTAGAAAATCCTTAATTATTCATATATATCCAAACTTTATTCCTAGTGCTAACAATCATTTCTCTTCCTCTAAAAGGAAAAAAAATATATCCAAACTCATGTATGGACTTAGGTACTTGCTCTAATGAATCCTTTATGACTATTCTATCTTCAAATATATTACCATATTCTTCTTTATTCCAAACACCAAAACCCTATTTTACATAAATTAATTTAGCTAAAAAACTTTGCATTAATTAGCTATAATGTTTGACGTGAATTACACAAGTCAATTAGTTCTCATAACATCTTGTGTTGTGTGGTCACACAAATTTAAATCTTAAAGTGGGACTATGGGGGAATCAAGAAGAACCTTGACACTCAATAGGTAATGATCCAACTCAAATATAGGAAGAATAACAATTTTAATTTTTTACTTTTGTAGAAGCCACTATAAATTTGTCTAAGTGCTTAGAAAAATAGAAAAATACCACACATTTATTGTTCTATATAAAATATTCTTCTTCAAGGATTATGTTGAATAGATAGCTTTTATCTACAAAATCTTGAAATTTAATTATGTTGGGTGTAGCAAGAATCATTTCTTTTTATTGACACTTATGATCTAATTAAAATTCTCCCTAACAACACAACATTATCTTTCAACACGTCTAATTAAGAAAATAATTCCCCCTACCAACCTACAATTCCTCATTATAATATTATATTGATGATATTTGAAAGTACAACATAACCAATTCATGATTTGAGTTAGTAGCTTCATAGAAAGAGATGAAAGATTCCATTAAATACCCATGTCATGCCCTAATTTTAGCCTAAAGGGAAAAAAACAACCAATTTTTTGGAACATTAATGTACTTTCACCCTAGACTACTCTACCATGATCAACATGGTGTCATATTATACACATTAAATGATGCTACTTGTGAAATGTTATTGTCGACATGTCACCCGAGAGCAAGGTAACAAAATATCTACAAACATGATGTGATTACCTTCACACACACCCTAAACAATGGTGGGTTAACCTAGTTAGGTAGGAGAGACAAATTCATGTGGAACCTACTCATGAGTGAAAATTGAAGGGAACACAATATACTAAGGTGGGGGTGAATCAGTAGATCAAATCTATTTAAACTCTACCATAGTTATCAAAATATATTATTCTTCACTACTAACCTCAACATAAGTAATTGGAAATGAAACATGAACTACTACTAAGCAACATCAAGAGAACACATACACACAAGAGAAGAATGCCAAATATATGTGGAAACCCAAGATAGGAAAAACCATAGTGAGAATAGTTTCTTGGATCTATTGTCCAAATCCAACCTCACAAAACATAAATATACAAGTGAATTTTACACACTGAAGTAGGCACCAAACTACCAATGACACCAATCCCATAATGTATTTGTAGGCACCAACCTACTAGAGACACCAATCCCCAATGAAATCAAAACAATAAGTAGAACACTAGTCCTACCAAAATATAGAGATAATGCTTGCGGATCTTCTATATAACTCATACATGTGCTAGAGTTATAATTGACACTCTTCTTCACTGCATATGATCTTCTAATATTAGCACACATTGAAATGCAATTCTCCCTTTTGTATTCACCACCTTTACATCAATTTACATCTGCTACCAACTTTTCTTCACACCAATGTAATTCTACTTGATATGACTCACACAATGCATCTAAACATTTGAGAAATATATACGTGACATTACATTAACACTCTTCCATGTTGTCTAGGGATCTACAAGAAGCTAGGATGACATAAGGTGGAGCTAAATTCAAATTGCATGAAGCAAGTAGTAGGTCGGTCCAAAGATCAAATTTTGTTGTCTCTAGAAGAACATAATACCGTGCGCTACCAAATGAACCTTAATCAGGTCCTATTTTAATACCACATGCAAGATTTGAATTCCACATGCTACTAGCTATTACCACACAATCCTTGAATACCAACTAGTTTCTAGACAACATAGAACCTTCCATCACTCCAAACTTTCTACATGATGAAGATATCCTCTAGAGACTCTAGAAGATGATAGAGCAAGTGTAGGCATACTCTCATTTTAAACCACAAAGCCTACAACATCTCTAGAAAGGAGACTTGAGAAACACTAAACCTGATAAATACTGAGTTCAAACATTCTGATATAGTCTTCCGGACCACCACTGTCATAGTGAATAGATACATGCATGATATTGTAAACATACAACAATCACACCAACATTCATAAGGTAGTCACTCCTCAATAAAAATAATAATGAATGTTTCCTGATTTAGTGATCTGATTGATATGAAAACTTCTAACACACATCATACTAATAGAAATATAATATATATTTCTACAAATCTTTGTAAATCAAATTGATAAGTCAAGGGGAATATAATGATAGTTCAAGTACTCCTACAATCTTTTTCATCAATGACAACCAATGACATCAAACATCTTCATCAATGAAAACATTTTACATCAATCATCTTAATCAATGACAACCTTTGAAATCAATGAAAACCTATATCCAACAATCTCCCCCTTTGTCATTAATGGCAAAAAAAATGTTGGGCCTCCCATAAAACCAACTAGACACACACAAAGATATTTCTACCCCTTTGAAGATATAACATTTTGAGTTCAATTTCTCCTGCTTTGACATCAATGGCAAAGGTCAACACTCCAAAATTCTCCCCCTTTTTGTATTTTTGGAAATCTACACAATCAGGAAACTTGTTTCTTGGATAGACCCCCTGAGTCCATACTTCACTGCTATTGAAAATGCTCCACAAGACCACCAAGCCTACTTGGGATAGGGGGACCAAGCTCCCCCTCACCTTGTGCTTTCTCTTGATTCAAGAGCGAGCAATAACTCCCAGCTTTTGCTGGAGAAACTCAAATATCTCTTTAGCAAGTGGTTTTGTGAATATATCTACTACTTGCTCCTTAGTCTCAACATACTCCAACTTCACCTCCTTTTCAACAACTTTCTCTCTAAAAAAATGATACTTGATTGCAATGTAATTTTTCCTTGAATGCATTTCTAGATTCTTTGAGATGTTTAGGGCATTGGTATTATAAAAAAGAATAGAAATAGGTTCATCAAATTCAATCCTCATCCCCTTTAGATTCAGCTTCATCCACAATACCTAAGTGCAACATGATGTTGCAACAATGTATTTTGCTTTTGCTATAGATAAAGAAACTGAGTCCTATTTCTTGCTCAACCAGGAAACCAAACTGTCACCAAGAAAGAATTATCCACCACTTGTGCTCTTCTAGTCATCTATGCTTCTTGACCAATCTGCATCTATGTATGCAGGTAGAGTGAAATTTTCACTCTTTGGATACCATAAGACAAAATCTATTAAGGCCTTCAAATATCTAAATATCCTCTTTACAGATTTAACATGAGTTTCCTTAGGCGCTTCTTGAAATCTAGCAACCTTTCCAACTATCTGCATTATATCCGGTCTAGATATTGTCAAATATAACAAACTACCAATCATAGATCTATACAAGGTTTGGTCTTCTGGAACAAATTCATCATCTTTACTCAACTTACATCCTGTAACCATAGGTGTACCCACCAGTTTGTAGTCTTCCATTTTGAAATTACTTAGCATATTCTTTATGTACTTGTTCTAGGACATGAATATGTTTTTATCCGACTGTACAATTTGTAACCTAAGAAAGAAAGATAATTCACCTAGCATTTCCATTTCAAATTCATTCTACATTGCCTTCTGAAACTCCTTGCACATGTCATCACTTCTACCACCAAAAATGATATCTTCATAAACCATGAATATCAACAATTGATCACCTTCTACTTTTATGTACAAATTACTATCCACATTTCCTCTTTGGAACCCTTGCTATTGCAAGTATCCATCCAATATTGAATACCAAGATCTGGAAGGTTGTTTGAGTCCATACAAATCCTTCTTCAATCTGCACACATAATCTAGATTGTCAGAACATTGAAATCCTTCTAGTTGTTCAATGTAGACCTCTTCTTCTACTTGTCCATTTAGAAATGCTGACTTCACATCCATCTGGTATACATTGAAATTATTGAATACTGAAAGAGCTAAAAACATCCCGATTGCTTCTAGTATTGCTATCAGAGTAAATGTCTCTTCAAAATCCATGCCTTCAACCTGAGCATACCCTTTACATACAAGTCTAACCTTGTTCTAGATCACTTCACCTTCTTCATTTAGATTGTTTCTAAAAAAACCACCTGGTTCCAATCACATTCTTGCCTTTAGGTCTTGGGAAAAGTTCCCAAGTTTCATTTTTCTTGATCCAATTCAATTCTTCCTCCATAGCTTCTATCTAACCTTTCTCTTTGCTTGCTTCTTTATAAGACTTAGGCTCTATCTTTGATATTAATGCTAAAAGTGTACTTTTTTATTTTTCTTCTCAAGTCTCTTCCAGGTTTGAACCCCACTTTCTTTATCTCCTATGATCTAGTCTTCATAGTGATTCTTTTGAACATATGTTGTTGGATTTTTTATAACAACTTCTAGATCTTCATCACTGTTGTGGATTGGTTCTTCATCTTCTACTTCTAGAATACCAGTAGACTGAATTGTCTCATAAAATCTCAATTTTCCACTTTCCACAATCCTCTTCAACCTTTTTTTATAACATCTATAAGCTTTACTTCTCAAAGAATAACCAAGAAAAATACTTTCATTAGATCTAGAATCAAACTTACCCAGGTTTTCTTCATCCCTTTTGATGTATAATTTGCTTCCAAATAACCTCAGATGTCTGACTAAATTCAGTCTTCCTCTACATAACTCATATGGTTTTTTATTAGTCTTTCTTCTAATTTGAGCTTTGTTCAAAATATGCACTACAGTCTGAACTACTTATCTCTAGTACATATCCAATAGATTTGCTTGACTCAACATTGTTCTTGCCATATCATGTACAGTCTAGTTCTTCCTTTTTGCAACTCCATTATGCTACAGAGTTCTAGGAGAAGAAAATTTCCTCCGGATCCCATGCTCTTTATATAATTTTTCATACTTATCAGAAGTGAATTCTCCACCTCTATTTGATATAGAAACCTTGATTGTTCTTCTAGTTTCTTTCTCTACTAATGCCTTGAATTCCTTAAAATTATCAAATGCCTCTAACTTCTCTTTTAGAAATGTAATCTAGGTCATCCTACTATAATCATTAATGAGCATCATCAAATACATGTCTCCTTGTAGAATTTTTATCCTCACAGGTCTACATAGATATGTATGACCAAATCTAATGGTTTTGATGTAGAATACTCCTTAGTAGGAAATCTACTTTTTGTTTGTTTTCCTTCATGGTGTGTTTATAGCTGGTAGATTGAGGCTTCTTAATATTTGGCATATCCTAGACCATTCCTCTTGAGATACTATTTACAATGTCATGAAAATTAATGTCCCTACCTTTTGTTGCAATGCCAACTTTCTTCTTTCTGCATAGTAAGACAATTTTGTCCATTTAACTCATTGAGATGATATATGTCATTGTCTCTCCTGCTTCCTTCGGTAATCAGTTATCCGGTACTTGATTTCCTGATTTCACAACCTTCAACACTAAATATCATGCCCTAAAATTTACCCAACCTAAACCATGCATTTTTTTTTAAATTTTTATTACTACTAAGGTAAATTTAAGTTTCCAAATAAATAATTTTGTGATTGATGAAATGAATTTATGATGTTATCACATCACTTCACAATTTCAAGGAAATATTTTAGTTTACACAAAAGGAAAATTATTCATTCCTTCCTAGTTTACACTTAGTTCTTCTAATTCGATTATGAGGACAAGTTGTTGTCTAACAAATAAGTTTTTAATACAGCTAAGGTTAACCTTCCTCTAGGTTGTCTTGCTTTCCAATTTGCATTTCTATTGTTTCTAATCATCCTTAAAGGTTCATTAAATTTGTTCTACATTTCAAGTCTTTCTTCTTACAATTTGATGGATACCCTAATGTATGAACTAATGGTTTCTCAATGCCAAATATCTAAGAATGATCTAAACTAGTTTCTTCATGGTCTAGGTGAGCACAATATTTCAAACACTACGAAAGTCGATGATGGAAGAAGAACTCCTAATTCTAAGTTTGAATATTGCTAGACTATTGAGTTCCAACCATATAGTATTTCAGCTACCTCTAAGCATTTAATAAAATTTTAAAAATAAAATAAAAATTTAATTAAAATTTAGTTCACCAATCAAAAGTAGTTAAAGTATGCTATTCTACAATATTGAAAGTATATATCATTTTAGAATGGTGTATTGTAAGCCAAAATTTATATGGAGTGTTAGTTAAATCAACATGTTAAAGGAATTAATTGTAATATTAAAATGACATAATGTGTTTTGAAATTTCCAATCCTTATTTAAATGTTTTTGATTAGAGGGAAAATACGGGTTTTGAAGGGGCCCCAAAACCCTTTACATAAGAAAGAAATTGAAGTAAAAGATAACAACAGTAAGTCAAAAAACAACCTAACAACAGTGACCCGTCAACAAAAAACTAGCCAAAAAGGAGGATCCCACCAACAACACTACATGATTTTCAGAATATCTGCCGCCTCCATGTCACTAGCCACAACCTTCTATGCATCATCAAAAACATCAGAAATATCCTTCCTAGATGCCCCAACCCGAGCTTTAGTTTTGTTCCTAGTCTTGGCTCTAGGTCCATCCACATTTACCTAAAAAATCAAAACAATACCTTTCTCACCACCCTTCCTAGCAACACCTTCCTCCTCCATCAACTTACCAACAATCCTTATTTAAATATTGATTACCAAGTTTCCCAAAATAATTTATGAGTGAAAGAAATTGAAATTAATTTATAACTTAATATTTGATTTCTTGATTTGTTATAAATTTTGAAATGAACATGCACACATATTGTAAATTTGAAAACTCTTAATTTAATTGTTTCTAGATTTAATTTAAAAATGATTTTCTTACCAATAACCAATTCAAACTTAGTCTTCTATAAATTTGCTTCTCATTTTACAAATTTATATTTGGTAAATTTCCTACTCTTCAAAATGAATAACTATAAATTTCAAATTTCCCCCTATATCTAAATATGAATGACAAGTTTTAAAATGCTTATGATAAGAAATAAAAGATTAAATTACAACATGATAATATATATTTATCTTTTTTAATTTATTATGAATTGTATAATACAGACTTATCTTATTATTTTATGAGAGATCTTCATTTATTTAATTCTTTTAACTAAAAACTAACAAATAATGAAAATAAAAACAAAAGGAATTAAATTAAAGAATACATTGCTAACTACATAGACTCTTACAAGTTTCATATCCAAGATTCTCTTTAAAATTTCAACAAATTTTCTTAAGTTTTAATTCTATAAAGAAATATATCAATCGACTCTTAGATGTTGAGTCTATTGTTCAGATTTTAATGTTTGAATTCATTTGCAGATTTAATACCTTTAGAAGCATTATTAAACTTTAATATATTATATTTTTTTATTATTTAAAATTTTAATTATTGAGGCACATTTAATCATTGCAATTTTATTTATTTAATATTATTTATAAGTTGATGGAAATTAGTATTAAATGTACTTTATTATATAATTATTTATAGTTATAATACTATTATTATTATTAAATGTAAAAACTAGTTTTATATATATATATATATTAATTTGAATAGGCAATTATTTTATGTTTCTACTCATTATTGTATGATCTTTTAGATTAGTTGTGCAACCCTTCATTTACTTTTTTTTTATCATACTAAATTAAATGGAAATACAATCTTAACAAGGGAAGTTACCAAAATAATTTTTTAACTTATGTACTCAAATTTTCCTAACTCTTTGTGCAAACATTAAATGAAATATTTATGCTTCATATGCTCAAGGTTTATTGGTGAATCAAATTTCCTTCTAGGTAAGTTAAAAACAGAAAACAAGTAATTGCAACAAATGGGTGCATAAATTTCTTGATTTTTATCAAATAATGTAAACACGTCAATCTTTTCTTTTTAAAGGAGCACATAATTTTATTCTTTTGCACAAGTGTTTTGATTCCATATGTACAAATGATCTACATACAATTTTCTTGAAAAAAGTACAATATGAAATAGAGCTATCTTCTTTCAAATATCAAACAACATATAGGTTTTCCTCAAACAACTTGATCAAGTCTAAAAGAATCTCCAATGTTTGTTCAAGAACTTGAAATAAACAAGAAAAAACAAATAAACAACAATCCAATGGGATCTCCACCCATCAATAGGGTTGTGAGACAACCCACCCTCAAGCATGGGGAAGCACTTAGCCACTTGGAGAGACTCAACACAAAACACAAAACATAAAACACTTTAACACAATATACTTCACATGTACACACAAAAGGACTCTCACATTTAGCCATTCCCAAATCTCACAAAGGCACTTATCTAGCACATTGGATTACCACATAGGAAAATCACATAGGGGGAGTATGGACTCAACCTGAATGGGAAAAAATATACATAAACACCATCGTAAATTCTGGTCACATTAAAACTCCACATCAAAACCCTCACATCCAACTCCACATCAACACCACATCAACACCACATCAAACACCCTTATTCCTCCAAAAGAAATCAATCTGTATAAAGTAAAATGGGAGACTCATATCCCTAATAAGCAAGGGTACTCATTCGTTGGAAATGCCAATAAGCATAAGGGATACTCATATCCCAAAATATGAACATGCCCCTATTTGTGGGAGCCATGCCCACTCAAATCCCTGCACATGGAGGACCAAAGTCTCCTCTTCACAAGAGGGGGTCAACTCACCTAAAAAGAACACAAGAAAAATACAACACTCCACACACAACAAAGCACATGACATCAATAAACCCCTAAATCAAAACCCCATAAAACAAGTTTTACACATTATTGCATAACATCAACTAAGGAGAATGTCCTACCTCAAATCACAATTATCCCAATAATGGTAGGATTCTTGGATGGAAACCCTCCTCTTCCAAGCCTTCTCTTTGGCCTCCTTTGCTTCCCAACACTCTTTTCCTTTTCTCCCTCTCAAGAAATCCAAAACAAAATTCACAAAATTCTAAAACAAAAAATGAGCAAAGTAACTCCTCTCCATAAGGGAGGATTTTTAAAGAGGACGGAGAGATAACTTCCTCCCATAACCAACAAAACCACCCAACCACCCTCTCCTTTTTTCCACTTTTGTAAGTGGGGGTAAAATGATGGTCTACACACTTTTTATAAGATTACAAGTGATAAAAATAACATTTCGACTTATACATCTAGGTCCTAGGCTAATTTATAACAATAAAATACACCCTAGACCTCTTAAAAACACTTAAAAAATTTGCAAATCAAAACTTAGACAAAACATAACCACATAACACATAACACTTAAAAATCACATATTCCAACATAATGACCGATAAGCCATAGGATCCCATGCCTAGGTACTATATCACACAAAACAACACAAAGTGGCTAAGTGTACCCATTAATTCCATGGGCATTTAAATCCTTGAACACTCAACAAAAAGGTGTCAGTATAGTATAAATATATGTAACAACATAAATCCATAATAATCACATATAATCATAAATCAACTAATCAAACATAAGATAACATCTACAATACATTATTTCACAAATGAATTAAGCACACATGACCGTATCGAAGATCATTGCATGAACAATATAGAACATAACATCCATAATTATATCAATACCACCCATAAAAATAAAGTGTGCACCATGATAAATACCGAGTCTTATAATCATCCAAAATGTATCCAAAGTCACCAAAAGATCACATTAGAGGATATCATATGAACCGAATAATCAATCATAAAATATATTGATCCATAAGTAAGCCAGATACCATTCATCAACAACCCTTCTAACTTAATACATTTGATATTTATAATGCCACTAATAGAAATTAGATAATCATTAACTCATCATGACTGAACATCTCGTTCAACACATACTTGCATAATCAATCAAAGGTATTTATTTGGTTATCACAAAGAAATCAATATATCCATTAGATAGAATTATTCAATTACCCATAATAGTCAAGAATACGAACTTCATTGATGTATAGGAATAATCATCAAAGACACTTAGACATTAAAGGATCATATATAAGAGGGGTCTCACACTAAAAGATAACTTATTGCCTTTATCGCACATTTGACTTACAATCAAAATATTATGCTTTAATCCTTCAACATACAAAACATCATGTGTCTTTGTCCTACCACCATCAAGACTTAAAGTACCCTTACCGGTAATTTTGGAAAAAAAATTATTTCCAAGAGTCACAAAACCTCCTTCAAAATTTCTTGAAATTCATTAACTTACTTTTATCTGCAATCATGTGGCTTGAAAATATACTGTATATGATCCACAGATTCCTTTCATGTTGAGAATGTAGAGCAGTTTGAGCAATCATTGATTTCTCTAACCTTTTTTCTTCCAAAACCTTCTTCCAAACTTCATTTGATTCACGACTTCTACTTTTCGATCCTTTTCTTCCACTTTATGGTAGAGGAGGACTCACAAAATTGCTTCTACAGTTCCTAGCAATGCGCCCAAAGTTGTTGCATTTGTAGTAGATGATATTAAAATTGTATAGAGGTGCAAATGCATTATTGTTGAAAAAGTTATTTCTTCTTACTAGAGCTTTTCTACAATTCACAACCTTATGACCAAAATTATTGCAATTAAAACAATAACCAAAAAAGGGATAATTGAACTTGGTTTTGTATCCTTATCTTCTAAATCTTCTTTTCTTCTTATAAAATTGAATAAAGTCATCATTCTATGTCTTGCTTTCATCACTTGCCATAATTATTTCAAACTTTGTACTTACGAAACTACTCACTTTTAGACCTGCATTAACAAACTTCACAAACTATTTTGTCACCTTGTTCTTTTGATCATCAATTTAACCAATTACAATTTTGACATGTAGAGATCTCTGAATTCCCGATATCTGATATAGAGTCTTATTAATCTTTATAAACTTCATCCATAGCTACTGATTCACTTTATCAAGCTCTTTTCTTGTAGTCACAATTTTTGCTTCAAGCTTCTCATAGGTCCTTGTCTCTTGACAACAAATTTCTAGTCAAAAATTCTTCAATCATTTTTCTTCTTCTGTCTAGGTCTTCAAATCAATAATCATCTTCTCTACTTTCTCTAGATCCTGAGATTCCTTTCTTTATCCTTCACTTGTTCTACAATTTTCTTCTTCAGTCTCAATATATTTTTCAACACATAGAAATTATTTCATAAGATCCAATTCATCTTCATTGTTTTTGAAATCCATTTCTACTTGCTTCCATTTGCTTCGATGTCAATCTAATCATTAATACTTGCTTCCATCTGCTTCTTCTAGGGTCTTTCGTACCTAGAGACCATTGATGGAAGATTGTGGTACGATCCTAGGTAAACCCTAGACGACTCACAAAATTTATTAAATGGTGATGCATGAAGGGCGTCTAACAATGCTGTGAAATCATTCAAAGAGGTTATAACAAAAAATAAAAGGGGTTTGGTTCCTACAACAACCAAATTAATTGAAGTCAGAGATGGAAACATGGATTGCGACCAACATGTAGGTGGAGGGAGAGGTAAGTTCCCTACTACTAACCCTAGGAAGGATTTCTTCATTCCTGATGATGATATGGCTAATGTGCTAGACAATGAGGAAAAAGGATAAAAAACATTGCTATTCTTTGCGGCCCTAGACTATAACAAAATCCCATCTCGTAAGTTCTTAGATGACTGATGGAAAATGTTCAAAACATGAAACTGGGGATTCACCATTATTTTTGTAGATTAATTAAAAAAAGGTTATTTTAATATTCTTTAAATGTAGTGAAATGCAAAAGAAAACAACAAAAAATGAGTTTTGGATGGTAGGCAATGCAGTCTTTAGGGCCATTGCTTGGTCCCCAAACATAATATGCTAGGAAATCCTTACTCTCTCTTACCCGAGATGGATTAATTTGAAAATTCCTTAAGAGTGGAGGAAACCAAGAATGCCCTCCTCCATATGGACGTTCGTGTCCTACTTTCTATTGCACTTGAGATATAAATTCTAGAGGAAATAGAGTTAGAAACTAATAATACAATTTTGAATTGCAAAATTGAAATTACAGTGGTGCTAATACATGAATTTTATGCAAAAAATAAGGGCATAGAAGGAAAAACTACCCTATTTTAAAGACAGGATTTCTTGGGCAAGAAACGTACAAAAGACCCTAACCCTAAAAAGTCTAGTTTCCATATCTTGGAAGGAGGGGGGAACCCTGGACTTGAGAAGGTGGATGAGTGTGCCAATCCCTCGATCAAGGATAATCCCAACAATGACACTTAGGCTCCTATGTAGGTTTCGTTGGTTGAAGATAATCTGGATTTAATTCCTTTAGTAGAGGAGTAGGCACTGCTTGCTGGGAGATCTGACCTACGTGGGGAAATAAATGCTAATTCCCCCTTGTTTGGGAGAGGATGAGAGAATCCTAAAGAGGTGTCTCTAGTTTGTGTGCAACCCAATGTTGACCACCAAAATAGAGGTGAACATCTTTCCCTCGACAATAAGCTGAGTGCTCAAGAGATGATTATGTTAAACTTTAGAAATCAAATTTGTAAAAAAACATTTTAAATAATATCAAATCAGGGTGGGGGAAAAATGTTAATGCTGAGGCGATCACATCGCAAGCCAAAGACTTATCCCATTTTGTGGTGGAAGGAAATCTCCACCCAGATGAGAGCCAACTAAAAAATAAAAAATATAAGGAGGTCTCTCATGTGCAGGACCCAGATTCAAATCACAAGATTAGACAAATAATACAGATAATGTTAAAAAATATGACGACTCCTTAAAAATGGAGGAAGCCTAAAAAAATTCTAAGACTAAGGGGGAGAATCCTTTCCCATTGATGACCAGTTCTGGAGAGGATAAAACCTCTCTAAATACGGCCATGGACACTGAGGATGATCCTACCAAAAATATAGTAGTCCTGTATAAGAATAATGCATCCCAAATGGGGAACTCAACTCTTAGAGAAAACAATAGGCCTTCTGTTAAAAAGGCTGAGGAAAGTAAGTGCAAAATATAGATTCCTTCAAACCACGTCTTCAAGCCTTGGAGTTTTTCCAAAATTACCTAAATAGCTTGAAAATTGTAGGGGTATCAAAGACCTATCCAAAGGTGAAGCCACAAAGAGGTTTGCAACCTAGGAAAACCCCACCCAAGCCCCCCATCAGGATGAAAAAGATCAAGAGGGAGAAGAAGGTGGATCCCTAGCTAATAAAATGCTCAAGAAAAAAAGGATGGGTAGAAGAAAGAAAATAGAGGAGACTGTAATGCATCAGAAAAATAAAAATGGAAAAGCTATCTTTCCTAAATACTCTGATGCCTTTAGGAGCTTAGAAGAAACTCCTCAATTAATGGATTTTGATGACTCTTAACTGTATCTCCTGGAACATTAGGGGACTTGAATCCCCAAATAGGAAATATAATATAAGAAGATTCATGAATCAAAACATGCAAAAGGATATACTTCAAGAACTCAAAGAGATTAACTTTCAGCTTGAAACCATCCTGAACTTCATATGGAGGGAATCCACCCATTTTGTAACAAAACATGAAAGGGAAAAGGGAGGTGCTATAATTTTGATCTCAAAAAGATGGGTAAAATGGGTTAAAAGATAGGGTACCTCACCTTGCAACAAAGTTGTTTGGGTGATAATAGAGAAAGACAACTTGATATTTAGAATCTTCTCTATCTATGCCCCATATGACTATAGGTCAAGGTATGAGCTTTGGGAGTGGATGGGAAAGAAGCGAGAAGTCCCTTGGATTATTGGGGGAGACTTAAATATGATTGAAATATTGGAGGATAAAGCCGGTGGTTGTGACATGGGTTAGAAAGGGAATGAATTTTTTTTTGGTACAAAATGAAGAATATCCTCAAGTTGTTTAACCCCATAGAGGGGAAGAGAAATGAGAAAAGGAACATATGGTTTGCTTGGTACAATTTCTAGAAAGGAGAAAAAATGATCTATTGTAGGTTGGATAGATATTATGCTCATAAAGAAACATTCCAATTTGGCCAAGTGGATGGAACCAGCACTAGAGTTAAAGTTTCCCCTTGGACCTCTTAGATAATCACCCCATGACTATTAAAATTATCTTGGAAAATGAGCAATCCGCTCCTTCCAAGAAAGGCATAAATTCATGTTAAACACCAACTTGCTTGCTGATGGGGATTATTGTGATGCCATGAGAATAATAAGAGAAATTAATAAATGGATGCATAAAAGTTTCTCATGCATTGAAAAGTGGAATTCTAATGTTGAAGCTTGCAAAAATTTCTTCCAAACCATTGGGGAGAAGAGAGAAAAATACCTAAGGAGGAAAGAGAGCCTTCTCCAAGAGAATCTACTAAAATCCGAAAGGGAAATTCAAGAGCACCAAAAGAAATTTCTCTTGAACAAAGGAATAATCTCAATCAAAAGTGAGCCAAAGGAGTGTGAAAATTGTTAAGGATCAAGGGGTTAAGGTAAAGGGAAATAATGAACTAGGCTTCCCAAGGAGATAGAAGCTCAAAATACTTCTTCAATATGTTGAAAAGTAAGGAGGCAAAAAAAAAAAAACATGGTTTGGCATGACAAGAATTTGGTTAAGGATCCTAAAGAGATTTAGACCTGGTTCCTCCATTTCTATAAAAATATCTTTACCTCCGAGGGAAATAAAACTCTTAAACTTAAAGCCAGGGAAGGCTGCAAGGTGCTAATCCCCAAGAAAATCTCTGAGCAGGAGACTGAAATACTAAACAATCAATTTTTAGTAGATGAAATTAAAGAGGCAATCCTTGCCTTAAAAATGATAAGTCACTTGCGGTGGATGGAATCCCAATGAAATTCTATAAAAAGAGCATTGAATGGATAAGTTAGGACCTTCTTCAAGTATACATAGAGGCTACAAATTCTAGATCCCTAGGCAAGGAGATAAATAAACGTATAATAAAAATAATCCCCAAGGATGGAGATAGAGCCTTAATAAAGAATCAGAGGCCTATAACACTGCTCAATGTATCCTACTAGATATTTTCCAAGGCCATTGCCTTAAGATTAACCAAACTACTACCTAAGATAATCAACAACACTCAAACATGATTCATTAAGGGAATATACATTCTAGGAAACCTCCTAACAAGTTGGGAGGAAATGGAGTGGGCCAATTGCTCAGGTAAAAATATTCCTAATGTTGGTGGTGGATTTTAAGAAGCCATATGACAGAGTAGAATGACCATTCATCATGATAGTCATAGAATCTATGGAATCCCAAAAAGATTCTTCAAGATGATAAAAGCCTTGTTGAAGGATGTGAACGCAAAAATTAAGGTAAATGGGTCCCTATCTGAGGAGTTTGATCTCCAAAGATCCACAAGGAAGGGATGCTCCCTGACTCCCTCATTATTTGTTATAGCTATAGATGTGGTACATAATCCCTAAAGTCAATGGTCTCATCCTTCCTAACAAGGAGGAGTTGATCAACCTACAATTTGCAGATGATACAACTCTAATCTTAAGTATTGATAAGGATAATATAAGAAACCTAATGAAAAAATTTAGCCTCTTGGAGAAGGTGACAAGAGCAAGGATCTCTAAGGCTAAGTCAATTATGATAAGATGGTATGCAAAAAAAACTTGAATGGTTTGAAGAATTTTATTTACAATGGGGAGGCCTAAGAAATATTGTAAGATATTTGGGAATACCATTTGCAGTCAATCCCAACTTGAAATCTACATGTGGGAGTGGGTGAATAGAAAGATTGAAAAAAAACTAAAGGGTATGTGCATGATTTGATGGGCCAAAAAGTGGCGATATGATGGGTATGTGTAGGGTATGTGGTTGACAACTTTTTTTTTACCCAAAATTGATAGAACGAAAAGGGTTTTTAAAGGAGATTCTCAACTTTCCACCAATATAAATTATGCTTTACTTTGAATTTAATAAATAATTATTATTCATTTTCTATTTGAATTATGACTAAATTCCTAATTGATAGGCTGATTGAAAAACATCTATAGCTTTCAAATGGTATCACATTTTTTGAATCCAAAACATGCATCACATTCTATGCTTTGCATACTATAGGATTCAAAAAAATTGAATTTCATGAAGTTTTGACCAAGTTAAGGTGGTTAGACATACAATTTTTTTATTTTTAAAAAAATTTGTGATAAAAGATTGATAATTATTATTTAGTTGGAAAAAAATACAAAAGAATATGCATCACATTGGGACATGAGTCCTCTACTTATATCTAAAATCTTATAAAAAATATTATCATTTTATTGTGGTTAGGGTGGTCAGACACCTACTTCTTATTTTTTCCCAAAATTTAAGTGCTCATTGAAATTTCAAATTTTCGCTAAATAGATTTAAAAAAACCTAGTAGTTTAGAAATTACATTCAATTTGCTACAAATTCTATTCTTACATATTTTTGAAATAATATAGATAACTTATTCAAATTTTTACGTCAAGTAACCTAACTCTAATTTTTCTGAATTTTATCGCCACTCAAGGGCCTATTTTTTCCATGATGATCCTGCACATACCATAAAGGGGTGGAACAAGCAGTACCTCTCACTTGCTAGAAGGGTCCAAGTGTGTCAAAAAATTATTGCTTCCTATAATATCTATTATGCCTCAACTCAAATTTTCAATAGTTACCAAGTGGAAGAGATTCAAAAGGAAATCAGGAAGTTCCTCTGGTCAGATGACAGAGGCAACAAGAAGATGCATGTAATTAGATGGGACATGTTTGTTGCATGGATAAATAGATGGGTGGTCTTAGCCTAAAAAAATTGAGGCAACAAGGCACAACCCTGGCTGCTAAATGGATGTGCAAAGCCCTAATTGGTGATGAACAATGAAAAATATTAGTAAGAAATAACATTAGAATGGCTACACCAAAGAAAGCCAAATATTGGAATTTCTTGCCCCTTTGTGACTTAGTCTTTGGTAGATTTCCAATAGCCCCTGCTAGGTCCAAGTTATTTCGGAGTATATGGAAATCTTGGGAGATATGTAAAATATAGATGCTTAAGAATTGCCAAATTGAGGAAGAACTGAATAAAATATTCATGTCAAGATCTATATGGTGGAATGTGTACCATAATAACAAACCCTTGGCATTGCTTCAAGGGTGCTCTACTAAAGTATGGAATTATAAAGGTCTTTCCTCTTTCCAAAATATTGTAAATAATGGCCAGTTGAAAAGATGGGAAACCCTCAAGAGTGAGTTTGATTTACCTTGAACTCAAAAAAGGACCTATGATTTGATAAAAAAATGGTTTTACCTATTGTTAAGAATATTGATGATGATTATATTGTGTAGGAATGTGCATGGATGAAAGACAACTCCTTAATAAAACTAAAAGAAAAAGATATATATAGATTCCTTGGCAAGCCTTTGGATAGTGCTGCTTCCTTAAATTAGGGGTGGAAGGTGAACTTGAACAACAAAAAATAGAACCAAATGTTAAGTCGTAATTGGAATAGTACTATGGAACCCAAAAAAGTAGCATTCAAATGGCTATTAATGATACAAACACTACCTGATGTGGCCTCCAATAAAACCCCCTCATCTGTAATATTTGTAAAAAATATGATACCTGTGATCGACAATGTAGTATAGGCCAACTACACTTGATCCATGAGGATTCAAAGCATATTTAAGCCACTATGCATCAGTCCCAATAAGATCATTCAATGTAAACTAAGCTAAGAAGCCATTAAAACTAACATATTAAAATACAAAAGCTTCACAAACATCTATTCTAAGCCATTGAAACTTATCCTATTGGGGGAGTGGTGTCACATTGATGTGGAATGACGACCATTTCCAAATCCCTTTGATAATAAGCTTGTTTCAATCAATTCTATTGAAGAGAATTGAAGAAACCAATGAAAGATGTGTTGTAAAACATGACAAAAGCTATTTTAACATGATAGAAAGCTAAGATGATTGATATGGGTGTATGCAAAACTATTCTAAATGTATGCAAGATTCAAAATATTAAAACCTTAATTTCAAAATATACTAAATGGATGCAACTAAGTTACCATGGAAGCCATTAATGGAAGCTCTAAGCTAATAATGCAAGATTTAAACTAAAATGCCTTTTAAAACACAAAATATGGATGCAAGATGATATTTAATCAAGGGATTACATTCATCCAAACAAACACACTTTCAAAACTTACACAAGAAGTCTTGTTGAAAGTTTGTTTGAAAAAAAGGAATATTCTCTTTTTCAAATGAGTGAAAAGGGAAAGAACATTCCATGTGAATATTCTCCTTTTGGAGGAAAATTAGTCATTTAGCTAATTAAATCCAAATTTTAATGTGCAAAGGGGAAGGAATATTCCACGAGAATACTCCTTTTTGGAGGAATGTGCAAAGGAAGAATATTCCCTTGCAAGTGGGAGGATTAGATTAATTAGTAATTTGATAATTAAAACAAAGTTTTAATTATGAAAATTAGGGGAATTAAATGATATTCATTAAATAAATGATTTAATGAAAAAGGGAGGTGTGATATGATATTTAATTAAATAGCTTTAGGGTTATTTAATTAAATAAGAGGACTTAGGGATTAAATTAGGTAATTTGATTTATCCAATTTAACAAGATGAAAGGTTAGTGTAAGAGGGGGTGAATTAACCTAATTAGGTCAATTAGATTAATATATGAAAATGACATGATTAATTAAATAGCTAAGCTAATTTGATCAATCAAACAAAAAGATGATGGGTTTTAGGATGAAATGATGTTAGTATATTAGATTCAAGTGCATGATATCATTCAAGACATTTTTAAGTGTCTACATTTTTCCCCTCTTTGAAGTGAGGTACTTGTTACATTGGTTCAAAGATTGACACTTTTTATATTAAATTTTCTAATCAGATCAAAAAATAAAAAATTTCTAGTTTTTTGGATGCCCCACTATTGCCCCAACAGAAGGAATTAAGTTGGTTCCCTGCCCCCTCGGGAAATTGAGCTAAAATTTTGAATTTTGGGTTGATGTCTCAAAAAATGTTAAATATAGGTTCAGGTGCTAAAACTGGCCCTAGGATGCCAAAAATGGCCTTAGAAACACAAAAAATGGCACAAAATAGGCTACACAAAGTGGAAATAGGTAAAACAGGCCAAAACCCTAGCTTCTAGCTCAAATTAGGGAAAAACCCTAATTTTTAGGCTTAAATAGGTGAGAAGGGCTACACTTCCAATTCATTTGTGCATTCATCCCTTAGAGATTTGTGCATTTGGAGCTCTAAAACCTTGGCGAGATGGTTCACCGTGTGCTTCCTCTTCACCTTTTGGAGCGAGTTCAAGAGTACCAGTGCTGAGCAGATGCAGGATCCCGGTTATGTGATTCAAAACTTGCCTTGATTTTCTCATTTAGGTGCATTTAATAGCATGTCATAACTAGGGTTTTTAGGGTGTCACAATATAGCAACACACAAGAGGCATCAAAAGTGTCACTATTGATTTTATAGCGACACACCTTATGTTTAGTAGTGCACCATAATTTTTTGCTCTAGTGAGGCTTTTGATTTAGGTGTTGCAAGTTTAATACAGTGACGCATAGGATTTTGAGGTTGAGTGATGCTAAAACATAGTGGGTGACACACATAGAATATGGCGATGCACTCACATTTTTAACTATAGCGACACATACCAATGCCGATTTACTATTGAGCGTAGCAACGTGATTTGCCAAATTGGCGATGCACCCCCCAAATTGATACACTGATGCACACCAAAATAGTGATGCTATTGATTTTAGTGACACTTTTGATGTTTTTGGATGAAAAGTCTCAGATTTTGATCAGTTTTCCAACTTTTTGGAAAATTGATGCTGTGTGTGCGATGCGTGCAGGAGGATCCTCTATCATTGATATCGTGAGAGCAGTGTTTCGACATTTTTGCAGCAACTAGAGACTTTTATGACTTAGAGGTGGAGCAATTGGGGATGTCAGAACTAGGTGTCATCGTGTTCATGCCAGAGGTTTGGACCCACCTTTCCATGATGATGACATTGATTTAGAGGTGGCACAATGAGACCTCTTCGTTTCACTTGCCCATTGGTGAGGCAATCGTCACACTTGAGGACGTGTGGCGCATACTGTGATTGAAGATTCATGGAGAGTGTGTCATATATGACACAAATGTCGAGAGAGACACATGTTTCTCCCTTCTTCATAGACATCAAATTATATTGGTGAGCTTGTAGATAGATCTTGGTCTATGTTGTGGGTGGGTGGCCATTTTCAGATTGTTCATGGCTGCACTGATTTTTGGAGTGATTGCCCCCAACTGACGGGGTAGAGGTTTTAGTCCCAACTAGGGAGTAGCATGGGAGGGGATGATCAAGAGGACCATTATGTATACATGGGGTCCAATTCTACTTGCATCCTTGTACCATGACATGCATTGGGCGATGTATTGTGAGGGCAGGAGCATTAGGGCAGGTGCCTCATTGCTCCACATTTGGGCATATGAGCATATTGCAATTTTGAGGCCTTTGGTTGTTCTAGCAGACATTTAGGAGGATGATCCCATCATCGTCAGGTACAGGGTTTCGATGAATTTGTAGTACATAGGCCCTACAGGTCTACCATATTGGCGTAGGGTCATTGATGACATGACCATTTTCAGATGGAGGCCATGGTTGCAAGTTCCAACATGGTATGATGACTAGCAACAACTGTATTTTGCTCGGTATACTTGCTATATCTCTAGGGGAGAGAGCATACGATGATAGAGCGATACCTTCCAGACTGCATGGCTAGACAATTTGGGGAGGTATAGGATGTACCTCCTCAGGATTACACAATAGTCTTTGCTAGATTGTAGAGAGAGGTTCAGTGGGGAGCCTAGATTGACCCCATTGTGTTGGTCGATGGGTTCAGACAACTTGTTCCTCAATCATGGGCTTATGATCAGGGAATACCAGATGTAGGCATGACGCCATGATACAATGCATGGTTTAGGCTATCTGTGTGGTTGACAGACCCAATGGGGGAATACCCTGGAGGCAGAGGTAGAGGTAGAGGCTGAGATGGAGGCTAGGATGGAGGCAGAGATAGGGGCCGAGGCAGAGGGTAGGATCAACTAGAGAAATATAGGGCATAGGTTCCAGGGGATGGGAATCAACAACAACTAGATTAGGGTCACTATGGACATGTTCTGGGGGCACCACCATAGGCATATGCATAGGTATAGGAATGGATACAGGCTCTCACAATAGAGAGAGATCAACTGCAGGTGGAGAGGGATCAATTGTAGTAGCAGCTATAAGACATGACTTCCTAGAGAGATCACAATGTTTAGTTACAACAACAACTAGACTTACAACTGACCCAATAGATTGGGTGGAGGCAACAACTCGAGGCAGCGATAGCAACTGCTCAAGGATAGATAGTTTCAACATAGATGTACAGAGAGGCTGTCATAGAAGCGACATGCTATAGGATGCATTATCACAAAGATGTTCCTTAGGTGATGAGGCAACCTGATTTTTCACAGAGGAGTGAGGAACATCCTAGGGTTGAGGATCAACCATCAGTTAGAGAGGAGTCAAGGAACCACCAGGGCTAGCTATTTTTGTATACACATTTTTGATTATTTTCCCAATTATTCATATAGATATACATTCATGGGCTCTTTTTTGACAGCCTCATGGATATTGTATTTGTGATTGATATACACATACACTAATTCAGATATTGTACCATGACAATCATTTCTTGATATATATATGAGATGATTCAAATTCAATATGATGTACTTTTTTTCATGCTTTATGAATGTATGGATGCATATGATATGATGTGATGTTATGTTAATGCGCTATGATTATGTATGGATGCAGCGTGATGAATGCACTTCTTTTATTTATGTTGATGGAATATGTGATGTAATGTTTATGATATGCGATGCAATGCAATGAATGTGTTACCTTTTTTTTAGTATCTTTCTATGATATGTTATAAGATGAATACTATGATATGCCATGGTATGTAGATGATATGCATGATGTATAAATGGATGCATTTCTTTTTGTGTATTTTTCTCATGCCATTTATGATTTATACATTTATGATGCTTATAGTATGGTTGTTTATGAATGATCATGATATGGATGCAATGAATGATAATGCAATGTACTAAGATGCTTAAAAGAACAAATCTATATTACTCAAAACAACTTAAATGATGATGATGATGCAATGGATTATGCTTGCCATTATTATGATATACTGTGGTAATGCGAGATGTATGCATGCTAATGATTTTGTGGATGCAAGATGGATGTATGATGATGTTTTTGTTGATTGTCATTATACCAGGTTAGCGTGGAAAAAGGTAGAAAAAACAAGATGATGTGACCATAGATTTTGAAGATTGATTCAATGAGTCTAACAGTCCATGATCCACTAAGAATTTATTAGATATGGTGATGAGATGGATGATTTTGCTCATATCTTGGGATCAAGATTTTTTGTCATTCCTTATGTTTGATATAACACATAAATGATGCATCCTAGTATTGATAACTAGGATGATGTTGTATTTGGTGTAATGGAATTTGACACTACAAACAGATATGATAGTTCTTTTTCACATCTTGACATATAGAAACCTCGTTGGAATATGGTTTAGAATCTTAGAATACATCGGACCAAAGCATACACTATAGTCAACAATCTACTCCAAACAACCTCCCTACACACTACACAAGTATGCACCAAGATTATTTTGCAAGAATACCCACAAGAACAAAAAATGAAAGATAATGATCGATGCCCCATTCCTTTCTCTCTAAATTGTTGAGACATCATCAAGAGGTCCTCATAATGGGTCATTAAGATAAATTATAAGAAAAGATCAAAGACAAACAATTAGTGTTATCTATATTTATTACCAGTTTAATATAGATAAGGTGATTTTTGATACTGATGCCCATTGTAGAAAGGATACATCCTAGAACATGTTGATTAGGTGTTTTGATTAAGAATAATTTGTGATAAGAAATTGATACAAATTTCACTGACCCATTTACCTATGACCCAAACTTTAGATTTTGACCTTTAAGTTCTCACTTTACGACTTGCGATACTTTCTTTCTACTTATTTTTCCAAAGTTTGAAGATGATGTTTGGTTTATTATGGATGAAGGTTTATTGTGGGTGAAAGCGAAATGGGATGAATGGTTATGTATTTTTTGGAATATTTCAATGTTTTTGATGTTTTGAAAATGTTTTGAGGCTTTTTTTGGTCTTTTTGAAAGTTTATGTGAATGTTAATGATTTTTGGTTATTTGAGGTTGTTTAGGGTTTTTCAAATTTCAAATATTTTTGGATTTTATAAGTTTTTCGACCAAGAACCTAATCTAAAAGACTATCCTAGGGGCCTCAGGGGCTTATCAAAGATGATCCTTTCCTACGTTATATATGTAGAGACCATGTAGTTCGACTGACTTGACTTATTGCTGAGATTTGAACATTTGATGGATTGCCAATTTATTATGATAGACTCCTAAAGATTGACCTAGGGTGTCTCGGGGGCACATCAATGATGGAATTTACTATGTTCAAGCTAAGAGATTTGTAGTTCAACATGATACTATTTTTGGATTTTTGATGTTTTGACCTTTTTAGGGATTTTGATGTGTTTTAGATGTTTTGGATTTTTGACTTTACAATTTTTTATTGTTTTTGGATTTTAGTTGTATAGGATTTGGATGTTTTAGGATTTTAGCTGTATAGGATTTGGATGTTTTTGGATTTTAGCTGAGATTTTATGAATGGTTTTGGGATTTTTGATGAGATTTTGAAATAACCTTAAGATATACAAGAACCTGAGCCAATCCATAAGGAATTTCCCCCAGTGTGACACAATAGACTACCTCGATATAAGCAAGCCAAGATAACCTTATGAATATGATAAGTAGTACAAAATGGGATACAATACTTCACAACATCAAGCTATGATACAAACATAGAGGGGTGACGGAATAAATAGGATGAATGATGCGATGGATGGATGTGATGCAAATAATGATAGGATAAAGAGCCAAAGAATAGATGGAGGTTCTTTATTTATGCAAGTTACCTATTTGCCAGGTTTTCACCAAGGTACTTGACCAAAGTGCCACTGAAGTGGTTTTCACTAGAGGACAATTTTTTTTTTACTATTTTCAATCCTTTTTCTTAATTTTTTAGATTTTTGATCATTTTTTATTTTTGTATCTTTTGAGATCTACACCCTTCAAGCCTAGGCATAATTTTTTTAAAGATGTAGGCTGTTGGTCAGTTCTTGCAAGGGTTCACCTTTAAACATTGATAATTGATATGCTCATGATCCATAGCTTGTTGTGACGAAAAATGGGCCTAACCAGTTAGGTTCAAACTTTCCTTTACTATCCTGAACTTGAAGATTTTTTTGATTCTATTTTAGGACAAGATCCCCTACCTAGAAAGGTCGACTCTTGATCTTCTTGTTATAGCTTCATTTTAGTCAGTTTTGATATACTTGCAAGTGATTAAGGGCATCAAGATGATGTTCATCCAAGAATTCTAGCTCATTTAGCCAAGATACTTTGTACTCTTCATCAGTGATCAAAATTTTCAATGACACTTGCAGTGAGGGAAGCTTGACCTCGATAAGAAAGATGGCTTCTGATCCATAGACCAAGGAGAATGGGGTTGCACCTGTAGGCGTGTAGATACTAGTTTGATAGGCCCAAAGGGTGAGATTTAACTGTAGATGCAAGTCACGACCAACTTCATTGATCATTTTCTTTAGGATTTTTAGAATGGTCTTGTTTGTAGCCTCATCTTGACTATTTCCCTAAGGGTAATAAAAGGTAGAGAATTAATGTTGGATGTTGAATTTTGACATAGCTCTTTCACATCTTGATTCAGAAGGATGTTTCGTTGTCTAAAGTAAGGACTTGTGGAACTTCATAATGGTAGATAAGGTAATTCAAGATAAATTTGGAAATTTACTTCCCTATTATGTAGGTCATAGGAATGGCTTTGACCCACTTGGTAAAGTATTCGGTGGCTGTTATGGTGAACTTTTGGCCATTAGATGAGGTGGGAGTGATTTTTCCTATGAGGTCAAGTCCCCACTACAAGAAAGGCCAAGGTGTGACCATTGGTTGTAACTCTTGAGCTAGAGCATGAATAAGATCTCCATGCTGTTGATACTAGACACACTTTTGCACGTACTAATGGGCTTCTATTTCAATGGTTGGCTAGTGGTACCCTGTCCTCAATAGTTTCTTAGCTAAAGTCATACCACTAGAATGGGAACCACATATGCCATCATGTACTTCCATTAAGGTGGTCAAGGATTCCTCTTGGTCGAGACATCATAGTAATGTCCCCTCAACGCTTTGACGGTATAAGGTATCACCCAAATCACAAATCGGGATGCCTTTTTAATAAAGGTCTTCTTAAGGTTGGAGGTGATATTGGATGGGAGGGTTCCTTTGCTAAGGTAGATGAATCTATCATGATACCAATGGGAACTAGGACCAACAATTACACACACAAACTCAAATTTTGGGATTTCGAAAGCTGGTACGAGAAGTTGCTCTACCAAGAATTTGCATTGAAGGATGTTGTGCGACATATCTAACAATGATCCAATTGTTTCCATAGCATTTTCTGCTTGATTTTTCATGTGAGGAATCTTCTAAAAATTATGTCTATGAAAAAGTACTTGATACTTTCTACCATCTTCTTATAAGGAGTAAGCTTATCATCCTTAGTCTGGTAGTCGTCATTGACTTGATTGATAACCAGTTGTGAATCCCCATAGAATTTCATCACCCCTTAAGCTATCAAGTATGATAAGCTTACTCAACTATAAGAAGCACCCAAGATATCCTTAGATTGGTTATCAGGGCTTCATACTCAACTATATTATTAGTACATGGAAATGATAGCCTGTATGACTTTGGAATACAATCACCTTGAGGGGTGATAAAAAGAATACCCACCCCTTATTATTACATGGAAATGATAGCCTGTATGACTTTGGAATAAAATCACCTTGAGGGGTGATAAAAATAATACCCACTCCTTATCCATGTTGGGAGTAAGCTTCTTCTATTTCCACATTGACTAGAGTGGCCTTTTCTGCTAGCACTCCCAACTTCTCTAGATGCATTGCACTAAGGGGGAGATTGAATCCCTCATCCTTGGGTTCCTTAGAGAAGTTTTCACCATCAAATGCGTCCTTTATTTTTACTATTTTAGGATTAGAAAGTGCCACAGTGTGGTTTTCACTCAAAGATCTACATGTTATTTGTATGTCATCAATTTTGTGATTGAAGGATTCAATCGTCTTCCCGTAGTACGCCCCTATGTCTAGCTCTATATCAAAACCAACTTTATGATTTTACCATGGTAAGTTTTCAAGGAGTCCCATGAATTTTGAGATCACTTCGTTGTTTTCAAATAAATCTATAATTGTTGGTCCTCGTTGGTCCTAGTCAATGTGTTGGGGAAATACTAGGCTTATTTCCATGGTTTGGTCATTTGGGGTGAAAGATGTTGTGGATATCATGAATAGAGAGTTATTCTCAAATAGATTAGCAACATCAAGGGGCAAGTCATCTAGGGTAGGATCACACAATGTCGGTAACCAAGAGGAAGCCTCATCCCTTTTAGCAGAAGTACCTTTGCCAAGAAGGGTAACCTTAGTAGTAGTACATCCTAAGCCAAGATTCTTTGGATGTTTCTCAAGAACAATGGGTTCTAGCAACCATTGTCATTTTCCCCTAATTTATCATTCTTGTTATAGCCCATCCCTTCATTAGCTGCAAGAATTTATTGTCATCTTCCATTGGAAGAACAAGGATAGGTCGGTCATCCTGATAGAGTAGTTTAGAGACATCCTCCTCATTGACATCTTCTTTGTTCAAATCCCCCCACTTGGTGAAGGTAGTAGCTGCCATCTTTATTGTTTTGGTCACCTAGTTGATGGGTGTGGGTTTCCCATGAGATTTGGGAGAAAGAGGTAGTTCTCCCAATACAAAAGTATCCTTCGTTAGTTTATACTTTCCACAACCATCATCCTGGATCATTGCTTTGATGTTGGGAATGTTCTGCATAATGGGTGTTTTTGTTTTTGAGGTAGATGCAAGGGATGATGGGTCAGCAAATGAGGAAGATGGTGTAGGTCCTTCATCATTTTTAGGGATTTGGGTGATTTTGTAAAAGTTTGCCTCAAGGTTCTTGCAGTAGTAAAAAGGCTCAAGATCTCCATGGATAGTAACTTCTCTATCCTCAAAAGGAAACTTTACACATTGGTGATAGGTTGAAGCTACAAATTTTAGGGCATGGATCCATAGTCGATCAAGCAAGATATTGTAGGGGAGATCAAGGTATAAAACTTGGCATGTAGTTTCTACAATGATGGGTCCCACTTGGATGGGTAGTGTGATGATTCCTTGTGATACCTGCTCTTGATCATCATATGCTTTGATGGTTGTACTCTTTGATTTCTCAATAACATCTTCTGAATAACCCAAGTTCTTGATCAATTGAAGGGTGAAAATTTTTAGACTACCACCTCCATCTACTAAGACTCTTTTAACCTTGTTTTTATGAATAATGACCTCAAGGTGAAAAGCAAAGTTATGAGATGGTTGTGATGGTAGGTCTTGCTCCGAGAAGGTGAGAAGAAGAGGGATAGTGATATTCCCTACCATAGCTTGAAATTGTTCTGTATTGATATCCTTGGGGATAGATGATGTAGATAAAGCATTCTTTAAGATTTCCCTATGTTCCGGGGATAGCCTTAATAATTCCAAGATAGAGATCTATGCGGGGGTCTTCTTAAGCTGATTTAGGAGACTGTATTTGCTAGGGTTTGATGTTGGAAAAGTAGGTTGTGTCCTAGAGTGAGATGGGACTCCTTGGATGAGGACTTTTCCACATTGTGTGTTGACTCCACACTCCGCACTAGGCCCTTTGATGTCGACAATGGTGATGAAACTATCATAGGAAGTGACTACATTGGAATTGACACGCTACATGTTTGTGTAATCCTTACCTTTTCTATTGTCATTTCCTTTGCTATGATCTAGCAATGGGTTCTTGTATATCTTGAGATCCTGATTACCAGTTGGTACTTCAATAGATATGTCTCTATTATATAAGGTATTGGATAAAATTTTTAAGCCTCATGTAGTTCGATGTCTTGTGTCCCTTAATTTTGTGAAAATCACAAAGATAATTTTCATTGTACCAAGGTGGTTTATCCTGTGGTTCTTGGTAGTTTTCAAAATTGGGAGGTGTTATCAAGTTTGAATCTACTAGTTTCTTCATGATGGTTTCAATAGGTTTTGAAAACTATGTGTATTTGCATTTAGGATAATTGTTCCTGTTGGGAGTTTTTCGTTGTGTTTTGATGTTATTGACTTGATTATTTTGTGATGGTGTGGTTTGTTGAACAGTTGGTTGAGCGTTAGCTATTTGATTGGTGTTTGGACTAGGATCACTTACGACCACCTTAGCATCTACCATGCCATCATTCATCATGCTCTTGTTCTTAGCCCAGACTCAAGGCTTGTCATTTGAATTGGTTGATGGGTGATTGTCTTTGTATACTTGAGTATTTCCCTATGAGATTAGAGCTCTCTTGATGTTAAGGGCTTTAGGGACAAGATTTTCATAAGAGGTAATGCACTGCATCTTCAAGTGGAAGGATAGATCTAGATCTACATTTTCTATGATGATCCCCACTTATTCATCGAGAATGAGCCATTTTCTTTTACTAGCTCTTTGTCTCCAGTGTTGTAAGAAATTGGTGAAAGATTCTCCTTTTTATTGCTTAAGAGTATATAAATCTTCTAAGCTTATGTACATGTCGAGATTAAAGGAAAAGTTATCTATGAATCTATCAATGATTTCTTGGAAGGTTTTGATACCTGAAGGTAACTGAGAAAACTAGTTGATGACTGGGCTTGTCAATCTTCATGGAAAAAGGCACATCAAATAGGACTCATTGTAGGTGACCTCCATACACATGATGTTAAAATATTTGATGTGGTCCATAGGACTTCCTCTCCCTTTGTATTTATCGAATTTGGGGACTTCAAAACTAGGAAGGAACAATACCATTGAGATGTTTCGATCGAAGGGATATGGGCATAGGTTTTGTTCTGTTTGGGGCTTCTTCATTTTTTCCATCCAGATATCTTTCATTTCTTGTGTTAACGCTTTAAGTTGCAATGCTACATTGTCTTGGGGATTTGGTGGAGGAACATATGTTGCATATTGTGGGATGGCAGATGTATTGTATGTAGGATTCTGATATGATAGGGTGTTGTATGGTATGGTGGTGTGGGATATTGTGATGGTGATGGTGGCGAAGGTGTATATGTCCCTAACATGTTTGGGTGGATGATGTTTTGTTGAGGGTTATAGTATAAACCCTATTGTTGTTTTTGTGTGAGAAATTATTATTTTTGGGCATACTGTTGAGCTTGATGTTGGGATTATTATTGTTATTGTGCTACTCCAGGGATTCTTGTTGTGCTTCTAAGGCTGCTTGGTGTGTTTGTTGTTGTTGTTTGGCCACTAGGGGTTGATGTTGGGCTTGCTATTGTTGTGCTGCTAAGGCTACTTGTTGTTGTTGTTGTTGTGCTACTAAGGATGCTTGCTGTTGTTGCTATGCTGCTTGCTATTGTTGCTATTGTTGGATGACTTGCTGATAAGCCTATTGTGCTTGCTATAGAGCTAAGGATTGTGCTTGCAATGTAGGATCGGTTGGCTGTTGGGACATCTGTGATGGTTTTTGGGTGTTTATGTTTTTCATGGGTTGTGGGTTTTGGATGAGAGGTTGGGAGTTTCCTTGGTTTATCATTCCTTGTAATATGGTGGATTGGGATGGAGGAATGTAAGTTTGAGATCCCATTTGATTTTTCATGATGAGAGGGACTGAGGGGAAAGATGCTGATGATACCATTAAGTATTATGATGGTAATGACACATTAGGACCTTGAGTCCATTGATTGAAATGGTTCCCTTGACTGATGCTTTTGGGATTTCCTTGTGTTTGGGATGTGGCAAAGGTATTATCTTGGTTGATGGGGTTTGTGACCAAGGGGTTGTTTTGATTTGGGTTGATGGCAGATGGGATAGATGTGTTTTGGATAGCCGTTGAGTTGGATGCATTAATGGGAGGATTGGATGAAGATGGACCATGTTGCATTGAAGGTTGATTTTGCATAAGGGTGTTGACATGCCCTTTTGGGTATATTTGAGAAACTTGGCCCACACTACCTTGCATGATGTGTGGCACACTTGTGGTACTTTTGAGGATGGATGTAGATAGGTTCCCTCAATATGTTGAGGTTGTCCTAGATTCATGAAGTGTAAGTGGTTTATGTTGATGTAGAGGATTCTCAGGAATAGGAGGAAGACCAAATGTTGGTGTCCAAGTGGTTTTTTGAAATGGATTGGTGTTTAGGGTAGCCACAAATGTGTTTCTTTCCAATGGAAGAGTGTGGCCAAAGTCCTTAGCAAGATTAGTTGCAATACTAGGAATTGGTGTTTGATTTAGCCCCAACGATGGAGTCATTTGAATGGTGGATGAAGTCAAGCCTTGCATTAAGGGTTGCACAACAAAAGATGGGGAAATCAAAGCCACATTTTCTAATGCTTGATGTTATTGTTTGTATTCCATGATTTCTTCCTTAGTAAGACCAAATGTGTTGTTCATGATTCCTTCTATCTCATATGGTCCTGATGGAGAGGAGGCTTGTTGCAATGGGGTAACATGACCTCTTGAATCAAATTCTTGAGGATCAGTATCACTTAAAGTGAATGTGACTTTGGTTTTTTTCATGATTATCTTATGTTGTGATCTTGTCTTTACCATAAATTGTGGGTCACCTATGGGAGAATTATGTTGAGATTTGTAATGTTTAAACTCTCTAGTTGACTCAAATCTTGATAAAATGGATGCTCTAAGTATTTTTGGAGCAATTATGTGAGTGGGGGATGAAAAGATGAATGATGTAGAGAGTGATCTTTGCAAAATTTTTAGGAAAACACTTTTGATTGAAGGTTTGATTGTTTGATGTTGGGATAAAGGATGCTAATGAACTTGTGGATCATTAATGTAGACTTGTGACCTTCAAGATAAAATAGTCCACAAATGATAACTAACTTAACTAAGTGCATGGAAAAGGATTCATTTCACATAAAAAATAGCCAAGTTAGGGTTTGGATTGATAGATGTCTAAGTCCAAAGTGTTGGTGTGTTCAAAAGTTTGCAAAGTTTGGTGAAGTGAAGGATGAATGAAATGTTTGACCCAATGTTGACCTAGAGTGAACCTTTGTTTTGCAAGATGAAGGTGGTGAGAAACATGCTAGACCTCTAAAGTGTTCAAACCCTTAGGAATCTATTATTAATGAGTTCTTGTGAAATGTGTAGATTTGGTTCATCCATGAAATAGCGTAGAAAATGTCTCCTTATTGATCTATCTCAATTGCGGTGATCACTTAAGATACATCTCCAAATATACTTTGAACTATGATGCCTAAGTTTGAAATAGTGACATATAGACCTTCTCTTGGGGATTTTGATTTTATGAGAGAT
>VDFB02193867.1:498012490-498072496 GCA_007258455.2 Sequoia sempervirens | reverse complement strand
CTAGAAAGGTCGACTCTTGATCTTCTTGTTATAGCTTCATTTTAGTCAGTTTTGATATACTTGCAAGTGATTAAGGGCATCAAGATGATGTTCATCCAAGAATTCTAGCTCATTTAGCCAAGATACTTTGTACTCTTCATCAGTGATCAAAATTTTCAATGACACTTGCAGTGAGGGAAGCTTGACCTCGATAAGAAAGATGGCTTCTGATCCATAGACCAAGGAGAATGGGGTTGCACCTGTAGGCGTGTAGATACTAGTTTGATAGGCCCAAAGGGTGAGATTTAACTGTAGATGCAAGTCACGACCAACTTCATTGATCATTTTCTTTAGGATTTTTAGAATGGTCTTGTTTGTAGCCTCATCTTGACTATTTCCCTAAGGGTAATAAAAGGTAGAGAATTAATGTTGGATGTTGAATTTTGACATAGCTCTTTCACATCTTGATTCAGAAGGATGTTTCGTTGTCTAAAGTAAGGACTTGTGGAACTTCATAATGGTAGATAAGGTAATTCAAGATAAATTTGGAAATTTACTTCCCTATTATGTAGGTCATAGGAATGGCTTTGACCCACTTGGTAAAGTATTCGGTGGCTGTTATGGTGAACTTTTGGCCATTAGATGAGGTGGGAGTGATTTTTCCTATGAGGTCAAGTCCCCACTACAAGAAAGGCCAAGGTGTGACCATTGGTTGTAACTCTTGAGCTAGAGCATGAATAAGATCTCCATGCTGTTGATACTAGACACACTTTTGCACGTACTAATGGGCTTCTATTTCAATGGTTGGCTAGTGGTACCCTGTCCTCAATAGTTTCTTAGCTAAAGTCATACCACTAGAATGGGAACCACATATGCCATCATGTACTTCCATTAAGGTGGTCAAGGATTCCTCTTGGTCGAGACATCATAGTAATGTCCCCTCAACGCTTTGACGGTATAAGGTATCACCCAAATCACAAATCGGGATGCCTTTTTAATAAAGGTCTTCTTAAGGTTGGAGGTGATATTGGATGGGAGGGTTCCTTTGCTAAGGTAGATGAATCTATCATGATACCAATGGGAACTAGGACCAACAATTACACACACAAACTCAAATTTTGGGATTTCGAAAGCTGGTACGAGAAGTTGCTCTACCAAGAATTTGCATTGAAGGATGTTGTGCGACATATCTAACAATGATCCAATTGTTTCCATAGCATTTTCTGCTTGATTTTTCATGTGAGGAATCTTCTAAAAATTATGTCTATGAAAAAGTACTTGATACTTTCTACCATCTTCTTATAAGGAGTAAGCTTATCATCCTTAGTCTGGTAGTCGTCATTGACTTGATTGATAACCAGTTGTGAATCCCCATAGAATTTCATCACCCCTTAAGCTATCAAGTATGATAAGCTTACTCAACTATAAGAAGCACCCAAGATATCCTTAGATTGGTTATCAGGGCTTCATACTCAACTATATTATTAGTACATGGAAATGATAGCCTGTATGACTTTGGAATACAATCACCTTGAGGGGTGATAAAAAGAATACCCACCCCTTATTATTACATGGAAATGATAGCCTGTATGACTTTGGAATAAAATCACCTTGAGGGGTGATAAAAATAATACCCACTCCTTATCCATGTTGGGAGTAAGCTTCTTCTATTTCCACATTGACTAGAGTGGCCTTTTCTGCTAGCACTCCCAACTTCTCTAGATGCATTGCACTAAGGGGGAGATTGAATCCCTCATCCTTGGGTTCCTTAGAGAAGTTTTCACCATCAAATGCGTCCTTTATTTTTACTATTTTAGGATTAGAAAGTGCCACAGTGTGGTTTTCACTCAAAGATCTACATGTTATTTGTATGTCATCAATTTTGTGATTGAAGGATTCAATCGTCTTCCCGTAGTACGCCCCTATGTCTAGCTCTATATCAAAACCAACTTTATGATTTTACCATGGTAAGTTTTCAAGGAGTCCCATGAATTTTGAGATCACTTCGTTGTTTTCAAATAAATCTATAATTGTTGGTCCTCGTTGGTCCTAGTCAATGTGTTGGGGAAATACTAGGCTTATTTCCATGGTTTGGTCATTTGGGGTGAAAGATGTTGTGGATATCATGAATAGAGAGTTATTCTCAAATAGATTAGCAACATCAAGGGGCAAGTCATCTAGGGTAGGATCACACAATGTCGGTAACCAAGAGGAAGCCTCATCCCTTTTAGCAGAAGTACCTTTGCCAAGAAGGGTAACCTTAGTAGTAGTACATCCTAAGCCAAGATTCTTTGGATGTTTCTCAAGAACAATGGGTTCTAGCAACCATTGTCATTTTCCCCTAATTTATCATTCTTGTTATAGCCCATCCCTTCATTAGCTGCAAGAATTTATTGTCATCTTCCATTGGAAGAACAAGGATAGGTCGGTCATCCTGATAGAGTAGTTTAGAGACATCCTCCTCATTGACATCTTCTTTGTTCAAATCCCCCCACTTGGTGAAGGTAGTAGCTGCCATCTTTATTGTTTTGGTCACCTAGTTGATGGGTGTGGGTTTCCCATGAGATTTGGGAGAAAGAGGTAGTTCTCCCAATACAAAAGTATCCTTCGTTAGTTTATACTTTCCACAACCATCATCCTGGATCATTGCTTTGATGTTGGGAATGTTCTGCATAATGGGTGTTTTTGTTTTTGAGGTAGATGCAAGGGATGATGGGTCAGCAAATGAGGAAGATGGTGTAGGTCCTTCATCATTTTTAGGGATTTGGGTGATTTTGTAAAAGTTTGCCTCAAGGTTCTTGCAGTAGTAAAAAGGCTCAAGATCTCCATGGATAGTAACTTCTCTATCCTCAAAAGGAAACTTTACACATTGGTGATAGGTTGAAGCTACAAATTTTAGGGCATGGATCCATAGTCGATCAAGCAAGATATTGTAGGGGAGATCAAGGTATAAAACTTGGCATGTAGTTTCTACAATGATGGGTCCCACTTGGATGGGTAGTGTGATGATTCCTTGTGATACCTGCTCTTGATCATCATATGCTTTGATGGTTGTACTCTTTGATTTCTCAATAACATCTTCTGAATAACCCAAGTTCTTGATCAATTGAAGGGTGAAAATTTTTAGACTACCACCTCCATCTACTAAGACTCTTTTAACCTTGTTTTTATGAATAATGACCTCAAGGTGAAAAGCAAAGTTATGAGATGGTTGTGATGGTAGGTCTTGCTCCGAGAAGGTGAGAAGAAGAGGGATAGTGATATTCCCTACCATAGCTTGAAATTGTTCTGTATTGATATCCTTGGGGATAGATGATGTAGATAAAGCATTCTTTAAGATTTCCCTATGTTCCGGGGATAGCCTTAATAATTCCAAGATAGAGATCTATGCGGGGGTCTTCTTAAGCTGATTTAGGAGACTGTATTTGCTAGGGTTTGATGTTGGAAAAGTAGGTTGTGTCCTAGAGTGAGATGGGACTCCTTGGATGAGGACTTTTCCACATTGTGTGTTGACTCCACACTCCGCACTAGGCCCTTTGATGTCGACAATGGTGATGAAACTATCATAGGAAGTGACTACATTGGAATTGACACGCTACATGTTTGTGTAATCCTTACCTTTTCTATTGTCATTTCCTTTGCTATGATCTAGCAATGGGTTCTTGTATATCTTGAGATCCTGATTACCAGTTGGTACTTCAATAGATATGTCTCTATTATATAAGGTATTGGATAAAATTTTTAAGCCTCATGTAGTTCGATGTCTTGTGTCCCTTAATTTTGTGAAAATCACAAAGATAATTTTCATTGTACCAAGGTGGTTTATCCTGTGGTTCTTGGTAGTTTTCAAAATTGGGAGGTGTTATCAAGTTTGAATCTACTAGTTTCTTCATGATGGTTTCAATAGGTTTTGAAAACTATGTGTATTTGCATTTAGGATAATTGTTCCTGTTGGGAGTTTTTCGTTGTGTTTTGATGTTATTGACTTGATTATTTTGTGATGGTGTGGTTTGTTGAACAGTTGGTTGAGCGTTAGCTATTTGATTGGTGTTTGGACTAGGATCACTTACGACCACCTTAGCATCTACCATGCCATCATTCATCATGCTCTTGTTCTTAGCCCAGACTCAAGGCTTGTCATTTGAATTGGTTGATGGGTGATTGTCTTTGTATACTTGAGTATTTCCCTATGAGATTAGAGCTCTCTTGATGTTAAGGGCTTTAGGGACAAGATTTTCATAAGAGGTAATGCACTGCATCTTCAAGTGGAAGGATAGATCTAGATCTACATTTTCTATGATGATCCCCACTTATTCATCGAGAATGAGCCATTTTCTTTTACTAGCTCTTTGTCTCCAGTGTTGTAAGAAATTGGTGAAAGATTCTCCTTTTTATTGCTTAAGAGTATATAAATCTTCTAAGCTTATGTACATGTCGAGATTAAAGGAAAAGTTATCTATGAATCTATCAATGATTTCTTGGAAGGTTTTGATACCTGAAGGTAACTGAGAAAACTAGTTGATGACTGGGCTTGTCAATCTTCATGGAAAAAGGCACATCAAATAGGACTCATTGTAGGTGACCTCCATACACATGATGTTAAAATATTTGATGTGGTCCATAGGACTTCCTCTCCCTTTGTATTTATCGAATTTGGGGACTTCAAAACTAGGAAGGAACAATACCATTGAGATGTTTCGATCGAAGGGATATGGGCATAGGTTTTGTTCTGTTTGGGGCTTCTTCATTTTTTCCATCCAGATATCTTTCATTTCTTGTGTTAACGCTTTAAGTTGCAATGCTACATTGTCTTGGGGATTTGGTGGAGGAACATATGTTGCATATTGTGGGATGGCAGATGTATTGTATGTAGGATTCTGATATGATAGGGTGTTGTATGGTATGGTGGTGTGGGATATTGTGATGGTGATGGTGGCGAAGGTGTATATGTCCCTAACATGTTTGGGTGGATGATGTTTTGTTGAGGGTTATAGTATAAACCCTATTGTTGTTTTTGTGTGAGAAATTATTATTTTTGGGCATACTGTTGAGCTTGATGTTGGGATTATTATTGTTATTGTGCTACTCCAGGGATTCTTGTTGTGCTTCTAAGGCTGCTTGGTGTGTTTGTTGTTGTTGTTTGGCCACTAGGGGTTGATGTTGGGCTTGCTATTGTTGTGCTGCTAAGGCTACTTGTTGTTGTTGTTGTTGTGCTACTAAGGATGCTTGCTGTTGTTGCTATGCTGCTTGCTATTGTTGCTATTGTTGGATGACTTGCTGATAAGCCTATTGTGCTTGCTATAGAGCTAAGGATTGTGCTTGCAATGTAGGATCGGTTGGCTGTTGGGACATCTGTGATGGTTTTTGGGTGTTTATGTTTTTCATGGGTTGTGGGTTTTGGATGAGAGGTTGGGAGTTTCCTTGGTTTATCATTCCTTGTAATATGGTGGATTGGGATGGAGGAATGTAAGTTTGAGATCCCATTTGATTTTTCATGATGAGAGGGACTGAGGGGAAAGATGCTGATGATACCATTAAGTATTATGATGGTAATGACACATTAGGACCTTGAGTCCATTGATTGAAATGGTTCCCTTGACTGATGCTTTTGGGATTTCCTTGTGTTTGGGATGTGGCAAAGGTATTATCTTGGTTGATGGGGTTTGTGACCAAGGGGTTGTTTTGATTTGGGTTGATGGCAGATGGGATAGATGTGTTTTGGATAGCCGTTGAGTTGGATGCATTAATGGGAGGATTGGATGAAGATGGACCATGTTGCATTGAAGGTTGATTTTGCATAAGGGTGTTGACATGCCCTTTTGGGTATATTTGAGAAACTTGGCCCACACTACCTTGCATGATGTGTGGCACACTTGTGGTACTTTTGAGGATGGATGTAGATAGGTTCCCTCAATATGTTGAGGTTGTCCTAGATTCATGAAGTGTAAGTGGTTTATGTTGATGTAGAGGATTCTCAGGAATAGGAGGAAGACCAAATGTTGGTGTCCAAGTGGTTTTTTGAAATGGATTGGTGTTTAGGGTAGCCACAAATGTGTTTCTTTCCAATGGAAGAGTGTGGCCAAAGTCCTTAGCAAGATTAGTTGCAATACTAGGAATTGGTGTTTGATTTAGCCCCAACGATGGAGTCATTTGAATGGTGGATGAAGTCAAGCCTTGCATTAAGGGTTGCACAACAAAAGATGGGGAAATCAAAGCCACATTTTCTAATGCTTGATGTTATTGTTTGTATTCCATGATTTCTTCCTTAGTAAGACCAAATGTGTTGTTCATGATTCCTTCTATCTCATATGGTCCTGATGGAGAGGAGGCTTGTTGCAATGGGGTAACATGACCTCTTGAATCAAATTCTTGAGGATCAGTATCACTTAAAGTGAATGTGACTTTGGTTTTTTTCATGATTATCTTATGTTGTGATCTTGTCTTTACCATAAATTGTGGGTCACCTATGGGAGAATTATGTTGAGATTTGTAATGTTTAAACTCTCTAGTTGACTCAAATCTTGATAAAATGGATGCTCTAAGTATTTTTGGAGCAATTATGTGAGTGGGGGATGAAAAGATGAATGATGTAGAGAGTGATCTTTGCAAAATTTTTAGGAAAACACTTTTGATTGAAGGTTTGATTGTTTGATGTTGGGATAAAGGATGCTAATGAACTTGTGGATCATTAATGTAGACTTGTGACCTTCAAGATAAAATAGTCCACAAATGATAACTAACTTAACTAAGTGCATGGAAAAGGATTCATTTCACATAAAAAATAGCCAAGTTAGGGTTTGGATTGATAGATGTCTAAGTCCAAAGTGTTGGTGTGTTCAAAAGTTTGCAAAGTTTGGTGAAGTGAAGGATGAATGAAATGTTTGACCCAATGTTGACCTAGAGTGAACCTTTGTTTTGCAAGATGAAGGTGGTGAGAAACATGCTAGACCTCTAAAGTGTTCAAACCCTTAGGAATCTATTATTAATGAGTTCTTGTGAAATGTGTAGATTTGGTTCATCCATGAAATAGCGTAGAAAATGTCTCCTTATTGATCTATCTCAATTGCGGTGATCACTTAAGATACATCTCCAAATATACTTTGAACTATGATGCCTAAGTTTGAAATAGTGACATATAGACCTTCTCTTGGGGATTTTGATTTTATGAGAGATCATTTAGAGAAGGACAAGATTGTGAAAAAGATGATATTTATTTCCATGTGGGAGGTGGTAATATGGGCCTTCCGACCACAATATCAACTTGTTCCTCTTGTTCATCTAAGATGTATGCTTCATTTCTCCATTGGATTGGTGTTTCCTTTGTTTCAAAAGCGAAGCTTCTCAAACTACTAATTATATCCATTTGTTCTCCTTCAATTAGTTCAAATTTTGGTTGAGTGATAATGGGTGTAAGGTTGGGTTGTTCAATTGGAGCGACTAGATGCCAAATGGTCATGCGGGGTTCAATTTATCTTACTTAAATAAGTTTCTTTTTACCACAAACACTTGTCTTACTTAAATTTCAAACTAAAAGTCCATGTCAAAAACATCATTCATCTCACAAGGTCCATTTTGTGAAAAGGATGAAGTTAGGGTCATAGTGTAAGAGAGGGGGATCAACCACGTCAAGGCCCCAAGTCAGAGAGAGCCAAGAGCGGAAGGATACCCTAACTTACCTCACTATAAAGGGGTGTTTTAAATGAGGGAGAAGAATGATGAGGAATATAAAGGCCTTCAATCACTTTGCAGACTCAAAATTTAGTTTGGGCTAGGTAAGTTGGTTTTTTTGGAGTTGGTACTGTGCCTCAAATAGCTCTCTGTCCAAGGATGATAGTGCAGTTCTGGGACGTCAACGCGACACATTGAAATCCGTACAACTAGAAAATAGTGAACATAGTAAAACTGGCAAAAATACCTACTAACAGCCTAGCTAGTTCAATCTAGATGGTAAAAATAGGATGAGAAAGTATGAAAAATAGATACTAAAATGATAAAGTAAATAGACAAGAACTAGGGTGACAAAGATAATCTCACAAAATTGCCTGTTCGCTAGCTAGCTCCAAATGCACACCCACCTACACACAAGAAAGAGGGGAAATTTGTTGGGGTTGTATAGGGGATTGCCTTAGTCAAACCCTCATTTTGGTTTTTCCACCTCCATGGAAAACCAAGTAGCAATGATGGAGAAATGTATGATAAAGAAGTATAGAAGGAACAAATGCAAATAACACTACAAAATAGTAAAGAGCTACTCAACCAAATCATAAAGGAGAGGAGTGAAACGTTACCACCTCCACCAAGAGCTCACTAGCCAATGATGGAGAAAGAAAGCCTGAACAATCACCAGAGCCTTGATTGCGATGAAGGGAGGTGTTGCAAAACCTCAAGCCTAGGCTGCTGCAATGGCTTGATTCACACTTGCTTTATTTAGTTGACAGAGTGTTGTGGCTGCAATGGAGTGTTGAGAATGCTTGAAGTGCTAAGAATCTATGAAGAAGGATGAAGTGAATGCTTGAAGATTGCAAAGAGAGATGAGTTGAATGAAGAATGGAATAATTTGAAGGAGAAGAGGGAAGAATTTTCCATTTTTGGGGTCGGTTGGTCGAAGAGGGATGTTACAAACCATTCCCAATAGGAAGTGTAATGCCTCTTCCAACTTCAGATGTAGGAATTTGTTAGGGATGCAACCGCAATGTGCCGATGTCCCCAACAAATATTCTTCTATCGATAGAACAGACAGATGCCAAGTGGAAGGAAGACAACTTGTTGATGTGGAATTTCACCTTTGGATTTGGTTTTCTAAGGTGAGGATGTGCAAAAGGGGAATTTGCGTAAAGGGTGAAAATTCACTCCTATACATTTTGGTCCCACTTTAGCGAGCACTAATACTGATGAGTGCTTTGGTAAAGTAGATCAAAGAGTGAATAGGGTTAGAAATTTATACGTAAATTGTCAAGGAAGCATATTGCAATCTGGCGAGATCGAAAGCACAGGGTAGGAAAATGAATCTATAGCCCTATAGAACTATGAAGCTGCAGAATGAAAGCGTCTTACAAGCTCGTAGACTTGCAAGGAGGTGATCCCCAAGATATCTCACATGAAGGAAGCCCCGAGAAGTAAGCGCCTTACAGGCCCATAGACCTGCAAGGAAGGTGTCCTCCAAGATCTCTCACATGAAGGAAACCCATAAAAAAAATCCTTACAGACCCACAGACCTGCAAGGAAGGTGTCCTCCGAGATCTCTCACATGAAGGAAACCCAAAAAAATCACCCTATAGACCCACAAACCTGCAAGGAAGGTGTCCTCCAAGATCTCTCACATGAAGGAAACCCAAAAAAAGTGCCTTATAGACATGCAAACCTTTAAGGAAGGTGTCCTCCAAGATCTCTCACATGAAGGAAACCTAGAAAAAATCACCTTACAGACCCACAAACTTGCAAGGAAGGTGTCCTCCAAGATCTCTCACATGAAGGAAACCTAAAAATAAGTGCATTACAAACTCACAGACCTACAAGGAAGGTGTCCTCCAAGATCTCTCACATGAAGGAAACCCAAAAAAGGCTCCTTACAGACCTCCAGACCTTCAAGGAAAGTGTCCTCCAAGATCTCTCACATAAAGGAAACCCCAGAAAGAGCGCCCTACAAAACTACAGACCTGCAAGGGAGCGACCCCCAAGATCTCTCGCATGGAGGAAGCTCAGAAGAAGCACCCTTCAGGCCCACATAATTGTAGGGAGGTATCCACCAAGATCTCTCACATGGAGGAAACCCAAGGAAGGGAGAATCCATAGAGTCAGAAAGTGGCTTCGCAGGTGCACTTGCAAAGCAACATGTTTACCCACAGATAGAACATGCCCGGAAGCGGCTACATAGGCAAGTAAGCACATAGTCATGCAAACCATCGATAGATTGGAAAAATGTCAAAGGCGTCCCTTGGGAACCCCATGTGAAGAGGGGTCCACTCAAGGGACATGTTGTTTGAAAGTGTGAAAGAGATGCGTTTTCTCAAATCAATTCATCATCAAGGAATCCTTTCAAAAGATGTTCACTTCATCAAGGAATTCAAAAGGAAGAAAATTCCCCCTTGTGAGGGGAAGGTCGAAGCTACTCCCTCCTCGAAGGAAAGGTCTCTAGTTATTCCTTTGCAAACCCATGGTGAAGGAAGCATGTCTCATTAGGGGTCCAAGTTGAGAATGCAATTCTTTGAAAAGTTTGCAAAGATTCTTGAGAAAAGATTCATTGGCAACGAATACATTTTCTGAAAATAAGAGTGTCATAGAAATGAAATTTTCACACATGAAAGGGACAACTCAAGCAAAGAAGAGAGAAAGATAAGAAAAGAGCGAAAGAGAGAAATAAGATAAATAATAAGAGACATAGGGGTGATCTGATATTTCGGGGTTAGAGTTGCTCATAAATAAATAAATATATATATAAGTATAATAATAGTATATAAAATAAATTGTCATCAACCCCCTACTATATCAGACCATGTGAAGAATGCACGAGAAGAAAAAGTAAAAATAAAAAATTGGGTCAACATGTAAGAGAAGCCTAAATTCCCCCAACGCTTTGTATCGTCCCCAATTTTGCCGAAAGTTGATCACAAACATGGAAAAATGATGATACAAATAGAAGAAGGTTTACGACAAAAAAAACACTCTTATATCCAGGCACCAACAAAGGTGACAAGGGTCATCTAGGAACACACATCATGATCACGGGGGAACACATCACAACATGCACACATCTAATCTAAAGATAAAGAAGAGGCCTCCCCCTAACATTGATCGACAAGGAGGTTGTCCACTTCCCACTCCAAATCATCATAAGGGGAAGGAGGAAGAGCTTGTAGTGGTGGGATGTTAAGATGAGGAGCTTATAATCCTCCCGTAACAAGGGATAAGGAAGAAGGCCCCACAAGGTCTCCTCCACTCGGTTCTTGTAGAGTTATAGTCAACAATTTCATGAAAATCACTGAAAAGGCTAGAACTTCATCCATAGAGTTAAACATGCACTTCACTGGAGTTCCATGTCATACCTCAATGGATGGGGAAAGCTGTGCTTGAGGTTCACTGCTAGACTCACCTAGTGACTCAGGAGTGATGACAAACTCAGGGGAAGTTGAGACTGGTTCTGTTACTAAAACAAAACAAGTCAGTGCGGGACCACCTTTTGGAGAAGGTGGGTTCATCTTATGTCCTCCATTACTGGAAGGACCACTCTCCACCTTCTGCTTCATTAGGGGATGTGAAATCCCCACAGATGAGACAAGAGGTGTGAAGGAAGAGGAGGAGAAAACCACAGTAGATACCACCAAATTATTCAACATATCTATGAGTTTCAGGAAAGGAGGGACATTTTGAAGGGACATCAATAAGGGTGACTCCACCAAAGGAATGATGAATACCTGCACCTTTTTGGGGTTAGGCGCATTCATACTTATAGCAGAAGTCAAAAGTGAGACCGAACTAGATTGAACAGAAGTAGAGGGAAGGAGAGAGAAGAACGCGACAGGAGGTCCTGAGATAGGGGCGATCAACTCCTTTTCCTTCTTCTGCAAAGTGGCTTGCTCAACTGTGAGGGCCTTTTATCAGTGCTTGTGCTTGCACACAAGGTAGTTTCTATGACTCTTCAAGCTAGAGACTAGAAGTTGTGAAGGAACATAAGGCTCCTGCTTAGCCATGGGAGTGTCCTCCATAGCTATTTCCAGCGGAGGATCAGACTTCCAGATGGGAGCAAGAGGAGTAGGTTGAGAGGCAGCGGGGGGAGTCAACTCTAATGCCTCGATAGCGGGACTCTTCCCATTAATTTCCTTGGGAGCAGTGCTAGGAGGTTGTAGAAGTCAAGACATAGAAGATTCCCATGGGGACCTTTCTTCCTACTATATCGAACAGGCCTAAGCTCCATGGGCAGAACAAGAAGCTCATACTCGGGATACTTGGATTTTTGCCAAGCGGGCACCATAGGATTCCCTCACAGATGTGGAATAGAGTTTGATTGCACCACAATAGGGAGAGAAGGAGCATCAGATTGAACAACATAAGAGGAAGGAGGATCTCGGGACCACTTCTCTTCTTCCCTTCTACGTGCCTTGGCAACATCACTTTCAAATTTTAAGCAAGCCCTATGTGAAACAACATAAGGCGATGGAGGGTATCTCACTCAGAATTAAGTGCCCTCTCTTTTAATTTTGATGTTTGATACAAGAGGTCCTTCCTAGGAAGAAGAGGACCAACGAGCGTAGGCTAAGAGTAATCCAAGGAGTAACTACCACGGGCAACCAACGGTTATAACCAGTGTCATGAATTACATGCACGAAACTCTCGTGGATAAATTTTAAAAATTTATACACAACTGAGGGTACTACATTCATAGCTACCAACTAGGGGATACCCAACTTCACTCTAAAGAGTTCAGATCTAGGGATTATGTCAAATAAAATATTCACAGATTTAGGTCCAGCCAAAACCAACAAGATGATACTACCCAAAGGAGGTATGGAAAGTCTGTCATGCTTGTGGATGGTGTTCATAGGTGCATTGTACCCATTTTTATGCAAAAATATGATTAGCATGATCTCCTCAGTTATAATGTTTACTTGAGATGTCAGATCAATGAGAACACTTGCTACGATGTTTTTGTTGATTCATGTAGGGATGTAGAGAGGAGATGGTTCCCTATAAAAACCAATCGGAAGATCCTATGAGGTGAAGGTTATGCTAGTATCACTTCTTATAGGCTGCATAGAGGGGATAGGTTGATGTAGGAAAGAGGCCATCACATGCAATAACGACACTCTCACAGGCCCCCCCAAAGGTTACAAGATAGGACACTGACCCAATTAAGGTTTCATTGCACAACACTTTTGAAACCTTCCAACTATGCCTGCTAGGGGTCGTAGGTTGGGTTGTAAGGTGAAGGCCCCACAACACTCACACCTACAACACTCCTAGAACATGAGGAAATAAAATTTTAGTATGACTAAATGGAACCAAAATGGTTCATGTCGGGTTCACCAAAAATGTAAGAGAGGGGTACCAACCATGTCAAGGCCCCAGGTCATGAAGATCCAAGAGTGAAAGGCTGCCCTAACTTACCTCATTCTAAAGGGGTTTTTTAAATGAGGGACAAGAATGATGAGGACTATAAAGTCCATCAATCACTCTATAGACCCAAATTTTAGTTTGGGCTAGGTGAGCTAGTTTTTTTTGGAGTCGGTACTGTGCCTAAAACAACTCTCTGTCCAAGGATGGAAATGCAGTTCTGGGATGTCAAAGTGGTGTGTTGACATTCGTACAACAATAAAATAGTGAACACAGTAAAACTACCAAAAAGACCTACTGACAGCCTAGCTAGTTCAATCTAGAAAGTAAAAACAGGATGATAAAGTATGCAAAATAGATACTAAAATGATAAAGTAAATAGACAAGAAATAGGGTGATGAAGATAATCTCACAAAAGTGCATGTTCACCAACTAGCTCCAAATGCACACCCACCTACACACAAGAAAGAGGGGAAATTTGTTGGGGCTGTATAGGGGCCTGCCTTAGTCAGACCCTTGTTTTGGTGTTTCCACCTCTACGAATAGCCAAGTAGCAACAATAGAGAAATGTATGATACAAAAGTATAGAAGGAAGGAATGCAAATAACACTACAAAACAATAAAGAGCTACTCAACCAAATCTTAAAGGAGAGGAGAAAAATGTTACCACCTCCACCAAGAGCTCACTAGCCAATGATAGAGAAAGAAATCTTGAACAATCACCACAACCTCGACTATGATGAAGGGAGGTGTTGCAAAAGCTCAAGCCCTTGCTGCAATGGCTTGCTTCACACTTGCTTTACAAAGTTGATAGAGTGTTGTGGCTGTAATGGAGTATTGAGAATGTTGGAAGTGCTAAGAAGCTATGAAGAAGGATGAAGTGAATGCTTGGAGATTGAAAAAAGAGATGAGTTGAATGAAGAATGGAAGTATTTAAAGAAGAGGGAATAATCTACCATTTTTGAGGTCGGTTGGTTGAAGAGGGACATTACAAACCATTCCCAATAGGAAGTGTAATGCCTCTGCTAGATTTAGACAAGAATCTGTCAGGGATGTAAGTGCAGACATCTCTGTGCCATGTGGGCATGCCTGACAAATATTCTTCTACCAACACAAAAAATAGATTCCAAGTGGAAGGAAGGCAGCTTGCTGATGTGGAATTTCGTCTTCAGATTTGGTTTTCTAAGGCAAGGATGTGTAAAAGGGGAATTTGCATAAAGGGTTCAAATTAGCTCCTATACACATAGTTACCTAGGTTAACTTTGGAAAGTATGGATTGAGATGTAAGAAAAAATATTTAGAAGTCTCTAAGAATAAATCCTTATAAGGAAAAGCATCAATATCAAGGTTTTTTCAAAGGGTATCCATACATAGACCGAAGGGTTTGAGATTTTGAAGACTTGTTGATGTTTGTTTGTAATTATTTTGGAACCAAGCAATTGTTAAACTGACTCACAAGAATTTATAATCCTAGGCAGATGAGGTACATATTTCTTAGTAGGATTACCATCATCCCCTAAGAGATGATTAATCCGTGAAGATGAAATGGAAAAATAGGCTATGTCAAGGAAATGTAACATCTTGACATGCCAAGGAAAATAGTCCCTTCCCTATTTTCTTTATTGCCTCAATCAAAAACTAGACATGGTAAGTAATTTCTTGGAATGGTGCTATTCCAATGCACTACCTTAAAATAAATTTCGAATTGGACTTGGTTAGCCACTATAAACAAGGATTTTAATGACCATATTCGGGATAAACTGGTGCTATACACACAATAATTTACTCAATTAAGAGGCCTCCCAACCCTAAGAAATATCTAATGTTTTAATGCATCACAAGGATACTAAGGGAGACATTCATCAATATAGGACAACCACAACCAGCTGGTTAATGAATTTAGTCACAACCAATTATTTATATAGCAGACCGAAATGAAAGCACTACTTGGGTTGTTCCCTCTCACAAGTTGGGAGGTAGGCCCTCTAAAGGTAACACATGTTTGAAGCATAAAATGATTTTCATCACTTGAGATTTCCAAAAGGCGCAAGGGGAGAGGATGGGCACTTCCAAGAAGAAAAGGTATACTTGTGTGTTTTGCTTCACCCAAGATCACATGAAGCACAAGGGGAGAGGATACACATAACAAGCATACTCAAGCAAATCAGACACATGCTCATTTTAACCTTGACAAGCATAATGAATTTGTTTTAAGCACCAAACAGAGTGTGGAGATCATTTTGTTCAATTTTAAACCAACAAGCATAATGATGTGAGGGTTCAGTTTTCACTAATTTGAACGTTCATTTTAAACCCAAAAGAAATCTAGTTTGGTCCTAAAACATGAAATAAAGCATCATAAATGGGTTATAATTGCCACATAAGTGTCGAAACACTTGTTAAAATTATAAAATAAAATGACAATATGCTCCTTCAATTCAAATTCTATTGTCCAAACCTACAAAACTAGTTAGCCTAAAAAACTAAAACGAGAAGTTAGAGACATGTTAGCAATTAGATGAAATCAAAAAATAAAAACACGTCAAAATTCAAGTTCAGTTTTTGTTTACTAATAAATAGCGATGCTGAAATCAATTGCATTGCTGTATTTCCATCAAATGCGTCACTATATTGAAAGTGAGTTGCTATATTGAAAAATTGAAGGTATTACTCTGCAGTAAACAGTGACATCAATAGCATCACCAAATAAAATGCATCGCTAAATAAAAATTTATGGCACGATGAAAAATAAGTTTAGCATTAGTATTTAAATCCCCATTGACAAAATTTAATAGTGCGTCGCCAAATCAATTATGTGTTGCTAAAATTGAACTGAACTGCGTCGTTGTATGGTGACACATCCCATATGCATTGGTGAATCTACAAATACAAGAAAAATGAGAATCTAAAGAGAAATTCATTAGATTGATTAGATCATACCCTCCTTCTAGCACCAAAATGTGACCGACAATGTACTATAGGCCAACTACACTTGAACCTCGAGGATTCAAAGCATACTTAAGCCACTATGCATCAGTCCCAATAAGATCATTCAATGTAAACTAAGCTAAGAAGCCATTAAAACTAACATATTAAAATATGAAAGATTTAGAAATATCTATTCTAATCCATTGAAACTTATCCTATTGGGGGAGTACTAGTGTCGCATTGATGTGGAATGGTGACCCTTTCTCAATCCCTTGGATAATGAGCTTGTTTTAATTGATTCTATTGAAGAGAATTGATGAAACCGATGAAAGATCTGTTGTAAAACATGATGAAAGATATTTTTCCATGATAAAAATCTAAGATGATTGATATGGGTGTATGCAAAGCTATTCTAAATGTATGCAAGATTGGGTGCTACCACAATAGTGTGTCTCAATTTTGGGATGTGCTGATTTTTTTTCTTGAAATCACTATTTTTAGAAAAAAACTAATGATTTATGTCTTGAGAGGCTCCATATAAAGGGTTTTAATTGAAGAGGGGTAGATAAGATCCCCTTAGATCAAACCCCCTTGGATAGAACCTCTCTAGTATTAATTCATACCTACAATGGAGTTTCCTTCGCACCTATCAAAATGCTGGAAAAAAATCGCTTTTTCTTTACCTTTTGAGGGATTAAATAATGTCATTTAAAATTTATATTTTTCAAGTTTGTATCCCTTGAAACAATATTTCCAATAATTATATAGATTTTATATATTTTCATTTTATCATGTATTTAATTTTCAATTTTTATTAAACATAGGTTTTTCTCTGAACATCAAGCTCTTTGTTGTGTAGAGGTGGAAAAATAGTAAACCATTGTAAAAAAAATTCAAAAAATACCCTTTCCCTAGGTATTTATGTCCTTGTTTCACCCAAGAAAAAAGGATTTTGATATATACACAAAAATTTAGGTTGTACAACACACACGTAAGTCCAAATTATAGTTATAGTGACTTCAAAAATTAGTTTTTTAAAAAATATGCAACTAAAATTATGAAAAAATATCCTTTCCCTATATATTGATGTTGAGAATCTATATTTCAAAGATTATAATTTAATCCTTTATAGAAAAAAAATTTATGTTGTATGACACAAACATTACTTTTTTAAAATGTTGCTTTCTATTTAAAACTAGTTATTAAAGGATATGTTGAGAGATTCATGATTTATTTCGGAAAAATTAAAAAAATAATATTTAGAATCTACATACAAATTTCGACAAATCACTAGTTGACATCATCTTCAAATTCTTAATGGTTTAGCTACTATAGGTCTTAGAAGATGAAAATTCAGTTAAAAATATTGATGTAAATGTCCATCTTGGGCAAAAAGTGAGACACAATATTGTGATTTCACCCGATTCGAAAAATTAAAACCCTAATTTCAAAACATACTAAATGGATGCAACTAAGTTACCAGGGAAGCTATTAATGGATGCTCTAAGCTAACAATGCAAGATTTAAACTGAAATTCCTTTTAAAACACAAAATATGGATGCAAGATGAGAGTGATTTTAACAATGTATAGGTTTACTATTAAAAGATGGATCCCTATTCAATAGATGCAAGCTCTATTTATAGAATAGGGAAAATGAAACTGATGGTCAAGATCAAAAGGATCAATCAATGATTAGATGGAAGGAAGATGGAGGCATGGATCATGGATTCCCATCAAGGGTTGAGGATGCAAGATGATATTTAGTCAAGGGCTTACATTCACCCAAACAAACAAACTTTCAAAACTTGAACAAAAAGTCTTGTTGAGAGTTTGTTTGAAAAAAAGGAATATTCCCTTTTTCAAATGAGTGCAAAGGGAAATAATATTCCATGGGAATATTCTCCTTTTGGAGGAAAATTAGTCATTTAGTTAATTAAAACCAAATTTTAATGTGCAAAGGGGAAGGAATATTCCATGGGAATATTTCTTTCTGGAGGAATGTGCAAAGGAGGAATATTCTCAAGGAATATTCCCTTACAAGTGGGAGGATTAGATTAATTAATAATTTGATAATTAAAAAAAAAGTTTTAATTATGAAAATTATGGGAATTAAATGATATTCATTAAGTAAATGATTTAATGAAAAAGGGAGGTGTGATATGATATTTAATTAAATATCTTTAGGGTTATTTAATTAAATAAGAGGACTTACAGGGGTTGGGGCCCTATCTCGGGTGGCTAAATCTTTCCTATTGCAGAAGGTTGGTCACGAGGTCTAGTCTCCCCCACCCCTGTGGTACCAGAGGGCATGTCGGGCCAGTGCTACCAGTCACGTTAAAAAGATTAACCAGGCTCACTGCAGTTTATAGGGGGTCGTGCTACCCGATTCCTACAGTCTAAAAAAAAAAAAGGACTTACAGATTAAATTAGATAATTTGATTTATCCAATTTAATAGGACGAAAGGTTAGTGCAAGAGGGGGTGAATTAACCTAATTAGGCCAATTAGATTAATAGATGAAAATGACGTGATTAATTAAATAGCTAAGCTAATTTGATCAATTAAATGAAAATAGGATGAGTTTTATGATGAAATGATGTTAGTATATCAGATTCGAGTGCATGATATCATTCAAGACATTTTTAAGTGTCTACAATACCATAATGCATATGTTCTTCGAATGTTTTTTTACTAAAGAGACTTGGAACATGTTTATAATTGATCTTAATGATAATGCAAAAATGGAAATCATCATGGGAAAAGTTAAAGATGTAGGGAAATCTAATAATTTGCTTTGGTTTATATTAACTACAAAAATCACGTGGTTTATATGGAAGGTTTGGATAAAAGAAGTCTGCCAAGGCTATAAAAGGGATCTTATTGAGTCATTTAGAAGACTCACTTCATTCTATGTATTTGCTGGTATCCCTCACCATCCAAATATCTAAAGAGAAGTTCAAAAAGTTGATGGAAGAAGGAAAGAAAAATGTTAATAAGTAGGAAGTGGCATTCGTGAATCAATGGTTGTACGCTAGAGAGTTTAACAATCCTAAAAAGTATGGCTATATGAATAACAAGGATGCAATTCTCAAAAGGCAGAGGACCAACATGAAAGAAAAAGAAGACTAAAAGTGTTCACCTTGGCATTCATTTTTGGAGTATGACTCTTAGATGTAATCTTAAGAGTAATTTTGTGTAAAAATAAGTGTGGATATAATAATAACACAAGCTAAATACACTAGATCCAATAAATTGTAAGCAATATTTAACTAGTTAAGCTATAATCCCAATGGAATTCTTAAAAACATAGAATGAAGAAGCCATTTAAACACAAACAATTAAGAAATGCATAAAGGAACCTAGGTAAATGTCTCAAACCTCATCCCATTGGGGGATGGTTTTGCATATGATGTGAAATGACAACCCTTTCCCAATCCCTAGATGGAAATAAACTCAAAGATGTTATCCATTGATGAAAACTAAGCTAAAATGGATGAAAAGAAAAAATGGATACAAGATGAATGAAGATGAGTGTGCAAATGTGTAGCATAACTTTTCTAAAATGGAAGTGGATCCTTTCTTCATAGAAGTGAGAGCTATTTATAGGACAAAATGGTGAATCAAGGGTCAAGATCAAATTGCACAATCAAAAGGCATTGAAATGGCATTTAATTCAATAATTAAGATTATTTAATTAAATGAGAGGACATAAGCAATCTAATCAAATAATTTGCATTATTTGATTAAATAAGATGAGAATCAGTGTGAAAGGGGGTGAATTAGCCAAATAACAATGATCATTTGATTAATAGGAGAAATTGATGCATTTATTTAAACAACTAGGATCATTCAATTAAACAATAAAAAAGGAGATGAATTTTAGGACGAAACGGTGTTAGTAATCAGATTCAAGTGTGCAATATCGATTAGGACAATTTTAAGTGTCTACATTTTCCCCCTCTTTCAAGCGAGGTACCTCTTACATTGGTTCAAATACTAACACTTTTCAGATTAATGCTGCTACTTAGATCAATTTTTTTTAAATCCCAATTTTGCGGATGCCCCACTATTGCTCCATTAGAAGGATTTAAGCTAGTACCCTGGCCCCTTGAGAGATCAATTTTTTTTTTAAATTTTTGGGTCGATATTGTGACAAAGGTTCAACATTGATGCAAGTACAAAATAGGTTCTGGGGTGTGAAAATAAGCTTAGAAATGTGAAAAACACCTCAAAATATGCCCCATAGCTCAAAAATTGATAAAATAGGATCAACATGCCATTTCCCCCTCAACCTAATTTAAAAGCATAAATATAGGTTGAAGGGTCACTTCAGGTCATTTGCACTCACAACCTTAGTGAAACTCCAAGATTTTTGCTCTGACACCTTGGTGAAATGGCATCTCATGAGCTCCCATAGCAACTCGTGGATAGGGTATAAGAGTACCAGCGCACAACAGGCGTAGAACCACCAATACACAAATCAAATTTTTTCTCATTTTCAAGGTTTTTAGCATTTATTAAGGGTCAAAATGACCAAATAAAGGCGTTGCTGTATAATGTCACTTTTGAACAGGTCGACGTTGCTTTTGCCGGAGTAGCGATGCTATTGTAGATAGTGTTGCTTTTGCCTATTTAGGTTTAGCAACATATTTGAAAAGCCAATGCACTTTTGAAAAATAGTGTCATAGGAAAAAATAGGGTTTATTTTGGTCCAACATTAGTTTTGAAAAGCCAACACACTTTTGTGAGTAATGACGCTTTTTCTATTTAGATCCAATGTCGCTTTTGAAAAATTGACGTGCTTTGCAAATGGCATCACTTTTGCTATTTTGGTACAATGAGATTAGAAATAGCGCCACACTTTTGTAAATTAGAGGTGCTTTTGCAATTTAGGGCTCAAAATGTGAAATTTTATGTTTTTCGACAATTTTGACGCATTTTTCTTTGATTGTGCTTGAGATCATTCAACTGATTCATTCCAGGGAGTGCAAACCTAGTATTTTGTCCCTCGTTCCCTAGTTGACTGACTTGGTGAGGATGTTCCTTGGAGTGATCAGGCTAGGGTTCATTATAGGGATTCCAAAGATTAGGACCCATCTTGTGATGATGACATCATTGATAGAGAGGTGGCACAACGAAACCTCATCCTTTCACTTGCCTACCAGGGAGGCAACCATGATGCTAGAGGATGTTTGACACATTTTGCATGTGCTAATCCATGTCGAGTGAGTGATTTATTATGTGGATGTTGAGACCATTTACTATTATGATGTACTTGGTATGGATACCTTGTACATAGAGACATCATCGATTAACCTTGAGGATTATAGAGGATAGGCCCCAGAACTGACCTTGATTGTTAGAGCTTTGATTTATGGGGTGCTTGTACTAGATTGGTGGGGTTGAGGTTTCAACCTTGGTTGGGGAATTGCCTGGGTGAGGATGATAGGAGAAATGACATGCTTTGCTTGGGGTCTCATAGTACTTACATCTCTATCACAATATGCATCATGTTGTTTACATGCAAGAGTGGAGCATAGGAGTTAGAGTTACTCTGTTACACATTTGGGAATGGGAGCACATTTCCATGTTTAGACCTATTGTTTCATTGGTAGATGTTGATACAAACGAGCCCATAGTTTACCGCTATAGAGGTATGATCATGCTACATCAGATAGGGCCTGTAGGCATCGCATACTGGTGACACGTTATCAATGATATGGTAGTGTTTCAGTGGAGACCCTGGTTACAAGTACCTGCATGGTTTGATGATCACCAACAACTATAGATAGATCAGGTATATGCAGGGTCACGAGCACACTATGATTGAGTGATATTTTCTAGATCAGATTGCTCGCTAGTTCGAGGAGACCCAAGATGTTGTACCAGATGACTACAGAGCTATATTTGTATGCAACACTAGAGGCACAATGGGGACCACAAATTCTACCCCAAGTGGCAATGGATGACTTCTGACAGCTTGTGGTCTAGCCATGGCTATATGCCAATGGTCCCTATAATGTAGGCACTACACCTGTATATGATGCAGGCCTAGTGGTGATAGTTTGCATGCATCCATTTGATAGATCTCATAGTGGTACAGGTACCTATTAGGGGTATGAGATAGGGATAGGGAAGAGGATAGGGGTGGGTGCACCAACAACCTCCTCAACAACCTCCTAGATATGGTCAAGATGGATAGGTACCCTAAGACGAGCACCAACAACTAGGGAATGATGGGCAAGTGCCAGGGCATGTGCTGTTAGGACCACCACCACCATGCTAGGATCAACAGTAGGGTCAAGGTCTAGACCCAAGGGATGCAAAAATTATAGCACTTATTGTAGATAGGGACCAACTGTGTTAATGGGTCCAACAATTGACAACACAGGTATATATAGTGATAGGTGAGAGGGATCGAGACCGTCAATAGGTCCAACAACTTATGATCCAACTAGCATAGGAGACTAGGCATAGGTAGTAGCTGGAGGCCACCCCAACACACACACAGGGTCAGGGAATGGTCTCAACTTAGATGTGTGGGAATGTGATGGTGGAGGCCTCGTATTACCATACCTTGTACCATAGGGCAATGCCCCTAAAGCAGTGACAACTAGACTTCTCCCACATGAGTGGAGTAGCACCAAGTAGATCAGGAGGTCCCTCAATTAGGTCCCTTAATGCCCCTATATAGTGATAGGTGAGAGGGATCGAGACCGTCAATAGGTCCAACAACTTATGATCCAATTAGCATAGGAGACTAGGCATAGGTAGCAGCTGGAGGCCTCCCCAACACACACACAGGGTCAGGGAATGGTCCCAACTTAGATGTATGGGAATGTGATGGTGGAGGCCTTGTATTACCATACCTTGTACCATAGGGCAATGCCCCTAAAGTAGTGACAACTAGACTTCTCCCACATGAGTGGAGTAGCACCAAGTAGATCAGGAGGTCCCTAAATTACCATTAGGATGACATAAAAAGAAGAGGATAGCCCGTGCACTTTTGTAGACATTTTTTGATATACAACCCTGATTTATGACATGCATATACATTAATCGATTGATTTTTGATAGCCTCTTGTATATCTATTTTTGATGATATTGACACATTGACTCTGACTTTATATCATGACATTCAAATTTTGAGATATATATGAGATGGCCCGATTTAGTTATGATATGATGTTCTATCATTTTGATGTGATGTTTCATTTATTTCATACTTTATGTTTATGTATGGATGCACATGCTATGGATGGATGCATATTTTTAGGTTATGGACGTGTTTCTTTATTTATGCATTATGATATGATGTGATGTATGATCCATGATGTGATGTTGATATGATATGCAATATATGATTTATGTTATGGATGTAGTGCGATGGATGGTTTATTCTCTGTTTTAGTATCTTTCTATATGACATGCTATGAGACATGGTTGCATTTACTTTTGTGTATTTCCCATATGATGATGTTATGCTAATGATATGTAGATGATTATGATAGGATGATGATATAATTATGTAGGATGTATGCATGATGATGGTTTGTGGATGAAGGATGGATGCATTATGATTTTTGTTGACTACCATGATGCCATGTTATTGTGTGAAGAAGATAGAAGAATAAGACAAATGGATTAACCATTGATTTTGAGATTGATTCAAAAGTCCAACAAGTCCATAATTCTTTGAGACTTTATTAGATATGGTTATAAGATTGATGATTTTATCTTTTTAGGGATTGGGATACTTCATCATTCCTTATTTTTGATATAACACATAGACATGATGCATCAAGGTATCGATAACTAGGATGGTGTTGTGTCTAGTGTGATGGACTTTGACCCTACAAACAGATAGGATAATCCTTGTTCACACCTTGACATATGGAAACCTTGTTGGAATGTAGTTTATAAGTTTAGAATATTTTAGACCAAAGCATATGCAATAGTCAAAAATCTATTCAAAACAACCTTCCTACACACAACAAAGTAAGTATTCGCCAAAGTTATTTTACATACCAAGGGATTAGGATACCAAGATCATTCACCTCCACATCAACCAATTTACCAATAAAGTAAGAAACCCAATCCCTATAAACTTAAGAAGTTACCATTCTTACATACTATTACTGAGACTAAATGAAAAATGGATAAACTTCTCTGACTAGGATTAATTACATCATCACCTATTCGAGAAAACAAAGAAGGGAAAGTATAAGCATGTATTATTGTGCATATATCATATAACTCTTGGGCATCTTACTAATGAGTGTCGTGATTTAAAGAATATTATAGATGAATTTGGTATAATTAGATAGCATGCACACACTTTTCTCCTTGCCATATGATAGTTGTATAATTATAACATACTCACTATTACATGTATTACACTTTATGTAAATCATCTTTCCATTTTACAAGGAGAACCATCTCACCATTTATCTCTGCTCATCCTTGTCCTAAATTTGGGGGGGGGGGGTAAGGGGTTAGATAGCCTTGTCCTCGTATGGCACTTGTTGTTTCCCCTTTGGCTAGTTATTCGCCTTCCACATGTGATGAACAAGATTGGAATGCAGATGGATTGCTTTAGGTTGGATTACGTGTGTCATACTAGCTTTTTCTTCCTATGTTAGTTGTGATTGCATGTATGCAATGTGATCCCTTGTATCATGTTGCTTGGCATGTATTTATGTTTGTGGTATTTCTTTGCATGAATCTTGTTACTCCATTGGTGCAATGATACAAAGGAAGCAAATATGTCATGAAATTATTCTATTTGTATCTACATTCTTCTATCTATTGTAAACATTGTCTTTCCCTTTTGTCTTGTGTTTTCCTTTTGGGGATGATGCAAGGCGTCGAGACATTTAGGTCTCTTCCATGTTGACCCAAAATCTTCCCTCTATTTTCTCTCTCTATGTGTCATTCCTCCTTTGTGCTCATTGCTCCACAAGGTATTTGGGGGATGATGATGGTTCCAAGATCTATTCTATCACTATAGAAAAGACATATGTTGACCCCAAATCCATAGGTCCCTTATGTGTTTTCTTTGGATTGCATGTGGGGGAAACCTCCTTTTTCATGGTGCAATTTTATTTGGAAACATATGATTGACATAGTGATTTCCAAATAAGATCTCATGGACTAGTTATCCATTGGCATATATATCATTTTATTCTTTAAAGTAATTACTTACAATATGGTGTTTAGAAATTTATTTAAAGTGGGGGCATACATTGGCATTATTTCATTGTGGCATTGAAATTTTTTGCTTCACTTTGTTCATAGAGGTTGAACTTAGTATAGCAGTGGCATAATATCTTGATCACTTTTCATGTGTCTAGTATAATGCAATTTTCTAGCCTTGTGAAGCAATTTTATCCTATTCCATGAGTGTCTAGCATAATGCAACTTGCTAGCCTTGTGAAGAAATTTTATCCTATTCCATGAGTTCCTAGCATAATGCAACTTGTTAGCCTTGTGAAGCAATTTTATCCTATTCCATGAGTGTCTACATATTGCATATTGATATCCTTGTGAAGCATGTTTTTATGAGTGCACACCTTGTAGACCTAGTGTGTGTTTCTCATCCTTTGGGGCTCACCAGTGGAAAATGGATTTTCTCTAGCCCTTGTGAGCATATTTCATGGCCACCTAGCATAACACAACTTGCTTTCCAGTGGATCCATGTGTTTCATAAGTGATTTTACATCCTTGTGAGCATATTTGATGGACGTGGCATAACACAACTTGCTAGTCCATCCTTTATTGCATTAGATTTAACATTGTATGCTTGTGTATCTTGTCTTGCTACACATATCTTACATATCTTGTGTGTCCCTTTGTACTTATGTTGTTTTTCCATGGGATCTTAGATCATGGGGGCTTGACCACCTCCTTGATCTTTTTTCATCCTATCTTTCTAACATTTGTACACTTGGACCTCTCTTGTTGCATATTTGTCTACTTTAGTGTAATTTTGAGCATGGGCTCATACTCTCACTAAAGTGGGGGCTAAATGTAGTGTAGGAAATTGTATACCTTTACAATTTCACACTATGTTTTGGTCCCAAGTAATTAATTGGACTTAATTAAGCTTCTAATTTTTCCCAATTATGCATTCCAAAGCCTTATTTTTACTGTTTTCCAAAAGGGGAACCGACATTTAATTGTTGCAATTAATAATTAAAACACATTGGAGCTTGTGTGTCCTAGACTTATGGGCCAAGACCCATTTTCCCAAGGCGAATGGGTCCCCTTTAAGTCCTAGGTCCCAAATTTTAATATGTTTTTGGTGACCTTTTAACAATTCAAGTTTCATATGCAATTGCTAGCTAAGTTTGGAATCTAATTTTTGGGAATTAGATAAACACCTATAAATACATAGGACCTTCTTATCATTTGAAATCTAAGGATCAATTATCAAGACTTCATATGAGCAAATATTATTGTCAAGAACATTCAAGAGTAGGTTTAGCAGTCATTTGTTGCAGTGTTCAATATCCTATCATCATGTTCAAGCTTATGTGTGTTCATGTCATCTTGTGAAGGCTAATATGCATTGTTGATCCTAAAGCATACAAGCAAATTCAAGTATCCAACAAATCAAGAAAAGAAAGATCAAGTTCCTTGGAGTGATGTGTTAGACTTCTGTCCTCTAAGGAAAGCCATTAAAAGGTTTGGTGAGTTGTAGCAAGAAAGTGTTCTTTCATCTTTCCTTCCATTTGTCAATTTTCATTATCTTTCTGTCAAGGTTTAATGACCAAACTTGGTGTTTGACCAAGGAAACCCCCATTCAAACAAAACAATTTTCCCTCTTTGTATGTTCAGATTACAGGTTGAAGAAGGATTGAAGATATTGAAAAGAAACTTTACAATCTTGCATTTGTTGCATTCATTGTTGTCAAGTCATGAAAACTCAGATTCAAAATTTATTCTTGACTTTTTGACAATGGAACTTGTGCAAAACTGAAGCTAAGATTCAACATCAGAGGACTATAAAAAGTGTTTTCAGGACCCCTAACCAAGACCCATTCACCCTAGGGTGAACCTATCCTTCTACAAAGATCATTTTTTTTTTGGTGATTGGTACATGTGTCATTACCCTTCTGAGATCTACCTGCAAACTATGATTTTAGTGTCTGTAATTTCAAGAAATTGCATTTTATCATCTAGGTCATATTGTTCATTAGGTATAAGTGCATCAAATCATTTTTGCTTAATTCCAAATCCCCCCATTGTCCTTAAGGAATTGAGATCCAGGTTTGATTGGCTAACCTTAGGGTTGAAAGTCAATCTTTACACCTTGTGATCTCCTTTCCTAATGAAATTTGTGAAAAGGGACACCATTTGTTCTGAAGTTCTTTGCATGAAGGATTTAGGACACCCCATTGTGGTCTCCCCCTTTTCCTTATGTTTTAGGAAGGATGAAGTGTGGCAAAAGGTATGGAAATATATGCATGCATTTTAACTAAAGAATGTGACCTAGAAGGAGCCATAAGGGTAGATTACTTGAGAGGCATAAATGATATTGGAAAAAATACTATATATACCAAAACCTTAATAAGATTATGCTGTCCATGTGAATAGAAATAAATCCAAACCCTAGAATTCAAAAGTGAATAAAAAAATTAGAGTTATATAAGATTTGGAAACCCTAAAACAAGTGAAGGTATATCCCTAAAGTTGAACCTTAGGGGGTGTTTAAGCATGGATGGATTCACCAAAATGTAAATAAATTCATTTACTTATAGAAATCTATGCTAGATAAGTGAATGAAAGTTATTGAAATCATAAGTTATCCTAGATTAGTTAATGATAGGTAAGATCAATGAATTCAAATGCATACTTGGAAATTAAATAGGAAGGGTTTAATGCACTTAGCTATGGGAAATATGATGAAGAATAATATTTGATTCTACACAAAAAAAAATGATTTAGGTACAAAATGATTCTCCTAGTTTGTGAAGTTTCTTTGAATTCATAATAGACACAATGAATTCCTTTTAGGTCGAATCTATGACCTATGACATTCATCTTGCAATCGACAAAATAATCTTGGCATGTATAAGTGATTTGAAGTTCACATGATTGAATTGGTTGATTACAAATTGTTGGGAATTGTATTGCTTAAAAATTTGATATTTACTAGAGCATAAAGATTAGTGGTATTAAAAATGCCTTGGGGGATCATCAAATCACAAGGGTTTTTTTCTCTTAGGCCGACCCCCTTGATTAGAATTGATTCACAGTCATCACATGATATAAGTTACAATAATATTAGTCATGTAGGTGTTTAGACCATGGTTTAATAAATTCTATTTCCTTTTAGTACTCCAAAATAAAGCGTTCCTAGAATAATTCTTTTTTCAATGCATAAGATTTTAGGATTTTAGCTTGACCTTAGATGTGAATTAATACAATTGAATGCCTTTAAGTGCTAAGACATAGTGAATACTTGCACAACTGCACACCAAGTTGATTCATAATGGCTAGTTAAATGGAAAGGCTTTAGCAAAAGTTTTATTTTATTTTTGAATTTCTAGGATCAATTTTGGGTGGTTTAGGATTGGTCTTTCTTGTTATGGGAGTGACCCACAATAGGGAGGTGTGAATATCAAGGTGGTGAATGAATGTATGAAAGCATGTGCGAACATGGATGCACTAAAAGGCTAATGAAGGTGAATGCATAGGAACATATACAAGTAGTAATGGGATAGGGTGGAATATGTGAAAGTATATGCAAATGGAATAGGTAAATAATATGTAAATAAGCTCAACTTTGCATAAGAGTAAGTCATTTGTTAATATAATTGTACTAAGAGATTCCATCAAAATTGATGCAACAAAACTAAATGGGAATCATCATGGGTATGCAAATTCTAACATTATAAATATATAAAAAACCATTTCTTAAAGATATTTAAAATAAAATATTTAAATAAAATAAATAAATTGGTCAACAAATTTTTTATTTAATTTTTATTTATTTTTTGGGGTCAATTTTACATGCTATGAGAGTGTTCCTATATGTTATGGGTTTGACCCACAATAAGGAGGTATGAATATTATGGTGGAGAACGAATGTATGGCAGTGTGTGTGAACTTGAATATATGGTAAAAGATTGTTGATGATGAATACATAAAAATAAGATAGAGTGAAATGTGTGGAAGTATATATAAATTAAAATGAGAAGTAATAGAAAAATAAGTTCAACTTTACATAAGAGTATGTCATTTGTGAATATACAATTATATTCAAATATTTTATCGAAATAAACTTGAAATTAAATAAGAATTAATATAAATATTCAAAATTTCACCATTATAAATATATAGAAAATCATTAAAAATAACGTCTACAGTAAAAAAAAAATGATCTATTAATTAAATAAGTTAAATTGTTCTTATTTTATAAGTATATATCATTGACATGTTCAGATATTGACTCCTCTCAGGTCACATCCTCATTGTTAGCCCTAAAAATACTTTGGTAAAAAGTTGAATTATGTGGTTGATGCATGAGGCCTACCTAGCCATTTCCTGGTTGGTTAGGCCTCAAATGCAGAAAGGATGTTGGTATATGTTAAAAATAATTTTATCAATGAATTGCCACTTGTACTGTCGAAATAACTTATTTTTAATCCAAGGCAATCCTTTAGAAAATGTCTTTAAGAATCAAAATACTATACAATCCTCCAACAATAATACTCCAGCAGAAACCCACATGGAAAGTACAGACAATGGTAATGGACAAACAACGACATTGGCTAAGGCATGAAGGCATACACTTTTAGATTGTTTGGTCTTGTGAATGTCTTTAAAATGTTCCGCCACTGCAAGAGACGTAAAGACATAAGTCTTTACCTGTTTACATGTGATATTTCTTACAACAAAGAAAATGTACTGCCACTGCAAGAGACATAAAGACATAAGTCCTTGCCTGTTCACATTTGAGATTTCTTACAAGCTTGACTCGATTGAAAACTTATACAGTAGCATTTGACTTGTGGACGTGTAAGATGAATAAATTTTGCTGCAATCAAATGCCACAAAATGGTATTTGTACATAAATTGTGTTTGGTGGGTTCTACAGGTTTGATGGAGTATGTAGTGGTTGTAGCCCACAAAAAAGTGACGGTGAGATGGACTGGATCCAAAATAGAGGACGAAAAGTCTGCTCAATAAAAGAAAAAGGGGTTGAATAGCATAAAGTTTGAGAGCATTAGAAAACAGAAGGAATTGGAGCAGCCCCACCGGAGCAAATGCAATGCTTCTCCACACAATCTTATTAATGGGGGCTGTTAGAAAAAAAACAACAGGTAACAGCCCCCATTAATAAGATTTATGTAGAGAAGCATTGCATTAGCAAAAACAGCCCCCATTAATAAAATTATGTGGAGAAGCATTCCATTTGGTCCGGTGGGGCTGCTCCAAATCCTTGTGTTGTCTGAGCCTCTTACAAAACTTATGCTATTCAACTCCTTTTTCTGATTGAGCAGTCTCTTCTTTGGACCCACAGTCCCTCTCAACTTCACTTTCTTGTGGGCTACACCCACTACATACTCCAGCAAATCTGTAGCACCCACCAAGCAAAATAAGTACAAATACTATTTTGTACAATATGATTGCAGCAATTACAATAAAAACAAAAGACTAAAATTGGTCTAAGTGAAACAATAGAGAGAGCTGGCTAGCTATGAGAATTCAGTGTCCATTTTGGAGAGCAGCTGGAGACATTCTCTGTGCAGTCGTGGCACAGGGCATATGGCATTCAGAACAATGATTTGAACCTGCAAAATGTTAAATGAATTATAAGGAGATCATCATTATAGAATTGGACTGCCGTTGTAACACCTAGTCTAAAATGGGCACATAATAAACAGCCCATATGTTATTGTTAAATTAGACTACCATTGTAACACCCTGCCTAATAAAAATAGATAGCAAAACTTGAAAGCAAATAGCCAAGCTTTGCCCATAATAAGACTGAAAAATCAAGATGGGGTTACCCCTGGCATTGCTAATGCTTCTGTAGAGCTCAGAAGCTGAGTTGTTGCTGGACTTTTTGCAAACCTCTGGCTAAACATACTCCAATTGATTTCTAACAACGTAGATGTTGGAGTCCCTTGATTTGTCAGCTGCATCATCTAATTCAGCTCTTCTGGTGTAATCATATTTGTAAGAAGCCTAAAATGAAAGCAGAACAACTTCTGCAAGTTAAAGAGAATCACAGATTGCAACATAGTTAGCCTGCCCCCATCATAAACAATGAATTTCTCAATAAAACGTATGTGCCAATAAACTACTTGGCATTGATGTACTGCTTGCAATAAGGAAACTTTCCACTATGTAATGGAACACTACAAATAATATCAATGCAGAGTTATATCATTGGATTCAGCATCTATATATGCTTTAAAGCGTTGATGGTTTTTAAAGTTTGTAGTATTTAAGACTTATTGGAAAGGTTGCAGGTTGATTGGTGAGGATGATGTATTAAGATATAAAGTTTAAGGATTCAATGAAAGTTAAGTTTAATCTTTAAATGAGTTTGACAGAATAAATCTTTTTGATTATAAGAGCTTAATCAAATTATTAATTCAATTCTATTTGTAAGAAATTAAAATCCATAATTTTTTAAACTTTTTAAACAATTTACAAAATTTCTTTGAAGCACATTTACTGACCAAACACCTCTTATATGATCTAATATGACACGATATGAAGTGATTTATAAGATTAAATATTGGCTATTGATTTAACCAGCTTACCAATTGCAATAAAAAAAATCAAATGGAGGTTGAGTGAGGTGGAAATTAGAAATACATGAAGTTGGCATTTCCTTATTAAGAATTATTATAACACACGTTGAATATCGCTATGAAGACTAAAATCAATACCAGCCGAAGTTAAATTATATTGATCTTTAAGAAAATGACGATCTATGATTAGTGTTGATGTTTCAAATATTACGATAGAAAAACGAATGCACAATTATGGGCTAGGAAAGCTTCATATTATTGGTAAAAATAACATATACTTGTTACTGTAAAAAATATATCCAAGTATGTTGAAGAATTTCAGCATCCAAAGGGTAAGGAGTAGAGTAGAGTAGCATTGTGCCAAAGCTCGTAAATATGAATAATTTATATAAACTATTCTAAGTAATAGAAGAATAGCAGTTTTACAATTCTGATATATATTTTTAATTGGAAGATAATGGCTCTAGGAAAATTCACTGCCAGCAATTTATTAACAGAAAATTCACCGTCAACAATTCACTGCGGGAAAATTCACCGCCACCAGCAATTCACCGCCATGGAAAATTAACCGTCAAATATTCATGCAATTAATTTTTTCGTGCGGTGAATTGTCATGATGGTGAATTTTCCTGCGGTGAACTTTCCATCAGTGAATTGCTGACAATGAATTTGCCGTATGCCAGCTATAATTTGTAGTTTTAAGGAGGTTTAACAACTCTTTATAAATTTGGAATTTAACATGACAGCTTATTGGAATCAACTAACAACAACTTAAATAATTTTGACTCACCTACAATTCTTGTTGACACATCTACAACTCTCGTTGAAACATATTCAGCATAAGAATGATTTAGTTATTCCTTATTCTATTAACAAGGAGGTAGGTTGTTATATTAATAATAAATTTAGTAATTTCATAAATGATTCATATTAATATAATATTATAGTGTATTTTTAATTTTGTTTTATATTTTTGACTATGAATAAATTTGGGTTTTTGAAAGAGTCAAATCTTTGTACATCCACATAATGAAGAACCACCAAGAAATAGTAAAAAATAGTAAAAAATAAAGCTGTAACAACAGAACACACCAACAACCTTCAAATACAAAGAGACCATAAAGGCATTGACAACCTCCCAATACTTTTTTCTTTTATCCTATATTATTTTGTATAGTTATAGTTTTATGATATATATGTGTATGTGTATGTGTATGCGTATGCGTATGTGTATGTGTATGTATGTATATAAGTATATATGTGTATGTATATGCATATATGTGCATGTACGTATACATACATATATGTATGTATGTATGTATGTATGTACACATATATTCAAGGGGTTTGAATGTTAGCAAGGAAGTTGAATAACTTTTATTTTTGTTATAGTAGGTCATAATGGTGCTTCTTAGCACCATCAAATTTTCCTTACATAAATATCATCTAGGAAAATATTCTTTACAAGTATTGAAGATCTATTTCTTTTAGGATAACTAAGCCTTCATAATAGAATTGTGCCAATTGAACAAGATCAAGGCATATTCTTGCCTTAGATCATCAATTTATTAGGTCTCAACCATCTCAAACATCTAATACTAGATTTCAATATTTATCTCTTTCTCATTACATCACAAAACTCAAAGTCCATATTGCATCAATTTTAAGGTAGGTATTAATATATATTTATCTCTTCAATATATTTTTATCTTAGATTTCTTAGTAATTTAATTCTCTACTCCTTAGTTTATCTATGGTTTGAAGTATTTTCATTCATCCCCTACATATATAATATAGGATGTCTTTTATTCCCTAGAATTTAGTGTACCTCAATAATTGAGCCGTTGTAGGATATTTCCTTAGGGTTTTTTTACCTTCTTTTTATTTCTAATTTCTAACTATATTGCTATACTTTTCACTCATCTTTAGTTTGAATCCAAAATATATTTTTCTTTCATTGAAGCATCTTAATCATAGATCCTACTCAATAATTATCCTTGGTTCAATTTGAGTTGCATAATACCTCAAGGATCTTAAGCTATTTTCACAAGTTGTTGAAGACAATGAAGAACAAGAAAGATGATAAATATTAAAATATGAATACTAATATTTTACCTTGCTCTTCAAAGTCACATGGATTGGAAAAGAAGAGGAATGCGCCTAAGGTTTGGAGATCTCACAAGGGCTCTACCAAATCCTCTTGATGCGATCTAAATGAATTTGATGAGTGATGAAGTGTAGATTTCTTGGAGAACCAACAACATGACCTTTTGATGAGATAAGAAGATGAAAATGGATTGGAGAGAGATTGATTTATAGATTTATGGATGGGTTGAACAATGATTTATATATTTGATTTTAAGATCAATGATGAAGGATGTATATATGTATATACATATATATTTGAGGGGCTTGAATTTTAGCAAGGAAGTGGAATAATTTTTATTTTTGTTATGGCATAGTCTTTCCTTAGATCATCAAATTTATAGGTCTCAACCATCTCAAACATCTAATACTAGATTTAAATATTTATCTCTTTCTCATTGCATCACAATAGTCAAAGTCCATATTGCATCATTTTTAATGTAGGTCTTAATCTATATTTATCAATTCAATCTATTTTTATCTTAGATTTCTTAGTAATTTCATTCTCTACTCCTTAGTTTATCTATGGTTTGAATGATTTTTATTTATCCCCTACATATAATATAGGATGTATTTTATTCCCTACATTTTAGTGTATCTCAATAATTAAACCCTTCTACGATATTTTCTTAGGGGATTTCACCTTCTTTTTATTTGTAATTATATTGTTATACTTTTCACACATCTTTAGTTCAAATCCATTTTTTTTTCTTTTTATTGAAAAATATTAATAATAGATCCTAGAATCAATCATTACCCTTGGTTTAATTTGAGTTGCATACCTCAAGGATATTAAATTATTTTCACAATTTGTTGAAGGAAATGAAAGAAAATAAATATGATAAAGATTAAAATGTGAATAATAGTATTCTACTTTGCTCTTGAAAGTCACATGGATTGAAAAAGAAGAGGAAAGTGTAGGTAATGTTTGGAGATCTCAAAAGGCCTTTCCCAAATCCTCTTGATGTGATCTAAATGAATTTTATGAGTAATGGAGAGTATGTTTCTTGGAGAACCAACAAAATGACCATTTGATGAGAAAAGAAGATGAAAATAGCTTTGAGAGAGCTTGATGTATAGATTTACAAATGAGTTGATCAATGCTTTGTAAGAAAAATCAGATGCAAAAAACAATTCTCCTAAAGTCAATACCTCAGGAAAGAATGTAGATACACTTTAAAATTTACAATTACAGTCCAATTAAGATGCACTAAGAAATAGACAACAGAAACAAAGTATTTGACAATCACACACGAACACCAGATATACGTGGGAAAACCCTTACGGGAGAAAAACCCACCACACCAAGAGAAATCACTTTGTATTATAGTAATGAAATTACATACAAATTCCAGACTTGTCTTTCTGGTGTCATTATATAGTAGCATTCACCATTAACATTCTTGTACAGGATTCTTCACATTATAGTCCACATAATTCATCCACTGATATAATCACTCAACAACCTGTCAATTCAACCAACCGATTACAAACTATAATCACAGAGTATATCCATGTCGAAATCTGTCTGTAGAACTTCCTCACAGAACTATCGCAACTGACTGTCTTCCAACTGTTCCCATTCGGCTCCTCCTATTCATCCATGAGACTCCACATAGGACGGTCTTACTCGGTCAACAAAATTCGCAATGTATTGGCATCTCGATGAGACACTAACAGTGTCTCACCGATGCCACATAGACTTCATATCGATGTCGCCAAGAGACTCTGTTATCGCTAAGATGTTCTATCGAGCTCCATGAGTTATACCGAGTCACCAAGCAGTTGCCCAGACCTATCGCATTCGCTAGGAGACCATAGCGAGTCACCAAAAGGTATACCGAAGACACAAGTCATATTGAGCTCCAAAGGATAGTCAACAAGAAATACCGATATTGCCAAGAGGTTTCTCCGAGACATAAAGGTTACCCCGAAGTGTTCACATGTCGCCAAGACATTTCCCTTCGGTGAGAGAACATACTGATCTCCATATGTTACCCCGAAGACTCTTCATCATTAGCAAGACTCATCAAAGTCGCTAGGACTTCTTACCGAGACCTCCGTGTTCCACTGATGACAAACATTCGCCAAGAGCTACACTGAAGACTTCAAAAGATGTTCTTGTTGGTGAGACCTTCAACATTCATTGAGATGTTTTCTCGGGATCCTTGAGTTACCCCGATAGCCATCGGCTATCAGCAAGACAACCTTTAACCGCTAGGACGTTTCTCTGACCACTTTTGAGTTACTCCGAAGAACGTATGAATGTTTCCCTGTCAGTGTGACCTTCTCCGTTCGCTGGGACTTCTTAGCGAGAACCCTTAGCTATCCCGAAGCCCATGGTCGCCAAGAGTGTCCCTGAAATACGATTGAATGGCCTATCGGCCAGAGGTCTCTCGAGCGCTATGAGATCATAATGAATACACTATGTCACAGTGATAGACTCCACAATGCAACCTTTTGGCAAGACATTTGCAAGGTCACAATGACTTGTACAAACCAGAATGAATCAAGCTGCTAGTCAGCCAGACAATGAAGATGTCACACTGACTTGTCTCTAATGGAGGTTTCAGCCTGTATAGTTTGAGGCACATATTTCCAACAATCTCCCACTTGACGAAGATCATACAGGCACCTCCGAGAACATCATAACTTACTGAACATCATGGGCACTAAGGCCCATTGAACTGGCACACCACCTAAACTTATATGTGCTCACTGGCTTCGTCAATGAATCTGCGACATTCTCCAAAGTATCAACCTTTTCCAAACTGACCTTTCCATCCTCAACCATATCTCATACAAAGTGGTACTGTACATCAATATGTTTCATCCTAGCATGGAAAGTAGGGTTCTTTGCCAGACAAATTGCACTTTGATTGTCACATAAAATAGTTATTTCACCTGCATCAAAACCAATGTTAGAACACAAACGTTTCAACCAAACTGCTTCTTTACAAGCATGAGTAGCTACCATGTATTCAACCTCCGTAGTGGACAAAGCGACTAAAGCCTACTGCTTTCTCATCCAACTCACTGCACCACCATTCATCATGAATATGTATCCACTGGTGGATCTCCTGCTGTCAATGTCCCCTGCCCAATCAGAATCTACATAACCATGATGTTGAGAGTCCTCTGTGATTCAACCAAATTTCCATGGTAACACAAAGCAAAATCTGAAGTACCCTTCAAATATCTAAACACTCTCTTCACAGCATCCTAATGCGTTCTTCCTGGAGTAGCCATAAATTGACTAAGTACTCCCACTACTTGGGCAATGTCTGGCCTTGTACAAACCATTGCATACATAAGACTGCCTACTGCACTAGGATAAGGTACACTGGTCATGTCCTCCATCTCAGTAGGAGATTTTGGACAGTCCTCAATAGATAGCTTTGTTCCATGCATGACTAAGACCACTAGCTGTTTGCAATCATTCATACAAAATCTCTCAAGAATAGTTCTGACATACTTACTCTGACTGAGCCAAAGCTTTCTATTCTTCCTATCCCTGGTTATCTCCATCCCCAAAATATACCTTGCTGCACCAAGATCTTTCATTTCGAACTTAGCAGACAACTGAGACTTAAGATCAGAAATCATTAGCTTGCTATTTCCTATGAACAACATATCATCAACATAAAGAGCAATAACAAGTACTTGATCACTTTCAGCTTTATAATATATGCAATGATCAGATTTTGATCTCACAAATCCCAAAGACAATACAAAAGTATCAAATTTCTGGTACCACATTCTAGGTGACTGCTTTAACCCATACAAAGACTTCTTTAATTTTCATACCAGTTTTTCTTTACCTTTCTCAACAAAGTGCTCAGGCTGGGACATATAGATTTATTCTTCAAGATCCCATGAAGAAACGCTGTCTTCACATCCATTTGTTTGACCTCTAAGTCATAAGCTACTGCAAGTGACAAAAGAAATCTAATGGACGTCAACTTTGCTACAGGAGAAAATATTTCCCCATAACCGATTCCCTCTACCTGGTAATAACCCTTTGCAACCAGTCTTGCCTTGTACTTTTCTACACTGCCATCTAGACCAATCTTTTTCTTAAATACCCATTTGCAGCCAGCAACCTTTCTGCCTTTAGGCAAGGGCACCAGACTCCAAGTTTCATTCTTATCTAAAGATGCCATCTCTTCTTCCATGGCTTCCAACCAAGAATCTGAATCAGACATTTTAAATGCCTCTTTCACAGTCCTAGGCTCATCAGTACTAGAAATCAAAGCATAGGCACAAGTAGAATCAATCAATGAGAACCCATACCTATCTGGTTGTTTTCTTTCTCGGGTTGACCTCCTCACTTGCTGAGGCTTAGGTTCTTCTTCTTCAGAACTTTTAGAACTGTTCAAGCTCTCCTCAGTTTCAGGTACATTTTGAATTTCCAATTCCTCTTTCTCAGGTGTAGGAGGAATTATTGCTACATCCTTACTGTTATCTGACTTTGTCTCTAATTGCAGATCCAAAGTGGAAGGTTTCAGCTCATGAAAGATTACACTTCTGCTGTATACAACCTTCTCTATATCAGGATTCCAAAGCTTGTATCCTTTTATGACAGCGCTATAGCCAATGAAAATACATTTGACAGCCTTGTTCTCCAATTTAGATCTTTTCACATCCGACACATGAGCATATGCCTCACAGCCAAAAAGATGAACATGTCTAAGTGAGGGCTTCTTACCAGACCATGCTTCCAAAGGTGTTTTCTCAACAAGAGCAGAATTTGAAGGCCCGATTAATTAAGCTCTTTATCGCGATGAATACAACCACAACCGAATTTCTCCTCCAAACCAACTTTCAACAGGCATGCCGTGCTCTCTCCATCATTGTCCTATTGAACCTTTCAACAACTCCATTCAGCGTGAGTAAGGTGTAGTCTTATGTCTTTGAAGTTCCATGGTCTTTGTTATCTTTCAAATTCATGAACAAAATTCACGCCGTGCTCGAGTCCTTAAGCATTTTATTTTTTCTACCAATATGATTTTCAATAAGGTTCTTAAGTTCATGGGAGTAGGCTAAACATAGGTTTACTTTTCAAAAATAAACAAATGCTCTTCTTGAATAATCATCAATGAGCGACACATAGTATCTTGATTTAGACAAAGAAGGAACATCTACTAGACCAAACACATCCGAATGAATATAGTCTAACAAACCAGAAGATTTATGAGGACTATCATAAAATGAAACACAATGCTGATTTCCATATATACAGTGTTCATAGAATTCAAATTTTAGATTACAATCTTCAAACCCCTCAACCAGGTTTTTGTTCTTCAAGGTTTTAAACCTTTCTCTCTTGTAATGGCTAACCTATGATGCCAAACATAGTATTCTGCTGCTTGAGTTTTACTTCCATAGAGATTTACATAATTAGGGATATTTCCTCTTTACCTCCGCTGGCGACTTTGGTGACTTTCAAGGCATTGAACAACTTGTGCATCCGGCATGCAATTAACAATTAGGAGCACCTCTATCAACACCGGTGAACCTCTAGTCATCTTGCAGCCACTTCCAGAGAACGTAACTTGTACTCCAATATCATTCAACATACTTACAGACAATAGATTTCGAGCCAGACCTGGTATGTGCGTAACATTATTAATTCCCTTCACTCTGCCATCAGGAAATTGTATTCTAACTCTTTCACGGCCAACAATCTCCAAAGTTGAATCACTCGCCAAGTACACCTTTCCACCATCATATTCTTCATACTTTGTGAACCACTCTCTATGAGATGTCATGTGGAACGATGCTCCAGAATCAATCAGCTAGACATCATTTGATGCCTGTGTAGCCAAGGCTGCAATGAATGCGTCACCATCACTGTGAGAAGAACCATTATTAGAAGAGCCCTTCTTCTTCTTTTTCTCCTCTTTACAATCCCTTCGGACATGACCAGGTTGCCCACAGTTCCAGCACTTCACCTTGGACTTCTTGCCAGGAGACTTTGATCTCCCTTCTGATTTCGATTTGGAATTCTTGTCCTTCTTCTTGCCTTTCTCCTTCGGTCTTCCTCTGACAGCAAGAGCTTCCTTTGCCATCTCAGAAGATTTCCTTCTCATCTCTTCTGATAGCAAAGATGCAACAACATCTTCCATCTTGAAACTAGATGTTGTACTCCCAATCGCCATCACCAGATGATCCCATGAGTCTGGCAAAGAACACAATAGAAGCATACATCGATCCTTTTCTTTAGTCTTCACACCAACAAATGTCAATTGAGCAAGTATCATGTTAAATGCATTCAAATGATCAGCCCTAGACCCTCCTTCTTGCATTCTCAATGAGTACAGCTTCTTCCTCAGGATCAGTTTATTCACCAAGGACTTCCCCTGATAAATAGACACCAATCTCTTCCACAAAGAAGATGCAGTCTTCTCATGCACATTCAAAAGCACTGAGTCTACCAAATAGAGCCTTATCAGCCCCTTATACTTCCTATCCACAAGGTCCCAATCTTCTTGCTTCATGCCTGTAGGTTTCACTCCAGCCACATCAATCCAAAGATCATGGTCAACAAGAAGATCCTCCATCTTGAGTTTCCACAACTCAAAGTTATTGCCATTGAATTTCTCCATTTCAAACTTTCTAGATGTACTAGCCATCTTAAACTGTAATTAGAAATTGACAAACTCTACAAGACTCCCACTGAACAGAATTGACACAAAAAAAAACCAACGTACCCACAAGGATAACACAACTGGCCAGGCTCTGATACCACTTGTAAGGAAAATCAGATGTGGAAAACAATTCTCCTAATGCCAATAACTCAGGAAAGAATGTAGATACACTTTAAAATTTACAATTACAGTCCAATTAAGATGCACTAAGAAACAAACAATAGAAACAAAGTATTTGAAAATCACACATGAACACCAAATATACATGGGAAAACCCTTACAAGAGAAAAACCCACCACACCAAGAGAAATCACTTTGTATTATAGTAATGAAATTACATAAAAATTCCAGACTTGTCTTTCTGGTGTCATTATACAACAAAATTCACCATTAACATTCTTGTATAGGATTCTTCACATTACAGTCCACAGAATTCATCCACTGATATAATCACTCAACAACCTATCGATTCAACCAACCGATTACAAACTGTAATCACAGAGTATATCCATGTCGAAATCTGTCTATAGAACTTCCTCACAGAACCGTCGCAACTGACTGTCTTCCAACTGTTCCCATTCGGCTCCTCCTATTCATCCATGAGACTCCACATAGGACGGTCTTACTGGGTCAATAGAATTCGCAATGTACTGGCATCTCAGTGAGACACTAATAGTGTCTCACCGATGCCACATAGACTTCATATCGATGTTGCCAAGAGACTCTGTTATCGCTAAGACGTTCTATCAAGCTCCATGAGTTACACCGAGTCACCAAGTAGTTGCCTAGACCTATCGCATTCACCAGGAGACCATAGCGAGTCACCAAAAGGTATACCGAAGACACAAGTCATATCGAGCTCCAAAGGATAGTCAACAAGACATACCGATATCGCCAAGAGGTTTCTCTGAGACATAAAGGTTACCCCGAAGTGTTCACATGTCGCCAAGACATTTCCCTTCGGTGAGAGAACATACTGATCTCCATATGTTACCTCGAAGACTCTTCATCATCGGCAAGACTCATCAAAGTCGCTGGGACTTCTTATCGAGACCTCTATGTTCCACCGATGACAAACATTCACCAAGAGCTACACCGAAGACTTCAAAAGATGCTCTTGTCGGTGAGACCTTCAACATTCACTGAGATGTCTTCCCGGGATCCTTGAGTTACCTTGATAGCCATTGGCTATTGACAAGACAACCTTTAGTCGCTAAGATGTTTCTCTGACCACTTTTGAGTTACTCCGAGGAACGTATGAATGCTTCCCTGTCGGTGTGGCCTTCTCCATTCACTGGGACTTCTTAGCAAGAACCCTTAGCTATCTTGAAGCCCATGGTCGCCAAGAGTCTCCTCGAAATATGATTGAATGGCCTGTCGGCCAGAGGTCTCCCGAGTGCTATGAGGTCATAACGAATACACTATGTCACAGCAATAGAATCCACAATGCAACCTTTTGGCAAGACATTTGCGAGGTCATAGCGACCTGTACAAACCAAAATGAATCAAGCTGCTAGTTAGCCAGACAATGAAGATGTCACACCGACTTGTCTCTAATGGAGGTTTTAGCTTGTATAGTTTGAGGCACATATTTCCAACATGTTTTACATTTGATTTGATGATCAATGATAGAGGATGCATATATGTATATGTATATGTATATATATGTATGTATGTATGTATTCAAGGGGCTTGAATGTTAACAGGGAATTTGAATAATTTTTATTTTTGTTATGGAAAGTCATAATGGTACTTCTTGTTGGCATTAGTTGTCATTGATGTCAACACTTGGTGAGATTGTTGTTGGTTGTCATTGATGTCAAAACTTGAGAAGATTATTGTGATGTCAACACTTGGGGAGATTTGTGATATTATTGTTTGACATTGATTATCATTAATGCCTTAGTTTTGGCTATCATTGGTGCCTTTTGTTGAGGTTCATTCAGTTGTATGCTACCAATAATCTATGATGATTGATTAGAGTTGGTTGTATGTCATTCCTTTGATGTTGCTAATGTTCATGGTTGGATGTCATGCCTTATTTGATGATGAGTAAAGTTGTATTATGTATGGTTGTTGTTAGAAGAGATGATATCATTATGATATATTAGGATGGGGATCATAAGTAATGATGATGGTGTAGAGATGTTGCTGATGGTCTTCAATATGTTATATTCTCTCTCCTATTGTTCATGAGGAAGTATGTGTTGTTGTAAGGAAGTTCTCATCTCCGCAAGTTGGTGAAATGTTTTGTTTTAGGAAGATGTTTTGAAGTCTATTTGGGAGAATGCTCTGCATTCCTCTACCATTGAAGATATGGTCTTGGGTTTGGGATTCATTGTTTGTGTTATATATGGATGTTGCACTCTTATATTTTTAGGTCATCTATGTTACTGAGACCAGGTTTTTGCTATTTATAATGTTTTGGAAATTTTATTGGTTGTCTGGACTGGTCCAAAAAATTCTCTACATTTATCCACATTGATGTTTCTTCTCCTATGGTTTGGTGGACATGATCTCAGTACTAATTAAGTTTCTTAGTTCTATTTTCATACAATGGTGTGTAATGCAAGTTTATCTGATAATGTGACATCTCATTGTTGTGTATTCTAGGATTTTGAGGTGAAGTACTTTGTCTTTGTTTGGTTTGCAGTGGATCTTTGTGGTATGAAAGTATGGAATAAGTGTCTAGAAGTGTTGTTGGATATTCATGGAACATCTCTTTGTGGTCCACACATCATTGGTTAATCTCTTTGGTGTCACATATTATGTTGAGTTGGTTTTTTGAGAGATTTGTGGATATCTGGCCGACAGGGCTTGTTATCTTTCTTGCATTGCGTGCTTGGGGGTTTGTGCCAACATATGAAGCTACATTAAGATGCATTTAGGTCTTGACCTAACTTGTTGAGAACCACATTGAGTAAATTCAATTGGATGTATATTTTTGAGCTGACTAGTTATGTGCTACACGTTTCGTCTACACAAATTTCCTTGTTTTCAACATGGGTTCTTGTGTGACAACATGAGATTTGTTTGGAATAACATTGGAAGATGTAATAAGATTTCTTTTGGTCCTCTCTATATTTTGGATAGGACCGCATTATGTTTTCGTGGACAACTTGTGGAAATAATTGTTTGTATTCCTTCTTGTTGACCTAATTGATGTTTTGAGATCTTGTAGGGGATATAAATGCAAGAACCTTTCAGTTGCAAGAATTGAGTGAGTGTGGGGATGTGCAAAGATGAATTGGAGTAGTGATTTGTGAAATGAAAAGGGAAATGCGATTTAATGCCTCAGTAATGTTGTAATTCCTAAATATTCATGTATCCTACTTTGAGATAGTGAATCTCATTAGGTCCTTGTAATTTGTATCTTTCCTTGGGGTTGTGCACCTTAGTACTACAAGTCTCCTATATATTTCCCTAAGGTTGTGTGCCTTAGCCTAGAAGTCCATAGGTAGTGAGCCTTAAACAACATTATAATTTTTGTAAGTAGGGAGCTTCATATATTGTGAATTAACTCTCATTGTGGTTTATCCCTTCTTGGGTTTTCCATGTAAATATGGTGTTACCTTGTGCATGTTTGTTCGTTATCTTATCTTTCATTGTTGTTGATTTGAACAAGTGCTACAAATCTGGTTAAGGGTTTCTAATATTGTCAATAGTTTAATTTTACATATTGCTAAAGGGTTTAAGTTTTTTATAGATACTAATTCACTCCCCTTCTTAAAATTCAAGTGTGTTGAACACTTCTTAGCACCATCAAATTTTCCTTAAATAAATATCATCTAGGAAAATAATCTCTACAAGTACTGAAGGTATATTTATTTTCAAATGAAACCAAGCCTTCATAATATAATTGTGCTAATTGGATATGATCAAGGCATAGTATTGCCTTAGATCATCAATTTCTTAGGTCTCAACCATCTTAAAAATCTAATACTAGATTTCAATATTTATCTCTTTTTGATTGAATCACAACACTCAAAGTCAATATTGCATCAATTTTAAGGTAAGTATTAATATATATTTATCAATACAATAGATTTTTAACTTATATTTTTTAGTAATTTCATTTTTTTCTCATTAATTTATCTATATTTTGAGTTATTTTATTTATCCGTTACATATATAATATATGATGTGTTTTATTCTCTACATTTTAATGTAACTCAATAGTTGAACCCTTTAGGATATTTTCTTGGGGATTTTTACCTTCTTTTTATTTCTAATTTCTAATTATATTTTATACTTTTCACTCACCTTTAGTTCAAATATATTTTTTAAAATTTCATTAAAAGTTATTGATCATAGATCCTAATAAATCATTGTCCTTGGTTCAATTGGAGTTTCGTAACTCAAGGATCTTAAACTATTTTCACAAGATGTTGTTGAAGACAATGGAAAATGAGAAAGATGATAAAGATTGAAATGTGAATAATAATATTTTACCTTGCTCTTCAAAGTCACATGGATTGAAAAACTAAGAGGAATGTGCCTAAGGTTTGGAGAGCTCACAAGGTCTCTCCCAAATCCTCTTGATGTGATCTAAATGAATTTTATGAATGATGGAGTGTAGGTTTCTTGGAGAACCAAAAATATTACCCTTTGATGAGAAAAGAAAATGAAAATGGCTTGGAGAAAGCTTGATTTATCAATTTATGGATGAGTTGATCAATGATTTATATTTTATTTGAAGATCAATGATAGAGTATTCATTTGAGGATTGGAGAGATAAGAGAATTCTAAATGGCTAGGTTGATACACCTTAGAGGGGAGGATTGAGGAAAGATCAAGGACTAGGATTTTTTGACCAAATTGAATGGTGGAGGACGAGTCATTCATGCATGCGAGAGATGATTCATGGGGAAGGTAGACTAAGTAAACATGTACTCTCACACTTGTGTGATGAAACATTAGGAATAAAGAATATGGCATATGTCTCCTCCCACATGTGTGAGAGATCACATGAGGGCAAGAAATTATGACATGTGAATTCTTACATATGTGTGACAATCACAATGGCTAAATGGAGGCTTGATATTTTCTTGAAGAAATGGAGGACAAAGATTTTTTTTTATATTTTTAAAACAATTATGATTAGGGGTGATTATTAAAATCAGTCACATTTAGGAATATACAAGGGTTAACAAGTTAATTAATTTAATTTAACTAACTAATAATATTTGAGGTAGAAAATGGAGAATTAAATAAATGATTTGTATTTAATTAGCTCTTGCAGGGTAAGAAGATAAAGGTAAACATTAATTAATTATTTAATATATAAATTTATTTAGTTAAGGGTGAGGAATAAGGACAAAGGATCAATAAATAAATTAAATAAATAATCTTTATTTAATTAATAGCTAAAATAGGAGAAATTCTAATGTGGTCAAGTATGGAAAAATTTAGGTGTCTACAATTTTTCCCTCTTTGAGATGAAATTGTGACTATATAGGAGTAATGTCATTTCAAATTAGAATAAAACATAGTGGCTAAAAAGGGATAATAACTAGTGGAATTATGCCCTAGTTAGTGGAAGAGGATATAAATGATAATAAGGAAGGATGTTGTATCACCCCGCAAGAGGATAGGTGGGTTAGAAGATCATAAGGGTGCAAGAAGTTGGGTCCATGAAGAGGGGAAGTTTTGACCCAAAAAATGCTGATAGGAATGGGATCTCAAGCCTTAGATCAGGATCTCATTCCTAAATGGGTACCCATTCTAATTTAAATAGAACGGGTACCTTTTTTAAAGCTAGTACGGTCCATTCTAAAAAATTGAAATCCCAACCTGATTTTTGATTTGGTTTTAGGCTTGGGAAAGGTTTGGCAATCCAACCCTTAGCCTTTGACTTGCAACAAAAAACCTGAGGCAATGTCAAGAGAAATATCTAAGTTTGGAAACATAGCTAATGGGATTTTTTCGGAACTAATTTATGAAATTGAAACCAATTATAGATCATGATGTCTAGTTTTCAAATATGTAATTTTTTTTTATGATTGGATTAGGTTTTCTATTTTTTAATTAATTTCTAAGAAAAATAGTCCATAAACTTGAAATGTTAGGATTCTTTAGTTTTTTAATAACTTTTAATCTATTTTTTCTGTAAAAAAAGTTATATAACATCAATCTACAAACAATTATCTAAAAAATGAAAAAAAATAAAAACATTATTATTTTAGGTCAAATTATGTTGTCTGTACACATTGGTTTTCAAAAATAGTAATTAGGCCAAAAAAATAAAAATAAAAAAAAGATTAAGAAAAAATTATAAAAAATATCCTCATAATCTTCAGTTTATTACACATATTTCCCCAAAATGAATTAGAAAAATACTTTTATTTAAGTCAAATTATGGTGTCTGTACATGTGCATGGTATGGTCCTAAAAAAGTGACTTTTAAAAAGTGGTTTTCATACATGCCTATTAAAAATTATTTTGTATCATCTAGGTATTAGAATAAATTACATATTTGGAAACTAGAATCAAAATACTAAATTTAATATTAATAAATCTTTTTAAGATTCAATGTGTAAGTGCTTCAACTTTTTAGACAAAGTGTGATAAATTCATAAAATCAGGAAAAATGCTTCCACTTTTTGAATAATTTGTTGACCCAACTTCTTGCACATGCCCATAAGTGTTCTCTTGAAATGGATGAAGATATTAGAGGAGACAATGGTAAATAGATAAGAAAGGAAGGGATATAAAATATGAGGATAAGGAGGAATAGGTTAGCATGAATATAAAGGAGAGAGAGGTGGAAGGATGGAGTGAGTCATGTTCTGATGGTTTGAGAAACATCTATTTGATATTGTAGTTGATGTTATGTCCCAAGGTATAAGGAACAGGGTGATGATGTGCCAAGTGCATAGAGGACCGACATGAAAAAAAGGTTGCATGCAAGCATAGGAATGATGAGTATAATGATATGAAATACCATGATGCTATTGGGTTGATATGGTATAAATATTGTGTCAAATGTAAACAAATGATAATACATAAAAGTAGACAAGCAAGAAAGTACAATGATATAACGAAAAGTAAACATTTTACCTTAGATAAGATGAAAATTGATTAATTGATGATCTTATGATGATGATATTATTAATGATAAGAACAATGATAGGAATAGGAACAAAATTTCCTATTGATAATATTGTTAATGATAAGAACAACAAAAGGATTGGGAACAATATATCCTAACAAAAATAATTTGAGTAATTCAGATCAATATTTTGAATGAGCATTGAAATAAAACTAATGTATATTTAAGATGGGGTATATTATTCAATTGGATTGCATGAATTAGGATTGTTGGTATTTGGGTGGACTACTTTGGGATTATTGAGGTCGGTGAATATGAATATTCAAGTGGGCTTGGATTGGATGAGTTAAAGGATAGGGCATTGGTTCAGAGGCTCAAGGAACTAATGATAAGGGAGAATCAAGGAAAATGATGAAATATGATAATGGATTACTTAGAGTGGGGATTGGAGGATGAATTGAAAAGATATGGGATTATTAGATCTGGAGGATATGAGAATGAATATGGATGATATGATGATGAATATGAATAGATAGGGGATAGGAGATAGGAGGATTTTTGGATGGGGGATAGGTAGAGAAAGATGAGTAGATGGTTATAATTTGGAAGTAGCTTGAGTATAGAGAGTATCTATGAAAATAATATTCGATAATAAGGATAGATAAGAAAAAATATGGATGGAGGAAGTAAAAGAGGAGGATTAGGATAATAGATGAAGGATGGGATCTATATGAGGGAATTTGGATAGGCTATTTTGAGGAATGTGAGGATAGAGAGTAATTAAATTATGGGGAGATAAGATGAAGGTATTGGATGGGACACAAGATGGATCTTTAAGGACTAGTTTGCATAGGAATATAATACATGAAGATATATGTAGTGAAAGGGATGTGCTAAAACCAATGTGGGAAAGTATACCAAATTAATGGGAATTAGTAGGGAAAGGTTTGTGCACTAGGTGGATAGCTTGATGGTTAAAGGTAGTGAAATATCAATGGATTGGAGGGGTGGAAGTAAGCTAAATTGGAAAAGAAAGTAAGGTTTGTAAAATATATATGGAAATGAAGGGTGCAAGTAGGGGAAATTAGTAGAGAAAATAAGTTTTGTAAACTATTCATAGATAAGATGGGTGTAAGGGGAAAGTGGGGAGAGAAAGTAAGTTTTGTAAAAGATTCATTGATAGGAGGCATGTAGATGGGGAAATTGGACGAAAAATTACTGGTTTATATTTTCCAAAGCATTCATGGATAAGATCCCCTATTCCTTATCAAGACTGAAAGGAGGGTGGGGGTAAACCCACAAAAGTGGTTTACAATTTGAGTGAGGTAGGAAAAGTGGCAGAAAATGACCCCATACCAAAAATTTTGGTTTTTGGGGTTTGAGCGAACCAAAAAAAGGTTTGAATGAACCTTGGTTCGTGCGAACCAATTAAATGCAAGGTGAACTCCATCTTGCCAAAATACTTGAAGATATATGTAGTGAAAGGGATGTGCTAAAACCAATGTGGGAAAGTATACCAAATTAATGGGAATTAGTAGGGAAAGGTTTGTGCACTAGGTGGATAGCTTGATGGTTAAAGGTAGTGAAATATCAATGGATTGGAGGGGTGGAAGTAAGCTAAATTGGAAAAGAAAGTAAGGTTTGTAAAAGATATATGGAAATGAAGGGTGAAAGTAGGGGAAATTAGTAGAGAAAATAAGTTTTGTAAACTATTCATAGATAAGATGGGTGTAAGGGGAAAGTGGGGAGATAAAGTAAGTTTTGTAAAAGATTCATTGATAGGAGGGCTATAGATTGGGAAATTGGAAGAAAAATTAAGGTTTATATTTTCCAAAGCATGCATGGATAAGATCCCCTATTCCTTATCAAGACTAAAACGAGGGTGGGGGTAAACCCACAAAAGTGGTTTACAATTTGAGTGAGGAAGGAAAAGTGGCAGAAAATGACCCCATACCAAAAATTTTGGTTTTTGGGGTTCAAATGAACCCTTTGGTTCAAGTGAACCAAAAAAGGGTTCGAATGAACCCTGGTTCATGTGAACCAATTAAATGCAAGGTGATCCCCATCTAGCCAAAAAAAATAATGAAAACCCTTTTTGAAGGGGTTTGAACTCTCGAACCCCTGGGGATTCACTAGAACCCCCCTTGGGTCCTAGCGAACCCCCCTTTTCCCACCTCCTTGCTCTCTGGCACAAAAAAAACTAAAATTTTTTCCTTTTGAAGCTCAGGTTGAGGATGAAAATGGAGGAGATTTCATGAACACAATTGGAATTAGGTAGTCCTCAGAACGATCTATCCAAAAAATATAATTTTAATATGTTTTGGTTTTATTATGTATTTGTTTTTTTAGTTTTATTAAACATAGGTTTTCATCAAAATGAAGGTTCTTACATGTGGAAAAATAGAAGATTATCAATTTTTTTTGAAAAATATGAGTGCACCAGATATTGAAGTCCTTGATCCAATTTTTTTTTTGAATTTCAATATATACAAAAAAATTATGCGTTATACGCTCACGCTATGTCTGAATTGTAATTAGTTTGACTTCAAAACTTGATTAAAGAAAAGATATTCAATAAAAAACTATCTAACCAAGTGGAAGCACTAGATATCAGAGTTACAAATATAAATTCAAAAGAATTAGAATTTTATCCTTCATGGAAAAAAAATTATGCGTTATACGGTGTGCATCACTTTTTAAAAATGTTGTTTTCTGAAAAAAATAGTTTTCATGGGAGATGGAAAAAAAAGTGCAATCTGATTCCAAAAATTTTGAAAAAAATGTTTTTTAGAATCTACAGACAAAATGTGACAAGACTCTAGTTTGCATCATCTTCAAATTCCTCATGGTTTAGCCACTATAGGTGCTCGAATGTGAAGATTTAGTTAAAAAAAATATTTCAGTGTCTAGTTTGGCCGCAAATTGTAAACCACTATTGTGGGATCACCTGTGGATGGTTTGGGTAGAACGAGGTAGGATGTATAGATATGATGTGGGGAAGAAGCATATATTGTGGTGTAGGAAAAGAGGACCTAAGATATAAATCACTTCTTTCCTCTTACATCATATTAAAAGGGGGCACACAAATGATCATACAAGACCACTTGGACAATTTACTCAAGGAAGAGCCAAAATACATTATCATGGTTTTGGAACCATTTTGGTTTTATTGGATGGGAAGTTGTGCATTGATGAGATTTAAAAGTGAACTAGGTTAACTATGCAATTATGATAAATTGATGTACTTTTAGAGAAACACAAAACATAAATATAGAAACTGATAACAAAAGGATAAAAGGAAGAGATAGAGGAACCTAGCATATAAATATGAGATAATTATGTCTAGATAGGGGCGTGGATTCCCTTGAATAGAAAGTATTAATTTCAAGAATCTCGAAATAGGTATCAATTGGTCACATTTTGTAGGTGTTTTCCTCTTGGAATCAAATTTAGTATTTTGTTGATGTATACTTCCTCTTGCCCTAGTTTTTTGAATGAATATGCTTGAACAATTGATCTTGATATGAGGTCTTTAATCTTCTCCAAAATCCACTTCAGATCTAATACCTATACACAAGAAAGGTGAGAAAGGGTTGTGGCATATGGGTTATTGAAAGCTTGTTGCAAGTGTTGTCATTGATGTCAATATAATAGATATTGTTGCAGATGTTGTCTTGTTTAAAGGTGGTATCTTTGATGTCAAAAAAGTGGTAGTGTGTGAAAGGATGCATGCAATGTAATTAGTGTGTTGATAAGAAGTGTTGTGAATAATTATATATTCTCTATCCTTTGATGTAGAATATTGCTTAAGAGATGAAAGAAAGTGTGAAAGGTTCTCTTATTGTTAGTGGTTTAGGATGTTGTTCTAAAAAAGCTTCAGAGAATACTCCACATTCCTCCACATTTGAATATATGGTCCTAATTTTTGGATGGTAGATAGAGGCAAGTGTGAATTATGTATGTTCTTGTGTTTAGAACATATAAGTTACTACAAAAGCTTTTTTGTGCTAGTAGAGTGAAGATTGTGTTGTTGCAATAAGGAAGGTTCAAATAAATGCTCCAAATTTATTTGTTATAGATTTTGTGGTTTGGAAGATGAGTTCAAATTACCTATATGCTCTCTCATTTTAAGTTTCAAGTGTTGAGGTGTATCCTAAGTATGGCTACTCAATGATCTATCTCATGACCATGTTTTTTGGGCTTGTAAGAGATGTTGGGTTCAATGTCTGTTTGCTTGTGCTAGCATAATGTTGTGTGAAGATGTAAGAGGGGTGCATGAGAATGTTGTCGAATATTATTTGATGCTTGTAATGTGATCCTCATGATGTTATCAAGGTCACTATTGTAGACAAAGGGTGTGGTAAGTATGAGATACACAATGCCTTCAATGATGGTTACCTCCCTCTATCTCCAAATTCCTACAATGAACCTAAACAAAATAAGAAGATAGATCCCAAAGTTATTTTAAAGTGTGACAAAACAAATTTTGTCCAAAATTCCTTTTTTGATGACAAAATCGTAGACAGTGACATAAATTCTTGGTTATACATAGTTGAAGAATTTGTACCATGCTTTGTCAAAGAGAGCTATCCAAAATTTCTTAGAATGTGTAATAATATGATCTACAAAGGATAGGGATTGGGAGTACATGAACAAGGTCCTATTAAACCAATCACTATCAAAGTCAACCATCAAATATTTTTTTTAGTATACACACCTTTAGTGGAAGAATCATATGATTCTATTGAATATAGGTTGTCATTGATGTTAATGGTTATTGCTAAAGGTTATCAGAAATGTCATTGATTCAGTTTGTTTTGTGTTGGTAGGATGAAAAATAAAGTAATATATATTATTATTTGTTGAAGAGTGTTTGTATGACTTCCACATGCTTGTAATATCATGATTGTATCTATTCTATATCATAGTGGTTATCCAAAAGTTTGTATCAGCATGTTTCTGTTCTGTTTTGGAATACTTTCTAGAAATAAAGATTTCTCTAGAAATACAATTATGGTCAACATTTCTTTTAGAAAAGCATTAATGCTTTGTGGTTTGGAAGGAGAGTATGTCTACACTAGTTCTATTATATTCTTGAGTTTCTAGAAGATATGTTCATAATGCAAAAATATTGAAGTGATAGAAGGTTCTTTATGTCTGTCTGTCAACCCATTGTAGTTCAAGGTATGTGTTGAAACAACTAGTAGCATGTGGAATTCAAATCTTGAATGTGGTGTTAAGATAGGACCTGCTTAAGGTTCCTATGGTAGCATATAATATCATGTTCATTTTGTAGTAAGAAAATATGTTTTTGGACCAACCTATTACACGTTTCATGTAAATTAAATTTAGGCCCACCTTATGTCCTCTTGGCTATTTGTGGATCCTTGGATGATATTGAAGATTGCTAATGTAATTTTTCATGTATATATTTTAAATTATTAGATGCATTGTAAAGCATCTGTGTGTGACTACATAAATTATAATTACACTATGTGAAGATGAGTTGGTCATTGATGCAAATTGAAGAGGTTGAAGATAAAAGGAAGAGTTATATTCTAATGTGTGTGCTAGTATTAGAAGATCATATACAATGAGGAAGAGTGTCAGCTGTGACTCTAGAATGTGTTGATATACATTGAAGATCCACAAACTTTATCATTGTGTTTCGATAGGATTGGTGTTCTACTTATATTTTTTTATTTGGGGATTGGTGTCTCTAGTGGGTTGGTGCCTACAAGCACTATAGGGGATTGGTGTCTCTAGTAGTTTGGTGCCTAATTTAGTGTGTAAAATTCACTTGTATATTTTTGTATTGTGTGGATGGATTTGGATTGTAGATCTAAGCAACTATTCTCACCATCATTTTTCCCATCTTGGGTTTTCAACATATATCTAATTTTTACTTGTGCAGACATGTGTGCTTATGTTGTTCCTTGATCATTAGCTTTCTTATTTTGTGTAGGATTCATTTTTGATATGTGCATTTGAGTTAAGAAGTTTAAATAGATTTGATCTATTGATTCATCCCCCCTCTCACTAGATTGTGTTCCCTTCAATTGGTATCAGAGCCAAATTCCTTTGGAGAATCCTAACAACTTAATGTAGGTCCAAGATGGCATAGGAAGGATTCTTTGGAAATAAAGCACCAATTATTGATGGATCTAACTTTGTATTTTGGAAAGTTAGTATGGAGTCCTATTTGATGGATTTAGGAATGGACATATAGATGTTAGAAGTTGAGGGATATAAGATTCCTGAAAACCCTCCTAGGGATCAAATCAAAAAGAGGGCTTATGAAATCAATGATAAGGAAAGAAATGCTATTTTATCTGGATTGACTAATTTTGAATTTGTGAAAGTGATGTAGTGCAAAAAAATAAAGGATATATTGGATAAATTTTAGACCATCTATGAAGGAGATAAAAAAGTAAAAGAAGAAAATATGCAAACTTATAGAGTTTTTTTTTTTAAAGTTTGAAGATGAGAGAAGATGAGAATATTGATACATTCCCTCTCTAGGTTGATGAAGTTGTCAACTCTATCTGAGGTCTTGGTGATAATTTGAAAGAAGAATGTTGTGAAAAAGGTACTTAGATCTCTCTCTAGAAGGTTTGATTCTAGAAAGTCTCTGCTATTGAAGAAGCTAAGGATTTGAATGCTTTGAAGCTGACTAAACTATATGGAATTCTAATTACATTTGAGATGAAATTCAAGAAAGTGAAGATTCTATAAGAAAAGAGTCTACTTTCAAAGTATCTAAGAAGCTACAAAAGATGAAAATTTTGTCAGGAAGCTACAAAGAGGTTATGGTAAGTACAAAGACAAGTTACCATTTAAGTTTTTTAATTATAGCGAAGTAGGAAATTTTATGGATAAGTGTCCCTATAAGAATCCTAACAATGCTGAGGAAAAGAATGGAAAAAAATTATTTCAGAGAAGTTATAAAGGTTAGAGGAAACATAAGAGTTTCTACACTAATGAAGAAGAATACTAATCTATTGAAGAAGAAGATGAAGATATCTTTGGAGATGAAAAAGAAAAGTTTGTGTTCATGGATTTTGAGACCACTGAGGGTGATCCCACAATAGTGGTTTACAATTTTTGGCCAAATTGGACACTAAAATAATTTTTTTTAACTAAATCTTCACTTTCGGGCACCTATAGTGGCTAAACTCTGAGGAATTTGAAGATGATGCAAATTAGAGTTTCATGAAATTTTGTCTATAGATTCTAAATATATTTTTTCAAAATTTTGGAATCGGTTTGCACTTTTTTCCATCTCCCTCGAAAACTAGTTTTTTTAGAAACAACATTTTTAAAAAAGTGACGCTCACCGTATAACATAATTTTTTTTCCATGAAGGATTAAATTCTAATTCTTTGAATTTAGATTTGTAACTCCGATATCTAGTGCTTCCACTTGGTTAGATAGTTTTATTGAATATTTTTTCTTTAATCAAGTTTAAAAGTCAAACCAATTACAATTCAGACATAGCGCGACCATATAACGCATAACTTTTTTGTATGTATCAAAATTCAATTTTTATTTTTTTGTTGGATCAAGGACTTCAATATCAGGTGCACTCTATTTTTCATTTTTTTTGATAATCTACTATTTTTCCACGTGTTGAATGACTTGATTTTCGGTGAAAACCTATGTTTAATAAAACTAAAAAAAACAAATACATAATAAAACCATATTAAAATTATATTTTTGGATAGCTGTTCAGGGACTACCTAATTCCATTGGGTTTGTGAAGTCTTGCCATTTTCATCTTCAACCCGAGCTTTGAAGTGCAAAATTTAGATTTTTTTATGTAGGGGGAGAATGAGGGATAAGGGGGGTTCGAATGAACTCCTAGGGGTTTGAGTGAACCACCTTTCTATGTGAATTTTATTTGGTTTTTTGGGTGGGAAACAAGGGGCAAGAATTAAATGGGTTTGCTCAAACCTGTAGGTTCGAGTGAACCCCTAAAACCATTTTTTTGCCATGGGGTCATTTTTTGTCAGCTTTCCTTCCTCCATCAAATTGTAAACCACTATTGTGGCTTCACCCTTGAAGGAAATGTAAAAATGAATTTCACAAATAATGAAGATGAATTAGATCTTGTGGAAGAATTGATGTGTCTTGGAAAAAAATCAAAATGTTGAAGAATAGAATTCTAGAGGTGAAGGATAAAGAAAAGGTATCTCAAGATTTTGAAGAAATCAGAAAAGACGATTGTTGATTTGAAGACCCAAACAAAAGAAGCAAAGAGGATTGAAGAAGTTCTAATTGAAAATTGTTATCAAGAGATAAAGAATATGAGAAGCTGGAAGTAAACAATTGTTATAACAAGAAAATAAATTGAGAAAGTGAATCAAAAACTACAGATGAAGTTTGGAAAGAGTACTAAAAGCATAGATTAGATATTGGGAAGTTAAAGAGATCCGCATGCCAAAAATAGAATAGGTTTTGATGATCTGAAGACTAAGGAAATAATTTTTTTTGAGAAGTTTAATAAGGAAAGTCCATAAGTGACTGATTTTGGAAGTTCAAGATCTTAAAAAATCATGGCAAGTTATGAAAGCATGACACAAAATGATGGCTTTATTCAAGTACAAAACAAGAGAAGAAGATCCAAAAGATAGGGATACAACACTAGGTTCAATTATCCTTTCTTTGGTTATTGTTTTAGTTGTAATAATTTTGGACATAAGGCTATGGATTATAGAAAATATTTAGTAAGAATAAATAGCTTTGTTAGAAACAATGCATTTGCAACTTTGTACAATTTTAATATCATTTACTTCAAATGCAACAATTTTAGACACATTGCAAGAAATTATAGAAGCAATTTTGTGAGTCCTCCTCTACCATAATATGGAAGAAAAGGATCATAGACAATGCTTGCTCAAGCCACATGACTATAGATAAAATTAAGTTCATGAATTTCAAGAAATTTGAAGGTGGTTTTGTGACTCTTGGAAAAAATTATATTGCCAAAATTTCTGGTAAGGTTACTTCAAGCCTTGATGGTGGAAGAGTAAAGACACATGATGTTTTGTATGTGGAGGTTTAAATCTAATATTTTAAGTGTCATTTAGATGTGTGACAAGGGTTATAAGCTATCTTTTAATGCTAAAGGTTTTGAAATAAGAGAATCTAGAACTAGATAAGTGATTGCAGAAGGAAGCAGTACAAACAGTGATATATACCATCTAAGTGCACTAAATAGACAAAGTTGTCTCACTATGTAGAAAGAAGAAAGTTTACTTTAGCACAAAAGGTTAGGATATATGAATTTTGATGATATTGTAAAGATTGACTCAAGAGGACTGGTGTGAGATATGAAAAATATTAAGAAATCTCAATCAACCAACTACAAGCCATTTTATGAAGGGAAGAAAAAAAGAAGAAAATACTCTTCTAAGGATTATTCCACATAAAAACAATTAGATTTGGTTCATATATATTTGTGGACCCATGAGGACTAAAATTCTACAAGGTGACATGTATTTCATGATGCTCATTTATGATTACACTAGGATGACTTGGAATAAATTTTTGAAAGAGAAGTCAGAAGATTTTGAGAAGTTTAAGGAATTCAAGGCATTAGTAGAAAATGAAACCAAAAGAACAATTAAGGTTTGGAGATCAGATAGAGGTGGATAATTCACTTTTGAAAAGTATGAAAAACTATGTGAAGAGCATGGGATATGGAGGAAATTCTCTACTCCTAGAACTTTGCAGCAAAATGGAGTTACGGAATAAAGAATTATACTATACATGAGATGGAAAGAACAATATTATGCCAAGAAAATATATTAGATATATACTGGAGAGAATCTACTCAAACTATTATAGATATTCTAAATAGAGTTTAGATCAGATGCAAGACTAATAAGACACCATATGAGCTATGGAGAGGAAGACCGACATTAGTCAAACAACTCAAAAATATTTGGAATCAAGTGCTACATAAAAAAGAGATGAAGAGAGTTTGAGTAATTTGATTATAGATCTAATGAAGTTATTTTTCTTGGTTATTGTTTAAAAATTAAAGTATATAGATGGTATAAAAAATATTGAAGAGGATTATAGAAAGTGCAAATGTGAGAGTTGATGAAACAATTTAGTCTATTGGTATTCTAGAAGTGGAATATGATGAAGAACCAATTCACAATAGTATTGAAGACTCAGAAGAAGTTGATACAAAAAATCCAACAATGTATGTTCAAAAGAATCACTCTAAAGACCAAATTATAGGAGATAAAGACAATGGAGTTCAAACCCAAAAGAGACTTGAGAAAGCAAGTGAGCAAATTACACTTTACATTACTGTCAAAGATAGAGCCTAAGTCATATAAAGAAGCAAGCGAAGAGAAAGGCTTGATAGATACTTTGTAGGAAGAATTGAATCATATCATGAAGAACGAAACTTGGGAACTTATCCCAAGACATAAAGGAAGGAATATAATTGGAACCAAGCGGGTTTTCAAAAACAAGCTAAATGATGAAGGTGAAGTGACCCAGAATTTTTGAATGCACAAGACAACTGAGGGGGGGGGGGGTGAATCAGCTATACCTTAAAAACTCAAGCCCCTCATATGCATTCAGATTCACATTCATTCATTAAACCCTTAAATCTATTATGATGAATTAGCATGAAAAGAAAATAAAAGAAACAAAAAAAAATTAACACCATACACAAGAGAACACTAGATTTACATGGAAAACCCAAGAAGGGAAAAACCACAGTGAGGATTAGATCACAATATAAGTAATATTAACATTGAATACAATAGGGCTTATTTCCCAAAGAAGAAAGACTCACTTCCAAAAGGTTCATTGCTAGAATAGAAAAGAAGATAGAGAAGAAATGTTACATAGAGAAAAGCATCTCAATGCAATAGAGAATCCACCACAATATCATCAACGCCTTCATAGCATGATTGAAGATTGTAGCCAGATTCTACTCACTGCATCTAGAAAACTAACACATCAAAACTTGAACATTACTCAATTTCACACTCTAACACACTACACCTCACATCATTCACATCTCCCACATATATCTTTTTATCCTTCAACAACTCAACTCATACTTATACTATCTTCAACCTTGAAACCTTCGTCAAGATTAGCTATGTGCCCCAAACGTGCAAATTCAAATTAGGTCCAAACACTTCTATGGAGGTACAAGTGAAAGTGAACCACATCAAACCTTAGTTGGGACCCAAATCTATAACACCACATAAATATGCACTTCTATAAAAAAATATTTATTCATTGCAAGTAGTGTAAACACCAAGTCGATCGTTACCTATGCAAACACCATTAAAATTTTAAGTACACACTTCCTCAAACTCAAGGATGAATTGAAAATAATAGACCATGCTTGAACATGATCTAAAAATTTCCTCAAACACCCTGAAATATAGCAAACTCCTTCACAACAACTTCCACTTGAAGAATGTACACACCCAATACACTTAGACAACTCTGCCATACATTGTTACTTGAGAATTGAATTTCAAAGCACCAAACCATGAACCAACTTGAATAAACAAAAAAATCAACAACAACAACACTATTTTATATTCACAATACATGAAACATAATTGCATAGAAACACGAAGCAAAAAAATTTCTCCCAGACACCTCTGCAATGTACAATTCACACACTAGTGATCACAACTTCTTTTGTACAATGATCTAGCACACCAAATCTTGAATACAACACCTTTGAACATCTTTGAACAACATATCCAGATCACACATGCATATCTTCAACCTAGAGGAAATGTAGAGCAACACAAGAACACACCTCTACAACGCAAAACACCACCACAACACACAATTTCCTATTTTTATCAAATTTTCTCAAAATCACTTGGAAACCAAACACTAGAGACACATCCTCATCATCTTCAATACTTCCTCATCCATAGATAGAATCTTATCAAATCAACACTAGAGGTTGACAGTAAAAGCTTTACTAATGACAACATAATGCAACTAATCAAAGCATCAACCGCTCACACTCTTGAAACAATCTCAATAGACATTAATGACAACACCAACTTATCATATTTGCAATAGGAACAAGGTAATGCATGTGCTTAAAGGGTATGCTTAGGTTGACAGTATAGATTTTAAAGAAATTCTCTCTAGTAGCAAGACTAGAGGCAATTAGGATGTTTTTAGCTCTTTCATCATCCAAAAACTTCAATGTATTCCAGATGGATATGAATTCAACATTATTGAACAAAAAAATAGAATAAGAAGTCTACATTGAACAAACAAAAGGTTTTGAATACATTCTGATAATCCAAATTATTTTTACAGATTGAAGAAGGCTTTGTATGGACTCAAACAAGCTCCCAAAGCTTGGTATTCAAGGTTGGATGGATACTTGCAGTAGCAAGGGTTTGGGAGAGGAAGTAAA
>VDFB02193867.1:497857861-498012390 GCA_007258455.2 Sequoia sempervirens | reverse complement strand
GGTTTTTGGGGTTTGAGCGAACCAAAAAAAGGTTTGAATGAACCTTGGTTCGTGCGAACCAATTAAATGCAAGGTGAACTCCATCTTGCCAAAATACTTGAAGATATATGTAGTGAAAGGGATGTGCTAAAACCAATGTGGGAAAGTATACCAAATTAATGGGAATTAGTAGGGAAAGGTTTGTGCACTAGGTGGATAGCTTGATGGTTAAAGGTAGTGAAATATCAATGGATTGGAGGGGTGGAAGTAAGCTAAATTGGAAAAGAAAGTAAGGTTTGTAAAAGATATATGGAAATGAAGGGTGAAAGTAGGGGAAATTAGTAGAGAAAATAAGTTTTGTAAACTATTCATAGATAAGATGGGTGTAAGGGGAAAGTGGGGAGATAAAGTAAGTTTTGTAAAAGATTCATTGATAGGAGGGCTATAGATTGGGAAATTGGAAGAAAAATTAAGGTTTATATTTTCCAAAGCATGCATGGATAAGATCCCCTATTCCTTATCAAGACTAAAACGAGGGTGGGGGTAAACCCACAAAAGTGGTTTACAATTTGAGTGAGGAAGGAAAAGTGGCAGAAAATGACCCCATACCAAAAATTTTGGTTTTGGGAAGTTCTGGTTTGAACCTCGAAGTTCAAGCGAACCAAAAGGGTTTGATCGGAACCCCGTTCATGTGAACCAATTAAATGCAAGCAGATCCCATCTTAGCTAAAAAAAAATGAAAAACTTTTTGAAAGGGGGTTCGAATGAACCTTGGTTCGGCTGGAATCCCCTGATTCACTAGAACCCCCTTGTTTCCAGCAAGGACCTCTTTTTCCAATCTCCTTTTTGTTTCTCCGGCACCAAAAAAACTAAATTTTTCCTTTGAAGCTCAAAGTTGAGGATGAAAATGGAGGATATTTCATGAACCACAATTGGAATCAGGTGGTCCTCAGAATGATCTATCCAACAAATATATAATTTTAATATGTTTTGGTTTTATTATGTATTTGTTTTTTAGTTTTATTAAACATAGGTTTTTCATCAAAAATGAAGGTCTCTGCTCAAGATGTGGAAAATATGATGACAATTTTCGGAAAAATGTATGGAGTGCACCAGAGAGTGGCTGAAGTCCTTGATCCAATTTTTTTTTTGAATTTCAATATATACAAAAAAATTATGCGTTATACGCTCACGCTATGTCTGAATTGTAATTAGTTTGACTTCAAAACTTGATTAAAGAAAAGATATTCAATAAAAAACTATCTAACCAAGTGGAAGCACTAGATATCAGAGTTACAAATATAAATTCAAAAGAATTAGAATTTTATCCTTCATGGAAAAAAAATTATGCGTTATACGGTGTGCATCACTTTTTAAAAATGTTGTTTTCTGAAAAAAATAGTTTTCATGGGAGATGGAAAAAAAAGTGCAATCTGATTCCAAAAATTTTGAAAAAAATGTTTTTTAGAATCTACAGACAAAATGTGACAAGACTCTAGTTTGCATCATCTTCAAATTCCTCATGGTTTAGCCACTATAGGTGCTCGAATGTGAAGATTTAGTTAAAAAAAATATTTCAGTGTCTAGTTTGGCCGCAAATTGTAAACCACTATTGTGGGATCACCTGTGGATGGTTTGGGTAGAACGAGGTAGGATGTATAGATATGATGTGGGGAAGAAGCATATATTGTGGTGTAGGAAAAGAGGACCTAAGATATAAATCACTTCTTTCCTCTTACATCATATTAAAAGGGGGCACACAAATGATCATACAAGACCACTTGGACAATTTACTCAAGGAAGAGCCAAAATACATTATCATGGTTTTGGAACCATTTTGGTTTTATTGGATGGGAAGTTGTGCATTGATGAGATTTAAAAGTGAACTAGGTTAACTATGCAATTATGATAAATTGATGTACTTTTAGAGAAACACAAAACATAAATATAGAAACTGATAACAAAAGGATAAAAGGAAGAGATAGAGGAACCTAGCATATAAATATGAGATAATTATGTCTAGATAGGGGCGTGGATTCCCTTGAATAGAAAGTATTAATTTCAAGAATCTCGAAATAGGTATCAATTGGTCACATTTTGTAGGTGTTTTCCTCTTGGAATCAAATTTAGTATTTTGTTGATGTATACTTCCTCTTGCCCTAGTTTTTTGAATGAATATGCTTGAACAATTGATCTTGATATGAGGTCTTTAATCTTCTCCAAAATCCACTTCAGATCTAATACCTATACACAAGAAAGGTGAGAAAGGGTTGTGGCATATGGGTTATTGAAAGCTTGTTGCAAGTGTTGTCATTGATGTCAATATAATAGATATTGTTGCAGATGTTGTCTTGTTTAAAGGTGGTATCTTTGATGTCAAAAAAGTGGTAGTGTGTGAAAGGATGCATGCAATGTAATTAGTGTGTTGATAAGAAGTGTTGTGAATAATTATATATTCTCTATCCTTTGATGTAGAATATTGCTTAAGAGATGAAAGAAAGTGTGAAAGGTTCTCTTATTGTTAGTGGTTTAGGATGTTGTTCTAAAAAAGCTTCAGAGAATACTCCACATTCCTCCACATTTGAATATATGGTCCTAATTTTTGGATGGTAGATAGAGGCAAGTGTGAATTATGTATGTTCTTGTGTTTAGAACATATAAGTTACTACAAAAGCTTTTTTGTGCTAGTAGAGTGAAGATTGTGTTGTTGCAATAAGGAAGGTTCAAATAAATGCTCCAAATTTATTTGTTATAGATTTTGTGGTTTGGAAGATGAGTTCAAATTACCTATATGCTCTCTCATTTTAAGTTTCAAGTGTTGAGGTGTATCCTAAGTATGGCTACTCAATGATCTATCTCATGACCATGTTTTTTGGGCTTGTAAGAGATGTTGGGTTCAATGTCTGTTTGCTTGTGCTAGCATAATGTTGTGTGAAGATGTAAGAGGGGTGCATGAGAATGTTGTCGAATATTATTTGATGCTTGTAATGTGATCCTCATGATGTTATCAAGGTCACTATTGTAGACAAAGGGTGTGGTAAGTATGAGATACACAATGCCTTCAATGATGGTTACCTCCCTCTATCTCCAAATTCCTACAATGAACCTAAACAAAATAAGAAGATAGATCCCAAAGTTATTTTAAAGTGTGACAAAACAAATTTTGTCCAAAATTCCTTTTTTGATGACAAAATCGTAGACAGTGACATAAATTCTTGGTTATACATAGTTGAAGAATTTGTACCATGCTTTGTCAAAGAGAGCTATCCAAAATTTCTTAGAATGTGTAATAATATGATCTACAAAGGATAGGGATTGGGAGTACATGAACAAGGTCCTATTAAACCAATCACTATCAAAGTCAACCATCAAATATTTTTTTTAGTATACACACCTTTAGTGGAAGAATCATATGATTCTATTGAATATAGGTTGTCATTGATGTTAATGGTTATTGCTAAAGGTTATCAGAAATGTCATTGATTCAGTTTGTTTTGTGTTGGTAGGATGAAAAATAAAGTAATATATATTATTATTTGTTGAAGAGTGTTTGTATGACTTCCACATGCTTGTAATATCATGATTGTATCTATTCTATATCATAGTGGTTATCCAAAAGTTTGTATCAGCATGTTTCTGTTCTGTTTTGGAATACTTTCTAGAAATAAAGATTTCTCTAGAAATACAATTATGGTCAACATTTCTTTTAGAAAAGCATTAATGCTTTGTGGTTTGGAAGGAGAGTATGTCTACACTAGTTCTATTATATTCTTGAGTTTCTAGAAGATATGTTCATAATGCAAAAATATTGAAGTGATAGAAGGTTCTTTATGTCTGTCTGTCAACCCATTGTAGTTCAAGGTATGTGTTGAAACAACTAGTAGCATGTGGAATTCAAATCTTGAATGTGGTGTTAAGATAGGACCTGCTTAAGGTTCCTATGGTAGCATATAATATCATGTTCATTTTGTAGTAAGAAAATATGTTTTTGGACCAACCTATTACACGTTTCATGTAAATTAAATTTAGGCCCACCTTATGTCCTCTTGGCTATTTGTGGATCCTTGGATGATATTGAAGATTGCTAATGTAATTTTTCATGTATATATTTTAAATTATTAGATGCATTGTAAAGCATCTGTGTGTGACTACATAAATTATAATTACACTATGTGAAGATGAGTTGGTCATTGATGCAAATTGAAGAGGTTGAAGATAAAAGGAAGAGTTATATTCTAATGTGTGTGCTAGTATTAGAAGATCATATACAATGAGGAAGAGTGTCAGCTGTGACTCTAGAATGTGTTGATATACATTGAAGATCCACAAACTTTATCATTGTGTTTCGATAGGATTGGTGTTCTACTTATATTTTTTTATTTGGGGATTGGTGTCTCTAGTGGGTTGGTGCCTACAAGCACTATAGGGGATTGGTGTCTCTAGTAGTTTGGTGCCTAATTTAGTGTGTAAAATTCACTTGTATATTTTTGTATTGTGTGGATGGATTTGGATTGTAGATCTAAGCAACTATTCTCACCATCATTTTTCCCATCTTGGGTTTTCAACATATATCTAATTTTTACTTGTGCAGACATGTGTGCTTATGTTGTTCCTTGATCATTAGCTTTCTTATTTTGTGTAGGATTCATTTTTGATATGTGCATTTGAGTTAAGAAGTTTAAATAGATTTGATCTATTGATTCATCCCCCCTCTCACTAGATTGTGTTCCCTTCAATTGGTATCAGAGCCAAATTCCTTTGGAGAATCCTAACAACTTAATGTAGGTCCAAGATGGCATAGGAAGGATTCTTTGGAAATAAAGCACCAATTATTGATGGATCTAACTTTGTATTTTGGAAAGTTAGTATGGAGTCCTATTTGATGGATTTAGGAATGGACATATAGATGTTAGAAGTTGAGGGATATAAGATTCCTGAAAACCCTCCTAGGGATCAAATCAAAAAGAGGGCTTATGAAATCAATGATAAGGAAAGAAATGCTATTTTATCTGGATTGACTAATTTTGAATTTGTGAAAGTGATGTAGTGCAAAAAAATAAAGGATATATTGGATAAATTTTAGACCATCTATGAAGGAGATAAAAAAGTAAAAGAAGAAAATATGCAAACTTATAGAGTTTTTTTTTTTAAAGTTTGAAGATGAGAGAAGATGAGAATATTGATACATTCCCTCTCTAGGTTGATGAAGTTGTCAACTCTATCTGAGGTCTTGGTGATAATTTGAAAGAAGAATGTTGTGAAAAAGGTACTTAGATCTCTCTCTAGAAGGTTTGATTCTAGAAAGTCTCTGCTATTGAAGAAGCTAAGGATTTGAATGCTTTGAAGCTGACTAAACTATATGGAATTCTAATTACATTTGAGATGAAATTCAAGAAAGTGAAGATTCTATAAGAAAAGAGTCTACTTTCAAAGTATCTAAGAAGCTACAAAAGATGAAAATTTTGTCAGGAAGCTACAAAGAGGTTATGGTAAGTACAAAGACAAGTTACCATTTAAGTTTTTTAATTATAGCGAAGTAGGAAATTTTATGGATAAGTGTCCCTATAAGAATCCTAACAATGCTGAGGAAAAGAATGGAAAAAAATTATTTCAGAGAAGTTATAAAGGTTAGAGGAAACATAAGAGTTTCTACACTAATGAAGAAGAATACTAATCTATTGAAGAAGAAGATGAAGATATCTTTGGAGATGAAAAAGAAAAGTTTGTGTTCATGGATTTTGAGACCACTGAGGGTGATCCCACAATAGTGGTTTACAATTTTTGGCCAAATTGGACACTAAAATAATTTTTTTTAACTAAATCTTCACTTTCGGGCACCTATAGTGGCTAAACTCTGAGGAATTTGAAGATGATGCAAATTAGAGTTTCATGAAATTTTGTCTATAGATTCTAAATATATTTTTTCAAAATTTTGGAATCAGGTTTGCACTTTTTCCATCTCCCTCGAAAACTAGTTTTTTTGAGAAAACATTATTTTTAAAGTGACGCTCAGTATAACGCATAATTTTTCCATGAAGGATTAAATTCTAATTCTTTGAATTTAGATTTGTAACTCGATATCTAGTGCTTCCACTTGGTTAGATAGTTTTTATTGAATATTTTTTCTTAATCAAGTTTCAAAGTCAAACCAATTACAATTTCACATACGGACCATATAAATAAATTTTTTGTATATATCAAAATTCAATTTTTTTTTGTGGACAAGGACTTCAATATCCGGCATTTCATATTTTTTAATTTTTTTGATAATCTACTATTTTTCCACGGATTAGAGAGTTTGATTTTCGGTGAAAACCTATGTTTAATAAAACTAAAAAAAATACATAATAAAACCAAAACATATTAAAATTATATTTTTGGATAGCTCGTTCCGAGGACTACCTAATTCCAGTTGGGTTTGTGAAGTCTCTTGCCATTTTCATCTTCAACCCGAGCTTTGAAGTGCAAAAATTTAGATTTTTATGTCGAGGGGGAGAATGAGGGATAAGGGGGGTTCGAATAAACTCCTAGGGGTTTGAGTGAACCACCTTTCTATGTGAATTTTATTTGGTTTTTTGGGTGGGAAACAAGGGGCAAGAATTAAATGGGTTCGCTCAAACCTGTAGGTTCGAGTGAACCCCTAAAACCATTTTTTTGCCATGGGGTCACTTTTTGTCAGCTTTCCTTCCTCCATCAAATTGTAAACCACTATTGTGGCTTCACCCCTGAAGGAAATGTAAAAATGAATTTCACAAATAATGAAGATGAATTAGATCTTGTGGAAGAATTGATGTGTCTTGGAAAAAAATCAAAATGTTGAAGAATAGAATTCTAGAGGTGAAGGATAAAGAAAAGGTATCTCAAGATTTTGAAGAAATCAAAAAAGACGATTGTTGATTTGAAGACCCAAACAAAAGAAGCAAAGAGGATTGAAGAAGTTCTAATTGAAAATTGTTATCAAGAGATAAAGAATATGAGAAGCTGGAAGTAAACAATTGTTAGAACAAGAAAATAAATTGAGAAAGTGAATCAAAAACTACAGATGAAGTTTGGAAAGAGTACTAAAACCATAGATTAGATATTGAGAAGTTAAAGAGATCCGCATGCCAAAAATAGAATAGGTTTTGATGATCTGAAGACTAAGGAAATAATTTTTTTTGAGAAGTTTAATAAGGAAAGTCCAGAAGTGACTGATTTTGGAAGTTCAAGATCTTAAAAAATCATGGCAAGTTATGAAAGCATGACACAAAATGATGGCTTTATTCAAGTACAAAAAAAGAGAAGAAGATCCAAAAGATAGGGATACAACACTAGGTTCAATTATCCTTTCTTTGGTTATTGTTTTAGTTGCAATAATTTTGGACATAAGGCTATGGATTATAGAAAATATTTAGTAAGAATAAATAGCTTTGTTAGAAACAATGCATTTGCAACTTTGTACAATTTTAATATCATTTACTTCAAATGCAACAATTTTAGACACATTGCAAGAAATTATAGAAGCAATTTTGTGAGTCCCCCTCTACCATAATATGGAAGAAAAGGATCATAGACAACGATTGCTCAAGCCACATGACTAGAGATAAAATTAAGTTCATGAATTTCAAGAAATTTGAAGGTGGTTCTGTGACTCTCGGAAAAAATTATATTGCCAAAATTTCTGGTAAGGTTACCTCAAGCCTTGATGGCAGAAGAGTAAAGACACATGATGTTTTGTATGTGGAGGTTTAAATATAATATTTTAAGTGTCATTCAGATGTGTGACAAGGGTTATAAGCTATCTTTTAATGCTAAAGGTTTTGAAATAAGAGAATCTAGAACTAGATAAGTGATTGCAGAAGGAAGCAGGACAAACAGTGATATATACCATCTAAGTGCACTAAATAGACAAAGTTGTCTCACTATGTAGAAAGAAGAAAGCTTACTTTAGCACAAAAGGTTAGGACAGATGAATTTTGATGATATTGTAAAGATTAACTCAAGAGGACTGGTGTGAGATATGAAAAATATTAAGAAATCTCAATCAACCAACTACAAGCCATTTTATGAAGGGAAGAAAAAAAGAAGAAAATACTCTTCTAAGGATTATTCCACATAAAAACAATTAGATTTGGTTCATATATATTTGTGGACCCATGAGGACTAAAATTCTACAAGGTGACATGTATTTCATGATGCTCATTTATGATTACACTAGGATGACTTGGAATAAATTTTTGAAAGAGAAGTCAGAAGATTTTGAGAAGTTTAAGGAATTCAAGGCATTAGTAGAAAATGAAACCAAAAGAACAATTAAGGTTTGGAGATCAGATAGAGGTGGATAATTCACTTCTGAAAAGTATGAAAAACTATGCAAAGAGCATGGGATATGGAGGAAATTCTCTACTCCTAGAACTTTGCAGCAAAATGGAGTTACGAAATAAAGAATCATACTATACATGAGATGGAAAGAACAATATTATGCCAAGAAAATATATTAGATAAATACTGGAGAGAATCTACTCAAACTATTATAGATATTCTAAATAGAGTTTAGATCAGATGCAAGACTAATAAGACACCATATGAGCTATGGAGAGGAAGACCGACATTAGTCAAACAACTCAAAACATTTGGAATCAAGTGCTACATAAAAAAGAGATGAAGAGAGTTTGAGTAATTTGATTATAGATCTAATGAAGTTATTTTTCTTGGTTATTGTTTAAAATTAAAGTATATAGATGATATAAAAAATATTGAAGAGGATTATAGAAAGTGCAAATGTGAGAGTTGATGAAACAATTTAGTCTATTGGTATTCTAGAAGTGGAATATGATGAAGAACCAATTCACAATAGTATTGAAGACTCAGAAGAAGTTGATACAAAAAATCCAACAATGTATGTTCAAAAGAATCACTCTAAAGACCAAATTATAGGAGATAAAGACAATGGAGTTCAAACCCAAAAGAGACTTGAGAAAGCAAATGAGCAAATTAAACTTTACATTACTGTCAAAGATAGAGCCTAAGTCATATAAAGAAGCAAGCAAAGAGAAAGGATTGATAGATACTTTGTAGGAAGAATTGAATCATATCATGAAGAACGAAACTTGGGAACTTATCCCAAGACATAAAGGAAGGAATATAATTGAAACCAAGCGGGTTTTCAAAAAAAAGCTAAATGATGAAGGTGAAGTGACCCAAAATTGTTGAATACACAAGACAACTGAGGGGGGGGGGGGTGAATCAGCTATACCTTAAAAACTCAAGCCCCTCATATGCATTCAGATTCACATTCATTCATTAAACCCTTAAATCTATTATGATGAATTAGCATGAAAAGAAAATAAAAGAAACAAAAAAAAATTAACACCATACACAAGAGAACACTAGATTTACATGGAAAACCCAAGAAGGGAAAAACCACAGTGAGGATTAGATCACAATATAAGTAATATTAACATTGAATACAATAGGGCTTATTTCCCAAAGAAGAAAGACTCACTTCCAAAAGGTTCATTGCTAGAATAGAAAAGAAGATAGAGAAGAAATGTTACATAGAGAAAAGCATCTCAATGCAATAGAGAATCCACCACAATATCATCAACGCCTTCATAGCATGATTGAAGATTGTAGCCAGATTCTACTCACTGCATCTAGAAAACTAACACATCAAAACTTGAACATTACTCAATTTCACACTCTAACACACTACACCTCACATCATTCACATCTCCCACATATATCTTTTTATCCTTCAACAACTCAACTCATACTTATACTATCTTCAACCTTGAAACCTTCGTCAAGATTAGCTATGTGCCCCAAACGTGCAAATTCAAATTAGGTCCAAACACTTCTATGGAGGTACAAGTGAAAGTGAACCACATCAAACCTTAGTTGGGACCCAAATCTATAACACCACATAAATATGCACTTCTATAAAAAAATATTTATTCATTGCAAGTAGTGTAAACACCAAGTCGATCGTTACCTATGCAAACACCATTAAAATTTTAAGTACACACTTCCTCAAACTCAAGGATGAATTGAAAATAATAGACCATGCTTGAACATGATCTAAAAATTTCCTCAAACACCCTGAAATATAGCAAACTCCTTCACAACAACTTCCACTTGAAGAATGTACACACCCAATACACTTAGACAACTCTGCCATACATTGTTACTTGAGAATTGAATTTCAAAGCACCAAACCATGAACCAACTTGAATAAACAAAAAAATCAACAACAACAACACTATTTTATATTCACAATACATGAAACATAATTGCATAGAAACACGAAGCAAAAAAATTTCTCCCAGACACCTCTGCAATGTACAATTCACACACTAGTGATCACAACTTCTTTTGTACAATGATCTAGCACACCAAATCTTGAATACAACACCTTTGAACATCTTTGAACAACATATCCAGATCACACATGCATATCTTCAACCTAGAGGAAATGTAGAGCAACACAAGAACACACCTCTACAACGCAAAACACCACCACAACACACAATTTCCTATTTTTATCAAATTTTCTCAAAATCACTTGGAAACCAAGCACTAGAGACACATCCTCATCATCTTCAATACTTCCTCATCCATAGATAGAATCTTATCAAATCAGGACTAGAGGTTGACACTAAAAGCTTTACTAATGACAACATAATGCAACTAATCAAAGCATCAACCGCTCACACTCTTGAAACAATCTCAATAGACATTAATGACAACACAAACTTGTTGACATCAATGACAACACCAAATTATCATACTTGCAATAGGAAAAAGGCAATACATGTGCTTAAAGGGTATGCTTAGGTTGACAGTATAGATTTTAAAGACATTTTCTCTAGTAGCAAGACTAGAGGAAATCAGGATGTTTTTAGCTCTTTCATCATCCAAAAACTTCAATGTATTCCGGATGGATGTGAATTCAACATTATTGAACAAAAAAATAGAATAAGAAGTCTACATTGAAGGAAAAAAAGGGTTTGAATACATTCTGATAATCCAAATTATGTTTACAGATTGAAGAAGGCTTTGTATGGACTCAAACAAGCTCCCAAATCTTGGTATTCAAGGTTGGATGGATACTTGCAGGAGCAAGGGTTTGGGAGAGGAAGTAAAGATAGTAATCTATACATAAAAATAAAAGGAGATTAGTTATTGATAGTTGTGGTCTATGTAGATGATTTCATTTTTGGAGGTAGCAATGATGACATGTGCAAGAAGTTTCAAAAGGAAATGCAAAATGAATTTGAAATGTCTATGATAGGAGAATCATCTTTCTTTCTTAGGTTGCAGATTACACAATCAGATAAGGGAATTTTCAATTCTTAGCACAAGTATATAAAGGAGATCCTAAGTAAGTTCAATATGGAAGAATGCAACCTAGTTGGAACACCTATGGTTATAAGATGCAAGTTGGGTAAAGATGATGGATCTTCTCTGGTAGATTAGACCTTAAACAGATCCATGATTGGTATTTTTTTCCATGTGACAACATCTATAACTAGATATGATGTAGGCAATTGGAATGGTTGTGATATTTTAGGAAACACCTAAAGAAACTCATGTTAAAGAAATGAAAAGGATATTCAGGTATTTGAAGGCTACTAAGGATTTTGGATTGTGGCATCCAAAGAGTGAAAATTTCATTTTAACTACATACATAGTGTAGATTGGGAAACATGAATTGATGATCGAAAGAGCACAAGTGGAGGAGCATTCTTTCTTAGTGATAGCTTAGTGTCCTAGTTGAGTAAGAAACATGAATATGTTTCTTTATCTATAGAAAAAGTATAATATATTGGTGCAAAATCATGCTACATCAAGTGCTTTGGATGAAGAAGAATTTGAAGGAAATGAAGATTGAGTTTGATGAACCTATCTCTATTGTATGTGATAACACAATGCCATTAAAATCTCAAAGAATCTAGTAATGTATTCAAGGAAAAAACACATTGCAATCAAGTATCATTTTCTAACTTGGGAGAAGGTTATAGAAAAGGAATTAAAGTTGGAGTATATTGAGAAAAAGGAGCAAGTAGAAAATATATTCAAAAAGCCACTTCCTAAGAATAAAGTTGATTTTCTCCGATAGAAGCTACGATTTGTTGCTCCAGGCTCCTCTTGAGTCAAGAGGAAGCACATGTTAAGGGGGAGTGTGGTCTCTCTTGCAATATATTTTTAGAGGAAGTGAAGCATGGAATCAGGTTATTCTATCCAAGGTTTTTTTTTTAGGATTGTACTGAGTACTAGAAATGAAGAAAGATGAGAAAGAAGTGTTGCTACAGCTAGGGAGTTTCAAATAAATGCTTCATATTTCTTCACATTTGAAGTTATTGTCTCATGGCTTGAAGAATGTGTTTACAAAGATTAGAGGGGGAGAAAGTGTTGCCCCTTTTCCATTGATGTCAATGGGGGAGAAAGAGAACTAAAAATTCTAAAATTCTGAGGGAGAGAGTGAACTCAAAATGCTACAGCTCAGAGAAATCATTCAAAGGGTGAAAAATATTTTTGTGTGTAGCTAGTTGGTTTGGTGGTCCAATTTTTTTCTTTTTTTCCATCAATGTCAAAGGGAGAGAATTTTGAATATAGGTTGTAATTTATGTCAAAGGTTTTTGTTAAAGGTTGTAGTAAATTCCATTGATTTAGTTTGTTATGTGTTGGTAGGATGCAAAATCAAGAAATATACATTATTAGTTGCTGAGTGTTTGTATGACTATCGTATGCTTGCAATATGATGCCTGCATCTATTCTCTATTAAAGTGGTGATCACAAGTTTGTATCTATTGGAAATAAGTGTTGTCATTGATGTCAACTCAAGATGTTCTATCATTGATGATAAATGTGTGTGCTAAAGATTTCATAATACTTCAAAGATAGTGGATGTATAGTGATATCAGCTAGTGCAAGTCAGTAGTGTTGTATGAGGAAGAATGGGGATCTGACTGATGTCTATGTTTGATGAAAAGGTGGGTATACTTATTCCAATATGTTTCCAACATTCCTACATTGATCTTTTACCATCTTGGTGTACCATACTTAGAGATATGTTGCTGGATTTTTGCTAAGGCAATCATAAAGTAAACTCTAAGATAGTGTCATGATGTTTTGATCCACATCCTTCCATAGAGAAAGTTTTTTTATTATGGTTCATAAGATAAGATGGTCAATATGTGAAGATATATTCAAGAATTCAATTCATTACACCTTCCTCAATAAAAGTTAAAAATGATAGTGTTTCAGTTTATGCTCTAGCAGAGTAAAGTGTTGATGAAGGCCTATTGAAATGCTCGGTATTCCTTCAGTGAAATAGTTGTGGTTGTGTGGAATTTGGAATATGCTTAGAAATATGTATGGTTTAATCCTTGTAAGTCTTATATGTTTTGGTGTACAAAAATTTCCAATATCGCATGTTTTGAAGTGTTATAGTTTTTCTAAAATACTTTGTTTTCATCAATTCCATATGTTTCTCTTCTTGCACCAACATTTGATGATAAATTTATTCAAGAGAAGGTTGAAGAGACATTTTCAATATTCTCAATTATTCTCATCTTGGTTTTCATAATTTTTTTGGTCTCTCCTCGGTGGTGTAAAGTTGAGCAATTGGCAGTTTGAGTGATGTTATCATTGTTTAGGCCGACAAACTTGTTTCCCTCATTTATTGTTGATCCTGATTGTCCAATTTTTCTTTGGAGGATAGGTTGTGATGTATTTTAATCTTGCTATGTCGTATGTTGATCCACAACTCATTTTATTTTCATAATTTATGTGTTTGGAGCTGACCTATATAGTATCATGCATTTCATCTAAAGGTCATCTTGGAGCTGACCTAATTGGGGGTTTGAGTCATTGCAGAGTATATTTATAGAATATCAAAATAATTTGTGAATGTATCATGAATATGGTATTGATATTGCTTTGAGTGTTGAGTATGAAGTGTGTGAAGTTAGTATGATAGATTAATTGTGCGAAAAAATGTACAACAACATCAACATAAGTTGGATGCTTCTTTATGGCAGTTCATGTTCATATTTCTCATTATAATTTTCATGTATCCTACTTTGGGATAGTGAGTCTCAATGGGTCCTTGTATCTTTCCCTAAGGTTTTGTGCCTTATTTTGCAAGTCCTTAGGTAGTGAGCCTTAAACAACATTATAATTCTTTGTAAGTAGTGAGCTTCATATATTGTGAGTTAACTCTCACCATGGTTTTTCACTCATTCTCTTCTTTCAATTAATGCGATGTAATATTTAATCTACAAATGGAAATGGTTAAGTTTTAGTATATGTTGATTCACCCCCCCTCTTAGTACTATAGTGTGTTCAACAATTGGTATTAGAGCTAATTTACTTTGAGAAGCTTAACAAATGAGGTTGATTATTCTCTTGAACACATGGGGTCAGTAGCAAAAATTAATGACATGTTTATTCCAAAATGAGGTAATGGAACCTAAAGGTTGGGACATCAATACAAAAGATTATGAAGTAGACTTTGAAGGAGAACTCCATTCTTATTTTGAAAATCTAGATAAATCAAGAACACTAAACATCAAATATGAGGTCATTCTTGAAAAATTCAAAGGAGAAAATTTCCAAATTAAGGGCACAAGCTAAGGACTCAAAAGGAGAGATTGGAAAATTGAAAGCTAAAATAGAAGGAGAAAATGGATGTGAAATTAAACTCAAGGAGGTAGATGTTCTAATCTCTGATTTGAAAATTGAGGTTGAAGAAGGCAAGAGGATTGAAGATTGTTTGAATACCAAGCTCAATGATAAAACTGTTGAATTCTCAAAGCTTGAGGAAGAGATTGTCTCTCTGGGAAAGGAACTTGAAAAAGAAAAAGAGAAAATAAACAAGGGTATAAAATTGAGAGGAGGTTCTAAAACTCTTGATGTGTTGAGAAACTCTCAAAATCCATCAAAAGATAAATCTATTCTTGGTTTTAAAAAATGGAAAAGTCTTATGATCAGTGCACCTACAAACCTGTATGATAAATTCAAAGCAGAAGGAAAGCTTGACACAAGAGAGGATAAATATTGCATTGAAACACCTAAGGAGACATCCTCTAGAGATGAAAAGATAGAACAAGACAACAAGAAAGAAGGTGGATTCACTCCTATCCAGAATAATAATAACTTCAAAAAAATTTCTCCTACTAGGTATTCTCAATCTTTCAATGTAAATTGCTATTCTTGCAATAAGATTGGTCATAAGGCTATTGAATGTAGAAGAAAGATGAGTCATAATTCATTTAGGCCTCCAAGATACAATGCTATGAACTCTCAATTAGTTCAAGGAAATTAATTTTCTTGCAATAAATTTTGGCATAAGGTTGTTGATTGTAGAAAAAGAAGAAATGATAACACTAGTAGAAGATCTTTGTGCCCCAAAGATACAATTCTATTTTATTTCATGGATATTGCTATGCATGCAAAAATTTTGGTCACAAGGCTGCAGAGTGCAAAAATAAGGCTAAGAGGAACAACTTTGTTCTAGAGCACAACTTAGTGTGTTATAAATGCAATAAGGTTGGGAATATAGAAATTTTTTATATAAGTAGTTTTGTGAAGCTACCTGTTCAAAACTATAAAAAGGATGAAACCCTAAATCAACAAAAGAAGGGTAACAAAAAGGTTTGGAAGGAAAAACAAGTTTAGGAAAATGAGAAGGATAATACTATTCTTGTACATTTTGCACAAGATCCTAAGACAAATTGAGATAGAGCATTATTTTAAGGGGATTTTTCATTTGGAAACTCTTTTTTCCCCTTGAAAAGGACTAGTTGTTGAAGGTTTCAACATAGAAGATGTGTTGGTTTAAATCCTTCTGTGTGCATAATTATTGAGCAAGAATGAATTTTTGAGAGAGGTCCCAAAGCAAGTGAAAAGTTTACAGAGGTGTGCTAAGCTTCATTTAATCCCTATATTGACACAAAGAATTTTGACAGAGGGTTTACTTAACAAAGTATGAATGAAATTATGGAAAAATGTTAGGGATTTTTAAAAATCCTTTTATGTGGGTTTTTGGATCATTTGATCTTATTCAAATGATATCAAGTATGTGCAAGAGATAAGGAAGTTCAAAGAGGGTTCTCAATGAGTTATGTGCAAACTGTAATGATACTATTTACAAGTATTTCTTTGGTTTGCTTGTAAAAACCTAGTATTCATATAGTGCTATCATGGCTACACCAATTTTCATTGATTTTGTTAAGAAGATAAGACTAAAGTTCAAGAAAAATCACTATATATATTTACTATGACCGAAAAAGATGGAGCATTTTTTCATGTTCTGATCAATGTCCACATCTATATTCACTCTCAGCTGAGTAAGTATAATCATCTAAATCTAGAATAATTCAAATACAATCATCTCTTGAGTGATGTTTTTTAGCTCAAATCAGAGTATGCAAATGTGGAAGCAAAATGTTTAGATGTATGGGAGGGTTTCCCAAACTTTTTCTTTGAAGGTGAAAGCGTTAGAAATGCCTTGAGCCAGATTCATGAAGATATCTTTTGGCTTGATCAACCCCACCTAATCACAAAAGGATGTTATCAGTGTTGTGACTGTATTGTGCTCCATCGAACTTGTTTTGGCATTGAAGGTCATGATTCAAATACAATCATCTCTCAAGTGATGTTTTTTAGCTCAAATAAGAGTATGCAAATGTGGAAGCAAAAGGTTTAGATGTATGGGAGGGTTTCCACAACTTTTTCTTTGAAGGTGAACATGTCATAAATTCCTTGAGCCAAATTCATGAAGATATCTTTTGGCTTGATCAACCCCACCTAATCACAAAAGGATTCTATTAATTTTGTGACTGTATTGTGCTCCATCAAACTTGTTTTTGCATTGAAGGTCATGGAGAATGAAGAAGTTATGAAGCTTACCGAAGCCAAATTTGACAAAAGAACCATAACTATAGATGAAAATTTTGATTTAGGGGTCTGGTATGTCATGATGGGTGTTGCATACAAGGTTTGGTACACAAACAGGGAAGGATATACTACCTCCAACGCTATCTACATTGCTCATTAGATGGTGAAATAAGGAAAGGATTGTGATCTTTGTCAGCTCTTGTAGTAGAAGTTGCTAGAGAATCTACAAAGAACCAAGGTTCATGCTACAATTTCTAGTATGGAACTTTGATTATTTTCCTTATGTTCTATTTCATGAAAGAAATGCCTGGTTTGAAGAATGTAATCTAGAGAAGGGATATTCCTATTGCACAACATATTAGGAATCACATGCATAGCTTTCTAGATACTAAACAATATGACACAATGTTCTAGGGTTTCTTCAAAACATATCAAAATGAAATACATAAGAGGGATAGGATACCCTCATGAGTTATGGAGAGATATAATATTGAAATCACCTTTTTGATAAAGATAACTGTTGTGCATGTTTTGTACACACGCCCCGCCGTAGGCAGGGACCCCCTTTGTTTTTGCTCCCAACAGGCTACTTTGCTCCTGTCTTGTTTTGCATGCCTAATTTTCCAAGACCAAATTGGTCATGTTCCTTCAAACAATCAAATCCCCCTGACCAAATTCACCTACTTAGGGTATTCAAATTCACAGAGAAACAAAGTCCCCCATCCCTTTTCTGCCCATTGTCTTGTTTTTGCTGACTTGGTCCTTGATCGCTCGATTCGCTTTTTTCTACATTTTTGACTTTGGGGTAAACATTTTGGTGGATTTGGGATGTGTTTGAGGTGCCTAAGTGAACTAGCAAGGTTTTGTCAACGTTCCATTAAGTTTTGGTGGTTTCAGAACTTCATCCCCCTTTGGCTATTTTTGAACATTTGTGGAGCCCCGACAACCCGGCCTCCGGAGCCTGACCCCTCTGTGGCTGTTTCTGGGACTTCATCCCTCTGTGGCAATTTTGAACATTCGTGGAGCCCCGACGACCCAGACTTCGAAGCTTGACCCCTCCGTGGCCATTTCTGAGACGATTTTGAACATCTGCGGACCCGAGGACCCTCCGTGGCCATTTTCAGGACTCCGTCCCTCTGTGGTAGTTTTGAACATCCGTGGAGCCCTGGTGACCTAGCCTCCGGAGCCTGGCCCCTCCGTGGCTATTTTGAACATCCATGGAGCCCCGGTGACCCGGCCTCCGGAGCCCGGCCCCTTCGTGGCCGTTTCGGGACTCCGTCTTTCCGTGGCCGTTTTGAGCTTCCTTTTTTTTCAAATGAGTCCAATCTTAAGGAAGTTTTTCTGGGCACTCTTCCTTCCCCTTTTCCCATGCGCTATAATTGAAAAATATTGGTTTTGATAAGTTTTGTGAGGTCTGAGAACTTCCCTTCCGGTTTGTTGTCCCTTGTTCGCTACCCGCCCCCTTGGGCCCGCATTAATGTTTATGGTCCAAATGAGTTCCAAATATGAATATTATGATCTTTTGATGATGCATGGATGGATCTAACAAGGATTTTGCAAGATTTGACTAATGTTTTCCTTGATTTATGTATGAGAGCACTTACAACACTTCATGTATGCAGGATTCAAGGAGCCTACTACAAGTCCATCAGGAGACCCATCGAGAAAGCTGAACAAGGAAAGTGCATCACTCCTATCACCATTCGTTTCATGTTTTCCTCTCCCCCTCGCACCCACCAACAGGGTCGGCGTTAGAAGAAGGCATGTGCTAAGGAAGTCAAGGACAAAAATGCAAGGGGGTGGCCTTGAAGAAAGCATAAGGGAGTTGTCCATCCGAATCAGGGGTAACCAATCTATTAATGCCAATCGTCGATAGAATCGTTTGATCCAAGGAAGAACACTACAAACACATCAAGTAAGAGGGAAGCTTTCAGGTAGTTTCTGCTATAGTGAAAAGGGAAATTAGCTAAATGACAAAACTGCTACAACATCTGAGCACTAGATGACAAAACAGGGAAAAGATAAGGAATATTTTTTTAATTGCTGAATATTCTAGGGTGGGTGAAACCCTAATGAATAAAATTTGGGCCATTCGATGTAATTCAATCCTAGCCATTCATTTGGGCTTTGGAAAACTATAAATAGGGGCTTGCCCCCTCATTTGTAAGGGTTGGAGAATTGTTGTAAAAAGCATTTGCAGCAATATAAGACAACATTGCATGATTTTATGGATGTTCTCTTTGATTTTGCTCATCTTGCATGCATGGTTCTACCTTCTATGTTAGTTTTAGTATTAGTTTCTTGAATGGCTGTCATGATGGTGTTGCTTTTATAGTATTTGATGAGCTTCTAGCCCATACTTTTAGCACTTGTTGATGACAAGCTATTGTACAAAGTTATCCTGGGCTTCTTTCTGTCATTGCTGCAGCCTAGTTCAATTGCATGTTCATGATGTGTATGTGTAATTTGAAAATCAGCAAACCTTAGAAGATTGCACTAGTTTTTTGTAGCTGTAGGTTTCTCTTGGTCAAGAAAAACTCAGTTTAGGAAACCTGTCTACTTTAGCAGCCACCATTGTTACTGTTCATTCATAGCTTAGGATTAGAACAACTTTCTTAACCCTTCTCCTTTTGCTATTTCTTTTAGTCCTCGGTTAGAGTAGGATCCAAAGCATCACCATGAAGCTAAATCAGATGAACTTGATGAGTTTTAACTTGTTGTTTTGAGTGGACAACCACTGTTTATTCACTTCCAGCACTTTGAAATTGTATTTGCAAACCCAACTTCCCATGCTTTGTAACTCATCTGTAAGTCCACCTTGTGATTCCAAAAAATCAGATAAATCAACTGAGATATTCCAAGCACTGTCAAGACTTGACATTAGAGACCTTGGGATAGTGTTCTATAATCTGATTATGGAAGATTGTATTTCAAGAGAGGTAGTGCACCTACGCACTGCCTATGTTGAGAAGTGCATAAAAAACACATCAACATAACTGGCGCTAGAAGGAGGGCATGACATGTTGAGTCTAAAAAGCTGAAAGTTGGAAATCGAAAAGAGCACTTTCAAAGAAGAAATATGAGATAGGGAGATCTCTTTTTATGCTAAAAAATTAAATAAAATTTAAGGAAAAATAAGCTAAGTCAAAATGGAGCAGCAAACACAAATCAACATCTCTCAGCTGCATGCAGATTTGAACAAGATACTGAAGAAGCCATTGCAACAATTTGCATTGGCGGATAGATGTCAGATCCGTTGCACTCGCAGGCACAACAAGTTGGGATGTCTCAAATTCTTGAGTAGAATTGAAAGGGTATTGTAGGGAGAAATTCCCTTTTGGAAAATATACCAGCCCTTGGCTCTCGAAGACCTAGAGGAAGAGTTGACAACCATGGTAGCTAAAGCATTCAAGGAGCCGATCCAAGAACATTTGAGAAGCAAGGATGGACCAAGATTGGAGGAAGTACTAATGGAAAGTTGGTGTAGATTTCACAATGCACCCCACTTCGAATTCACTTGCTCGTCATGCACAAAAATCATTGCTCAAGCCAAGGGTTGTTCGGAGAAGTTGGAGCAGCCAACTCCCAATGAGGAGAAGTTATCCAATGAGGTAGAAGAGCTGTCAACATCTGGATGACAACAAAGTAAGGATGAATCAAGAAATTTGATACAAGCTGATGTTGGAGCAGTAGACATTGAAGTTGAAAACCAGGAGGAAGAGGTAGATTTCACTAGGACAATGAGGTGCCTTGGTGAAAATATGATTGAAACTAATTTAGAAGGCCTTCCCTCCACCAATCAAAGGCAATCCTCCACTCTAGAAGAAGATAAATTGGCAGGTGGTGATGAACCAATGAAGTCTGCAGCCGTGCATGTTGGGACAACCAACTCAGATGTTGAAGAACATGAAGGAGAAAAGGTTGACAACCTTGGAGCAGCAGAAAATGATGACGAAGACATAAGTGAAATCAGAATGGAAGGATTCTCCTTCGTCAATGACAACAATCGAGAATCTGAAAATGAAAGTTTGGAGGAGTGGGAACAACCACTCACCATGGCCATCTACCATCAAGCTTCTTTTTCAAGTGATGATGAGGACCCAGTAGCAGAAAGATATGACCAGCTCGTCTCTAGATTAGCAAAGGATTGGTCCAAACTAAGATGTCAAGTGGACTTGGAGGTGTTGTTGCTACCAAATTGGTGCAGACTTCATGATTCATCACACTCTGAGTTTGCATGCGATCTTTGCAAAGAATTCATTAAGCAAGTCAAAGGACAAGTGAGGCAGCCAAGCATACCACTTCCTGCAGTTGCTTCAAGGATGGAACGTGAAGACCAAGAGCCTGAACTGAGTGATGACTCAACTAAAGGTAGGCCTCAAGAGGATGTTGGGGCAGCAATAGAAGAAGGACAACAATACAGTCTCAAACTTCTGAGTGATGAAGTAGATCAAGTGGGAATGCTGTCCACCAGTCATCAAGAAGTTCTTCCTCTTGAAGAGCAGTTGTGTGCCATGGACGATGGGCTTTTTGGTGAGTCTTTGGAGGGAAATTGTGTAGTAGACTTTGGTCCCCTTGATGAGGTGCCATCAATTGATGACTTCTTTCCATTGGGAGCTGCACTATGGAGGTATGCTCATGCTGAGAAAGAGCACATCCCAGAAGATGGTAGCAATGAATACATACTCCTTGAGCCCCCAAACAGTGATGCACTAGAGCTTCCAGATTGGGAGAGGAGCTCCTTCTCCATTTATAGTGATAGTGAGCATGAGGAAACAAGTGAATGTCATAATGAGATGCATGAACAACAAAGGGAAGAAGACAAAGGTGGGGGTGTTTTGATGGCTTCCAACAAGTATGACAGAATTGAACAACTACAAGATGCAACTAGAAGTCCTTCTGCCATGACCATTGTTGATTCTCCTTCATATTTAGGGAGCTGTAATAGGAAAGATGCATGCATGCCATTATCCCATGACGTTGAACATCATAAAAAGGAGGTTGATACTTAGGGAAGGAAATGAGACAACATGTTGCCCCTTGAGGACAGCAACCAAGTGGATCCCAAGTTTGTAGATGATCAATTTGGAGAAGTATTTCCTTTTGAAGAACTACCAATCGGGGCTGTAGGTCCCATTGGTAGATTGGAAGAGCTGTTTGTAGCCCCGTCCTCCTAGCCTTATGCAAGCTTAATGTTCGAAGTGCTGCACCCTCCACTACGCCCGCTCGAGGCTATAGATGCAACAATCAACGATGTTGTGCTTGCTCTCGACTGTCCAACGCTGCCACCTCCATGTGATGACATCCAGGTTCTATCCTTCCTTACCCCTATTATTTCTCATAACTGCACTTATTATTTTGATTATGGGAATGAGGGAAAACAAACATGTTTATGGATTAACCATGGGTTCAATGAGCCTCCTCAATTGCTGATTTTTCATGATGACGTGATTGATCTTGAGTGCTGCAACATTGAATTTCTTTTTTTAGAATATAAAGATAAGTTTGCATGGTTAAGAACAATAATGATTGCCTGTTTGATTGTGCATGCATTAAAAAATCCAGTGAACGCTAATGTCAGCTCGCTTTGCTTGAACATACTATTTTGTAAATATTTTTGTACATAGCCCATTTTGAGTAGTATAGGTTTCTTGTAAATACTCCGCTTTCCTACTTTCCTTAGGTTATTTGGTTTGATGTAGGTTGCTCTATTTGTAGGTTGTTTGCTTTCACTTTGCTACTGCTTTGCTCGGGGTCTGTATGCTTTTAGTTGGGCACATCTGTGCACACAACAACTATACTTATTGCTTGGGGTTGTTCTACGTATTTTTTTGTCAAATTCTAATCAAGTCTTCAGAGTGGATGGTGAAGGTCTTCTGTTGGTGTCAAATGATCTGGGTGTTTGATTCAAAGAGGATAAGTTGTTGGTTTAGTTTGAATTTGACGTATTCTAAAATCTTACAGCTCTTACACATCTTAAGAATTCGACGGTCACTGTAGTGCCTTTTGTGAAGTCTAGTTAAGTGAAAAATCTAAAATTCTGCTCTAGCGCCACTGTGATTCTCAGCCCTGAGCGCGAGCTTCAATGCTTGCAGGTTGAAATAAAAGAACTGAAAAGAGAAAAGAAAGAAAGAAAGAAAACATTGAAAATTAAAAGAAAGAGAAAATTCAACTTTTCGAGGGTATCTAAGCAACTCTACCGAGGCTATGGATGCCCGACTGGCAGTAGAGCAATGTTCGGGAGAATGACAATGACAACCTCATCAGGGCTATGGACGCCTGACTGGCAACGAGGCAATGTCCCAGATGCTTTTGGAGTTATAATAAACTATGTAGCTTGACTTGATGGAGCTTGGGTTCCTGTAGCAACCGAAGGATGGGAATTAATGCAATTGCACACACTTTGATTTTCATCATAATGAAGGTTGGGTTGGCTAGTGGTTTTGATCCTTTGGTTGGGTGTCTGGTTTGTTTTCCCTAGCGTGAAGGTTAGAACCAAAGATTCTGGGTTTGTGATTCCAGTTTTTCATCAAAATGCTCTAGAGCATTTCCCCAGCGAGTCACCATTTGTTGTGCATGTTTTGTACACACGCCCCGCCGTAGGCAGGGACCCCCTTTTTTTTGATCCTGACAAGCTGCTTTGCTCCTGTCTTATTTTACGTGCCCCATTTTCCAAGCCCAAATTGGTCATGTGCCTTCAAACAATCAAATCCCCCTAACCAAATTCACCTACTTAGGGTATTCAAATCTATAGAGAAACAAAGTCCCCCATCCCTTTTTTGCCCATTGTCTTGTTTCTGCTGACTTGGTCCCTGATCGCTCGATTTGGGGAAAATTTTTTGGTAGATTTGGGATGTGTTTAAGGTGCCTAAGTGAATTGCCAAGGTTTCGTCAATGTTCCATTAAGTTTTAGAACTTCATCCCCCTTTGGCTATTTTAGAACATCCATGGAGCCCCGGCTACCTAGCCTCTGGAGCCCTTTCCCTCCATGGCCATTTTGAACATTTGTGGAGCCCCGACGACCCGGCCTCCGGAGCTCGGCCCCTTCGTGGCCGTTTCCAGGGCTCCATCCCTCCGTGGCCATTTTGAACATCCATGGAGCCCTGACGACCCGGCCTATGGAGCCTGGCCCCTCTGTGGCCATTTTGAACATTTGTGGAGCCTCGACGACCTGGCCTCCAGAGCCCAGTCCCTCCATGGCCGTTTTCAGGACTCCATCCCTCCATGGCCATTTTGAACATCCGTGGAGCCCCAGTGACCTGACCTTCGGAGCTTGGCCCCTCTGTGGCCGTTTCTGGGACTCCGTCTCTCCGTGGCCGTTTTGAGCTTCCATTTTATTTTCAAATGAGTCCAATCTTAAGGAAGTTTTTCTGGGCACTCTTCCTTCCCCTTTTCCCATGTGCTATAATTCAAAAATCTTGGTTTTGCTAAGTTTTGTGAGGTCTGGGAACTTCCCTTCCGGTTTGCTGCCCCTTGTTTGCTACCCGCCCCTTGGGCCCGGATTAATGTTTACAGTCCAAATGAGCTCCAAATATGAATATTATGATCTTTTGATGATGCATGGATGGATCTAACAAGGATTTTGCAAGATTTGACTAACGTTTTCCTTGATTTATGTATGAGAGCACTTACGACACTTCATGTATGCAGGATTCAAGAAGCCTACTATAGGTCCGTCAGAAGACCCATCGAGAAAGTTGAACAAGGAAATCACATCGCTCCTATCACCATTCGTTTCATGTTCGCCTCTCTCCCTCACACCCACCAACAGGGTCGGTGTTAGAAGAAGGCATGTGCCAAGGAAGTCAAGGACAAAAATGCAAGGGGGTGGCCTTGAAGAAAGCATAAGGGAGTTGTCCGCCCGAATCAGGGGCAACCAATCTATTGATGCCAATTGTCGACAGACTCATTTGATCCAAGGAAGAACACTGCAAACACATCAAGTAAGAGGGAAGCTTTCAGGTAGTTTCTGCTACAGTGAAAAGGGAAATTAGCTAAATGACAAAACTGATACAACACCTGAGCACTAGATGACAAAATAGGGAAAATACAAGGAATGCTTTTTTAATTGCTGAATATTCTAGGGTAGGTGAAACCCTAATGCAATCAAATATGGGCCATTCGATGTAATTCAATCCTAGCCATTCATTTGGGCTTTGGAAAACTATAAACATGGGCTTTCCCCCTCATTTGTAAGGGTTGGAGAGCTGTTGTAAAAAGAATTTGCAGCAATAGAAGACAACATTGCATGATTTTATGGATGTTCTCTTTGATTTTGCTCATCTTGCATGCATGGTTCTACGTTCTATGTTAGTTTTAGTATTAGTTTCTTGAATGGCTATCATGATGGTGTTGCTGTTATAGTATTTGATGAGCTTCCAGCCCATACTTTTAGCACTTGTTGATGACAAGCTGCTATGCAAATTTAGCTTGGGCTTCTTTCTGTCATTGCTGCAACCTAGTTCAATTGCATGTTCATGATGTGTATGTGTAATTTGAAAATCCGTAGACCTTAGAAGATTGCAATAGTTTTGTGTAGCTGTAGGTTTCTCTTGGTCAAACAAAACTCAGTTTAGGAAACCTGTCTACTTTAGCAGCCACCATTGTTACTGTTCATTCATAGCTTAGGATTAGAACAACTTTCTTAACCCTTCTCCTTTTGCTATTTCTTTTAGTCCTTGGTTAGAGTAGGATCCAAAGAATCACCATGAAGCTAAATCATATGAACTTGATGAGTTTTAACTTGCTATTTTGAGTGGACAACCACTGTTTATTCACTTCCAACACTTTGAAACTGCATTTGCAAACCCAACTTCCCATGCTTTGTAACTCATCCGTAAGTCCACCTTGTGTTTCCAACAAATCACATAAATCAACTGAGACATTCCAAGCACTGTCAAGACTTGACATTAGAGACCTTGGGATAGTGTTCTACAATCTGATTATGGAAGATTGTCTTTCAAGAGAGGTAGTGCACCTATAGACTGCCTGTGTTGAGAAGTGCATAAAAAACACATCAACAATAACTATTATATGGAAGAATTTGAACCAAGAACTTCATGGATAATTTTTTTTACCTATGAGGTCTTAAGACATAATTGAATTGCATATGTTGACATTTTTCTCAGCAAACCTAAGGATCCCACTATTGAAAGGTTTGGCACATATGATGAAATAACTAAAAATTAAATCAAGAAAAGGTAGAAGAAGAGATGGAGAAGTAAAATATGGGGAATATGATGTTTGAATTTGAAAAGGTGTTTGTCACTCCTAAGGGTCCTATAGAAGCATCATAAGCCACTACTACTACACTAGCTCCTAAAAGGACAACTAGATTTTCCTTTGTAACTTCTACAACTTTGAGACCTACTAAAAAACCTCCTAGTAGAAGAAGGGTTGCTACTGTAGCACCAGTGCAAACTAATACTACTAAAATAAAGAATCATAGAACTAAACAACAAGAAAAAAGAGGAAGAATTAATCCTATGAATATGAATGATGATGAAGAGGATGAAGAAGAAGTCCCCTTGTAGAAGAAGAAAGGAAAGGAGATTACTGAGGAGAAGATTGAGAAAAAACTTTCTAATCACATATGAACCTCTTGATTTTGGAGACATTTTAAATGGAATTTTATAGTGTAGCCTACTATATAGTACAATGGAGCTACATTTATATGCTCTTTTAGAAGATAAGATGGCAATTGAGAAGGCTATCATTGAAGATATACTTATGCAAAACATTCCCTTTAATGAAATTGTTGACAAAGCTCCATATAGCCTTGTTGAGGCTTTGAGGATGAGAAGAGAATAAGCTATAAGGTTGATGAAGAAATAAAAAACAAGTAGTTGAAAAATTTGGGATCTTTGTCTCTCAGGAAGAAAATCCAAGGAGCTTTGCACTAAAAGAAGAATATATTTGCTAAATAGCATGGATGAAGATGTGAAAAGGAAGATCCAGAGTGAGACTAAAGATGCTATAAGGAAAATCATTAATGAATTACAAAATGATGATGATGTTGATGCACAAGTGCCTCTGATTGACCAAGAAACTAAAAAATATGCCTTTTCTAGAAAACAGAAATGAACAAAATTTATCTAGTTAACAAGAAGTACAAGTATCCTCTAGAATTCAAGAAGAAGGTGTCTTTGGTGTGAAAAAATGTAAGAAGTATTCAGTATGGAGATGAAAGATGAAGAAGAGAAAGAAGAAGAAAAAGAGAAAGAGAAAAATGAGGAGATGATTCCTTCAGAGAATACTGGTGCAAGAAATCAAGGTGAAGTGAGCATTCCTCCTCTAGGGGATTCAATAAATGATGAATAAATGGGAGAAGATAGTCTTGAAATAGTTTAGGATGCAAAAGAGAAGACAACACAAAAGGAAGATGATTCTATAGGTTAAGGTTCTTCATCTTTAGATTCTTTCAAGACCTACTGGGGATGCAGATGCAGTTTCAACTTGTGGTACACACTAGCTTCTACAAATTCACACTCGTGAGGGACAAGTTGACTTGTCAAAGATTTCTACCCTCCATAAATTATAGCTTGGTGAGATTCTACATTCTTCCACAAGGAAGGAGATTCTACAAGAACATGTGAAGAAAACTAGATTAATTGATGATACTATGAAGATTATTCAAGAGGGTTTACCAGAGGTAAACATTAATGCTTCCTTGGATCCAAAATAGAAAATGAATTTGTTAATGGATTATTTTAAGGATCATTCCTCACATATTGAGCCAAAGGAAGAGCAAGAGGCCTTGAAGAAGATAACTTATAAGAGAATGGTTGAAGCATCTTACTGGTGTGCTATTGCACACAATAAATTGTGGAAAAACATAAATATATTTAAGGATTGTGTTGATGAAGTCATTGCACTTTATCATTTTTTTTTGAAACGGCGAAGCTCCACCAAGAACATTAAAGGTCAAATTGACTCCATTGAGTCACAAATTAATAAATTTGGTGAAACATATGATTTGTCAAAAGATAAGGATGGATCAATAAGATCACAAATAGAGAATGTTCATTTACAACTTTCTTTGCTTCAGAATTAGAGAGAGAAAATAAAGAAGAAATTTAGTTAGTTAAGGGAATCAGTCAATTTGAGAATTTCTTCATTATCTTGGGTTACTTATAATAGCAGAAAAGGTTGAATAGAAAATGAAGGCTCTAAACAATGTGGAGGAGGCTGAGGATTTGTGTATACAATTTGAATGTCAAAATAATATTCTCACCTCAGCAAGAGAAAATTGAGTTGCAACTTTGGCACAACTTAAGGTAATTTACAAGTGTAGGCATCCAAATTTGACCACTTCCATATGGTCAAATTCGTCTCCTTATTCATCCATTTCATCCTCTTTGCCGACATTAATTAAATCATTCATTAAATTGATATTTCATGTCCTACATAAGGTTCCTAAATTATGTGACTTAATAATTGAATACTTTTACCTTCTTTCCTCTCTAAATTAAATAAATATACCACTTTATTTAATTTAGTCACATGACCTCTTAGAATGTAAATTAATTTTTAATTCCTCACTTTCTCTCTCCTTGTCATATTCTCCATAACCCTCTTCTAATATGGATTAATTTAATTTATCCACGATTAAAGATGTGCACCACTTAATCAAAATTAATGTCACATCCTCCAACATTTGCCACTTGCCTCTAATCCTTCATTAATTATCCTAATTATTTGTTTGCACAATCTTAATCAAGGTCATTAGCCACATTTAGCGTGCCTTTTTGGTCAACCTTTTCATTTGCCTTTCTTGGCATTGACCCTCTTTCCCATGTGAATTTTAAATTCACATTTATTCCTCCTAGAATCTCCTCTTCCCATGCATCTTCTAGAATCTTTTGACTTGTCACATTAAGTCACATGTGAACAAAGACTTCCCTTTTTGGAACCTTTTCTTGTCAATGAGATTCTTGCAATTATGTGAATTTTTAATTCACATTTATTTCTCCAACTACTTTCCTTTTTCCCATGGAGATTTTTGAGGAATTCTAAAATTCCTCAAAAGTCACTTTCATTCCCACTTGGGGACAAGAAGTTCCTTTTTGATGAAATTTTCTCATCCCCCAAGATACTTGCAAAGTACTTGTCCTTCTTCCACCTCATTTACACATCATCTTTTTGAAGCCACTTCACATGCCATATGTCAAGATGTGAGGGCTTGTGGGTCCTCAACTCACTATAGCCCTAAATCTTGGCCTTGTTGGTTTAATCTCAACCGTCCATTTCTCTAGAGAATTCAAAATTCTCTATAAATACCCCTCTTTTCTCTCATTTGAAAAGGAGATCATTGTGCTAACCAAACTCTTGCAAAATTTTCACTTGAGCCATACTTAATTAGAATTCCCATTTCGTTGCACACAACATAGCATCCTCATCTATTTTCCATCCATATTGCATCTCATTCATACATTTTTTTCCATCAAGAGGAGCATATATCACGTCAATAATTGAAGGGCCAACCAAAGGAGCAACATAACAAGGTATTATCGTTCTATTTATTTTTACGTTTAACTTTTAGCCCAATATTGAGGTGTTAGGTGTTTAGGTAGTTTCTTGCATGTTTTGTGTTGCTGCTCATTTTTGGGACCACGTTTACTCCTGATCACATTTCTGGAATGCCTGATGGGACCCACAGATGGGTCTGTATCTTTCAAATTTGCTTTTTTCACTTTTTGCATGTGCAAGTTGTAGAGGGGTGAACCTGACCTAGTAGAGGGGCGGACCCGACCATCCAGGGGTGGACCTGACCTCAAGGGGCATACTTGACTTGATAGACCAGCGAATCTGACCTCGAGGGGCAGACTTGACCTGACAGACAGTCAGACCCGACCTCTAGAGGCTGACCCGACCTTGCCTAGGGGCGAACCTACCCTCCATAGACTCGATAAATTGAAAATTTGCAGATTTTTCACAGAGGGGTGGACCTGACCTGATAGATAGGTGGACCTGACCTATAGAGGCCGACCCGACCTTGACCAAGGGCATACCTGCCCTCCGCAAACTCCAGAAACAAAAAAAATGAAATTTTTTCACAGAGGGGTGGACCTGACCTGACAAACAAGTAGACCTAACCTATTCTAGGGGTGGAACTGACCTCTAGGGGTAGACCTGACCCAACAGAGGGGCGGACCTGACCTGGACAACTTTTTTTAGAAGGTGAAATTTGAGTTTTCAACACTCTTTTTGGATGTTTTAAGTGTTTTTGACCTCCTAATGTGTTCTAATTATGTCTGTGCAAGAATCTAATCAACATTTGGCAGGAAACAAGGAGAAAAATTACTAACAAATTTTCCTTGCGGGTTATTTATTTATCAATTGCTGCTTGTTGTTTTTGGATAACTTAGGCATATAGTTTAACTAGGGGTGTCAATTAATCTTGTGTGTTGTGCTTGTTGGTAGGCTATTTGACGTATCCAATCCCCTTGTGCCATTTGGAAATCTTGGATGATGAGAAATCGTAGCTTACCAAGTGTTTGTGTCTCCCTTTTTTCTTTTTATTAGGGGACTTTCTTGGGGATTTCATCACCTCAAGGGACACTCCCAAACACACATACCAGAGGGGTATATAAAGGGGGGAGATCCAAAGCTGTACCCCAATCCAACCATGTTGTAATGGGAAAAGTGTTAGGATGATGTGAAGAGTTGGTTCGAGCCTCTAGTATATCGCTAAGGTTCCTGACTCACGCTTGTAACGGGTTGGTGTTCACAGTTTGGGCCTCACATACCAGGTGTATATTGAGGAATCCTTAGCAACCATGTTCATCCTAGAATAGAAGAATTTGTTGGCCATACCCCATTCTGCTAGTCTTAGGATTATGTTGCTTGAACTGTTTTCTTTGTGTGAAACTAATAATTTTTTGTTCAGTTGAGTTAGCCTTATCCTTTGATTGATGCTTACTATGTTTTTGGTTCTTTTTCCTTAGTCTTATTTTCAAAAATTAAGTTCAGACCTATCTAGGGGTAGACCTGTCCTTCAGGGGTGGACCTGACCTCTAAACCAACCCCTTTTCAACCTGCTTTAGCCAATTTTGACCAACTTTTGTCAGACAAGTGTAATTAACCTCTAGGGATGGACTTGACCTCTTTGAGGGGTGGAATTTCCCTCCAGGGGAGGATATGACCCATCCAAAGGGCGAACTTGACCCTTGATCAGTTAGTTTTATCATTCGTTTCATCATTCTGGACACCCGTTTCATCGTTTCACATGCCCGTTTCGCCATTCCAATCACTCGTTTCCCCATTCTGAATATTTGTACACCCATTTCAAGAATCCATTTGTCATCATAAGCATTCATCCCCTCAATCCAAGAATTCATTGCCCTATTTGGTGTGCTCATTTACCTATCTCGAACAACAGTTTTATGCTAGTTTTTAGTTTCAGACAATTGTTTTTGACCATTTTCAGTTCTGGGGCGTACCTACCATAGCAAGGGTGGACCTGACCTTCAGATAGCTTTTTTGGTCCTTCGTCTAATCATTCCAGAAGTCATTCCTTCATTCCGAGTTGCCATTGGCCTATTCCGAACATTCGTTTCCTCATTCTGAAAGTTAACCTCCACCATCGAGCATTCGTTTACCCATTTTGTGTTATCATTCATCCATTTCAAACCCTAATTCTCCCAACCATTCTCCCTATTCTAGATATCATTCCTCCATTTTGGATAGCCATTATTTTGTTAAACTTTGTTAAAGCAGTTATCCGAATTGACCTAGGTGTTCGTCTCTAATCTTCATCTATCCAAAATGACTTAGGATTGCCATCCATCTTGAGTCAATCATCCTCATTGGCCCAATCAATCCACTTCTATCTCAAGTTGGGTTTGGTGCCGTTATCATACATCCATCCCTTAATCGATTAATTAACACCATGTGTTACCAAGGATTACTCCTGAACTCGGTTTAGGATTTTGGTCATCATCATTCATCCTACCACCCAATCTTATCAATCGGTAATCAATCCAATCCAATCCTTATATCATCAATCATCCAACCAATCTATTCAATCCAATCTAATTTGACCAATTGTTTATCAATCAATCCAATCTGATCTCATCAAATAATCCACTTTGGTCAAATCAAAAATTTGATCCTTTGTCAATCATCCAAACCAATCCTATCGAGCCACATCCTTGCTGGCTAATCCATCATCCAATTAGGTCAATCCTTCAATCATCATCTTGTTCATCCTCACATCATCTTGCATGCCCATTCAGACCCAGTCACAGACAAGGAAAATGGCTGAGAAACAAGCCCAAAATTCCCAACCGAATATCCCTCAAGATCCCAACAACATGACAAACGTCTCACAAGATCCCAATAATGGTATGAATATCCCTCGAGATCCCCAAAATGGTACATCATCATAGTCCAACACTGACAATCAAAACACATCGCCACTTGGAGATGAGAACATGGTCAATCAACCCAAACTCACACTTGAGGAACATTTTAGTAACCCCACCAATGTGTAAATGATAGATCACTTGTTCAAAAAACATGGGGAAGAAATATTGGCCCACCTAATTGAAAAAGGTGTCAAACCTCCATCAGGTGTCAACCTATCTGAGTATAGTAGTTGCACATCTAACATGCCCGAAGGTTCACAAAATGCACTAGGTGGATCATACATACCCAATGTTCCTCTAGTGGAGGGTTGGCATCAACCTAATTTTGACAACGCCACTCTTTATCATGTTAACAATCCCCCACATGCCACAATCTCAGTCATGGGCCCCCCTCAAGTATCTGATCCCAATAATCCTTTCGCCTACGACATGCCACAAAATGTTTCGCAGCCTTCGCCATTAATGCTGACAACACCACCTCTTTCAAACCAACCTCTAGTCAACGCTGGGGGAAACACTTTTACCACATTGCCTCCACCTCCTGGGGCCACAAACCTACCACCACCTTCGTACAAATCTCAATAGCCTCCCTAGTTTAACATACCACCTCAATTACCTCTGCAAGGTACATCATAACCAAATGTTCCCATTGGTACCCAACAACCTCCTTTGTAGAATGCCTCTACATTATCTCAACCGCCTCATCATCAACAACCCCCACATAATCCTTTGATTTCTTCACAAAAACCACCACACCAATTGTAAGGAAATCCATCCCGACCTCTCGCCCATACCATATCCCCATTCCTTGCATCCATTTTATGTCCGCAAGTTCAACCACAACACAACATCCCATCTCGGCCCACACAATAGTCGACATCACATTAACAACCTCCCCAACACTATTTCTATCATAACCAACAACAATCTCAGCAACAACCACCCTATGTGGCCTCCCAATAGTCACAACAGTACCTTCAGTATCAACAGACCAATCCGCAACACTCCATTCAGCCTCCTCAGCATTCTACCATATATTCTTATCAAACAAATCTATACTATACCTCGCAACAACATCCCTAGTACAAACAAACTCCCTCAACATACTAGCAAGGGATATCATCATCTCACTATCAAAACCCATATGTCAACCTTCAGACACTATTTTAGTAGGATCCTTCGTCGTCCTACCATCCATATCCGTCCAACCCATCTTTAGCTCCCATGCCACCAGCCAACACAGATCTGTTAGAAATCAAAGCTGCTCTGAAAGATCTTCAAGCCAGGATTGGAAAAAAATCATTCAAATTTGAAGACATATGTCCCTATCCATTCGATCCCTCCATCTCATTGATCCCCTTCCCTAAACACTTTGAAATACCAAAATTCGATAGATACAAGGGAAAGAAAGATCCTAAAGCCCACCTCCAAGAGTTTTACTCCCAATGTCAAGAGGTTATGCACAATGATAACTACCTCTTGTGTCTCTTCCCATGGAACCTGATGGGATACACCTTGGATTGGTTTATGGGTCTAGAATGAGGGTCTATCAAATCTTTCGTAGATATTTAAGAAAAATTCATTTCCTACTCCTTCAATCTAGAAAAAGACACTAATACCTTGGACCTTCTAAAGGAGAAGCAATGTGATGGTGAAACCTTTATCAGCTACCTCCAAAGGTTGCATGCATCGGAAGTCCGAATGAAAACCCCTCTCAAAGAGAAAGACATGGTCACCCTCTTTGTGGAGAACTCTCATCCTGACATGGCTCATAATTTCAGGTTACACTGTGTCACCACTTTCATTGAAATAGTGGAAAATGGACCCATCCTTGAACGCACCCTTATTGCCAAAGGGCACATCAAGATACACAACCATGACAAAGAAAGGCCATTCGACGATAAGTCACGCTTTTGGAAGAAGAACAAAAACACAGTGAATGATGGTGTCACTGACACTAAACATGTTCAGGTGGCCAATACATCCTAGAGACAACAACCATTTGTACCTAATGCCATATCCATGCCATAGGGAGCATCTCGTCCTCCTCGACAGTCTAACTAGAATATTCAAGGGAATGGAAAACACCAGTATACCCAATTAGGAGAACCCTTCAGTGTCATCTTCAATAAGATGTTACAGGTCAACTATCCGATCACATATCTTGTTACCAAACCACTTGATGAATCCAAGCCCAAACCAGCCTAGTTTAGGGAGAATGAATATTGTGAATTCCATAAGATTAAAGGGCACACTCTGAATAAGTGTCAAGGTCTCAGAAACTATGTCCAAGATCTTATTGATCGAGGAGATATCAAAGTTGACACAAGTCAAGCTTCATCATCCAATGCTCAATTGTAGATATATCAAAACGCCTTCCCTAACCATAATCAAGGCGCAAGAACCTCCAACAACAATCCCCAAGACATAAACACAAATAACATAAGCTATAAGAATGTACACCTTAATTATGATGGCATTATCCATTACATTGAGGAGGTAGAACCCCATGTGTCTATGATACATGTTAAAGCTAAAGATCCCTAATGTGCTGTTGCTACCCGATGATCCTGTATTATGGTCTCTGTAGCCTCCACATCCATCCAACCAAATCCTGTAAACTCTTAGTACAACATTCTTGATCACTTAGGAAAGACCCCTGCTCAGATCTTAATCTTGGATTTGCTTAAGTCTTCTCCTGTGCATCAGGAAATACTCAACATAGCTTTACAAGAAACTCACGTACCTAATGACATTGATACCATACGATTCTAAGCATTAGTAGGACACCTGGATTTATCTTACCAGCTACACTTCAACCAAAATGACATGCCAAATATTGATTCCAATCATAACCATCCCTTACACATTGAAGTCCTGGTTGCCCGTCATAAAATAAAAAGGGTCCTAGTAGATAATGGCTCTGCCCTCAATCTATGCACTCTAAAGTTCATAAAATAGGTAGGGTATACTCAAGAGGATTTGAGTAATAAAATCATCACAATCAAGGCTTATGATAATGAGAAAAGAAATTCTAAATGGATTATCAGTCTTCCTATCTAGGTTGGACCTCTAGTTCAGTACACTACTTGTCATGTCCTTGATCTGGACTTACCATATAATCTCCTCCTTGGCTGCCCATGGCTCCATGCCATGCAAGCCATCCCCTCCACATACCATCAATCCCTAAAGTTCTCGGTTAATGGACAAGAGATCACCATTTATGCTGACCCACAACCATTTAAATATTGTCGCGCTCTAGAAGCATCATTTCCCCATTTACATTATTGTCTTGGGGTCGAAATGGGGGCATCTAAGTCATCATCTTCCAATCCATCATCCACCATAACAGCCACTCCATCTTCTGCCACCAATCCTATAGTCACCAAAGTCCAAATCATTGACAAGGGGTGTGGTGAATATGAAATGCATACCACTCTAAATGTGGCAACCATGCCACCGTCACCACACACGTACAACCAACCTTCGCAAGCTACACCAAAGGAAGACAAGAATATCACCTTCAGTGCAAGAAACATTCCCACTACCACTTTCCAGTCTCCTAGTATAAAGAAAGATACACCAGAAGAGGATATCAGTTAGTGGGTATACCGTGAAGAACCCCAACCAGATCCTCCTCTAAAGGAATACTTTCAGGAAGTATACCCTTGGTCATATAAGTTCATAGAAAAGCATAACTACCAAGGTGGCGGCCTAGGTAAGGAAGAACAGGGACGGTTGCAACCTATTGATGTATCAAAGCTTAAGCGGAATATAGGCCTCAGATATGACAAAAAGTAGAAAGGCCCCACAACATCATCTAATACCTCCAATGGTGTTACTATGGACGATGGTCCCTTGGAAGACATACCCAAGGAAGAATCCATCATACATGCATACGATGATGTTGATCACATAGACCTGTCATCCATGTTCGACTGCCTATCCGTCATTACCATCAACCTTTCTCTTCGCCATCCCGAACTTATTGATTGGGACCTACGTGACATCGCACCTATCAGTGTCTCCTTGGATACATATGTCAACCTCATGGGATTTGGGGAGGATGAACGCTGCAGTTGCAAAAATAAAAACAAGAAAAATAAAAAATGGTCATTTAGTGAAAACCTCCCCGAGGCACTTCCTAACCTCGAAAAAGTAAAAATAAATGATGCATCTGATAGTGAAAATCTCAAAGAGGCACTAGAGGATGGAGATGTTCATCTTCACCTTGTGGGAACTCAATTATCCACATGGTCATCCATCCTAATTGAAGAAATTCAAGAAGTTAACCTGGGTACTGCCGAAAACTCTAAAATCACCTATGTAGCCAAATCACTATCAAAGCAAGAATATTCAATCATTGTTTAGCTACTCCAAGATGGAACATTAAATTTTCTTGGTTGTGCTCATATATGCTAGGCTTAGACCTTGCTTTAGTAGTTCATCATCTAGATGTTCGCCTAGATGCCAAGCTTGTCAAACAGAAGCTCTGAAAAATGCATCCATAGGTAGCATTATTAATCAAGAAAGAATTGGAGAAATTATTGGATGCTGATTTTATCAAACCCATTGACTACTTTGATTGGATCTCCAACGTAGTGCCTGTCACCAAACCAAATTGATACATTCATATTTGTAGACTTTCGGGATCTTAACGAAGCCTGTCTGAAAGATGACTTCCCGCTACCCAATATTGATATGTCGGTCAACCTTATTGTAGGACATGAGATGTTGTCCTTGATGGATGGTTTCTCTAGTTACAATTAGATCTGAATTGCACCTGAAGACCAACACAAGACCACTTTTACAACACCTTAGGGTACTTTTTGCTACAATGTTATGCCCTTTGGTCTCAAGAATGTGGGGGCAACATATCAGAGGGCAATGGCTGTCATCTTCCATGACCTAATCCATATTATCATGGAAGATTATGTTGATGACTTGCTAGGAAAATCCAAAACCAGAGCAGAGCACCCTGCCATCTTGAAAAAGATCTTCGAGCAGTTAGAACATTACAAGTTACGACTAAACCCAAAAAAGTGTGTCTTTGGTGTTACATCAGGGAAATTGTTGGGTTTCATAGTCTCCTGAAGAGGCATTGAGGTTGATCCCGCCAAGGTGAAAGCTATTTTGGATATGCCTCCCCTGCGCAATCTGAAACAATTAAGAAGTCTCCAAGGAAAGCTGCAATCCATCCGTTGGTTCATAGCTCATCTTGTAGATAAGTGTCAGTCATTCTCCCATCTTCTGAAATAGACTCCACCTTCAGATGGAACCAATAGTGTTAGATAGGTTTTGATACAATCAAAGAATACTTGGCTCATCCACCGATCCTGATTCCACCTATTCCAGGGAAACCCCTCCTTCTTTACATCTTCACCACTTCAGTCGCACTTGGGGCATTATTGGAACAACATGATGAGTCCTCAAAAGAAAGAGAAATCTACTACATTAGTTGAACACTGGTCAACTATGAATTAAATTATTCACCCATGGAGAAAGCCTGCCTTGCAGTGCTCTTCAGTACACAAAAAATCTGACATTACATGCTCAGCCATCTAGTCAAATTAATAGCAAAAATTGATCCACTAAAGTATCTGTTATCCATAACCACTTTAACTGGTTGTATGGATAAGTGGGTCATGCTCCTAAGTGAATATGACATAGAGTATGTGGATCAAAAAGCTATAAAAGGACAAGTCATAGCTTATTAGTTGGCTGAGGCACCCCTAGTGGATGCTTACCCTCTAGTCACTAAATTTCTAGATGAAGTTTTCACAGTAATAGAAGCACTTGCTTGGACATTGTATTTTGATGGGTCATATACTCATAATGGATCAGGAGCAGGAATTCAGTTTGTTACCCGTCAAGGTGACTACATCCCAAAATCATTCAGGTTGGCATTCCCATGTACTAACAACATAGCTGAGTACGAAGCCCTCCTCACAGGTCTCTGAATTGCAAAGCAGTGGCACATAACTCACTTGAGAGTCTTTGGTGATTCATTGTTGGTCATTAAGCAAGTTAATGATGAATTCCTAACAAAGGATGATAAGCTGTTACCCTATAAACACATGGTGGATGATTTCAAGAAATATTTCACCTTCATACAATTTGACCAAATTCCTAGGGTGCAGAACAAAGAAGCTAATGCTATGGCTACTATTGGCTCCCTGATTGACATGCCTAAAGATCAAACAAAATGTGAGTTCTTTGTGGAACAACTTTTAATCCCAGCATATGATATCCCTGAGACTGACATGGTGTGTGACATTGTAGGTCCCGCTTCCCCATGGTACCAAGAAATATATACTTATCTGCATGATAATATTTTACCCCTAGACCTCACACGAAACCAACAAAAATCCTTTATTCAACATTCAACCCAATATGTTATCATTGGTGATTCGCTTTATCGTTGCGGGTATGATGGAACCCTCCTTAGGCGTCTGGATGAGACCGAAGCCCATACTGCACTAATGAAGGTACATAGTGGTGTTTGTGGGGCCCATTCAAATGGTATGGCCTAGGACAAAAGTATTCTCCAAGTTTGATATTATTGGCCTACATTAGAACATGATGCTTGTGAATTCATGAAGAAATGCCTTACCTGCCAGCAACACACAGATTTGATTCATGCTCCGACACAAGACCTTCAACCTCTTCTAGCACCATGACCCTTCTCTCAATGGGATTTTGACTTGATTGGAAAGATTTACCCACCATCTTCTGACAACCACACATTCATAATTACTGCCACTGAATACTTCACCAAGTGGGTGGAAGCAATGTCACTCTCACAAATCACTAGCACTCAAATTTCAAAATTCATCCTTTACCATATATTCTTTGCATATATGGTATTCCATCCACCATCCTTTTAGATAATGGAAATCCTTTTGAAAACTAGGCTATCAAACACCTTTGTGACACCTTTCATATCCAACATCGTTGGTCAATGCCTTATTACCCCCAGGGTAATGGTCAGGCAGAAGCAACCAACAAGACCCTCATCCGCATCCTCAAAAAGGTTGTCAATAACACTAGTCGAGATTGGCATCTCCATATTCATCCTCCCCTCTGGGCATATTGCACCTCCATCCGTACCCCTACAGGCGCCACCCCCTATTCTTTAGTATATGGTGTCGAATCCATCTTGCCAATCAAAATTGAGCTCCCATCACTGAGGATTTCTCTTAAGAACCTTATCAGTGAGGAAGATGCTCATGTTTCATAGCTTGCATAACTAGAATTACTTGATGAAATATGAATCAAATCCTATGATCATCTACAAGCTTACCAAAACTGCCTCAAGCGTAACTACAACAAGAAGGTTTGCCCTCGACAGTTCTAGGTTGGTGATCTTTTCCTTAAAGAGAACTAGCGTACTCAAGAGGACTGCGATAAGAAAGACAAATTTGAAGCAAACTGGTTGGGTCCTTATATTATAACTACTAAATATGGATCTGGGGCATACAGGCTTGCTACCCTTGAAGGAGAACCCCTAAAAGAGCCTATCAATATCATGCATCTGAAGAGGTTTTACACCTATGTACGCTTGGTAACCCTACTAGCAAAAATCCAAAAAAATATAAAAAAAATAAAAAATCACAATAATCCAAAAATAGTAAAGAGAAATAGATTCATCCTATGGTGAAAACCACCTTTGGTGGCACCTTGGATAAGTACGGGTGGTAAAAACCTAGTAACAAGCATCATCCGTAGAGGGCTTAATCATTATCTACCTTGTGTCCTAATAATTTTATGACTCCATCCATCCTATCCTGACATCCTCTCCCATTCCATCTTTGGATACTTGGTATCTTTTGATTGAGAATTGGACGATTATATGCTATCTGTCATCCTGAGCTTTTTATCCTATTATGAGCTTTTGTCATCAATTTTTCTGTCTGTTAGTTTGTGTCATCATCTAGGATCGTCTATCATGTATGTCTCCACCTAGGCCTCATCCTGTCATGTCAGTCTCTTTAGTCTTGGTTGAACTACATTGCCCCTGTGCTTTCACATAGGCAAGGTTGATCATTTGATCTGCCCCTGGGGCATTTTGACCATCTCGTGATGGTTATCCATCATTTGTCTTCATCATCCCCTTTTCACATTTATCCATGGTCGGTTGTTGTTTGTCTTTTCTGAACTACATTGCCCCTGCACTTCCATGTAGGCAAGGTCAATCTTTTGATCCACCCTTGGGGCTTTTTCTTTCCTTTGCTTTTACTTCTCTTTATCGTTCTCTCATCGGTCTCCATTAGTCCTCTTTCTGCTTTGTCCATGGTATTTTCTGGAACTACGAGGGCTTTGCACTTTCACGTAGGCAAGGCTAATCTCTAATCAGCCCCCGAGCCCCTAGGTCTGTAGGGTGTGTCGGTCCTTTGTTTGGTCTCTTGTGTCATGTTGTCAAGTGTACCCTTATCTAGCTGGTTCTTCAAAAATGAAATCCTCTAGTGTCAGGAGATTTGGTTAATAAAAAATATATTGCGTCACCTGGGTTATTTTAGTTTACTATCCATCATTGGTCTCAACAGGATGCATCCTTCCTAACAGACCACATCATCACCCATCCATCCTTGTGATCCTATGGAAAAGGACGTTTAACTTTGATTATGATCTTTTCATACTTTTGGCTTTGGTTTATTTTTTGAGCTCCTTATTCTCACTTATCGAAACCGCCATGACCCATCATATTATGGTGGGTTTTGATGAGTTAATGTAGGGGCATCACTTGATCATTTATTTTTGCTGTCTACTGGGTTGCTCCCACGTAGTACCCACTAGGATCCCTAGAGTCCTATGTTACGTTGGGAACATCCCTTTGTGCCTATGGTTATTCTAATGGATGGTTGAGATTAAACCAACAAGGCCAAGATGTAGGTCTATGGTGAGTTGAGGACCCACAAGGCCTCACATCTTGAAATGTGGCATTTGAAGTGGCTTGAAAAAGATGATGTGTAAATGAGGTGGAAGGAGGGTACATGAGGTGGAAGAAGGACAAGTACTTTGCAAGTATCTTGGGGGATGAGAAGATTTCCTCAAAAAGGAACTTCTTGTCCCCAAGTGGGAATGAAAGTGACTTTTGAGGAATTTTAGAATTCCTCAAAAATCTCCATGGGAAAAAGGAAATTAGTTGCAGAAATAAATGTGAATGTGTGCAGCGGACCCGCCCGGGCATGGGCGGACTCACCCCAGTGCGCGGGTGGACCTGCCTGGGCACGAGCGGACCCGCCCCTCCATGGGACCTAACTCCAAACCTACCCTCAGCCCACAAACTCGCCCTCTTTCAAGGCGTACCTGCCTCCCTTCCCAACCTAACTCTTTTTTTCCCCTCCACGACCGAAAAATAAAAATCCTAGTTTTTCCTCCTACCCATTTTTCTACCCTCCCACCCCAACAAAACCCATATTTTCAAATTTTCTAAAACTCAAACAAAATGGAAAAAATCACAAAGTTGGGTTTGGGGCTAACTTGGCATGGAACAATGCACTCGCTAAAGAATCACCGCACCTCGTCCCCCCGTGTGGAATATGTCGCTATCATAGTCTGACATCGTACACTCTGGCCCTCTCCCTCTCTTCCTCAACTGACAACTGTTCAAATGAGGAGAGGTAATTCCTACAATTACCTTATATAACCTTTTTCCCCCCTTTTTACCCTTTTTAAATGAAGGGCATTTTTTCCCTTTATTTAACATCTTCCTCCAACTAATTCATTCACCCTCTATATTCCTAGGGCTGCCATTTGCAAATTGTGTACCTATTTGATTCTGTTTAAACACCACTCTTCTCGGTTTTTTGTGCTCTTTCCAATGACATATACCACTCCATACTTTCGATAAGTTTCCCGGGACCCCTTTTCCTTCCCCATCCACCTTCTTGAGGGGGCATACCCTACCATTCTCTCCCAATCCTCTGTTATGAGCCTTCTCTTGTGAGACTGGGGCATCCCCTTTAATTTCCATCCATTTGGGAAGCTCACACAACCAGTCCCATGCTGGGGCATCTCTTTTTTGGTCGCTTCCTCTATAGAGTCATCTGCATTTTATTTTCTTCAAAACCTTGTTATCCTGATAGTGTTTCGAAGAGGGGAAAAATATAGGCATCCAAATTTGACCACTTCTATATGGTCAAAGTCGTCTCCTTATTCATCCATTTCATCCTCTTTGCCGACATTAATTAAATCATTCATTTAATTGATATTTCATGTCCTATATAAAGTTCCTAAAGTATGTGATTTAATAATTAAATACTTTTACCTTCTTTCCTCTCTAAATTAAATAAATATACCACTTTATTTAATTTAGTCATGTGACCTCTTGGAATGTAAATTAATTTTTAATTCCTCACTTTCTCTCTCCTTGTCATATTCTCCATAACCCTCTTCTAATCTAGATTAATTTAATTTATCCATGATTAAAGATGTGCACCACTTAATCAAGATTAATGTCACATCCTCCAACATTTGCCACTTGCCTCTTATCCTTCATTAATTATCCTAGTCATGTGTTTGTACAATCTTAATCAAGGTCATTAGCCACATTTAGTGTGCCTTTTTGGTCAACCTTTTCATTTTCCTTTCTTGGCATTGACCCTCTTTCCCATGTGAATTTTAAATTCACATTTATTCCTCCTAGAATCTCCTCTTCCCATGCATCTTCTAGAATTTTTTGATTTGTCACATCAAGTCACATGTGAACAAAGACTTCACTTTTTGGAACCTTGTCTTGTCTATGAGATTCTTGCAAGTATGCGAATTTTTAATTCACATTTATTTCTCCAACTACTTTCCTTTTTCCCATGGAGATTTTTGAGAAATTATAAAATTCCTCAAAAGTCATTTTCATTCCCACATGGGGACAAAAAGTTCCTTTTTGAGGAAATCTTCTCATCCCCTAAGATACTTGCAAAGTACTTGTCCTTCTTCCACCTCATGTACCTTCCTTCCACCTCATTTACACATCATCTTTTTGAAGCCACTTCACATGCCATATGTCAAGATGTGAGGGCTTGTGGGTCCTCAACTCACCATAGCCCTACATCTTGGCCTTGTTGGTTTAATCTCAACCATCCATTTCTCTAGAGAATGCAAAATTCTCTATAAATACCCCCTCTTTTCTCTCATTTGAAAAAAAGATCATTGTGCTAACCAAACTCTTGCAAAATTTTCACTTGAGCCATACGTAGCTAGAATTCCCATTTCTTTGCACACACAATAGCATCCTCATGTATTTTCCATCCATATTGCATCTCATTCATAGATATTTTTCCATCAAGGGGAGCATATATCACATCAATAATCAAAGGGCCAACCAAAGGAGTAGCTTAACAAGGTATTATCATTCTATTTATTTTGTTAGGTTTAACTTTTAGCCCAATCTTGAGGTGTTAGGCATTTAGGTGGTTTCTTGCATGTTTTTTGTTGCTGCTCATTTTTGGGACCACGTTTACTCCTGATCATAACAAGAATATTCTACTTTCTAAGGATGTTGCAAAGGTATAGATAAGACAATTTTGTCTTTGTATAAGTTTTACAAAAGATTGTGATATCTTTTTGAGTTTTTGTTGAAAATATTGTGTATAGAATATTTTTTGGGGGAATCTCCATCTCAAGGGGAGTATTTTTTGAAGGAATCATACAGTACAAGAGGGATTTTTATATAGGATATTATGCCATTTTCCCTTAATGTAAAAGGTGGATAGAAGAATTATAGATAAATAAGTGTTGCTATCAATGAAAAAGGGGGAGATGGTTGGAAATAAGTGTTTTCATTGATGTCATCTTAAGATGTGTTGTAATTGATGAAAAATTTGTGTGCTAAATATTGTATAATACTCCATAGATAGTGGATGTATAGTGATATCAACTAGTGCAAGTAAATAGTATTTTATGAGGAAGAATGTTGATATTTTTGATGTCTATGCATAATGAGGAGGTGGGTACACTTGTTCCAATATGTTTCCAACATGCCTAAATTTATCTTTACCAGTTTGGTGTACCACACTTAGAGATATGTTGCAAGAGTTTTACTAAAGTAATCACAAAGTGTACTTTAAGAAAATGTCATTATGTTTTGATCTATATCCTTCTACAAAGAACATTTTTTTCTTGTAGTTCAGAAGATAAGATGGTCAAGATATGAAGGTGATTTACTAAAAAATTCAAGTCATTACACCTTCCGCAATGAAAGTTACAAATGACAGTGTTCCAGTCTATGCTCTAGTAGAGTAAAGTGTTCATGAAGGCCTATTGGAATTCTTTGCATCCTCTAGTGAGATAGTTGTGGTTGTGTTGACTTGGGAATATGCTCAGAAAGGTATATGGGTTCATCCTTGCAAGTCTCAAATGTTCTGGTGTACATCAATGCAATATCCTATGTTTTGAAGTGTTATAGTCTGTCTAGAATGCTCTTTTTTCATTAGTTCAATATGTTTCTCTTCTTGTGCCAACATATGATGATCATTATTTTAAGGAGAAGATTGAAGAGACATTGTGCATAGTATACATCATTCTCATCTTGGCCCACATAAATGTTTTGGCCTCTCCTCGGTGGTATAAAGCTGAGTAGTTGGTAGTTTTGGTGGTGTTGTCATTGTTTGGGCTGACAAGCTTGTTTCCCTCATTTGTGGTTGATCTTGATTAACTTATTTTTATTTGGAGGATATTTTGTCATGTATTTGAAGCCTAATATGTCATATGTTGATCCACAACTCATTTTCTTTTCATAATGTATGTGCTTGGAGCTGACTTATGTAGTATCATGCTCTTCATCTAAAGGTCATCTTGGAGCCAATCTAATTAGGGTTTTGAGATGTTGCGGAATATATTTATAGAGGATAAAAATAATTTATGAAGGTATTGTGAATGGGGTATTGAGATTCTACAGAATGTTGAATATGAAGTGTGCAAAGTCAGTAGGATAGATTAATTGTGTGAGAAGGGACAACAACATCATCATAAGTTGGATGCTTCTTTATAGTATTTCATGTTCATATTTCTCACTATAATCTTCATGTATCCTACTTTGAGATAGTGATTCTTAGAAGGCTCTTGTATCTTTCCCTAAGGTTGTGCATCTTAGTTTGAAATTCCTTAGGCAATGATCCTTAAACAACACTATAATTCTTTATAAGTAGTGGGCTTCATATATTGTGAGTTAACTCTCATCATGGTTTTCCCCTCATTGGGTTTTCCACGTAAAAATCTTGGTGTCCTTGTGTTGTGCATGTTTTCATTTCTTTTCTTTTTTTAGTTAATGTGATATGATGTTTAATCTATAAATGGGAATGGTTAAGTTTTAATATATGTTGATTCACCCCCCTCTCGACAATACAGTGTGTTCAATAATATCAACATGTTTCTATTATGTTTTGGGATATTTTTTGGATAGAGAGATTTTTCTAGTAATATAAATATAGTCAGAATTTATTTTAGAAATGTAGTGTTTCTTTGTGGTTTGGAAGGAGAGTATGTCTACACTAGTTCTATCATATTCCCAAGGTTTTAGAGGATATGTTAAACATGCAAAAATATTGAAGTGACAAAAGATTCTCTGTGTCTATCTATCAACTAGTTGTTGTTCAAGACGTGTGTGGCAATGACTAGTAGTGTGCAAACTTTAAATCTCATGTGTGGAACTAAGATAGAAATTGCTTAAGGTTCTTGTGGTAGCACATGATATCATGTTCTTTTAGTGGCAATAATTTTTTTTGGACCAAACTATTACATGTTTCATGTAAATTGAATTTAGGTCCACCTTATGTCATCCTAGCTATTTGCAGATCCCTGGTTGACATTGAAGAATGTTAATGTAATGTCCTGTACATATATTTCAAATATTTGAATACATTGCAAAGAATCTGTGTGTGACCACATGAATTAGAATTACACCTATGTGAAGAAGAGTTGGTTGTTGATGCAAATTGAAGAGAAGGCGGTGAAGATAAAATGAAGAGTTGCATTCCAATGTGTGTGCTAGTATCAAAAGATCATATATAGTGAGGAAGACTGTCAACTATGAATCTAGCATGTGTTGAGTTACATTGAAGATCTACAAGATTTATCATTGTGTTCTTATAGGATTGGTGTTCTACTTTCTATATCATTTTATTTGGGGATTTGTGTCTCTAGTGGGTTGGTGCCTACAAGAAAAATAGGAGATTGGTGTCTCTTGTAGGTTGGTGCCTACTTCAGTGTATAAAATTCAATTGTATATTTCTACATTGTGAGGCTAGACTTGGATAGTAGATCCAATAAAATATTTTCATGCTAGTTTTTCCCATCTTGGGGTTTCCATAAATATTTGGTGTTCACTTGTGTAGATGTGTGTGTTTATGTTTTTCCTTGATCATTAGTTTTCTGCTTTGGTTCAGGTTTCATTTATGATATGTGCATTTGAGTTAAGAATTTTAAATAGAATTGGTCTACTAGTTCACCCCCCTCTCAGTAGATTGTGTTCCCTTCAAATGTTAATTGAACCTTTGATACAATATAAAGATCCTTTCCTATTGTTAAACATGTCAAGGGATAGGACATTAAATAATTGTTCATTGAATTCACCAACCTCTTCAATGGGCTAAAATTTTGTGCCATTACACTCATCATTACACCTTCCATAGATCTCACACTTACCCATGAAAAACTCATTTCTTGGTATCGAAAAGATTTTATGTCTTTTAAAATATTTGATAACAATGAAGCTATATATGAGTTCATAGGACTCCACAAAAATTTTCAAATCAGTGACCATAAACAAAGTTTTGACATAGAATTAGATCTAATAATTTTTTTTAGGAAAAAATTTCCTCTGGTGTCTTAGGGAAGTCATTATGATGAAAAATTAGTAAATAGGTTTCATGCTTGACATAAAAAATACAATAAATAAATAAATAAATAGTAAAGATAAAAATATTCCTATAGTAAAAGCCTCTTCTGGTTGCACCTTGGATAAGTACCATGGTAAAAACCTACTATAGGTGTTATGTGTAATAATTTAGACTTCATCATATTATAGGTTATCATGCATTTCCTCATCCTATTTTTATGTTGTGTCTTTCATTCATTTCATTTCGCACCTTGTTATACATTAGGGGTAGGTATCTATCTACATCCTACATAGGAATTAATATTAGTTTGCACATTTTAGCTCATTTAGTGGTTAGAATACATTCCATAGTCAACAAGTTGCATTCATTTCCCACAACTCAGAAAAAGAAACACAAAATATTAACATGTTCTTTCAAAAATTGAAACATCACACTTAAATCATGCACGTTCAATGTAAAATCTTAGAAATATACGTCAACTTTGATAACATACAGTCAAAATAATCCTTTTCCATTTTCAAAATTTTCATATTAATCACCTATCACTTGTCTTAAATGAGATGCTTCCTTCCCTAAACAAAACATGGTCCAAATCCATCTTTTAGTCCTTCCCACTTTTTGACATAAGATAACATTGCTATGTGTCAATTAATTGTTGTACTTGTCTTTCTTTTTTGGTTTATCTTTTTGATATTTTGATCTTTATTTTGTTTCATTTTTTACCCACATTATACATAAATAAGGTCACCACAATCATTTCTTATCATGGTGTATTTTGAATGGGGCAAGATCTATTGTTTTAATGTATTTTTCTTGATGGTTGTTCTCTCATTGGACCCACTAAGGCCATGCACCTTGTGTAGTGTAAAAACATGTACTCCTTTACATTTTCACACTTTTTTTGAGCCCTCTTAATTAAATAAGACTTAATTATTCCTTAATAAGCCCTATTTTACATCCACACACCTAATAAATTACATTTTCTAAAGGGGAAACCCAAAAAAAATTAATGACAACATATAATAAAACACTGTGAGCAATGTGTGTTCCAAGAATAGGAGCCTAGGACCCATTCACCCATGGGTGAATGGGTCCTCCATAATTCTTTAAGCCCATTTTAATAAAATGTTTTTGGTGGTATTTTTACAATGCCAAATTAAAATTTCAATGTTGGCTTGTAATGTTTAATTTTTAGGAAATTAAGGATAGATATGTATAAATACAAGGTTATTTTATCAATTCAAAAATATAGCAAGAGGTGAACTTAACAAGAGTAAATATTATGAATGGAGCGCATGATCAGGAAGAGGAGTGGGGCGAAAATTTTGAAATCCTCGGTTGCATAGGGCGATGGTGGCTTTGAATCAGATGACGATGACGATGATGCTTGGCTACTCTCTCTTTCTAAGGGGACGCCTGATTTTATTGTGGCTCTGGTTCATTTTTTGGAATTCAGTGTGTAGTTTGGTTTGTTTGTGGCTGAGAGGTTTGTGGAAAGTTTTTGGCTATCCTTTGACTTTGGCTGGCATGTCAGGTCTATTGTTGAGCTTTATTTTTTTTCCTGCTCTCTACTCCCTTTTTGCATGGGCTCTCCTTGCTTGTTGTTGGCGTTGTTCTATGGGGATGCTATGGAGTGGTGTTGGCCATTGTTTTTGGCCTAGGATGCACTATTTTGGATCTTTTTGTTGCTAATTTCCTTTTGGGATACTATGGATTGGTGTTGGGTGTTGCCATTTTCCTACTAGGGAGTTATTTTTTGGGTCTGGCTGTTGCATTCGCCCTGTGGGGTTTTTCCTAGATCCTCCTTGCTGGGAGCTCTTGTTGATGGGTTTTCTGGGGAGTTTGGTGGCCTGATCTCAGACCCTGACTGGCATGTAGGGTTGAAAGTGGTTTTTTCTTGTTGTGCCTTCTCTCCTCTTTCTCTATTAGCAAGTTTTCCTGGTTTTATTTGGCCTTTTTGGGGCTTTTATGGCGTTGTTTGGGGGCTTTCGTTGCTTGGGGATGTGGTTGTTGGTCTGCCTCTGGTGGAGTTATTTTTGGATAGTTTTTGGCATGTTTCAAACCCTAACAAGCTGATGCAATGCTAGAGGAAGAAAAACACTAACTCAAACTCATTTGACAAATCTCAAAACAAATCTTTCCTGTCCAATCATCTAGGACTCATTCTTCCTCACAAAACTCTTATATCAAAACCTTCTGACTAAGAATAAGGCACATCATCACTTGAAGTTTCCTCAAATATCCTTTAGCAGCATTAAAATGACCAATCTAATCACTATCAACAACACAAATAACTTAATATATGAACTTACATTGTAGTTTGTCCCCAAATAAACAATTAGGCCTTTTTAGGCCCTTAATCAAGCAACACCAACTTCCAAGGCCCTTTACTCCTTCTTAAAGCCACAAACATGTGTAAATGAACCTGCACAATCATAACTTACTATTCCCCATTCATTTTTCAAGACATTTCAGCATTCACCAATTCAAAGCCACCAATTTCAATCTCCAAAGTTGACTGTAATAACCCTATGTTGTCAGGACAACATTCAAAATACACGCAAACCCTTATAGTTCATCATATCCATTTCACACAGGAGTCTCAACATAATTTAACAACATCTACAAGCAATATCAACCAATTTATATACCCATTTCATAAACAAAACCACAAAACTTCATTGTATTATGTCAATTTCTTGATTTTTCCCATAAAACACAGCCTAGGGAATCATGATTTTAAAAACTAACCACCACCACTTGGTCTGTAACTTTGAAAATTGAAAGTAGACATAAAAAAAATACCTCCTTACCAATTCTCAAGTGATTCCAATGGTGGAATTAAAAGAAACATAATTTTTATTATATTCTTCTTACCCTAGCAAGGGTTTGAACCAACTTTTAGTAAACAAGCCATAACTTACTCAAATTTGCATGAAAATGAGTGAGAAAAAAAGGATAATTCTTTAGAATCATAGCTTAATCATTCCAAATGACTACCCTATGAAAATATGGCTTTATGGGGCTGTACAGGAGGCTAAAACTCAGAAAAACATGTCAAAATACATAAATTTTAATATAAAAAGAGGCTCCATTAATGTTTCTTCATTATTTACACCCCTCTCTCACTTCCAATGATGGATTAAGGCTATTTATTCCTTTTCAAGCTTGTCCCTACATATTCCAACTAATTATTTTAAATACCCAACCAACTTGACCTTCCATATTCCTTATTTTGCAATATTCCAATTTTGCACTTTTGCCTTAACAACAAGATTTTGCTTTTCTTTGCATTTTGAATCCTCCAATGCATCTAGATCACTAAATGGAATAATTACATGATGAAATGGCATACCAAGTCCTTTTTCTAATGACAAAACTCCTAAAACCCATTGTAAACCTCTTTTTACAATATTTTACAATTTTTGCAAATTAGATACATTGTCCACCTATCCTATCTAAACATTCATCTAATGACTCAACCACCTTGAAATGGTCTTGAAAGACCTTATTAAATGAACCCATAGCACTCTTCAAACACTTATTTCATTTTGACCTCATGGAGGCATGTAGTCCATCAGGTGCTCCTGCACCACTAGCATGTAGGGTTGGAGGGTGTTCTTCATTGTCTTGTTAGCTCTCTACTCTCTCTACTTGGAGGTTTTCCTTGCCTCATCCTTCTTCTTTTGGGTCTCTTTTTCTCTTCATTGGTGTTGGTTCTAGTTGTGGTGCTTGGAGTTCTTAATGAGGGGTTGTTGGAGGAGAATGGTGGCCTGATCTCAGACCCTAACTGGCATGTAGGGTTGGAAGTGGATTTCTCTTGTTGTGCCTCCTCTCCTCTTGCCCTTTTTTCAAGTTTTCCAGACTCTTTCTAGCTCTTTAGGGGCTTCTATGCCTCTATGTGGGTGTATTCATTGCTTGGGGCTAATGTTGTTGGTCTTCCTCTGGTGGAGTTGGTTGTGGATATTTTTTGGAATGTTTTAGACCCTAACTGACATGTAGGGTTGGAGGTTGGTCTTCAGTGTCTTGTTGGCTCTCTACTCTACCAGTTTGGAGGATTTCCTTGCCTTATCCTTCTTTTGAGGCCCATTGGCTCTTTGTTGGTGTTGGTTGTTTTTCTGGATAGGGATGCTACTGTTCTCTGGGCACAGAGGATGTTGTTTTCTGGTGTGCATAAGTTTCTTCTCTCTTGGCTGGTGGCTAAGGTGTTCTCTATTTCTTTGGTGCCAGATTTTGTGAAGATTTTGTTATTTTTCCATGTGCTCTATGTCCCCCCTTTTGGGGTGTTTGGGTTTATCCAGGCCGTGTGTCTCTTTTTGGGCCATGTTCTCGAGTTTCTGGTGGTCTTCATGTAGTTCCTTGCTACTAGTTGGATGGTTTTCTTCCCTTTTCTACAATTTGAGTCTTTTATTGAGGTGAAGATTAATCCTATGGAGGTGGAGCCCTCTCTTTTAGAGGTAGAGTTAGGGTCTGTGGATTTGTGGAGGTGCTTTCCTTGTTGTTGGTCCTTACTGCTACAACACCTTTGGAGGTGGTGCGCTCTCCTATGGAGGTGGAGTTGTTTTTTGTTACAGCTTGGCTACAATTGTGGTAAGGTTATACATGGCATATGCTCCTATAAATGGGAGCCTAATCCTTTTGAGTTGGATTTTGATTCAGCTCTTTGTGTTTGTTGGTGTTGCAAGAGGTTTCCTTTTCCTTGTTGGTGTGCTTGGGAGGTCTATTGGTGTTCTAATCTGATTTTTAACTCTCCTATTGAGGTGGGGAGTTTGGTTTCATTGGTTGGTGATGATAAGTGTTGTGCTGTAGTCTAGCTGATACAGGCTGATGGTTACCTAGATGTTTCAGGAAGTGCACTACTGGTTGGTGTTGATAAGTGTTGTGTTGTAGTTTGGCTATTACAGGCTGATGGTTACCTGGTCGTTTCAGGTGGTTCTTCGATGCAAGTTCTTGTGTAATTGGTTATTTTGGGGTTGAGGATTTTTTTTTGGTGTAGATGTGTGTATTCATGCTGCTTCTTTAATAATTTTCCTATGGTTCATTGTTGGTTGTCTTTGTTCTACACTTTTGTAGCTTGGTCTTTTTGTGTGGGTTTTGGGTCCCCGTTAAAACTTGCTTGTTAATGGTTTCAGGTCCATTCAAAACCTATTGTAAATAGTTTTGGGTCCATTCAAAACCTGTTTTTCCCTTATAATCAAAACAAAAAAGAGTAAATATTATTGTTGAGAGAATTCAAGAGTAGATTTCTCAAGCATTTGTTGCAGCAATGAAGATCTCAAGCATCATCTCAAATTTATCAAGCATCATGCATGTTTTCAGAGCTAACATTGTGATGTAGGTTTCAAAGATTCAAGCAAGCATTCAAGTAATATTTAAAGCATCAAAATCCACATCCATTGAATCCATTTCATGCAAGATCAAGATCAACATTGCATATTTTCAAAGGTTTATTCAAGGGCTTGGTGAGTTGCAACATTGCATTGTTCATTCATCATTCCTTTAATATTTTATTTCAATTCAAGGTTTAATTACCAAAATGGGGTTTGACCAAGAAAAACCCCCATTCACAAAAAAATAATAATTTTCCCCTCTTTTGTGTTTTGCAGATTTTAGGTTGAAGAAAAATTGAAGATTGAAGATCTCTAAAGTGCAAAACTGCAAAAGTTGCAAAAGTTGTCAAAGTTACAAGAAAAGTTGTCAAGATCATGGAAACTTGAACCTTAGATTTATTTTTTATCATTTTCGAGTGAAACCAGTGGGGAATTGTATCTCATATACATGTCTTTAGAGGCTCCTAAAAATTTAGTTCAAAAAGATGTCTTAGGACACTTTGCAACCAAACAAGACACTTAGTAGCTAGTTTTGAGGCAAGTTTTAAGTGCCTTCCACTCATCCAAAAAATATAAAATTGACTTTTTTTGTTAGATCTAGGCTTCATCTACATGAATCAGGTCTTAGGTTATAGATTTGAGGTCATTTTCTATTTTATTTTCATCTCCCAAAAGCATTGTTTAAAATTTACCCCCCATCCACACACACATAAAGGAAATTTTCAGATCTTCCATAGAATCGACTCACCTAAGGGCTGAAAGTTAATTCTATCTTGGAGGATCTCATTTCTTGAATGAAATAGAAAATAGGTAGGTTAATTAAACCCCATTTTTCCCTTTTTGTTTATAGTAAGTTTTGTGAAACATTCCAAATTTAGTATAAAATCCTATGTTTTAGACCCCTAACCTGTTTTTCTATGTTTCATTTTGGTGAACCCAATATTTTGAACATTCTAATTTATGATCTAGAGTGAATTCAAACCCTATATCTGGGATTTGAATTAATTCATTGCATTTAGGGTTTCTAAATTTGGCTGAAAGTTGCCTTGCAGTTTAGGTGTAAACTTGCATTTTGCACTCATTTTAAATCTAAAAATTCAACAAAAATTGCATAATGTTAGATTGATTTTGCATAGCATTTACATAATAGCATACTTTCACTCACTTAAATCAGAAAATTGGTTCAAAATTGTATTTAAAAATAGGTCATTTTGGTTGTCATTTAGCATCATTTTACACTTGCATTTAACTCTGATTTTCTAGAATTCTGAAATTGTAAGTACCAATTCTCAAGTTGGAACAAAGAACACACAAAAAAACTCAGAATTTTCATTTCTCATTTTAAAAATCCTTGAGCAAGGACCCATTTTCCCATGGGAAAATGAGTCCCTGTACAAATATTTTGATTAATTTTTGGGTGCATCCAAATCTCTATTTTGGCTTCCCATTTTCGTTGTTCAAAGTATATTTTGATATTCTGACAAAAAAAAAATAGTATATGTGCGAGAAAAGTTCTTATTTTGTCTCATTTGTTGCAAACTCATAAAACAAAAAAAAATAAAAATATTGTATTTCATAAAAAATGTTTTCATTCCTAAAGCATTGCATAAGTTGGATAAAAGTACTTTTCATTTTTTGGTACACAATGTTTACATTCTTGAAGCATGGCATATGTTGGATAAAAGTAATTTTCATTTTTGGGTACACAATGTTTACATTCCTGAAGCATTGCATAAGTTGGATAAAATTACTTTTCATTTTTGGACACACAATGTTAGTATCTTGCCTCCATGTATTCCAAGAAAAAGATCACTAACAATCATGTTGGTCATTCTTTACTCATCTCCCCTAGTTATGAGAGTCTCTTAGTGTAAGACAATGAAATTGACACATCCCTTAATACCACATTTCCTATCCTTCACCCATCCATAATATCTCTCTGAATTTTGAGAGTTTTTTAGTGAAAGAGGATGCAATTGTGGGAAACCATGACAATCACATTATTTCTCCTATTTGTGAGGAGGGTATGTTGGTGTTAGAAGATCCAATCATTCTGAGCCATGACGACCCTATTTATTTCTCTTCCCTTGGCTCTCCTACTTGGGAAGACTATTGTAAGTATGAAGGTGTTGTCATTGATATCAATAGGATTTCTATAGGTAGGTGTTGTCATTGATGTCAACTATATGTCAAGGATATTGAGAAAATTGTGAAAAGGAGGAAAGCATAATGTTGCAAGTTGTGCATGTGTAGTTTGGATATTGAGGAAGTGTTGTGAGTACATGGAGTTATCTCTATGTTGTAGTGTCTAGGGATGTGTTGGAATGAAGTAATGTGCTGAGGTGATGTATCTGGTACTTGGTTTCCAAGTGCTTTTGAGAAAATTTGATAAATAGAGAAAATAGTGTTGTGCAAGTGTTCAAAATGTGCTTCGGGATGTGCTCCACATTTCTTCTGTGTTGATTCTATACCTATGCAGATATGATATGTTGTTCAAAGTTGTTAGTAGTCACTTTATCCAAAATTTGGTTTTTTGGATCACCGTGCAATGTGAGATATTTTCACCAATGTGTGAACAAGTTTTTTAGTGATATTTTTTTTGGTCTGAGAGAAATGTATTTTCTCCACATTTCTCTGTAATTTGGATTCAAGTTGTGCGAAGTTGGGAAGTTTCTTATATTGTTCAAGTATCTTTCAGTATTCAAGGTTTCACTTGATTTAGTGCAATATAGTGTGTGTTTCACGTGTCAGTGTGTGAATAAGACTTACTAGATTTTCTAGGATGAAGTATTTTTGTATTACAAGTTTGGATAAAGTCTTTGTTGGATATTAGGTGGTTCAAGGATTATTCTAGATTGAGTTCAAGTGATTTTTTTTGTCTGGAAGTTTTAGATTGATTTAAGGAAGCATGTACTTAATGTTTTATAGTGTTTAGCATAGGTGTTGGCTGACCTTGTGTTAGCACTACATGTGGAGTTTATGAAAGCGTGTTGAGGTGTGTTACGATTAATTTGGGTCATACTTAAGGATTTATATGGGTCTCCTTCATTTCTATCCACTGTGGGAATTCTTAGGTTCTGACCTAACTTGAAATTTTTAAGTGTAATAGATAGTTGCCAACCTTGGAGAAGGTTTTCAAGGTTGAGGTTGATATAAATAAGAGTGATGTTGTAAGATGCAAGAGAGAAGAAAGATAGATGTGAGCTCAATGTGAGTGATGTATGTGATGAAAATTTTATAAGTATAGATGCAAATTTGAGCAGAGCAGTGCAAATTTTAAGTGTTGGATTCCTGAAGGAAATGAGTTGAAGGTGTCTAAAATATTTCATGCAAAACTATGAAAGTGATGGAGCATTTTTGGTGGATTCTATGTTGCATTGAGAAGTTTTTTTTTGTGTAACATTTCTCTTCTATCTTCTTGTGTTCTTTTTGTGGCAGTGAGCCCTAGTTGTGAGCCTTTTTGGATAGTGTGTCCTAGGTGATCCCACAATACTGGTTTACAATTTTTGGCCAAGCTGGACACTGAACTGACTTTTTCTAACTAAATCTTCACTTTTAGGCACCTATAACAGCTAAACCATGAGGAATTTGAAGATGATGCAAACTAGTGATTTGTGACATTTTGTCTCTAGATTCTAAATATATTTTTTCCAAATTTTTTGGAATCAGATTGCACTTCTTTTTCCATCTCCTTCGAAAACTAGTTTTTTTCTTCAGTAAACACCATTTTTAAGGAGTGACGCTCACCATATAACACATAAATTTTTTTACATGAAGGATAAAATTCTAATTTTTTTGAATTTAGATTTGTAACTACACTATATAGTGCTTCCAATTGGTTTCATAGTGTTTTATTGAATATTTTTTCCTTAATCAAGTTTCAAAGTCAAACCAATTACAATTCAGACATAGGTGGACTGTATAACACAAATTTTTTTGTATGTATCAAAATTCAATTTTTTTTTATTGGATCAAGGACTTCAATATCTGGTGCACTAATATTTTTTAACATTTTTTTTGATAATCTTCTATTTTTCCACATGTACAAAATAGAGAGCTTGATTTTTGGTGAAAAACCTACATTCACAAGAAACAAAAAATAAATATAATAATAAAATTAAATTTATTTAAAATTATACTTTTTGGGAAGCTTATAATAAGGACTACATACTTACAAAAAATAAATTTTAAATGAATTCATTTGATCCCCCAAAAGGTAAATCAAAAGTGGTTTTTTTATCAGCATTTTGATAGGTGTAAAGGAGACTCTATTATAGGTATGGTTTAAAACTAGCGGGGTTCTATCCAAGGGGGTTTGATCTAAGGTAGTTTGATCAAATCCTCTTCAATTGGAATGCTTCAAATGGAACTTTTTAAGGATTAAATAATTATATTTTCTAAAAATATGTGATTTTAGCAAAAAATAGAATCTCCCAGAAATTGTAAACCAACTTTGTGGGATCACCCTCCTATTCTGGAAGTGAGCCCTTGTACCGGTTTTGCAATTACTTATATTGTGAGTTAATCCTCACTGTGGTTTTACCCTCATTTAGTTTTCCATGTCTATCTAGTGTTCTCTTATGTATGATGTTGTTATGTTAGTTTCTATTCTCTGCATTTCCTGATTATTCACTTTAATAAAATAAGGGTTTAGTGAATGCATGTGGATCTGATTATTGTTGATGGTTTTAATATTTTAATTTTCTACAACTAATTCAGCCCCCTCTTAGCTGTCTTGTTGATTCAAAAATTGGTATTAGAGCAAGGTTCCTTGGAGAAGAGCTTAACCGCTTAAGGTAGGTTCGAGATGCCAAAACAAATTGATTGGCCAAGATTTGATGGAACAAACTATGCTTTCTGGAAGAAAAATATGGAAGGATATTTGACATCTCATGGATTTGAGATCAAAAAGGAAATAAAGAATCAATATATTGAACCTCAAAATGGTCCAAGCATAAGTAATGAGATCAAGGCACATGAGGTAAATGCTATGGAAATATTTATTCTAATGAATAGTCTTTCAAATTCTGAATTGGTTAAAGTTATGAATCTTAAGACTGCTAAAGATGTTTGGGATAAGCTTGAAAGTATTTTTGAAGGAGATGACATGGTTAAACAAGTGAAGTTGCAGAATTTGAAGGCACAATTTGAGACCATGTGAATGTTTGAAGATGAAACAATTTCAACCTACATGCAAAGAGTTGATGAGTTGGTAAGTGTTATGAGATGTCCTGGTGCACAAGTCAAAGAACCTAGGGTGGTAAAGAAAGTTCTTAGAACTCTTCCTGATTCATACAGTGAAAAGGTATTTTCTATTGAGGAAGTTGCAAATTTTAATACTTATTCTAGAGATCAGTTGATTAGTACACTAACCTCATTTGAAATGAAAAAAATTGGTGTGAAAAATGGTGCAAAAGTGGAAATTTCTTTCAAGGATGGAAAATAAAAAAAGATTGAAGATTTAGATGGAGAAGATCTTGATTATGTGGAGGCTAACTTGTTAAGAAGGATGAAAAGCGGCACCAGTAAGTACAAAGGTAAAATACCTAGTTCAAATGTTTTAACTATGGAAAAGTAGGTCATTATGCTTCAAGACATGTCCAAATAGACTTGTGAACAATAAGAGTAAGGGAAATAAAGGAAAGATGATTAAAAGAAGTTACTATGTCAAAGAAGATGTTGGTATTACTGATGATGAATCTGATTATGGAGATGTTGATGAAAATGAATGCTTGTTCTTGGCTATAAAGGGTATGTGTAGGATTATCATGGAAAAAATAGGCCCTTAAGTGGTGATAAAATTTAGAAAAATTAGAGTTAGGAAACTTGACGTAAAAATTTGAATAAGTTATCTATATTATTTCAAAAATATGTAAGAATAAAATATGTAGCAAATTGAATGTAGTTTCTAAACTACTAGGTTTATTTAAAAAAAAATCTATTTTGTGAAAATTTGAAATTTCAATGCAGTAGTAGGGTATGTGCAAGATCATAATGGAAAAAACAAGCCCTTAAGTGGCAAAAAATTTAGAAAAATAAAAGTTAGGCAACTTGACGTAAAAATTTGAATAAGTTATCTATATTATTTCAAAAATATGTAAGAATATAATCTGTAGCAAATTGAATGTAGTTTCTAAACTACTAGGTTTATTTAAAAACAAAATCTATTTGGTGAAAATTTGAAATTTCAATGCATAGTACTTAAAATTCGGGGAAAAAATAAGTAGGTGTGTCTGTCGACCATAGAGCACCACAATAAAATGATAATATTTTTTATAAGATTTTAGATATAAGTAGAGGACTCATGTCCATGTGATGCATATTTTTTTGTAATTTTTTCCAAGTAAATAATTAATTATGAATTTTTTGTTACAAATTTAAAAATAAAAACTTGTGTCGACCACCTTAACTTGGTCAAAAATTCATAAAATTCATTTTTTTTTAATCCTATAGTATGAGAAGCATAGAATGTGACACATGTTTCAGATTCAAAAAATGTGGTACTCTTTGAAAGCTATAAATTTTTTCAATCAGCCTATCAATTATGACTTTCATCATAATTTAAATAGAAAATGAATAATAATAATTTATTAAATTTATTTAGTAAAGCATAATTTATATTGGTGAAAAGCTGAGAATCTTCTTTAAAAACCTTTTCAATTTTGGGTTAAAAAAAAGTGCATAATACCCTACACCCATCATATACTTTTTTTGGAATAAGTTGTCTTTTTGACCACCTTAACCACAATAAAATGATAATATTTTTTTATAAGATTTTATAAATAAGTAGAGGACTCATGTCTCGATGTGATGCATATTTTTTTGTAATTTTTTTCCAAGTAAATAATTAATTATGATTTTTTTATTACAACTTTTAAAAATATAAAAACTCATATGTTTGACCACCTTAACTTGGTCAAAACTTCATTAAAGTCATTTAAAAAAAAATCCTATAGTATGTGAAGCATAGAATGTGATATCGTTTGAAAGTTATAGATGTTTTTCATTCAACCTATCAACTAGGACTTTAGTTGTAATTCCAATAGAAAATGAATAATAATTATTTATTAAATTCAAAGTAAAGCATAATTTATATTGGTGGAAAGTTGAGAATCTCATTTAAAAATCCTTTTTGTTTCATCAATTTTGGATAAAAAAAAGTCGTCAGCCACATACCCTACACATACCCATCATATCACCACTTTTTGGCCCATCATGATTCTGCACATACCCTAAAATATGAAAATTTGTGTGAAGGAAAGTGTTTTGGAGAAGAAGGATAAGGTTGAAGGCACTCTGGTTTCTTCTTTTCATGTTAAACAAAATAAGAACTACTGGGTTTTTGATAGTGGCTGCTCTAATCACATGACCGAAGAAAAATGTAAGTTTGTTAAACTTGAAAAGTATGGTGGAGGATTAGTTAAATTTGGAGATGATTCAGGAGCAAAGATTTATGGAATATGTTCAATTAGTTTTGATGGCTAGCATAATAATGGAGATGTTTACTATGTTAAATGTTTAAGGAATAATATTTTGAGTGTTGGAAAAATGTGTAGCAAAGGATATAATATTCTGTTTCAGGATGAAACATGTGAAATCAAAAAAGGGTCTAGAACTGTGATTGTTGTTGGTAAGAGGACTAATGGAAACATGTATCAACTTAAGGGTGCTAATGGTCATTGTTTTATGTCTCAGATTAATGATAGTTGGTTTTGGCATCAGAGGATGTGTCACATGAATTTTTATAATTTGGTGAGAATCAATTCAGTTCATGTAGTCAAAGATATACCAAGAATAAAAAAGCCTATCAATGTTGTTTACAAGAATTGTCAGTTTGGAAAGCAAGTAAGGAGTAGTTTCAAAGGAAAGGAACAATCTTCTATTGAACTACTGGAATTAATACATGCAAATATTTTTGGTCCTACAAGCGTGAGAAGTCTTCAAGGTGATAGGTATTTCATGTTTTTGATCGATGACTACTCTAGAATGACATGGGTTACTTTTCTTAGAGAGAAATCCAATGCACTAGATAGTTTTAAAGAATTTAATGCTATGGTTGAGAGTGAAATGGATTTGAAAATCAAATGTTTGAGGTTTGATAGAGGTGGAGAATTTGCCTCCAATGAGTTTAACATATTTTGTGAAGTTAATGGAATAAAGAGGAACTTGTCTTGCCTTAGAAGTCCTCAACAAAATGGAGTGGTTGAAAGGAAAAACCAGACTATTCAAGAAAACGCTAGAACTATGATGAAAGAAGCAAATCTATCGGATATCTACTAGAGAGAAGCAATTCATACTACTGTTTACATACTTAACAGAGTTCAAGCCAAAGCTAATAGCATAAAGACTCCATATGAGTTATGGTATGTAAGGATTCTTACTGTCAAATACTTTAGAGTATTTGGAAGCAAACATTATATAAAAAGAGATGAAGAAAATTTGGGAGATTTTGATGCAAGTTCTAATGAAGGTATCTTCCTTGGATATTCTACTAAAATAAAAGCTTATATATGTTACAACAAAAGGCTAAGAAATATTGTTGAAAGAGAAAATGTTAAGGTTGATGAAAATTTGCAGAATTCAATTACAATAGATGGATATGCATTAGATGAACTTGATTGTAGAGAAGAAGAGGAAGAGAAAGTGAAAGAAAAAGAAGTATATAATGAAGAGGAAGAAGCTCTAGAGAAGACCCCTAAGACCTCTAAGTATGTACAAAAGAATCATTATGAAGAACAGATCATTGTAAACAAGAGGAAAGGAGTATTGACAAGAAGCAAAGCTGGTGAAGTTGAGGAAAATCTGTGTTTACTTTCTAAAGTTGAACCTAAAATAATGAGTGAAGCATGCAAATTGAACATTGGATGAAGGAAATGGAAGAAGAACTTATGAAAATTGAGAAAATTAGACCTGGGAATTGGTTCCTAGATCAACAAACAAGAACATAATTGAAACTAAGTGGGTATTCAAAAATAAGTTGAATGAGAATGGAGAAGTGGTAAGAAATAAGGAAAGACTTGTGTGTAAGGGTTACTCACAAGTGGAAGGAATAGACTTTGAAGAGATATTTTCCGCTGTGAATAGAATGGAAGCTATCATAATGCTTTTGGAATTTTCAACATATAAGAACTTTAAAGTTATCATATGGATGTGAAGTCTGCTTTTCTAAATGGTGAGTTAGAAGAAGAGGTTTATATGGAAAAACTAGAAGGATTTAAGTTGTCAGATCAATTGGATATGGTATAGTGTAAATTGAAGAAGGAATTATATGGATTGAAGGAAGCTCCCAGAGCTTGGTATGGAAGATTGGATAGATATTTGATACAACAAGGATTCAGTAAAGGAACCAGGGATAGTAATCTTTACTTCAAAATTGAGGAAGACAAAATATTGATAGTGATTGTATATGTGGATGATATTATCTTTAGAGGAAATGAAGCTACGTGTAAGAAATTTGTTGAAGAGATGTAGAAAGAGTTTGATATTTCAATGTTTGGGGAGATGAATTTCTTCCTTGGGATACAAATAAATCTTTGAACAGATAAAGGGATTTTCATTTCATAGTCAAAGTATGTAAAAGAGATGTTGAAGAAGGTTAGAATAGAATATTCCAAATTGGTATGCACTCCTATGGTGATTGGTTGAAAATTGAGCAAAGATGATGATTCACCTAAGGCTAATTAGAGAAAATATAGATCTATTATTGGTGGACTGCTATATCTAACTGCTACTAGAACGGATATCATGCACGTGGTTTTATCTTGTGGCTAGATTTCAAGAAGATCCTAAAGAAACACATGTTGCAACAATGAAGATGATATTTAGATATTTAAGAGGCACTCGAGATTATGGCTTATGGTATCGTAAGGATAGTGATTTCATATTAAGTGCTTACACAGATGCATATTGGGTTGGTTGTGTTGATGAAAAGAAAAGTATAAGTGGCGGTGCATTCTTTCTTGGATGTAGATTGGTGTCATGGTTAAGTAAGAAGAAAAATTCAGTTTCTTTATCCATTGTAGAAGCTGAGTATATTGTAGTAGCATCCTGTTGTACACAAATTTTGTGGATGAGACAAACATTGAAGGATATTAGAGTAGTGTATGATGATCCTATATCTATCTTTTATGATAATACAAGTGCAATTAACATTTTAGAGAATCCAATGATGCATTCAAGGACAAAAAATATATCAATTAGGTATCATTTTTTGGGAGAGAAGGTTATGGAGAATGAGGTAAAGCTTGAATATGTACCTTCAAAGGATTAGATTGTTGACATACTTAATAAGGCTCTTCCTAAGGATACTTTTGAGTATCTTTGAGAGAAGTTGGGGGTTATTTCCCCTCCTTTGAACTAGATGCATATGGAGATACATCAGTCTAGTGGATCTAAGTATTCATCTCTTTTCTGGACTAATGTTGGTGGCTATCTCTCAGAGAGAGTAGGTAGTGTCATGTGTTTTCATAGGGCATAGTTGTTGATTTGGTTGGGTGTACTCCTAAGGGGTAGTATTCAGAGCAAGTATCTTGGTTCAGTGTCAAAGGGGGAGAATAATGCAAAAAATGTTATCCTTTTCCATTTATGTCAAAGGGGGAGAATAATGCAAAAAATGTTATCCTTTTCCATTTATGTCAAAGGGGGAGAAAGTTTCATGTGAAAAATATTGTCTACTTAGGGGGAGAAAAGAAAGGAAATCATAGGGAAGTGTGTTCAGAGCTACTATGATGTCTTTGATGGTTTTTAACATCTTGTGTTTCCATAAATGAAAAAGGGGGAGATTTTTACAAGTATGAAGGTGATGTCATTGATGTCGATAGGATGTATACATGAAGGTGTTGTCATTGATGCCAACTATATGTCGAGGATATTGAGAAAATTGTGAAAAAGAGGAAAACAAGTTATTACAGGTTGTGCATGTGTAGCTAAGATATTGAGGAAGTGTTGTGAGTACATGGAGCTATCTCTATGTTGTGGTGTCTAGAGATGTGTTGGAAAGAATTAATGTGTAGAGATGATTTCTCTGGTACTTGGTTTAAAAGTTCTTTTTGAGAAAAATTGATAAACAAGAAAAGCAGTGTTGTGCAAGTGTTTAGAATGTGCTACAAGATGTGCTTCAAATTTATTCTGTGTTGATGCTATGCCTATGTGGATCTGATATGTTTTTCAAGGTTGTTAGTAGTCACTTTATCCAAAATTTGGGTTTCTGGATCACTGTGCAGTGTGAGATATTTTCACTAGTGTGTGAACTAATTTTTTAGTGATATTTTCTATGGTCTAGGATAAATGTATTTTCTTCATGTTTCTTTATAGTTTGGCTTCAGGTTGTGTGGATTTTGGAAGTTTCTTATATTGTTTGTATCTTTTATTACTCAAGGTTCACTTGATTTAGTGTAGTACAACGTCTGTTTCATGCATTAGTGTGTGAATAAGGTTTATTGGATGTTCTGGGATGAAGTATTTTTGTGTTGTGAGTTTGGGTGAAGTATTTGTTGGATCTCAAGTGGTTTGAGGATTATTCTAGATTGATTACAAGTGATTTTTTTTGTTTGAAAGTTTTAGATTGATTTAAGGAAGCATGTAGTTAATGTTTTATGGTGTTTAGCATGGGAGTTGGCTGACCTTGTGTCAGCACTACATGCAAAGTTTATGAAAGTGTGTTGAGGTATGTTAGGATTAATTTGGGTCCTAATTAAGGATTTATATGGGTATCGTTCATTCCTATCCACTACAAGAATGCTTAGTTGCTAACCTAATTTGAAATTTCAAGTGTAACAAATAGTTGCTAACCTTGGAGAATGTTTTCAAGGTTGAAGTTGATATAAATAAGAGTGATGTTGTTGTAAGATGCAAGAGAGAAGCAATATATATGCAAGATCAATGTGACTGATGTATGTGATTCAAATTTTAGAAGTATCTAGATGTGAATTTGGGCAGAGCAATGAAAATTTCAAGTGTTGGATTCTTGAAGGTAGTGAGCTAAAGGTGTTTGAAATATTTCATGCAAGACTGTGAAAGTGTTAGAGCATTTTTGGTGGATTCCTTACTACATTGAGAAGTTTTTCTCTATGTAAAATTTATCTTCTATCTTCTTGTATTCTTTCTATGGTAGTGAGTCATAGTTGTGATCCTTTTTGGACAGTGTGTCCTATTTTGGCAGTGAGCCCTTGTACTGATTTTGCAATTACTTATATTATGAGATAATCCTCACTATGGTTTTTCCCTCATTGGTTTTTATATATAATTTTTTTTTTCTCTTATGTATGGTGTTGTTATTTCAGTTTGTGTTACCTATATTTCATGATTATTCACTTTAATAGAATAAGGGTTTAATGAATCCATGTGGATCTGATTATTGTTGAGGGTTTTGATGTTTTAATTTTCTACAATTGATTCACCCCCTTCTTAGTTGTCTTGTTCATTCAAAAAAGACATTATTCGATAAGGGGATGTTATCGTAGATGACCATGACAATCATATTTTTTCTCCTAATACCTCTCCTACTTGTGAAGAAAAAAATTTGGTATTAGGAGAACTACTCATCAAAAGTCAAGAGAATCTTATTTCTCCCGCCCCCCAATGCCCCAATGCTTGTCTAACATGGGAAGGTATAATGGAACAAAATGATGCAATCATTGACAAGCAAGATAATTCTTCTCTACATGCCTCCCTTGTGAAAAAGTTATCTTAAAAGATCCAACTATTCAATATCATGAAAATATTGTTTTCTCCTCTCCTAAAAAATATCCTACTAGAAAGGAGATCATGGTGCAAGCGGTTGATAGAATTGGTACATGTGTTTCAAACAATAGTAATGTGGATTCATTAGGTGAGGATTATGAGGGAACATTAGACTCTCCTTTGCTAAAAGAGCATCAAAATAAGGATAAGTGTTTTGAGGTTATGAACATTAGATATCCCTTGAGTCCTCCTACAAGCCCTCTAATTATTGGACCTCTCAAGTCATCTACTAAGCCACTTCTTAACATGTACCCACCTTCACACTAACACCAAGTTCAAAATAAACCCGAGCTTATTATAAGACCACCGAAAAAGTAACCATTACCTCTAGGAGCTATCTTAAATTTTACAAGGAAATTTTGTAGTTACAATGTTTCATAGCAACTAAGTTATAATACCATTGCTCACACATATAATACAAGGAACAATAGGAAACTATAAAAAATTTGTACTTCATTACCATTGCCTCAACCTATCTTTCCTAGTGCTCCTTGTTTTCCTTTACATAGTGGAAAGGAGTACGATCTTGTTGAACAACTTAAGAATACTCCTGCTAAGATATCCTTATGGGATATTATTGAAGCTTCACCTAATTACCATAACATGATTCAAAATTATTTGCAACAAGTTTTGATTCCTCCTAGTGAAAACCAAAATGATATAGCATCACTAATTCAAGGAATGAATTCAAACATTATTTTCACTAAAGTGAGTTACCTCCTTTGGAAGTGCAAAAACAAAATGAAGCCTTCATGATAGTGGCTATCATTAATAAGTGGGGGATAAAGAAAACCCTTTTTGACAATGATTTAGCTCTTAATATGTGTAGCATAAGCCTTTTGGATATAATTGGAATAGATAAGAGTGAGATTGAACCAATTCTTTGTCTATTCATGGGTTTGATACCATAGCAAAATAACCGATTGGTGTGATCACATTACCTATTACAGTTGTAAAGGATACATTGCAAACTCATGTCCATGTTATGCCTCAAGAATTGTCATATAATATCCTTTTAGGACTACCCTAGATTAATGAAATGCATGTAGTTCCTTCAACCCTTTATCATATAATGAAGTATGTCTACAACAACAAAGTGTATACAATCAAAGATGAGCCTAAACTATAAATTTTGTACATTGAGAAAGACAAGGAATGTCCTTTGAAAAAATTGACACCAACTACAAAAGTAGAACCTATGCAAGAGAAATAAAAAGAGAACAATACTGAAAAGGTCACAAAACCATTGGATGATGATTGGGGACATTAGATTTCACACCTAAATTTGATGGGCAACCAAATATTATATAATTAAAATTAGGAAAAGAGAAATAAAAAAGCATAGTATCAACACAAGCTGATTCATCAAAAGCATGTAGTCCAAAAACTTTAGCAAAGAAGAAATCAACACTTACACATCCACATATGAAGAGTGTGATCATGGACAACCACCAATTCCAAAAGAAATGGAAAGAATTTATGGATGAGGTTATGGGATTTTGAAACAACTTGGTTATAATGGAAAAGGATGTGGTGCTAGAGAGCAAGGAATTTGTGTCCCTATAGAGCTTAATATACAAGAATAGTGGTCTTGGTTATTGTCCTTCAAAAGAAACAAAAGCATCAAATAAGCCTTCACTCAATATCAACACTCTTACAAAAGATTCTTTTAAGAAAACTTTAACCTTGGTGTATCTTGAATTGATAGATACTACATGTGGGAATATCTCATGGGATATGCATCAAAATACTCCTAGGACGTCTTCAAATACATGTCTTAGTAATTATTGGGGTGTAGTAGATTATAAACCCTCCTTTAAGGGAGAGTATAAAATCTCACAGTCTAAGGAGTCTTGTGTATGTATGAAACCTTGTAGTAAGAAAGAGGTCTCTTTGTTGCAAAAGAAATGAACATCTTCTACTATTGATCAAGAAGGTATCTTTTTGAGGCTTCTCCAAGCCCACTTGATATCTCTCCCTCCAAGAACATGAAAGAAATTTTACAACAAAATTTAATTTTGTGCATATCATAGAATTCATGGTCATTCTACAAATGAATGTAAGGCTTTGAGTAATAAAAATTCAACATCTTAAGGATTGTGGTGATCTTCCTTGTGTTGAAGCACCTATTTCCTCTAATTGATAATAATTTTCGATCCTATCATGTCTCTCATTGCTATATGGCATTGGTAGATTTATGTGTCTTGCTCATTGCCATTCATAGTGGCAGCCATATGATAGTTCTTGGTGGTTTTATTTGTCTCTATGGTTGTGGGGAAAGGATAATTAGTTTTTCAAGGTGTGCATTCTTTTCAAGGATCACCTCTTTCAACTTAAAATACCAACATAACAAGTATGTTGATGTTTTAAGTAAGGGGCATATTGTCCCCCATTAATTTTTTTCATGTTCCCTTCTTAGTGATGATATTATACATCTCCTAGAAGATGCGAACTTCTTATTCAATGTGTGGTCTTCTCAATTCATGTCATGTGTTCTTCTTGGTGACATTGGGTTTGATGTCCTTCAAGATTATGATCTTTCTAAGCATATGACATTCCTCTTAGTGGTAATGCTATGGATTGTATTCCATAATTTATGAATCTTTTATCCTTGAATAGTCCTCTCTTAGAGACATTAGTCATTATGGGGTGATCCCACAATATTGGTTTACAATTTTTGGCCAAACTAGACATTGAACTAGAATTTTTTCTAACTAAATCTTCACTTTCGAGAACCTATAGTAGCTAAACTGTGAGGAATTTGAAGATGATGCAAACTAGTGATTTGTGACTAATCATATTTCTCTTCTTTTTCCATCTCCTTCGAAAGCTATTTTTTTAGTAAACACCATTTTTAAGAAGTGATGCTCGTTATATACAACATAACCTTTTTTCCATGAAGGATAAAATTCTATTTTTTTTGAATTTAGATTTGTAACTATGATATAGAGTGCTTTCTTTTGGTTTCATAGTGTTTTATTGAATACTTTTTCCTTAATCAAGTTTCAAAGTCAAACCAATTACAATTCAGACATAGGCAGACTATATACAATTTTTTTTTTGTATGTAATGAAATTCATTTTTTTTGTCGGATCAAGGACTTCAATATCTAGTGCACTAATATTTTTCAATTTTTTTTGATAATTTTCTATTTTTCCACATGTGCAGAACAAAGATCTTGATTTTCGGTGAAAAACCTACATTCACAAGAAATAAAAATAAATATAATATTAAAATTAAATTTATTTAAAATTATACTTTTTGGGAAGCTTATAATAAGGACTACATACTTAAAAAAAATAAATTTTAAATGAATTCATTTGATCCCCCAAAAGGTAAATCAAAAGTGGTTTTTCATCAACATTTTGATAGGTGTAAAGGAGACTCTGTTATAGGTATGGTTTAAAACTAGCGAGGTTCTATCCAAGGGGGTTTGATCTAAGGTGGTTCGATCAAACCCTCTTCAATTGGAATCCTTTAAATGGAACTTTTCAAGGCTTAAATTGTTATATTTTCTAAAAATATGTAATTTCAACAAAAATCAGAATCTCCTAGAAATTGTAAACCAGTATTGTGGGATCACCCTATGTTCCCTAAGAGGAGACATTACATGAACTAAGAAAAACCTTTTGAATATCCTATGCATTTTGTTCATAAGTGCTTAGCATAACAATAATTGTTAGCCTTATGAAGCTCGAAGTTCATATTGTGTGGTGCCTTATCAAAGTTATCAGGAGGTATAACTTTGGTATGGTTAGTACAGTGGGAACCTATATACTTGGCATGAATTTATCATTATATAGTGAGAGCTTGTAGACCTGGCATGACTTTCTTACTTAGCCACTTTCTGGGGTCTCACCTAGTAGACAGTGGATTTCACTAGCCCTTTGTGAGTGCATTGTTGTTTGTATAATGGACAACATGTTTCACTTGCAAAAATTTTTGGACAAACAACCAAGGATTAATCCACATCGAGTTGGAAAAATAGTTGAGGCTTGATCCACCCACATTTTTCTTTTTTCTTTTCTTTCTTTTAGTCTTTGACATGTTGTATGTTTGTGTATCTTGTCTTGTTGCTTCATATCATTCATCTTGTGTGTGTCCAGGTTCATGTGTATGTTGGTTTTCCATGGGATCTTGATCCTAGGAGCTTGGCCACCTCCTTGATCTTTGTTATCCTATCTCACTAACATTTTTATGACTGGACCCCCTCTTGGTGCATATTTTTCTACTTTAGTGTTAGTTTGATGCAAGGTCATCCTCTCACTAAAGTGGGGGCTAAATGTAGTGTAGAAAAATGTACTTTACATTTTCACACTTGTTTTGGATCCTCTTAATTAAATTGGACTTAATTATGCCTTGATAATCCCTAGTTTATATCCACAAGCCTAATAAATTACATTTTCTGAAGGGGAAACCTGACAATAATTAATGCCAACATATAATAAATCACCTTGAGAAATGTGTGTTCCAGGAATAGGGGCCTGGGACCCATTTTCCCATGGGTGAATGGGTCCTTCCTAATCCTTTGAACCCATTTTAAAAACATGTTTTTTGTGGCCTTTTTATAGTTCCAAATTCAAATTTCAATGTCAGCTTGTAATGTATAATTTTAAGGAAATTAAGGATAGATATCTATAAATATATGGTTATTTTATCAATTTAAAACATCTAGAAAGAGGTGAACTTAACAAGAGAAAATATTATGGTCAAGAGCATTCAAGAGTAGATTTCTCAAGCATTCATTGTAGCAATCAAGATCTCAACCATCATGCATGTTTTTTGAGCTAACATTATGATGTAGGTTTCAAAGATTCAAGCAAGAATTCAAGTCATATTTCAAGAATGAAGATCCACATCCATTGAAGCTTCCATTTCATGTAAGATCAAAATCAATATTGTATATTTTCAAAGGTTTATTCAATGGTTTGGTGAGTTGCAACATTGCATTTTTCATTCATAATTCCTTTCATGTCTTATTTCAATTCAAGGTTTAATTACCAAAATGGGGTTTGACCAAGACAAACCCCCATTCACCAAAAATAAATAATTTTCCCCCTCTTATGTGTTTTGTAGATTTTAGGTTCAAGAAAAATTGAAGATTGAAATCTCTAAAGTGCAAAATTTCAAAAGTTGCAAAAGTTTCCAAATTTGCAAGAAAAGTTGTCAAGATCACGGAAACTCGGACCTCAATTTTTTTTTTTCATTTTTGAGTGAAACTAGTGGGGAATTACATCTCAGATCTATCTTTAGAGGCTCCCAAAAATTCAATTCAAAATTTTTTCTCAGGACACTTTGCAACCAAACATGACACTTAGCAACCAATTTTTGAGGCAAGTTTTAAGTGTCTTCCACTCATCCAAAAAATATAAAATTGATTGTTTATGTTACATCTAGGTTTTATCTACATCTATTTTATTTTCATCTCCCAGAAGTGTTGTTTGAACTTCACCCCCCATCCACACACATAAAGGAAATTGTTAGATCTTCCATAGAATTGACTCACCTAATGGCCGAAATTTAATTCTATCTTGGAGGATCTCATTTCCTGAATGAAATAGAAAATTGGCAGGTTCATTACACCCCATTTTCCCCTTTCTATTTATAGTAAGTTTGGTGAAACATTCCAAATTTAGTATAAATCCTATGTTTTGGACCCCCGATCTATTTTTCCATGTTTCACCTTGTAATGTCTAGGTAACCCTTTATGTATGTTGGTTGTCTCATCATGGATCCAACAAGAGTGTGAGATTCTTTGTGAGTGTTGAGGCATCCTCTTGCTTGCTATTTTCTTGAGATTCAATTCATGCATTTGATACATTGTCATCTTTGTCTTATACATGTTGGTGCATAACATATGTTTCCATATTAAATAAAGGTTGCTAAAATCAAAGTCAATATAACACATAGTAATCATTTTGTTCATCAACATGTTTCTTGTATATCTTTTTCTTTATTTTTCATTTTCCATTTGATATTTTCTTCACATCTCTTATCTTGAGAGCTCACCCATGCCATTTTCACATGGATAAAGCCTTAACGGGGCACCAATCATCTCACTTTTCTATTTTTCCATTTCTTACCCAATTGAGGTATATCTTCATCATTTTTTTCATAGTTTCTTTTCATTTCTTTGAAATAATGTCACTTCAAATATTCCTTTAAAGAGGGGAAAACATAGACAATGAAACTAATTCATCTAATTATCAAACCCTAATCATCATCATATTATTTCCTAATTAGTAATCACATTAGTTTACCATAGTATTAGTCATCATTTATTGATTTTATCCATTTATCACTTAGTTTACCATCACATATCGTTTATTAATTAATAATTTTTATTTATCCATTTAATTAAAATATTTAGTTATTTAATTAAATGAGACCTAATTGTCCTTTTTCAAATTAAAATTCTATGTTTGTCTCATTAGTTAACAACTCATTTCTCATCAATCGACTTCGCCTCCTTTTAGAAACTTCTCTTCATTCATTAGTCAACTTCATCTTCGAATGAAAACTCATTCCTCACATTTATCCATTAATTCAATAAGACAATTTAGTATTATTCTCTCATCAATTTGAAATGGAAAATTTTCAAATTGTAGTTGAGTTGACTCCTCAACTTGTTTAGTTAACTGAGGTCTTTGATCTTGTCCTCATTTCCATTTGATTTTTCTTAGAAATTCAATAAATACAATTATTTCTTCACCATTTTAATCATATCTCAATTTTCAATGCATTTACATTTTGTTGGAATGTATTAGTGAACTATGCTACCAAATTGCATCCACATACCAAACAAACAAATCAATAGTTGTCTTAAGATTTACAATAAGATTGCTAAAATAGAAATTAAGATTTGATTTAAATTTGTATCTCCAAATTATCATTTCTTATTTTTCCATTTTATCACACACACCAATATTCCTAACCCTCACATTTGAATTGCATATTTTATTACAAAATTATTTATCCTAAGTCAAATAATCTAAATTAAAATAATACTTATTAATTATATTACTAAACTTTATATAAAAGAAAATTTATTTTCTTACAATAAATCGCTTTCTTTTAAGATACCATAACTATTCGAAACACCTCAATCATTGACTTCTCTTTGTAATTCTTACTCTAGTGCTTATTAGAATAAATCCAAATAATTTGGTGGAGCGTCAAATCCAAGCCAAGACCTAATTATTTTCTAGTTGGGAGGTTTTGAACGCAAGTCACTAAATTGGGGGCCTTCAGTTTTATCTCTTTGTATGTTCAATGAAAACTTTATTAAAAATATACTTTATTGTATATTGAAAATCAAGGGATAGACCTAACAGTAAATCGCCCACTATCAATTTGTTTTATATGTTCATTTAAAAAACAATCTTCTAAAATTTTATTTTAAATATATATAAATTATTTTTAAAGATATTTAAAAAAAAATATCAACTAATATGTTTGATTTTGGAAGACATATTATGATTAGATCTGTTTGAATCAAAGTATTATTAGGATGGGTGATCTTTGGGGAAGTCTCATCTTTATCTCATGTGAATTTTTTTATCTGAATGCAATGAATATAAAGTAGATCATTCATTTCAATGAAAGATAAATTCACATAAATTACAAATCAACTCATCAATTAAATTTTGATAAAAAAATAATAATAATTATAAATCAAATTATATTAATTATATAATTATATGATTGATGTCATCAAATAATGACTCCTCTCCAAATCGTCGTTGTCAACCCTATTACACTAAATTAGAACAATTGATTAGAAAGTTAAACATGTAGTTGATGCAAGTGGCATTTCCTGGTTGGTGGGCTCAGCTTATTCAATGCATTGCTACTTCTATTCAATCAACTCATTTTTAGTCAAATAGGAAAAAGAAAAATTGAGAGAGAATCAAAATACTTTACTTTTCTCCAACAATTAGATGAAGTACTCAAGCAGACAGCACATGGAAAGTACTGACAGTCCTGATGCACAAAAAAAGTCATTGGAAAATCTGCTCACTTCCATAACACACAAATATCCCTTAAGAGCTTTATTCATTCAATTTTTTTTTTGAAATACAGCCAGTAATGACCAACGACAAATATGTAGTGCCACTGCAAGGGACATAAGAGGTTGAAGTCGTTGCCTATTTACAAATGGGAATTATTACAAGCTTAATTGGTATAGAAACTTATTCATCTTATACATCAACAAGTCAAATGCTACAGTACAAAAGAGATTGCTAGCGAAAGCAGGAGATGCCATTGATAAGATTATGTGGAAAAGCATTGCATTTGTTCCGCTTGGGTTCCTTCAAATTCTTGTGTTTACTGAGCCTTTCAAACTGTACGCTATTCAATTCCCTTGTCTGATTGAGCAGTCTTTTCATCCTCTTCAGTCTTTTAACCTTTTTCTTCGGATCCACAATTGCTCTCACCGTTACTTTTTTGTGGGCTACATCCACTACATAATCCAGCAAATCTGGAGCACCCACCAAGCAAAAGTTATTTAGAAATATCATTTTGTAGAATCTGATTGCAGGAATTGAAAACAGAAAACTACAAATTGGTCCAGGTGAAATAATTGAGAGAGCTGGCTAGTTATGAGAATGTACTGTCCATTTTAGAGAGCAATTTGGAGACTCTCTCCCTGCAGTCGTTACAACGCATATTGGCATTCAAAACAATGACTTGAACCTACAAAAGTTAAATGAATTATAATGAGATTATTATCATATAATTGGGCTACCATTGTAGCACATAATAAGACTCAAAAGCAAACAGCACATTATGTCTTGTTTAAGGCTTTATATGCCCTGATCAACATAACCAGATGATTGGACTACCATTGTAACACCCTGCCTGACAAGGACACACATAATGTTTGGAGAATGGGACACATTTGAACAAGAGATGGATCAGTCATCAAGAGAGTCGGTAGTTCAGTGGTAGAACATTCCAGCTGCAAATGAGACGTCCCAAATTTGGTTCCTCGCTGGTCTATGAAAAATTTAACATGGTATCAGAGCTCAGGTCAGTAGATCTAGATCACGCTGGGATCCCAAGCAACTGACTAAAACGGGTGTGCTGAAAAATGAGCGGTATCCAAACCATAGATGTACCAGTCATCAAAGGGTCTGTAGCTCAGCGGTAGAACACCCAACAACAAATAAAAGGTTCTAGATTGGATTCTTAACTGATCCATAAAAAAATTGACAAATTAGACTCAGAGGTGAGCAGCCAGACCCTATGTTGTTATTTGGGGCTGTGGATCTTTCTAATAAGCTCGTTATCATATAGTTAGACTACCACTGTAACCCTTGACTTAATGAAACAAATAAATAAAACTCAAAAACGAAACACCCACCATTTTATTTGTTATTTAACACATTAGGTGTCCCGAATAACAAGTTTAAGCTTTGCCCACGAAAAAACTATGAAAAATCAAGATGTTATTACCCCTGGCATTGTTAATGCTTCTGCAGAGCTCAGAAGCTGAGTTCTTGCTGGCCTTTTCGCAATCCTCCAGCTAAACATTCTGAAATTGAGTTCTAACGATGTAGATGCTGGAGTCTCTTGACTTCTCAGTTGGATCCTCTAATTCAACTCTTCTTGTGTAATCATATTTGTAAGAAGCGCTAAAATGAAAGCAGAACAACTTCTGAAGGTTGAGAGAACCACAAGTTGCAAGATAGTTAACCTGCTGCCATCATAAACAATGAAATTCTGCTTATAACGTACGTACCGATTCACCAGTTGGCATTGATGTGCTGCTTGCAAGAAGGAAACTTTCCACCTTGTAATGGAAAACTAGCAATAAATTAACATCACCGCAGGGTTACATCCTTGGATTTAGCATTTATATACAGTTACACGCATTGATTTGACTAGAGATGCTTCCACTGAAATAAAAAATCAGATTTATTAGTTGTTAGAACTTCAAATATATAGTTATATTGGGAAAATGAGTTCATAATATCATTATATTTAAGGCGGACTCTTTCCCAGGGTTTGTAATATTCAAGCTATCATGTAATACGTAAGCAAATCCATTCTTTAAGCACGATAGCCGTCCAAACACGCCATATATGACCTAATATGGAGTGATTTGTAAGATTAACCATTGTTAATTGATCTGAACAGCTAACTAATTACAATTAAAAAATTATTATCAAGATCCGAAGTGATGTGGAAATTACACCATGTATCAAGCTGGCATATCCATAGTGATTGATTATAATATATGTGTTAACTAATGTTGGTGCTTTCACTTGTTACAATATCCCTATTTTGACGTAGATGTCGGTGCTTTCACTTGTTACACCCGTCTTGTAACTATGCTATCTTCATTTAGTGGTGTTGTCTAGTGTTCTTTTATGGACCTTTCTTCTTCTTTCTATTGTTTTATGCCTCATTTTTCACTACACTACCTTCATATCCTCTGTTATGGCCCTTTGTTACTTGCCCTATTTATCCTTGTTGCTATCGCAAGAGCTTGTCTTTCATTGATTACTATCCATTCCTTTTTTTAGTGGTCTTTCCTTCATACGGTGAATGTATATGGCTTGCAGTGGATTTAATTTATGTTTTGAGGCTATTTTGTGGATTTATGGTGGATTGTGCTCCTCTTGGGAGTTGCTTGACTATGTGGTTGCTACAAGTTCCTTGGTTCATCTTATAGTAGGTTTTCTTCTACGTAGTGTTACTCTCCCTAATTTCGGTAGCCTATTTTTGGTTATTAGTGATCTTGTGAGATGTAAGGGGGTAAGTGCTACTTGTGGTCAGTTATGTTCTTGTGGTTGCACCTATCAAGGAAATCAATATCTTTGCAATGGATCTGTAGTTTTCTTGTAGCAACATGGTAGTGGTGGTAACATAGTAGCTTAACATTTTATCCATCTTCAAAATACTTGCTCATCATCTAGGCTTGTCTAACTAGTTTCCCTATGCTTGTGTACCATTTGATGCTCTTTGGTTCCACATGGGTGGAAGATATTTGAATAGGTTTTGAAATGACTATCTACCCCACTATTCAACATTTGTCTCATCCACCATGGCCCTTGCTTCTAGGTTTGTATGTTATTTTCAAAATTTTGAGGCTCCATGGCTAGCCAAGGGCCAAGGGGGTGGTTGATGGTCTCTTCACTATTTATTGGTTTTTCCTTGGCCTTTATTAGGTGTAGGTATGTTATTATAAAGTATGGATCAAGTTTCTTTCTTGAGTTTTGTGCCCAAACTAGTGGGATCATTATATTAAAATCTTTTTCTCATTTGCATGATGGTATATTTTATGCTAATATAATTGAAAGGTGAACCCTTGATAGTTTCCTCACTAGACCATGATTTTTATCGTATATGGGATGTCTTGGTGGTTCACGTTCATGTTACCATGTCTATGTAGTATTGTAAATTGCATCTTATGTAATTTTACATTCCATAACCTCCCCTTTAGCTAAATTAAAGATGGTAAAACAATGTTTATTTTATCTAACTTAAATTTAATTCTTAATTTCTTAACCCTTTTGTTTCCCATCGTTAAGGTGAATTTATGTCATGAATGAACACACATCGTGCAAATGTCTGCATGTTACATGCAAACATCCTAAATAGATTCTCGAATGTAGTAGCCATTGAGATGTTATGTTTACTACCTTCCAATAAATGTAATGCCTTTTCCAACGCACAGGTATGATGGGATGACCCTTGCATGCTTATACCTTCCTAAAACACTTCAATTCATTCATTCATTCAATCTATCACTCTTATGTATCATTTTCCTATTTTATTTCTCTCGCATTCTAGCAATGAAGCTCTACTAAAGTTTTCTCTCACAAAGCTTGTCACATTCATCAACTGAATAAGAGAATCACAAACTATCAGTAACACTCTTTTGTTATTTCATTTCATGCAATATTATCTATGCAATATCATCTTTGTCTATTTATATTCATGATAGGGGTTCTCCTCCTTGAGAGGTTTTTTTCTATCACACATCTATTACATTCGCGATAGGGGTTATCCTCCTTTATGGGTTTGTTTCTATCACACATCTATGTTTTATATGTTCTATCTATCTTGATTCTACTTGGTTGTCCATGAAGGTGGAAACATCGACGCATGGGTTTGACTGAGGCAAGCCCCTAAACACCCCTAACATTTTCCCTTGATCTTATGTGTGCAGGTATCAGAGACATCTCTTGGCTAGAGGCTTCATTTCTTAGTCTATTGTGAGTATTTTCTTTTCTTTCTCTCATTTTATCATTCACATCTTATTTAGTTTACATTGCTTTAGTTTATGTCATTATATTTTATTTCTCTCAGATTCTTAGAGTTCCAAGTAATAAGAATAGACAGTTGTCACCTTGCTATTTTTTGGTACACTCTTAATTTTTAGTTTGTACAAGACACCCGCACGTCGGGGGGGGGGGGGATTTTAGTTTGTATAAGACACCCGCACGTCGGGGGGGGGGAAGGGGGAATTTTGCACATCAAGATGTCATCCTTGGCTGCCTGAGCTCGTTAGATTTTTAATAAGACCTATTTGACCTTCGCTTTCTATTTTTGGAACTCTCACCTCTTAATTTTGCATAAAACATAAAAAAACAAATTTCATCATTTTATCACATCACTTGAGTTGTGATATTTGAGGTAGTTGAGGGATATTTTCTCCTTGGTACCTCATCGTCTCGAGAGTAGAAAATATCCTCTACGTTTTCAAGGTAAACTTGAAATGAATCCATCCTTCTTCAAAATTTTTGGTCATTTAAAAAATAAAATTAAAATCCTCTTAAGCTTCTCTTAAGTTCTCTTGTTTCTTGGGTTTGGAAAGGTTGTGTGTTGCAAATGCTATCTATGAGCTTTACAACCTAATATACTACCTCTAGACACATAGTAAGAATAATATTGAGGCCTATCATACCCATAGACAGATACAGTCCTACTAGATCTGGTCCAATGTTTTTAGGAAACCATGATCCTTTTGGATCTTAAATGATATTAAGTGGTCATTCCCTTTTAAATTATCCCTTGAGGTCTCCATCCTTTAAGGATCATGAAGCCACTCTTAGGGTCCCCTTTGACCAGGTTCAATCTTTGGAGGAGAGGCTTAAAGAATTTGGGGGTTTCTAAAATCATGGTAATACATATACTCAATCTTCTCCTATTGTAAGTAGTCTGAGAAACTTACATATCTTAGAACCTAAGGGACTTGACATACTCTATGTGCTATATAACATATTCAAGACACATGCACCTTCGTACATGTCGGTCTTGGGCCAATCCCAAGATACAAAGTCAGATATCACTTGTAACTAGTTGAATCTTCTGACATGCCAAAGGAATCTATGCATATGGTGGACACTAATCCTTCTATACCTCCTATGACTTTCACTAATGCCACAAATGTTGTGTTTGTCCCCCCAATTAATCCTGGAGTCAATGTATCCTATACTTCTTTGGGATACAATGTTCCTCCATATGAATCCACACCTCGAACCTCTGCCACCATGGCTAATTTTGTTCCCCCACCATCTAATCCTATTTTAAATACCCTATTATAATATATGGGTCAAATTTAGTTGCAATTAGCCAACTTAGCCAATACTACATCCCATTCCACCTTGCAGCCTTACTACCATCATAATCCTTTGGCTTTGAGTTTCTAAGTGTCCCCATTTCCCAAGGGTTAGAGATTTTAAAGTCTAATAAATTATACAATAGCAAAGCTGATCCGCAGACTCATGTCTCATCATTCACTACCATATGTAGTTATTTCCCTTATTAGGATGAGTTGTTAGCCAAAATATTTATGCCATCCCTTAAGGACATTGTGTTGGAATGGTTTTTCTCCCTTAACAAATCCATTTTTAACTTCAAGTAATTAATCAACCAATTCTTGCAAAAATTCCAGGCTAACATTTGGCCAAAGGTCACATTTATTAACCTTGTCCATTATAAGTAGGGAGATTGTGAGAGAGTAACTCAATTTATTTCTTCATATCAATCTCTATTTTCCTAGATCCGAGATGCCTTTTCTGATTCCGATGTTTAACGCGTGTTCATGAGGAATTTGATGCCAACATTGAAAGGAAAATTCCTCTTAATGAAATAGCCATCCTTTCCTAATTTGTGTACTATGCTCAAGGATTATCAAAAAATGGTGATGCACTACAAGGGTTCTTCATTATCTTCCCATCTTGACAACCAAACAATTGTTTCTATTCTAGGAGAGTCAAGAAAGAACAAATAAATAGTCAATGTTGTTTCCATTCCTAATAAAAAGAACACTATAGGATGTAATAATATTTTCAAAAAATTGTCTGAATATTACACTAGTGTTCTCTAAAAATTGCTGGAATTTAATGTGATTACTCTTCTAGAAGTCAAATCATTGCCTAATGATCTAGACCATACCCCAATTAGTATGATGCACAAAATTCTTGTTAATAGCACTAGGTCCAAGGTCATGACACTAAACATTGTGTGCATCTTTGGCATATAATCCATGACCACATAGATAGTGGTTCTATTCATCTCGATGATAGAAAAGAAAACCAAAATCAATTTGTAGCAAAGGATAATAATCAGCTATAGATTTACATAGTTCTATTTTCATCTCATTCTACTAACTTAATCACACTTGGTTCTACCTCATCCAAACCTAGTCATTGTGAGTTTGTGAACATGGTCTCATTTACCTCTATTCCTCCTATGAGTCACGTAAATAAGACTCCAGACATAACTTTCACACCACCTGACCTTACCCTTAATAGGGAGCCTTCTCCTCTTTACATCCCCTCTTAGGTCAATGAAAACATCATAAAGAGTGGTATGGTTGGCCTTGCCAGTCGGGCTAATGTTTTCATGGAGGAGACACTCTTTATCGATAATTTTCATAAGGAGAAATATGAGGAATCAAAGGCTATGACCCATACTCATGATGGAATTTATGTACTACCCATTGGTTCAATTTCCTTGACAGTCTTGGTTGGACCTAAATACATTAATGTTCCATTTATTGTGATTCCCAAATATGACCTATTCAAAGTGAGACTAGGCATTCCATGGCTAGTCTCCATGAATGTGGTTACATCAATATTCAACAAGTTGCTAAAGTTCCTTCATGATGGAATATTGCACACTATTCATGACACTTGATACAAAACACTTATATCATGTGGGGGATTTTTTGTTCTAATCTTGATCATTTTTGGCCTACTCCTATTGGATCTTTACCACCATCCAGAGACTTGTCCTAAAAAGCTTATTTTAGGTAAAAAACTGGAGCCTCAACACCTAATGCTATATTTCATCCTTCATCTCATTCCATCTCTTTGGAGGAATCTATGGGTGCACAATAGCATGCTTTATCTTTTCTACCTTCCTCCTTAAAGGCTACAAACATGCATGCTCCCACAGATAGACCTTTTCATGTTGTGGTTTCACAACTTCTAGTGGTGTTCTCTATTCCTTCTACTATGCCTAGCATAGGAAATATAAAGGCACCTACATTAGTGAAATATAAGCCTTGGGATTTTTAACTCTCAATTTTTCCTACTATACCTCACCTTACCTTGTATGGTAAGGGGAAGAATGCAATTGGTGTTAGCTCTTCCCATCTTTCTCTTGTGTCTCAGCCTCCAAGAAATCCTCCTATTCCTCTACCTGCTTCTAAAGTATAGAAAGGAATGGAGTCTATGGTTGAGACTCAAGTCTCTATTTCTGTGACACCTCCTATCCCTCCTAAGGAGCCTATTCTTTTTCCAGCAATGGCCATGAAGATTACTCTTTTGGTAGAGCAAGAAACACTAGATTCTTCTCAATCTTCTATTCCCGGTAGTCATAACCATCATAATTTTCTCTCAAGCAAGTGTAAGCATCCCCAATGGGAATTCGCCTAGGAGCATGATACCTTGCAAAAGACCAAGGGTGAGCCTTTTGCCTTTATTTCTACTTATGTCTCTAATTCTATTAGATCTGCTTCCATTTCTTTTCTTGTTCCTATCACTTCAATTTTTATTCTAGCTTCCTTGATGGATACTAATGAATCTTACCCTAAGAGAGTGCAAGTGTTTATCCCTCCCTCTTTGGAGCCTCCTTTGATCACTTCCCTAAATGATCTTTCACTTTTTCTAAGCCCATGGATATGATTCACATGAAGGTCATATCTACTATGACTCCTTCTATTTCTTCCATTTATTTTTCTTCTGACGTGAGAATTTTACATCCTCTTCTTAAGTGCAAATTAGAGCATGCCCTCATTCCGAAGGACGGTTGTAAGAAGTTTTTTCATCTTCTTCATCTTATTTTAGTTTTGTCTATTCCATTCTTATGATAGAGGAATCTCCTTCTTCCCTAGAGTTCGTAACTATCCCTCCTTCGAAGGTTGATAATGAATCCCTAGTTCATTCGTCTCCTTTTGATCAATCACTGCACTCCACTCTAGAGAAGTGCATGTTCAACTCGATGGTGTACATCCCAAATCTATCATCCATATTTGCTAAGTCAATGATTGATCTGTATAGGATCTAGACTATATGCAGTATTGAATGCTTAAACTTTTACAATGATTATTCCAAGTTAATTAAATCAAAATTAACTTAAGGAAATAACAAAATGAAGGAATTAACAAACTGAGAGAAGGTGAGAGAAAAGAAGAGAAGTGCAAACAGCGTTTGATTACGGAGTTCGTCACAAATGTGACTATGTCTCCGGGTCTGCTCCAATGGAGTGTGACCGATTCGATTAATCTTCAAATCAAAATTACAATTGCACCAAAACCATTTCTTCTAGCACTTCGGCAGCATATCCATACTCCGATGTACGAAAATGGCTCCAAGAATCTCCTAGAACTCCTCTCTGTATCACCTAGCACCAATTTCCTTGACCTCTATCTCAAACTCACTCACTCTCTTTTAAATACAAAAAATTAACCCAATTTGACCCTTAACCAAAAGATTCACAATATTCCCCTTATCTCTCCAAAATACATAAAAATCTTTGTAAATATGCCTTTTACACATAAAAAAATCATTAAAAATCCCCCCTAATCTTTATTTTAGCCCTTTTATTTATTCATTTCGGGCTTTGTTGGTTTTAGGAGGTTACACTTTTATAAAAAGTTGTTTGTTTTATAATTATAGGGAGTTTGTTTTAAAAATTAAGGCATTCGGCTTTGGCAGTTCAACAAAAACGACCGATGCTAATTATAGTGTGAAACCAACAGATGGCTTATCGGTGGTTATTACTTTTGGTGGGCCGGCGGTCGCGGGTTCAAACCCCCGGCCGTTGGGTTTTTGTTTTTGTTTTTTTAACAAATTTCAACTGCTCAATATAACAAAAGCAACCCGCTTCCATACATGGGTAAGCATCGGTTGTATGGCCCAACGGTTCGGCGAGATATTCGGAGGTGAGTGGTCGGAGGTTCCAAACCTTAACAACCCTTTTTTTGATAAGTAGGAGGTATTTTTCCACAGCGTGTCAAATTATGATACTGCTATCAAGATTCAACCGTGTAGTTTCGAGTCAAACTCATTGACCCATGTTTCATGAGTAGTGGTTCAACAAGAACCCATCTCTCATGATATCGAATGGTCCACTTAGCACTCATTGTATCTAGGTGATGCTCCCAGAGGTGAAGCACTGGTCCGTCCCGAGGTCACCCATCCCAGTACTACTCCAGCTCATTGTATCTAGCTTGAGCTGGAGCAGTACTGGGATGGGTGACCTCCCGGGACGGACCAGTGCTTCACCTCTGTGAGCATCACCTAGATAAATGAGTGCTAAGTGGACCATTCGATATCATGAGAGATGGGTTCTTGTTGAACCACTACTCATGAAACATGGGTCAATGAGTTTGACTCGAAACTACATGGTTGAATCCTGATAGCAATATCATAACCCTTTTTTTAGCAAACTAATAGACTGATCCATCTGCCGAGCGAAGATAAAGGCCACGTGGCATGCCGAGGAGGTGCCACGTGGAAAAAATTGATTCGACGACAGTGCTAACTAAGAGCTAACGTGGATGAAGAGTGGACTGCCGACGTGGACGCTGACTGGACTGCCAACTGAGTTACGAACCTGCTGACTGGATTACGAATGACACCTATCAACGCATGATTCACTGACCTTGCTGACGTCACCTGCCACATCATCATGCACGTAGACATGTACAGACCGTACGGATTGCCATGTGTCAACTTCTGATTGGTCCACTCCAGATTTCGTACCATGTGCTGACGTCAGTTGTACGGATGATGACATCATCACTGTACCTTCAAGTCCACCAAGTCAACTTGAAACTTTGACCAGCTGTATTTTGAGCCTCCGATGTCGGATTTTGACGAAACGAACGCCGTCGGAATCATCTTGACAAGCTCTTTGCGATGATGCCAAATTTGAAATTTTTTGACAACATCATTTTTTTTGCTTCCTGGACACCCTCTGATCCCAGTTTGACCCAAGGTTTGACTGGCCATAACTTGCACAAACAGACTCCTTTTCGCTCCGTTCGAGTTGCGTTGGAATCAGGACGTCGAGCTCTTCTTGATGGTGTAGATTCTGGAGAGAAATGAGATACTTCAATTTTCACTAAAAATATCCATCGGATCAATGATGTTAGCCTTGCAAGAGGTAATAGATGAGGAAATTAATGTGGCCTCCTCCTTGGCTCTTGTTGTAGACGAGTCATCCAGTATTTCCCTCGGTGTCCTCCCTATGCAAGCTCATCTTCCCTCCCCTTACAATGACCTAGATTGGGAGTAGGATGACTTGTTAGAGGTTCTTAACTAGGTCACATCACTATTAAGGATAACTTGAGTGGCTACATTGTGCCATCAAATAAATAAATAAAACAAAATTATTGAAGGAGCCAATGACCAATAAGGAAGGAATTTATTAAAGGATACAAATATCCTTAAAAAGAAGAGAGGGAAAAATATTTATGGGGAGTGTCGTGACATTAATAAGGTATGTCACCCCTCTTCTAGAAGAAAATACTTTAGGTCGTGAGGAGGAAAACAAGGCCTTTCCATTAATAAATTATGGAAACCCCATCCTCTTATATTTTTCATCTAATTTTTCACATGAAGAGGGAAGTGTGGGAAGGTCATGGTATGAAAAAAATATAGAGGACCTGTAAAACCACCATAAAAGGAAAGGTTTTGGGAAGTTTGAAGACACATTTTTCCTTAGGATGAGAGTAACAAATGCTTTAGAAAATTTCAAGAAAGGAAATTTTGGTAGGAGAAAAATCCAAATTCGAAAACTATGCTAGTATTCTCTTTGCTTGCACTCAAAGAAAAAAATTATAGGGTAGAGAGAGACAAAGGAGAAGTTGAGCATGAAAGGAAAGAAGAGTGTAGAATACACCTTCCTAATGCTAAACTTCAGGAGAGAGCTACATAATTTTTTTTAAAGCTTGAAATTACATAACATAAAGATGCACATACAAGAATAAAAAAATAGACAATAAACATGAATACAAAATTTTATGTGGGGAAACCCTTATGGGAAAAAACCCACACACCAAAGCAGAGATCTCTTTTATTATCACAAAAAGTAAATTACATACAAGTTCAGAGCCATGCTCTTTTAGGTGTTAATTCATAGAATGAATCCAACAACATTTTCTCACATTCACTTTGATCTTTGCATCACTCTATTCCAATGTGCTACGACATTGATACAGACTTCTCAAGCTTTACTAGAAATTTTCATTTCAACGACCATACCAAACAAACAGTCGTTGTCTTATGAAGATATCAAAGGGACTTGAAATATTGTCTCTTCAATTTCTCATTGTCACTCTGATATGCATACAATTCTATCCTCTGCTAGCACCTTCCATTGGGATATCGAAAAGACTTTGTAACAACTCTATCCAATATGGTGAAGTCTCACCAATGAAGCCTCATTAGAATTTCAAAGAGATGATGTGATGAATTCTTATGATATGGCGAAGTATCACTGACCAAGCTCCTTTGGAACATGAAAGAGACACTATTATAACTCCCTCTGAAATTAATCATTCCCTTTGATGAAGAGATGCTTCCTTCCATTGGGATGTCGAAGGGACTGCTTATTATGTCCCATCGATATGTGTGTATCTCCTTGATGAAGCTTTACCACCAACCCTCCATTCATCAGAATGTCAAAGGGACTACCAAGTGACTCCCTCAAACATGGTGAAGTCTCACTGATGAAGCACTTGTCGGTATGTCAAAGAGACTGCTCATTTAGTCCCATCAAAATTCACTTGCCTTGTTGATGAAGTGTTTATTGGGACGTTCAGGAGACTCGTCTTTAAGTTCCATCGACATGTGATTGTCAAATCGATGAAGCACTTAATGCCAACCCATGGAGTGCTTATCAGGATGTCAAGGGGACTAGGCATTTCATCTTGCCAACATTCACCTGTCAGCCCAACAAGCCCGAAGCCTGAAGCCTTTTACACTAGCAAGTTTGAGACACTTTTTCTCAACATTCTCCCACTTGACAAAGAAGTTACTGGCTCCTTCCAATGCTTGAAGTCATTGAATATTCTAGGCCTCAAGGCTCATCGAACTTTTACTCCATCTGAATTTATTCATGCTCAAGGCTTTATCAATGCATCAACAACATTCACTAGAGTATACAAATTTTCCAGACTAACCTTTCCATCCTCCAACATATCACGAACAAAGTGGTATTGCATGTCAATATGTTTCGTCTTGGCATGGAAGGTTGGATTTTTTGCTAAAAAGATAGCACTCTGGCTGTCACAACAAATAAAAATCTGCCTTGCATCAAAACCAACATCCAAACACTTTCTTCTAAGCCAAATGGTTTCCTTGTCTTGTGAGATGTTGTCATGTAATCAGCCTTAGTAGTGGATAAAGTGACTACAACCTATTGCTTGCTCATCTAGCTAATTGCACCACCAAAAAATGTGAATACATATCCACTAGTGGATCTTTTGTTGTCAATTCCCCCTACCTAATCTAAATCTACATAGATCCATGAATGCTAAATGAACTCTAAGATCTAGTAGAGTAAGCATGATAACATAAGGTGTACTTAGAAGCACCCTTCAAATACCTGAAAACTCTCTTCACAACATCCCAATACAACCTTGAACCATAAAATGACTAAGCACTCCCACTGCTTGGGAAATTTATGGCTTGGTATAGACCATTGCATACATTAAACTACCAACTACACTTGCATAAGGTACCTTGGTCATGTCCTCCATCTTAGTAAGATATTTTGGACAATCTTCAATAGAAAGTTTCATTCCCTGTAACATTGGAACAACTAACTACTTGCTATCTATCATATTAAACCTATATAGGACAAAATTTATATACTTGCTTTGGCTGAGCCAAAGTTTTCTATTTCCCCTATCCCTTCCGATTTATGTCCCAAAAATATACCTAGTTGAACCTAGATCTTTCATTTCAAACTGTGCTGACATTTGAGACTTCAATTCAAAAATCATACCCTTATTATTCCCAATGAACAACATATCATCCACATACAGGGCAATAATAAGAAGGTGACCATTTTTAGTCTTAAAGTAAACATAATGATCAAAATTTGATCTTACAAACTCCAAAGACAACACATAGGTATCAAACTTCTAGTACCACATTCTAGGCGATTGCTTCAAACCATAAAAAATTCTTTAATTTGAAAACCAATTTTTCCTTACCTTTTGCAATGAAGTGCTCTACCTGGGACATATAAATCTCTTCCATCAAATCACCATCAAGAAATGTTGACTTCACATCCATATGTTCAATTTATAAGTCATATGCAGTTGCAAGTGACAACAAAAATCTCATAGATGTCAGCTTAGCTACAGGAGAAAATATTTCTCCATAATCAATCCCCTCCACCTGGGAATATCCTTTCATGACCAACTTTGCTTTATGCTTCTTAACACTACCATCAAGACTTATCTTCTTCTTGAACACCCATTTACATCCTACAAGATTTTGTCCTTCAGGTAAAGGTCCTGTGGACAATGGAAATGGAGTGCACAACTTCCTTTATCCACACCTAAAAGGGAATGAAGGAAGAGGAATCCGATTTCATAAAGTTCACACTCAAGAGAAAATCCTCGAGATTCCAATGCAAAGGAGATTGAAATATGTCAAAGGAGATTGTTCTTAAGGTTGGAAATTGATAAAGAAGATTAACTATTAATGTAAAACTAAGAAAACACAAGATGTTTGAAAACACATTATGATATGTAGAAAGATAGATTGAATGCAATATAAAACAAGATAGAGAAGCCAAATAGAAAGAGTGCACCTGGAAATTGATAGAGGCCAAAGTGAAGACTGTAAATGTCTCTGAAATTTTGGAAAATCTAATTTTCTGACCAACTGGGACTCATACGCCAAGTTGGGTGACTTAGACCAATTTTAGGAAGATTCTGGAAAACTACACTAGGGCCCGTTTTAGCCAAATGGGTATCTGAATTTGCAAAAATATATGAGAAATGGGTATGTTGGGACTCATTCGCCACTATTGGGGGAAGTGTCCCATTTTGTTGAAAAATGTCCTAGGGGCAGAATCTCAAACAAAAACTTTGCAAGCCTTTGAAGATGGATGAAATAAGCACTTTACCACTGATTTCATACAGATTGGATGAATATTTTGCCCTAGATCTGAGTTTCTGTGAGTCTTGACAACTTTTCATGACAAGTTTGACAACATTTTCAACTTTATCATTTTTGGCATTTTTCTTCAATCTGTAGACCTACAATCACACATTAAAGAGGGGAAAACTTGTTGGTTGTTAGGGCATGGGGGTTTTCCTTGGTCAAACCCCTTTTAGGTAATTAAACCAAAATGATGTCCAATAAGATAATGAAGCATGAAAGATGAAACAATGTAATTAGAAACTTTCCATGATGATAGACCTTGAATTTCTATAGCAATGGATGAAGAATCAACCCTTGAATTCCTTAGAAAACTATCTTGATGACTTAAAATGCTAAAACCCTAGCTTGCTTGACTTGAGATGAATAATGAATGATGAATGAATAATGAATTAGGGTTTAGAAGCTTTCTTATATAGGAAATCCACCTAAAATGCTTGTTAATTTGATCCCCAAGGCTGACATGGAGGAAAATTAAACTTAAAACCTAATTTTTCCCGCTCAAACCTTGAAAATAGCCCAAATGGGACTAATTAGCCACTCTAGGTGACTTATTCCCACCTGGATGGGACTCATTCTCCCAAAATGGCAAATGGGTCCCACATGGGTTGTTTTATCGGTCGGGATGTCGGGGAGTGAAGAGATTAGGTTTATATGATGATTTAGTCGGGTCTTTGATGAAAATAAGGCCTGTGATGCACAATATGGGGTCATATGAGCCTATTAATGATGATATAAATGGTGATTAGGGCTTGGGACACAAATTTCAATGTGAAAGTGTGATTGAATACACTTTACAACACTAAAATGGGGTCCACATAACCTATAAAGGCACAAGATCCAATGTGAATGTGTAAAACACATTACAACACTAGATTAAAACTAAGTTTAATTTACAATCCTTCTAGATTAATGGGAGAACACAATTAAATATATTTTATAACATTGAATTAGGGGAAAAATAGGTCCATTAGACTTATATGCTTAATAATTTAAGTCTAGAAAAGTGCGAAAGTCATTTACAATTCTTTACAACACCTTTACAAGACATGCATTTTATTTAGTTTTGCAAGGGCCCAAGACCTAGTGTGCATGTGTTAACCACATTACAACACTAGACCAAGGCATCATTAAGCCCAACTTATCATTAATTATTCCCAAATCAAGAAAGGAAAAATGGATACTTTTTTGGTGTCCACATTTAGCCCCCACTTTAGTGAGAGGATGGAATTGCTTGAAACTCACACTAAAGTAGACATTCAAGAGGAGTCCAAGTGCACTAATGCGGATGGTCGAGGATAACAAAGATGAAGGAAGTGGTCAAGCCCCCAGGATCCAAGATCCTAAGTCAAACCAACATATAAGCACAAAAGGGCATGCTCAAGGTAAATGATTTGCAACAAAATGAGATACGCAATCATGTAATGACAAGAACTAGAAGGAAGAGAAGAGCAAAAATAAAAAGGTGGATCAAGGTTTGATTGTTTTTCCAACATGATGTGGATCAGATCTAGGTTGTTTATCCAAAAATGCATACTCACTCTGAGGTGATGAAACTCTTGGCTGTCCGCTAGGTGAGAAGTCCTAAAAGGTGAGAAACATACACTCATGTCTAGTATGCACTCACACACATGCAAGTGGCTTATGGGGAAAGTCATGCCTTGGATTGGGATTCCCGCTCAAACCATACCAAAGTTATAGCTCCTGATAACTTTAATAAGGCGCCACACAAAAATGATCTTCGAGCTCTATGGGGAAAACAAGAATTCATATGCTTGAAACTCATAGACATTGTAAATGCAACATTGTGTAAGGAATGTTCAAATGGAATTTTCTTGGTTTACGCAAGGTCTCATCTTAGGGAACATCATGCTTAATGTCTCCAAGAGAGGGAAAGCGCAAAAGGTCTCATCTTGTTTCCAAGAGAGGACAAGTGCAAGGTCTCATTTTGGGAAACATTGTACCTAATGTTTAAGTGAGAGGAAATCACAAGAAAAATAAAATCACACAATGAAATGAGTGTCCACTTATGCCCCCAATTTAAAGTGGTTTCTAACACTATTGTTGTGAGAAATCAACTTAAAGTAGTAGACATGAGAGCTTAGTTGGAAAGACTTATGCCAAGTCATATGTTTCCTATAAGCTACGTCATGAAAAAGGTAGTATGTCACATGCGAGCCAACTTAAGTCATGTCATCCACATCCAAAGCTTTCTCTTATATGTTCATGAAAGTTGAATGACTAGCCAAAAGTGGTGATGACAAGTGACATACGAGGACAAGGCTATCTAACCCATTGCCCCCACTTAGTGTAGGACTGAGCCAAAATGATTGATAAGATGCCTAGTAGAGTGAAAATTAGTATCAATTAGAGTAATTAGGTGCCCCCACATAAGGGAGAGCACCAAACTCCTTAAGATGTTGGATTTTACTACAAAAAGCCTTACATTCATTAGTATCATGACTATGAACTCTATGATATGTGCAAAATGAATTCTTGTAATAAAATTTCTTTCGAGTTCTTGGAAGGAGAGATATCAAGTGATCTTAGAGGAGTCTCAACAAGATACCCTCTTGATCAATAGTAGAAGGTGCTCCTGTAGTTTGCGACAAAGATACCTCTTGCTTAGTACAAGATGTCATATCTATGCAAGAATATTTAGATTTCAGTATTTTGTTCTCTCTTTTATAGGAGGGTGTAAAATATAAGGGTGTGTAGGATCATCATGGAAAAAATAGGCCCTTAAGTGGCAAAAAAATCAGAAAAATCAGAGTTAGGCAACTTGACATAAAAATTTGAATAAGTTATCTATATTATTTCAAAAATATGTAAGAATAGAATCTGTAGAAAATTGAATGTAGTTTCTAAACTACTAGTTTTATTTAAAAATAAATCTATTTAGTGAAAATTTGAAATTTCAATGCAGTAGTACTTAAATTTCGGAAAAAATAGGTAGGTGTTTGTCTAACCACCCTAACCACAATAAAATGATAATATTTTTTTATAAGATTTTAGATTTAAGTAGAGGACTCATGTCCCGATGTGATGCATATTTTTTTGTAATTTTTTCCAAGTAAATAATTAATTATGAATTTTTTATTACATCTTTTAAAAGATATAAAAAACCTGTATGTCTAACCACCTTAACTTGGTCAAAACTTCATGAAATTCAATTTTTATTTTTTTAATCCTAAATTATGTGAAGCATAGAATGTGACATATTTTTTGGAATAAAAAAAATTGATACCATTTGAAAGCTATAGATGTTTTTCAATCAGTCTATCAATCAAGACTTTAGTCATAATTTGAATAGAAAATGAATAACAATTACTTATTAAATTCAAAGTAAAGCATAATTTATATTGGTGGAAAGCTAAAAATATCCTTTAAAAACCCTTTTCGTTTCATCAATTTTGGGTAAAAAAATAGTCATCAACCACATACCCATCATATTGCCACTTTTGGCCCATCATGATCCTACACATACGCATAATGAATGCAAATCATGAGTGTTGTGTGAGATGACATTTACATTAAGTGAGGATGTCTTTGTTTGTTTCGTTTCTTGTAAAGGATAACTTTCAAGACCACTACTGTCTATTAGTTTAGGATGGACTACTGTTAAGGTTGGTTTAGAGGAATTGTTTATAATGGTGTTGATGTTGATGGAAGGATTGTTTATTTCTATTAAAGGACAATAACCAAGACCATGATTTGTTTCTTGCATGTTAGGCTCGATGGGGACACATATACATTATTCTCTAGGACCACATCCTTTTCCAATATAGCCAAGTTGTTTCATAGGTTCATAACCTTTTCCATAAAGCATTTTCATTGCTTTTGGGTTAGGTGGTTGTTCATTGTTGAGTTCGTCAAATTTTGTTGTGTAAGTTGTTGTCTTTTGTTCTAAAGTGGTTGAGGCAGATGCTTTCGAAGGGTCTTCCAAGTTTTCTGTTGACATTACTACCTTTTCATGTCCCTTATTTGAATCTTTGTTTATGATCTTGTACTCACCCATGAATGTTTGTTCGAAATCTAAAGAACCCCAATCATCTTCTAATAGCTTCGTTACTTCTTCAATGTGTTTGAATTTTTCTTGCTATGGGATATGATCTACTTGTGTGGTTGGTGCTAATGTGTTCAAGGGATTCTCTTTTTCTTTTATCAAGTTGTAAGACACTATAAGGCTTAGGATCAACGTCAAGTATGTACACTTTGCTGTTGTAGATGTATTTCATTTTACGATGAAGAGTAGAAGGCACCCCATTCATTGCATGAGTCCATGGTTTTCCTAAAAGAAGATTATATGATAGTTCATGAGGCATACCATGGATTTGCGTTTCCAATGCGGCCTTCGCAACTGTAAGAGGTAAAGTGATCACCCCAAGCAATTTATTTTCAACATTGTCAAATCCCTTCAGAGATAAAGAATTAGGTTGTATGTTTGATTTATCAATGCCAAGACTATCCAGAAGGCGCACCCTACACACATTAAAGGTAGAGCCAATATCTACAAGAGTTCTCTTTATCCCTTTTTGTTTGTATTGAGCTATGATCATGAAAGTGTCATTTTTTTTTTTCACTTCCAAAGATGGGAGTTCACTTTGGTGGAAAAAAATGTCAATGTTGGGGTGCTGGCAAGAAGTTGAGTCCACTTTTTGGCCAAAAAGTGGAAGTGTTTTCCTTGATTTTCAGCATTTGACACATTTGACCTAAAAATTTGAAGCACTTAGAGATGGAATCTTCAAAAAAGTCACTAATCATAAAATGTAGTACTCAGAGTCTAGTTTCCAAATATGTAACTTATTTCAATACCCAGATTGTAAAAAATGAGTTTCAATAGGCGTATCTAAAATCCACTGTTTAAAAGTCACTTTTTTTATACCATACCATGCACGTGTACAACATCCATATTTTGACCTAAATTATTGTATTTTTCTAAATCCTTTTGGGAAAAGATTTGTGATTCACTGAAGCTTGTTCTCGATATTTTTTTGTAATTTTTTATTGAATTTTTTTTTGTTAATTTTTTATTAGGCATATTTGTCTTTCTGAAAAATCATCATGTACAACACGCAAAAGATGACCTTAACTTATCATTTTTTGATTTTTTTAAAAAAATTGAAAATAATTGTCTGAAGTTTGTTCTCGTGCAATCCATTCGTCAAAATGTTATGTTGATCAAAAGTTATTGAACTATTAAAAAACATTGATATTTAAAGTTTATGGACCTGTTTCATCAAAAATGATTTGAAAATAGAAAAAAATAATCCAATTGTAAAAAAAATTACATATTTGGAATCTTCATTGTCTCATCTAAAATGGGTTTTAATTTCATCAAAAAATTCTGCAAAAAAAGTCGTCAGCCATATGTCCAAACTCGGTATTTTTCTCTGACATTGTTAGGACCTTCAACTTGTAGGTCAAACTAGGTTGAAGGCCTAGGTTCAGATTCCCAATGCTTTTCCCGAACCAAAATAAAAAGAAAAAACCAAACCACAAAGAAAATTCAAATTCAAATTTTTAGAAACGAGATCCCGTCTTATAAACGGGATCCTAATTTGTACAAAATGGGATCTCGATTTTTATAAATCGGGATCCCGTTTCATACTAATTGGGATCTTGTTCCTTGTTCATCGGTTCAGGATCCTTTAGCAAACAGGATCTTGATTTTTAAAAAGCGGGATCCTGTATTGCATTTAGGCTTGGGATCGCGAAGCTAAACGAGATCCTGATTTTTAAAAATTGGGATCCCATTTTTGCAATGCCGATTTGATTTTTTTGGCTAAGGAAAAAACTTCCACGTTTCGTGGACTCAACTTTGTGCACTTACTCGTTGATTCCTTGCATCATGGTTTCTATGTCATTTGGTTACACATTAGAAGGGACATGAACTTGTTGCAAGGCTGCTTGAATCATGTTGTGGTAGTGAGGGGAGGCTTGAATAAGGTCCCATAATGATATCTTAGTAGGAGTATTCTTTAGTTGTTCAACAAGATTGTACTCCTTTCCACTTTGTGAAGGTAAATGAGGGGTACTTGGTAAGATGGGGTTAGGAAAAGGTAGGGGTGTTGGTATTGGTTTTTGTAGTTGCAGATTGTTTCTAGTGTTATATGTATGAGCAACGGTATTATGACTTGACTCATGTGATACATTATTGTTAGGTGGGTAGAGGATGAATTCAGGTTTGTTTTGATGGAGTTTTTTGTGATGGTGGGTAAAGGATGAGTTGAGTCTGAATAATATTAACATCCCTTAGTGAGTGAGAGTCTAATGTTTCCTCTTCATCTTCTTCTAAGGACACTAGATCATTATTGTCAATGTTATCCTTTTCTTGCACCATGATATCCTTCCTAGGAGGAGAATTATTAGGAGAAATATAAACCAAATGTTCTTGAAATTCAAGGATTGGTTCTTTCAAAATGATTTCATCACAAGTAGGGGAATGCTCAATGGTTGGATTTTCTTGTTTTTCAATAGTGGGGAAATTAGGGGAAGGCTCTATTTGATTGTTGTTTTTCTATAAGGTCTCATTCTCTTGTTCCATAGTAGATACCCTAGTAGGAGAGTTTGCAATATATTCATCCATGGTTAAATTTTGTTAATCAACTTCATCACAAGTAGGAGAGGCATCAAGAGAAGGACAATTATGATTTTCATGCTTACCAAATAGATCTTCCCATAAGATAGGAACATTAGGGAAGGGAGGGACAATATTCTCATGACTCATCCATTGTGTTTTCTAGCATCAAAACATTATCTTCATAGCTATGAGAGATACTATGAGAAGAACAGGGATGATTATCATGATCATTTATGAGTTCATTCCTTTGGCCCATAATGTCTTGCAAAATAGTCCATAGGTAGGGAAATGATCATGAAGAGGGTTATCATAGATCATGAAGGTTTTCTTATCTAACACTAACATATCCTCATCACTATCGCAAGAGGAGATGTTAGGAGATGCACATAGGTAGGTTTCAATGGTCTCTTGTTGTGTTGTGTGATCGTCATGATTAGTTATTGTTATGTTATCTTTTTAAGTAATGTTTTGTCTAATAAGAGAGGTCAGAGGAGAGAAATAACTCAGGTTTTCAAAACTCTCATCAATTGGTTCTTCTAACACTATAATATCTTCTTCACAAGTAGGAGAGATAATAGGAGAAGAAAAAATGTGATTGTTATGATTATCCAAGGTTTCTTTCACTAGACTAACCTCTCTCATAGAAGGGATACTAGGAGAGGGATTGATGATGAACAAAAAGAGAGGGGAAAGGACCTCATATTCATATGCACTTAACAACACTTTCTTACAACACGCAATAAGATCTAAAAATAGAACATGAAGTATGGTAACTATATATTTTTGTAATGAAAACATGATGTAATGATTATTCTACAAACTTGAAATGTAACCATGCTAAAGCAAACATGCAAAAGAGGAATGCAATTTTTACAGATTTTAAGGATGTCAATTGACTGATTATGCTATGTAACAATGTGAGAATGAAAATTTGAAATTAAGCCATGCATGAAATGAGCTAATTTAAGCTAGATCTAATGAAATGCATGTAACAAAAACTCAGCCGACTAATGCAAATAGTTAATGACAACAAACAGAGGCTTTAAAATAGGGTTTACAGTGTTGTAAATGGCAGTTTTAGGGGTGCACAAGGACTAATTCGTCCAAGGTGGTGAATGAGTCCCAGTGGGGATTTTTTTCATAGTTTTCATATTTTTTGATTGATTTTGATGTTTTCTGTGTTGTATGATGTGAACTAAGATGCAAATGCATATTTTCAAAAAAATTTAATGATTTGAGATGAAAAAATGCAACCAATATGCACTTTCACCAATGCAAAATTTGAAACCCTAGAATGCAATTTAACTAATGCAAAATGCAATGAAATGTTAATGCAAGCTAATTCTAAGATGATGATGGACTCCAAATCAGATAAGAAGATATTTGAAACTTGCAGGTTCACCAAAATGTGGACAATGGAAATGGAGTGCACAACTCCCTTTATCCAGACCTAAAAGGGAATGAAGGAATAGGAATCTGATTTCACAAAGTTCACTCAAGAGAAAATACTTGAGATTCCAATGCAAAGGATATTGAAATCTGTCGAAGGAGATTGTTCTTAAGGCTGGAAATTGATAAAGAAGATTAACTATTAATGCAAAACTAATAAAACACAAGATGTTTGAAAACACACTATGATATGCAGAAATATATAGATTGAATGCAATATGAAACAAGATAGAGAAGCCAAACAGAAAGAGTGCACCTAGAAACTAATAGAGGCTAGAGTGAAGAATGTAAATGTCTTTGAAATTTTGGAAAATTATATTTTTTGACCAACTGGGACTCATATGCCAAGCTGGATGACTTAGTCCAATTTCAGGAAGATTCTAGAAAATTGCACTAGGGCTTGTTTCAGCCAAATGGGTATCCGAATCTACAAAAATATTTGAGAAGTAGGTACAGTGGGACTCATTCGCCACTACTGGGGGAAGTGTCCCATTTTGTTGAAAAGTGACCCAGGGGCAGAATCTTGAACTGAAACTTTGCAAGCCTCTAAAGATGGATGAAATAAGCACTTTCCCACTGATTTCATGTAGATTAGATAGATATTTTCCCCTAGATATGAGTTTCTGTGAGTCTTGACAACTTTTCATGACAACTTTGACAACATTTGCAACTTTATCTTTTTTGGCATTTTTCTTCAATTTGCAGACTTGCAATCACACATTAAAGAGGGGAAAACTTGTTGGTTGTTAGGGAATGGGGGTTTTCCTTGGTCAAACCCCTTTTAGGTAATTAAACCAAAATGATGGAACAAGATAATTAAGCATGAAAGATGAAACAATACGATTAGAAACTTTCCATGATGATAGACCTTGAATTTCTGCAACAATGAATGAAGAATCAACCCTTGAATACCTTAGAAAACTATCTTGATGACTTAAAATGCTAAAAACCTAGCTTGCTTGACTTGAGATGAATAATGAATGATGAATGGATAATGAATGATGAATGGATAATGAATTAGGGTTTAAAAGATTTCTTATATAGGAAACCCACCTAAAATGCCCGTTAATTTGATCCCCAAGGCCGACATGGAGGAAAATTAAACTTAAAACCCAAATTTTCTCACTTAAACCTCAAAAATAGCCCAAATGGGACTAATTCACCACTTTGGGCGACTTGGTACTACCTGGATGGGACTCATTCATCAAAAGTGGTGAATGGGTCCCACAAGGGCTCTTTTACCAGCTGGGATGTCGGGGAGTGAAGAGATCAGGTTTATATGATGATTTAGTAAGGTCTTTGATCAAAATAAGCCTTTAGATGCACAATATGGGCTCTTAGGAGCCTATTAATGATGATATAAAGGGTGATTAGGGATTGGGACACAAATTTCAATGTGAAAGTGTGATTAGGGTATGTACATGATCATGATGGGCGAAAAATTGGCGATATGATGGGTATGTGGATGACGACTTTTTTTAACCCAAAATTGATGAAACGAAAAGGGATTTTAAAGGAGATTCTCAGATTTCCACCGATATAAATTATGATTTACTTTGAATTTAATAAATAATTTATTATTCATTTTCTATTTGAATTACGACTAAAGGCTTGATTGATAGGATGATTGAAAAACATCTATAGCTTTCAAATGGTATCACACTTTTTGAATCCAAAACATGCGTCACATTCTATGCTTCACATACTATAGGATTAAAAAAAATTAATTTCATGAAGTTTTGACCAAGTTAAGGTGGTCAAACATTCGAGCTTTTATATTTTTTAAAAGTTGTAATAAAAAATTCATAATTAATAATTTACTTAGAATTTAAAAAAAAAAAAACTATGCATCACATCAGGACATGAGTCCTCTAATTATATCTAAAATCTTATAAAAAATATTATCATTTTATTGTGGTTAGGGTGGTCAGATAGACACCTACTTCTTGTTTTTTCCCTGAAATTTAAGTGCTACTGCATTGAAATTTCAAAATTTCACCAAATAGATATTTTTTTAAAATAAACCTAGTAGTTTAGAAACTACATTCAATTTTCTACAAATTCTATTCTTACATATTTTTGAGATAGTATATATAACTTATTCAATTTTTTACATCAAGTTGCCTAACTTTGATTTTTCTAAATTTTCACCACTTAAGGGCCTATTTTTTTCATGATGATCCTGCACATACCCATTAAATACACTTTACAACACTAAATGAGTTCCACATAGCCTAGAAAGGCACAAGATCCAATGTGAATGTGTAAAACGCATTACAACACTAGATTAGGACTAAGTTTAATTTACAAGCCTTCTAGATTAATGTGAGAACACAATTAAATATATTTAATAACAGTGAATTAGGGGAAAAATAGGTCCATTAGACTTATATGCTTAATAAAAGTCTAGAAAAGTGTGAAAGTCATTTACAATTATTTACAACACCTTTAAAAGACATGCATTTTATTTAGTTTGCAAGGGCCCAAGACCTAATGTGAATGTGTTAACCACATTAAAACACTAGACCAAGGCATCATTAAGTCCAATTTATCATTAATTATTCCAAAATCGAGCAAGGAAAAATGGATACTTTTTCGGTATCCACAGGTACTAGATCCCACGTTTCATTTTTCTTCAAAGATGTCATTTCCTTATTCATGGTTCCCAACCAAGAATCTACATCTTACATACCTATAGAATCTCTAATGGTCCTAGGCTCATCAGTGTTAGAAATCAAAGCATATGCACAACTAGAATCCAACATAGAATAAGAAAACCTTTCAGGCTGTCGCTTCACACATGTAGACCTCCTCACAAGATGAGGTTGAGGTTCTTCTTCTTGATTAGAATTTTCAGAGCTGCTTGATCTCTCCTCATTAACAGGTCCACTGAGAGTACGCAGTCCTTCCTTATTTGGTGTAAGAGGAACTTCAACTACCTCCTTTTTTTCTTCTTTCACCTTTGGCTATAGATCAACTATAGAAAGTTTTAGCTCACAAAAGATCACACTTCTGCTATACATCACCTTCTCTATAACTAGGTTCCAAAGCTTGTACCCTTTCACACCAATTACATAATCGATGAAGATACACTTCACTACCTTGTTCTCTGATTTAGATCTCTTTTCACTAGGAACATATGCATACACCTCACTTCCAAAGAATCTAATGTGTCTCAACGAGGGCTTCTTACCAGACCACACTTCCATAGGTGTCTTGTCCATGAGCTCCGAAGTGGGAGATCTATTAATCAAATAACATGTTGTAGCTACAACCCCAGTCTATAACTTCTGGTGTAGACCAACACTACTCAACATAATTCTCACCCTTTCCATCAACATTCTATTCATCCTTTCTGCAAATCCATTTTTCTATGGAGTGTAAGGAGTTTTTTTAAGCTTTTTAATTCTATGGTCCTTGCAAAAATTATCGAAATATGCTAAAAAGAACTCACCACCATTATCCGTCCTCAAACAACTTAATCTTTCTAGCAGTCTAATTTTCAACCAAGGTTTTAAATTCCTTAAACCAATTGAAAAATTTAGTTTTACTTCTAAGAAAATATACAAATGTCCTTGAATAATCATCTATGAACATGAAAAAATACAGAGATTTTGATAATGAAGGAACATTAACTAGACCAAACACGTTAACATGAATATAATCCAGAATTCCAGAAGATATATGAAGACTAGAATAAAATGAAATATGGTGTTGCTTTCCATTTATACAATGTTTTCAAAAATAAAACTCAAGATAACAATCAACAAGCCCTTTTCACCAATGTGGTCGAGCCTTTGATGCCACAACATTGTTTTCTCTGTTGGGAGCTTCATCTCCAAATATTTTTGCGCCCTCAGGAATGACACCTCCTTTCTCTACATGATCAGATTTACTTGACTTTGCAGAAGAACTATTACACTGTACAACACATGCATCTAGTTTATACAAAGTACCAATTCATGCACCCTTAGCCAACACCATACAACCTCTAGTCATTCTACAAATACCATTCGAGAAAGAGACTTGCACACCAATGCCATTAAGCTTACTTGTAGAAAGTAAATTTTGAGCCAGACCCAGTATATGCATCACGTCATCGATTCCCTTCACTCTTCCATTAGGAAACCAAATTATGACTCTTCCATGACCAAAAATATCCAAGTGAGAATCATCACCCAAATACACCCTTCCTCCAGCATACTTTTCATACTTTGAGAACCAACCTCTATGAGAGGTCATGTGAAAGGATGCACCTAAGTCAATCAACCAAACATATTTTGATGCCTAGGTGTCCAAGGTTGCTATAAAGGCATCTACATCACTTTGAGAAGATTCATTTTCAAAAGAACTATTTTCTTTTTCTTCTTCTTCTCCTCTTTACAATCGTTTTGGATGTGTCTAGTCTGCCCACAATTCCAACATTTCACCTTGGACTTTTTACCAAGAGTCTTTGATCTCCTCTCTAACTTGGATTTAGACTTCTTGTCTTTCTCCTTTGATCTTCCTTGAACAACAAGGGCATTCTTGGCCATCTCATAAGACTTTCTTCGCATTTCCTCTGACAGCAGTGAAGCAACCACATATTCCATCTTGAATGTGGTTGTTGTACTCCTAATAGCCATTACTAGGTGATCCCATGTGTCAAGAAAATAACATAACAGGAGCATGCAATGATCCTCATTAGCTATTTTCACACCAACATACCCCAACTAAGCAATAATAATGTTAAACGTATTCTTGAATGATTTTCCATAGACTCTCCTTCCTCCATCTTCAAAGAATACAAATTCTTCCTTAGAAATAAATTATTTACAAGAGATTTACCCTGATAAATGTCATCAAGATTCTTCCACAAAAGTTTCACTATCTTCTCTTCATGGATGTTCAAGATAATTGAATCAACCAAGCATAGTTTACTCAGACCCTTGGTTTTTCAATCCATTGCATCCCATTCATTATGTGAGCTTATTGATGGTTTTTTAGAGGACACTACATCCCATAACTCTCGATCCACAAGAAAATATTCCATTTTGAGTTTCCACAACTCAAAATTTCCATTGTTGAACTTCTCAATATCTATTCTTCTAGATGTGTTCACCATCTTAAATCTATAATAAGTTATAAACTAGATTTCTCTACAAAACTCCCACTGAAAAAGATCTGCACAAAAACCCATCTTACTCAAAAGGAAAACTAAGCTAGCCAAGATTTGATACCAATTGAAATGAAAGAAGAGTATGGAATTCGCCTTCCTAATGCTAAACTTCAGGAGAGAGATACCATTTTTTTTTCAAAGTTTGCAATTACAAAGCATGAAGATGCAATTATAGAGCATAAAGATGCACATACAAGAATAAAAAAATAAAAAATAAACATGAATACCAAAATTTACATGGGAAAAATCTTATGGGAAAAACCCACACACCAAAGTAGAGATCTCTTGTATTATCATAAAACATAAACTACATACAAGTTTAGAGCTATGCTCTTTTAGGTGTTAATTCAGAAAATGAATCTAGCACAATTTTCTCACATTCATTCTGATCTTCACACCACTCTATTCCAATGCACTACAACATTAATACAAACTTCTCAAAAATTACCAGAAGAAACTATTCTTTCAACTTCCATACCAAACAAACAATCATTATCTTATTGGGATATTAAAGGGACTTGAAGTCTTGTCTCTCCGATTTCTCATTGTCACTTCGATACACATAATGTTCTATCCTCTACCAAAACCTTCCATCGGCATATTAAAGAGACTTTGTAACAACTCCATCCAATATGGTGAAGTCTCGCTGACAAAGCGCCATCAAAATGTTGAAGAGATGATGTGATGACTCCCTCACATATGGTGAAGTCTCATTGATGAACCTCCTTCAAAATGTTGAAGAGACACTCTGATGACTCCCTCTGAAATTCATCATTTCCTATGATGAAGAGATGTCACCTTCTATCAGGATGTTGAAACAACTGCTATGTCCTAGCGATATGTGTCTGTCTCCTTGATGAAGCTTTATCGCCAACCTGCCATTCAACAAAATGTTGAAGGGACTACCAAGTGACTCCCTCCAATGTGGTGAAGTCTTGTCGGTGAAGAACTTGTTGCTATGTCGAAGAGACTACTCATGGAGTCTTTCCAACATTTACTTGTCTCGCCGATGAAGTGTTTACTGAGATATTGAGGAGACTCATCTCTAAGTCCTGTCAACATGTGATTTCCAACCCGATGAAGCACTTAACGCCAACCCATGGAGCAATTATTAGGATGTCGATGGGACTAGGTATTTCATTCCACCAACATTCACCTGTCATCCCGATGAACCCAAAGCCTGAAGCCTTTTATGCCAACAAGTTTTAGACACCCTTTCTCAATAGAGCAGAGTGGAAGAAAGACAATATGGAGAAACTGTGAGGGTGGAACAAGATCTATAAGAAATGTGTTCTCATGGAATACCACGACTATAAGATATGCACATAATTGATTTGTTGGTAAAGGCAATAGAAATTTCAAGAAAATGCAATTGGTAGGTGTAAATAAAAATTCCCTTAATTGTTGTCAACATTCTTACTAGCTGCATCAAAATGAAAGCTTTGAACATGCAAAGGACTAGTACTGAAATGTGGAGAAAGGAATAAAGGAGGATTCAAATGGTCAGGTACTCATTAAATTTTATTAATGTTTTAATGAAAAATTATCAATGGCACATGGGTTGTATATAACTGTAACCATTGATTTGGTTTTTCCTCTTAAATTGGTTGTGGAATGTTTAGGTGAAACTTTAACCTCAAAAAACACAAATGTAGGGGGAAATGAGGGTATTTAGTTAATTATATCTCTCTCTTCTTTGACATATAGGATAGGCATAAATTGTTAAAATGGGAATAAAAAACTAGGCATTTGATTTGTTTGATAAAATGGCTTAAAGAAATGTGACCTTGGTAAAAGGATTTTATAACCAAATGTGCTCAAAATGAGTTTGTTAAAAGTCTCTAGATACTTTTAATTAAAAATAAAAAACATCCTATTTATTTCACTCAAATTGGTGCCAAAAAACAAGGTAAGGATGGTTACAAAAATCAACTAGAAGGGATTTTTGATACTTGTAATGGTTGGAAGGTTAGTCTTTACTAATTTATTCATATCATTTAATAAAGAAGAAGTTATGGCCAAGTTCTCTTTCAATTATCTCAAATTATAATCTATAATTGACATTGTTTAATTAATGATATGACAAATAGTTTGATTATGGTAGATATATGACTATTATACAACCAAATTTTATATAAAATGAATAACACAATTCTATTAAAGATATATGAATACACACACATATTATTATTTTAGTGAGATTTGATAGGAAATATATGCTCAAGGAAAATTAGAAATAAAAAATCATTGCGTATTTTTATTTAAATTAAGTTCACACGTAGAGGTAAGTGGAACTACACTAAGAAATGTAGTATCCAACCTTTATTTGTTTATTGAACTACCAACCTTAGTAATTGAATGGTGGGATAAAATTCTTGTTAAATTTGTTGTTTGATAAGTGTAAAAACAATATGAGTTTTGTAAGGTTGTTGATATAATTAGTATCTTGGCCATGAACAAGGTTATCATAGGAGGCTCTTAGAACAATTATGGTTATGATTAAGATGCCTCTATTATGGCCTTTATGGAAAATGCAAGAGAACTTGAAGGGTCACTTGTGGTTGTAATAAATTCCTAAGATATTTCAATGAATTTAACTTGATAAATATATTATTGAATTAATTGGGGCCTAATTCCCTTATTATCAATATCCTTTTAAAAAAGGGTGATCCCACAATACTGGTTTACAATATTTGGGAGATCTTGATTTTTGTTGAAATCACATAATTTTAGAAAATATAATGATTTAAGCCTTGAAAAGTTCCATTTAAAGGATTCCAATTGAAGAGGGTTTGATCGAACCACCTTAGATCAAACCCCTTTGGATAGAACCCCGCTAGTTTTAAACCATACCTATAACAAAGTCTCCTTTACACCTATCAAAATGCTGATAAAAAACCACTTTTGATTTACCTTTGGGGGGATCAAATGAATTCATTTAAAATTTATTTTTGTAAGTATGTAGTCCTTATTATAAGCTTCCCAAAAAGTGTAATTTTAGATAAATTTAATTTAATTATTATATTTATTTTTTATTTCTTGTGAATGTAGGTTTTCCACCAAAAATAAAGCTCTTTGTTCTGCACATGTGGAAAAATAGCAGATTATCATTTAAAAAAAAAAAATATCAGTGCACTAGATATTGAAGTCCTTGATCCAACAAAAAAATTTTGAATTTCGATATGTATACAAAAAAATTTATGTTGTATACAGTCCGCCTATGTATGAATTGTAATTGGTTTGACTTCAAAACTTGATTAAGGAAAGAATATTCAATAAAACACTATGAAGCCAAATGAAAGTGCTAGATATCGTAGTTACAAATCTAAATTCAGAAAAATTAGAATTTTATCCTTCATGGAAAAAAAGTTATGTTGTATACGGTGAGCGTCACTCCTTAAAAATGGTGTTTAATGAAAGAAACTAGTTTTTGAAGGAGATGGAAAAAGAAGTGCAATATGATTCCAAAATTTTTGAAAAAAATATATTTAGAATTTATAGAAAAAATTCCATGAATCACTAGTTTGTATCATCTTCAAATTCCTCATGGTTTAGCCGCTATAGGTGCCCAAAAGTGAAGATTTAGTTAGAAAAAATCAGTTTAGTGTCTAGTATGGCCAAAAATTGTAAACCAATATTGTGGGATCACCCAATATTGGAATTAAGAAATTAATATACCATTATTGGGTTTTAGAATGTGAAAACTATTTATTGAGTTTGAGACCTTGTATTTGGGTTGTGATATATTGATTTGCTATTTGTCACATTTTTTTGGACATTGGAAGATGTTTTACAAGTTTGTGATGTTTATACCTCTTACATCTACTAAAACTTGAGAGTAAGGGTCGATTTGAGAACCTAGTTTTTCCATATGGGATCATTTATTGTTTGTTAAGTTCATATTTGGTATAAATGGTAAGGGTGAATAATATTTAGTTATTGAACTGGAGTATTATAAGAATATGGGTTGTATCATAGGGTAATGGAAGTTATAAAATCAAGAATATTATTAATAATATTGTTAATGGGTTATGTTTTCATATGTTGGTCTAATAGATAAACTGTTTCCAACTAGATGTCTAGAGTTTATTTTCATATCAACTTTGTCTAGAACAAGTTTATAACTATTGTGTTTTATCCTTTGAAGTAACATAATATTTGTATGGCCTTATCGAGGTACTACATGTTATAATGAGAATTGATTTCAAAAATTAATAGGATCATGATGCTTAATCATATATTAGTCGAATATCAATTAGAGACATATTGGAGTTTCACATAATTGCCACATTGTGAATAGATAATGGGTATTACTACTCTTACTATTAGTAAATGTATCCTAATAGAGATATTTATGGTACTATGTTATCTTCATATATGATTTTTTTGGGGGTTTTCCATTAGTATAATATAATGGTTCAAGATATCAAGAACCAATACACTTTGGATCTTTGAGATCACCAGATTATGTTCTAATCCTAAATAAAACCCTATATTATAAATTATTTACCCAAGGATAAAATGTTGTATAATATCCTCGATCGATAATTACAAGCATTTTGGGATACTCACATAGAATTAGAAATTAACATCGATGGTGAGGTCTAATTAGAGATGTTGATTTCCTTGGATGGAAGTGTAATGCTATAGGTTTATTAAATTGGGAACATGTGCATTGGCAACCATTGAGAGAATTTATAAGGAGAACTACGTGTGGCTTTGATACATTTGGAAGCGGGTATGTAGGCAGTCCTTGGGTGAAGGATTCCTTTGTGACCTCAAGTCCAAAGGGGGAGGGTTTAGGGAGATAACTCCTAGGTTGGGATTGTTCCTAATTGGTTTGACCATTCATCCTTCATAAGCTTCAATTCAAGGTTGAAATGGGTACCAAATAGGTATGAAATGAGTTAAGCAAATATAATAACTTGTATTTAACGCATGATGTGTTTTGAATAGTAAATGAATAAATTCAGTGATTTAACTACTTATAATTGATAAATGAATATATGTATATGTTGGGTAAAGTCCATCTTGTGTTGGCTCCATGTGATTTTTATGTGTTGTGAAAACTGACACAATATCTAGAGGTCCCTATATATAGGCATGTGTATTTGTTGATTGTGATTTTGATTCATGTTGTGTATGACCCACACAAGTGTGAACCTCCAAGATATTTGAGTAGTGACAAGTAGTCATTAGACAGTTCCAATGACCAATGTCAAGGATATTGCTAGGGACTAGTCGACATTCATCTAATTCATGGAGATGAAGGTTTCTATGGGTTACCCTGGTTATGATTAAGATACAGTAATGGTTACAATGGTAGGGACCCATATGTGTAGGTAATGGTAATCTAGGGCTAACCATTGTATTGAGGGGGGTTCATTGGCTATCATTGAGGGTACAAAAGTGACCAATGCAATGTGTTACCTAGGATTGTAAAGAAGATGGATGAAAATATCACTAAGGTCACAAAGTTGTATATATTGGGAGCTAGTTCTTCTTGGGTGGAAAGACTTGTCACCAGTGGCCTATAGGTGATTGAATTCAGAATCCACCAAGTTAAGGTAGGTTCATTACTTGGGGAAAGCCTTGGGATGGTTGGTAGAACCGTTGTGTAGTATGGGATGCACCGAATACCCTTCCCATTTGTTAGGCTATATACTCATCCTCATAAGGTTGAGGATGGACCCATGGTGTAGTATGGGATGCATCAAAATCATCTTCCCATTTTTCGAATGGTGTAGAAGAATGGAGGAAAGGATAGGACCCATATTGTAGTGCACAATGCACCAATATTCTTTTTTATCTAGGATGCATTATGGACATGTGTGTGTTAACCACTATGATGTGTTAGATATTCATTGTGTATGTGATGTATGTTGGAGCTTGTCACTATGTATGTGATGTATGTTGGAGCTCATCACTGTATTTGTGATATATTCTAGAGATAATTACTATGTGCATTTATGATGTATGCTAGATATCGTCACTGTGTATATGTGATGTATGTTAGAGCTAGTCAATGTGTATGTGATGTATGCTAGAGTTTTTCAATATCTATTTGTGATATATGTTGGAGCTAGTCACTAATGCAAATGTGATATGTATATGATAAAATCATTGTTGTACTTGTGATGTACATATAAGATAATCACCATTGTACTTGTGATCTATGTATGATTTATACATTGTTGTAATTGTGGTGTGTATGAGCTCTAGTTATCTTGTGTATATGGAGGTATGATCGTGACATCCATTGTATATGATCTTTGAGATTATGGTATGAATGGACCCTTGTGAATATTGTGAATGTTTGTATACTAATGTATTGTAATTCTTGTTATGGACCCAACACTTGATAGAAAGTTATTATCAAAGTTTTTAACATTATATTATAATTGGCTAAGTTGATAGGTGACATGCACTTAATGAACAATTATGTGTTAAAAGAGAGATCAAAGATCTCATGCAAGAGGGGAGAATGAACTCCCTCTAACATTATGGGGTTGACTATGGAGCTTTTGATTCCCATGAGGGGATATGTAGACAAGATCATCATGGACCCTTGAGGTTTAGGCTTGCATATAGGAATGACCCTAGCAATATGAGCTTAACATGTCTAAGTGTAAGAATATAAGTTGTGATGTTGATTTGTTATCACAATGTTGAATGAAGAACATTTTATATTGGCACATCAATCATAAATGAGAGATACTTGGTCAGTTAAGTTGGTAGTTGATGCTAATTGAAAAAAAAATTATAGTGCTCGAGGGTCAGATTTTACATTGGTATCAAAGAAACTAGGTTCAAACATTGGACCAATGAAGTTCACTTGACTCTGGATAAATTATGTTGTCTTACACTACCGATTGATCACAACTAATTTGACCACTTAATATGTATGGAGTTGTTTTTCATATCTTAAATGGACTCTTAACTTGGTGGGAATGCATGGATAGTCTTAATCAAGAGAACCTAAATGGGTGAAAAAATAAATTTGGATAATATTTTTTTAAATGAAAATAAATGTGTGTAGTAGAGGGTTAAGGTATTTGGTGATTGTTATTTCCCCTAAATCCCTTGATTGGATTTTATTTTTACCCCTTGTTTTGATTAAATTTTCCTTGCATATTTAAGAGTATTAAAAATATTTCTTAGGGTATGAACATGAAATTCCAAGAACATAAAATGGAAATAATTGAGGGTGTTTGTTTGAATGGGTAGGTTGTAACTACCTTAATACTTAATGGTAAAAAGATAGTTTTTGATGCATGAAACTTTGATATCTTACTAAGGTTAACTAGTAATTTTGTGTACTCGATGGCATAATATAGACACCTTTTAAGAAACATCAATCCCTAAATTCAAAATGTAGGATTGGATTAAGCAGAAATTCTTACTCTAGGGTATATATCTTAGTGTGCGCCCTCTTAAAAATTATAAAATTTATTCCAAATCATTCAAATTAGGAAAATGCAAACACTTGAGAGGTGAGGATAAGGAGTTCAAAAACAATTAACTTGGCTAGTAACCTAAATATTTCTGAGAAAAATAATAAATAAAACATTTTAATAAGGTTGGATGACTTATCTCCAAGGGCGGAAGGATGTCACATCCCCTTTAAAGGCCAACTTGCATGGCTACATTTTGCAATCAAATAAATAAATAAAATAAAATCATTGAAGGAGCCAATGACTAATAAGGAAGGCATTTATTAAAGGAGACAAATATCCTTAAAAAGGAGAGGGGTCATAGGATTGATGGCGAGTGTTGTGCCATTAATAAGGTATCGATCCCCTCTTCTAGAAGAAAATACTTTAGGTCATGATGAGGAAAAAAAGGACTTTCTATTAATAAAGTATGCCAACCCCATCCTCTCTAATATTTTTCATCTAATTTTTCACATAAAGATTGAAGTGTGGGTAGGTCATGGAAAGAACGAAATATTGAGGACCCACAAAACCACCACAAAAGGAAAGGTTTAGGGCAGTTTGAGGACATGATTTTCCTCAAGATGAGAGTAAAAAAGGCTTTAGAAAATTTCAAGCAAGGAAATTTTGGTAGGAGAAAAATCCAAATTCCAAAATTGTGCCAGTATTCTCTTTGCTTGCATTGAAAGGGGAATATTAGAGGGTAGAGAGAGATGAAGGAGAAGTCAAGTAGAGTGGAAACAAGACAATATGGAGAAATTTTGAGGGTGGAATAAGATCTAGAAGAAATGTGTTCTCATGGAATACCATGACTATAGGATATGCACATAATTTATTTTTTGGTAAAGGTGATAGAAATATCAAGAAAATGCAATTGGTAGGTGTAAATAAAAATCCCCCCAATCGTTGCCAACATTGTTACTACTTGCATCAAAATGGGAACTTTGAACATGAAAAGAACCAGTATAAGAATGTGTGGAAAGGAATAAAGGAGGATTCAAATGCTTAGGTACCCATTAAAATTTATAATGTTTGAATTCATTATCAACTTCACATGGATTGTATATAACCTTAACCAGTGATTTGGTTTTTCCTCTTAAATTGGTTGTGGAATGTTTATGTAAAATTTTAACCTCAAAAACATGAATTTAGGGGGAAATGGGGGTACTTAAGTAATTATATCCTTCTGTTTTGACATATAGGATAGGAATAAATTGGTAAAATGAGAATCATAAACCAGGCATGTGATTTGTTTGATAAAATGGATTAAAGAAATGTGACCTTGGGAAAAGGCCTTTGTAACCAAAAGTGCTCAAAATAGGTTTGCTAAAAGGATCTATAGAATTTTAATTAAAAATAAATGATAGCATGTTTCTTGCACTCAAATTGGTGTTGAGAAACAAGGTAAAGATGGTCAAAAATCAACTAGAAGGGATTTTTGATAGTTGTTTTTTGATAAAGGGTAAAACGGGTTTTACAGGGACCCGAAACCACAAAGTTTTACAACATTAAAGAAAGGAGACAAAAGTCCCACCATAAACACCAGCTGCAAAAAAGGTAAAGAATGTAACAAGTATCAACCAACCGCAATAGACCAGAAAGGTCAAGCAAAAAGAGCCAGCAGAGCAAACCAGAAAAGACCGGCCGCAACTAACCCAGAGTCTTAAGGACAGACTCCGTCTCCACCTCCAGGTTTTGCATGTCATGGACTCCCTTATTAAAAATTTGAATCATCTTTGGAGTAGGGGGAGCCTCTCTCTTAAGATTGGCTCTGGTTCTCTTTGAGATGCCAGCTTCCATCTCCTAGCTTTTATCCTTGGTTTCATCCAGATCCACCACCAGAGACCCCTTTTGGGCTCTGTCTAACTTCTTAGTCATAGCATTAATTATTATGGCATTGTGTCTGGCCATTCGATTGTTTTGCTCAGCAATGCCTTTGATGGTGTTTTTCATTTTCTCAACCTCAATTTCAATATTTATGTTCATGTCAGCCTGGTGCAGAGTTTCTTTGCTTCGACTGGAATCTCTTCGATCCACGTCTTTCTTTTCAATCGTAGCAATCTTGGCTCCCAACTCTTCCAATTTACTTTGAAGGGCCCAATTTTTTATCTTTAGCTAATTAATTTCATTGAAATTCCATTTTGAAAGTTTGAAATGGGTATCAGCACTATTTTTAGCTAAATTCAAAACATCCACAGAGGGATCCCTACCAGTGTTGAAACAAGTTTTATCAGGGTCAGGAGTAAGAGGGGAACCGAATCTAGCCGTTCTTTCCAACAATGGGTCGGCATCAGACGCCTCAGATTCAGGGGAATCTTCAGAATAGGAGACAAGGTTTTTAGCTTAGGGGTTCTTATCAACAAGACTAGTCTTGAGGGAAGGGCTTAGCGGCTCAAACTCAACATGAGCTTTAACAGAAAAAAGGATTAGGGTTTATTTTTCCAGAAAGGACAATAGGCGGCCTAAGGACAGTTCTAGCCGGATTTAAATTGGGAAAAAAATTTGAGGAGCTGGGTTTAGTATTGTCATCCTTAGAATTAGGAGGGGCTTCTAGATTAGTAGGGACGGGCATTTTTTGGTAATGCTCAACAATTAATCTAATTAGCCCAATATGCAGAATAGGAAATCTTCTAGGGTTTTTCTTATGATCATCCAAACTTTTCCTCAGAGAGAAAATAAGATAGTAGGGGAACGAAACCCTTACCTTGTGGCGGAAGTGGTTGAGCAGAGAAAAGTGATAGCCATAAACTTTGGTGAAACGACCATCCACAGTTATGTACTCCATGATGACCCGTAGGACCTTTCTTCAAAGGGATTTTATGGTGTCGGCTTCAAAGTAGTTGTTAGCCATTTTCACAAGATTCAACCTTTCTTTTTCTTTTTTTGGAAATCTAATAACGACATCATCAGAAAAAACCCTGTCCCTGAAATTTTTTTTCCCATCAGTAGACAAACCCGTCACTTCAGCTATCAGATTTTCATTGAGGTCCACATTCCTACCAAACAGGGTAAGGTTCCCATTATTCCAATTTTTCTCAAAAAGGTCTATAGCCTCCTGCTTAGATCCATGGAGCTTCTCCAGGAAGGGAAGTAACCCGCCGCTTTTTACTTTATTCCAAGCCTTAACATTTTTTGTGTGCATCTCATAGCTGTCTGAATCGATTCTTTTCCTATCACCACCCATCTTGGCAAGCACAGTGGGGAAGACACAGTCGAAATCTTTACTAGAACTAGCCCCGCCAAATCTAAGAACCCACAAAGTGTGCGAAGCTTCCTTGCAGACTAAGCAATTGAGCTCAGTCCCATACAATCTAATGATTGTGATGTGATAAACCCAACCTGGACACCTCATTAAAGGGATAACACACCTCTTGTCCATGTAATTTATCATAATTCAATAGAGCATAGACATTAGAACTTAGATCACTAATATTAAGCCAAGTGCTCATATCATTACTCCTAATTCCTTCATTAGCGAAAAAGTCTGCAACAACATTAGCTTCTCTATAAGCATGTGATATTTTAATTTTTTCAAACTTAGCCAGGGTCAAGATGGAATCATCGATCCAAGATTTTATTGTCCACGAGGAGGGAGACTTGCCACGGAGGCAATCAATAATATTTTTGGAGTCACCTTCAAGCCAAAGATTTTTAAAGTTAAGACTTTGGGCTAAATTTATAATGTGAAAAGCGCCAGTAGCCTCCGCCAAATGATTGGTTTGGGAGCCGAGAGGAGAGGCCGTCGCCCCAAGGAAATTTCCAAGGGAGTCCCTTATGACTCCACCACAGCTTGCCACCCCCGGATTACCTTTAGCCGCACCATCAAAGTTAGCTTTGACCCATCCATTAGGCGGAAAAGACCAGCGAACACTCTCTCTGTCCTTCTTGGCTTTCTTAGGGGCGCAAGGAAAATCAAGGCTAATATTCCAATCCTTAGCAACTATAAGGTCATAGGATGAGTGAACCACTTTCTCATAAATGCAAACCTTTTGGGAAAAGACATTGATATTTTCTTTCAAGAATATGAAGATATTCTGAAAAACAATATCCACAGGAGCTTCTTTATCTCTGTAAATTCTATTGTTGCGTTCTTTCCAAAGACCCCAAGCAACATGAGGGAAAGAGAAATCCCATAAAATCCTGAGCACATAATTTTTAGTCGGGGCTTTCCATTGAAGGAAGAAGTCTTCAATGGACGAGGGAAAAACCCAAGAAAGATGCCACAAACTGATATTTTTTTCCCAAATTGTAGCAGCAAAAGAGCAATGAAGGAACAAATGCCGCACAGACTCGACCTCCATCTTACAAAGAAAACATCTGTTAGGTATTTGAAATCCACGTTTGCAAAGGTTATCCATTGTGAGCGCTTTGTTTTGGAGAAGGATCCATAAAAAATGTTGATTTTAGGGATCAAATGTTTGAACCAAGCCTTAGACCAGAAAGGAGGAGAATTCTGGGATGAAGTAATCTTGGAAAAGGCTAACGAAACAGAATAATTGACCGAGGGTTCGTCAAACCAAACAAGATGATCTGCCAACTGATCAGAGCAAAGTCTAACGGCCAGCAAAGAAGACTGAATAGGAGTAAGAGCCTGACTGACAAGACACAGATCCACCCATTTTCCTTTCACTCTGTAATCTTTCACATAAGAGCTGAAACAAGCCTTGCAATTCTCATCCCATTCACTAAAGGAATTGATTTTTATAAGGGGCTCCTTAAAAAGCCATCTATCCTCCCAGAATCTGGTATGGTTTCCACTTCTAACTTTCCAACCAGTTCCAGATTCCACTATATTTTTTCCATTGATTAGATTATTCTAGCAAGTGGAACCACTTGGAAGAAGATGGGAATCCTTCATAATAATAAAGGAACGATTGTTTTCTAAATATTTGCTAGCTAGGATATCTGTCCATTCCCCTAAAGATGAAATGTTATTCTTTATGAATTTATCCATCTTATTTAATAAAGTTATGGCTATGTTATGTTTGAATGATTTCAAATGGTAATCTATACTTGAAATTATTTAATTAATTATATGACAAATATTTTGATTATGGTAGATATATGACTGTTATATAGTCAAATTTTATATAAAATGATTAACACAATTGTATTAAAGATATATGAATACACACACATTATTATTTTAGTGAGATTTGATAGGAAATATCTACTAAATGAAAAGTAGAAATCAAACATCATTGACTATTTTTATTTAAATTAAGTTCACAAGTAGAAGTAGGGTGATCTCACAATACTGGTTTACAATTTTTGGCCAAAGTGGACACTGAACTGATTTTTTCTAACTAAATCTTCACTTTCGGGAACCTATAACGACTAAACCGTGAGGAATTTGAAGATGATACAAACTAGTGATTTGTGGCATTTTGTCTGTAGATTCTAAATATTTTTTTTTCAAAATTTTTGGAATCAGATTGCACTTCTTTTTCCGTCTCCTTCAAAAACTAGTTTGTTTTTAGTAAACACCATTTTTAAGGAGTGATGCTCACCGTATAACACATAACTTTTTTTGTATGTATCAAAATTTCTTTTTGTTGGATCAAGGAATTCAATATCTGTTGCACTCATATTTTCAAATTTTTTTTTTTGATAATCTTCTATTTTTCCACATGTGCAGAATAGAGAGCTTGATTTTCGGTTGAAAACCTACATTCACAAGAAATAAAAAATAAATAAATAATAAAATTAAATTTATTTAAAATTATACTTTTTGGGAAGCTTATAATAAGGACTACATACTTACAAAAAAAATAAAAATGAATTCATTTGATCCCGCAAAAGGTAAATCAAAAGTGGTTTTTTATCAACATTTTGATAGGTGTAAAGGAGACTCCGTTATAGGTATGGTTTAAAACTAGCGGGGTTCTATCCAAGGGGGTTTGATCTAAGGTAGTTTGATCAAACCCTCTTCAATTGGAATGATTTAAATGGAAATTTTTAAGGCTTAAATCATTATATTTTCTAAAAATATGTGATTTCAGCAAAAAATAGAATCTCCTAGAAATTGTAAACCAACTTTGTGGGATCACCCGGTAAGTGAATCTACACTAAGATATGTAGTATCCAAAATTTAGCTCTTAATTGAATTTCAAACCTTAGAAATTGAATGGTGGGATGAAATTATTTTTAAATTTTGTATGATAAGTGTAAGAACAATATGGGTTTTGTAAGGTTGTTGATAAAATTAGTATCTTGGCCATGAACATGGCTTTCGTGGGAGGTGCTTAGAACAATGATGGTTATGATTAAGATGCCTTGAATATGGCATTCAAGTTAAATACAAGAGAACTTAAAGGATCAGTTTTGGTTGTAATAAATTTATGAAATATTTCAATGAATTTAACTTGATAAATATATTATTGAATTAATTGCTAGGGCCTAATTCCCTTATTATCTATATCCTTTTAAAATATTGGAATTAAGAAATGAACATACCATTATTGGGTTTTAGAATGTGAAAAATATTTATTGAGTTAAAGGCCTTGTATTTGTGTTGTGTTATATTGAGTTTCTATTTGTCACATTATTGTGGACAAAGATCTTGACACCCTAATGCTTTCTTGCACTTCTAGGGTTTTTCACCTAAAAGGAGAAAGATGGGCCAAAATAGGCAATGCCTACACTCAAAATTAATGTAAAGATGAATGAAGTATGTTAAAATGAAATGATCTAAATGCACTAAACTAATAAAATATATTGAGTAATGAATGAAAACTAAAGAAATGTACCTTGTTTGAAAACACATTGTGATATGAAAAAACACCTATAAATGTAAACAAAACTGAACAAAAAGTTGTGAAACAAAAAGTGTGCACCTAGGTACTTGCTGGAGACTAGAAATTAATTTTAAAATGTTACTGATCCTGAAGATTTATCCTACAGGGACTCATTCACCATTCTGGGTGAATTAGTCCCAAGTCTGAGAAACCGTTATGGAGCTTGTTTCAGACAAATGGGTATCCAAAAATGTAGAAAATAGTTTTCATGCCTAGCAATGGGAATCATTCACCACTAATGGCGAATGAGTCCACTTCAAAATTTCTAAAAATCCAAAAGTGGAAACAAAAGCCCTCGGTCTGCACTTTAATTCTTGACAGGTGCCCGCTTCTAAAACTCTAATTTTTGGCATTGTAAGTGACTTTTTGTTGATATCTTGACTTGGTCAACAAGGAGATGTCTTCAACAACTTTGTAACTTGAACTTTAATTATTTCTAAGCCTTCAATATACTTAAATTTGCAAACACACAAGAAAAGAAGGAGAAATGTTAGATGTTAGGGAATGGGGGTTTGCCTTGGTCAAACCCCTTCTTAGGTAATTAAACCAAAATGAAGAAATAACATGATGAATCATGAAACAATGGAGTTAGAGACTTTCCATGATGAAATATCTTGAATTTCTGTAGTAATGGATGAAGAATCTACCCTTGAATGCCCTAGAAAGCTATCTTGATGACTTAGAATGCAAAAACCCTAGCTTGCTTGACTTGAGAGATATGATGCATGAAGAATAAGATGAATGAGTTATGAATTAAGGTTTAGAAGCTTGTATTTATAGAAAATCCACCTAATTTTCTTGTTAATTTGATCCCCAAAGCCGACATGAAAGAAAAATAAACTTGAAATCCAATTTTTCTTGCTCAAACCCTAAAAATAGCTCAACTGGGACTCATTCACCATAGCTCTTTTTCCAGTTGGAATGTCAAGAAATAAAGAAATTAGGCTTCTAGGTTGTTCTAGTCGGGTATTTGATCAAATTAAGCCTTAGAATGCAAAATATGGGGTTATAGGGGCCTATTAATGATGATATAAAAGGGTGGATAAGGCAAAGCACACAAAGTTCAATGTGAAAGTGTGATTAAATACACTTTACATCATTAAAATAGGGTCCATACAACCTAGAAAGGCACAACATCCAATGTAAATATGTAAAACAAATTACAACACTAGATTAAAGTCAAGTTTAATTTACAAGCCTTCTAGATTAATGTGATAATGCAATTAAATATATTTTACAATATTTAATTGAGGGAAAATAAGGTCCATTAGGATTACATACTTAATGAAAGTCTAGAAAAGTGTGAAAGTGATTTGCAACACTTTACAACAGCTTTACAAGACATGCATTTTATTCATTTTTCTAGGGTCCAAGACCTAATACGACATAAAATCTGTTGGCACTCTCAAATTTTGCAAATTTGAGATGCTCATATCGAAAATTTTGCCTCTGCACTTTCATAAGTGCACCTGATGAACCTGCCTAAATGATCTACTTTGTAGGGTCATAATTTGAAGCCCATTGATTTCTAAGAAAAATCCCTTTGCAGAAACACTCATGTGTCCTATGTGAGTTAGCATGTCAATTTTTAGCTTCCTACAATGAGTTTTGATGAGGTTTTAAAAAGTGAAGCTAGAGGGTTTTGTCACTTTTCTGCAGTTTGCTAACTTTCATTTCTGCAAAGTAGCCTCTCGTTTGAGCTTGGATTTTGCAACCAGATGATTGTCAAGAGAAAATGAGTGTTTTTCTTCATTCTACATACCAAAATGAGCTCACGTGTCAGTTTTCAAGACCTCACGAGTTGATTTGCTATTTTTAGCAGATCAAAACCAAATGGAATTTCTTCAGTTTTGCATTGAAACCTTTCTGAGAGGCCAACTTCGAGCGTCAATAACTTTTGATGAATGATGATTCAAGCTAATTCTTCTTTCACACGTGTTCACTGCACCAAAATGAACTACTGTGTCCAATGGCGGATCGCCAGGAACTGATTTGTTATTTTTGCAATGAGGTGATTTCATCAGTTTTAATTTGTTCATAACAGCTGATTGTTGTAGAAAGTCTGAAAGGACAACTTTTCTAATTAATAAATTTCACCTCGTGAATCGTTTTGTTGATCCATCTTTTGCATTGCATTCTCTGGATCAATGGCTACAAGCCTGCAATTTTTTATAGCTTCACGAGGTCATTTGCCTAGTTTTCAAGGCCAATTCTGGAGCCAACTTGGCCTGTTTTCACCATTTTCTAGATGTGCCAAAAAGCAGATTTTAATGAAAACCCATTTCATGTTTTCACTCCAGGTACATTCCAGAAGTCGTCTCAGGATAATTTGAGCATAAAAGTTGTTTGAAAATGAAAATTATTTAGCCGGGCCCACATGGGGCTCGACATGTTTTGCACCATTGTAAAGTTGTTTGCCTCCAAGATCTTAAAATACAATGCGAAATTCACTTTCCAAATATGGAGTTTGGAGGTCATGTTATCAAGTAGAAAGTGGTACCAAGCAAGGGATAATTTTATCTCAGAGATGCAGTAGACAATGGTGAAATCTTTAATAGAAATGGTGTTTCACTTCAGCTACCATAGGGTATTCATGTGGAGTCGAAGAAATATATGTGGAACGTTTGACTAAGTGCCTGTGAAGCTCAAATTGTTTGATAAAGTATATCAAGAAAATGTGACCTGTGTGTATCATGTGGCAACACATATGAGGTGTGAAAACAACATCATGGTTTTGTATGAATATGTCAGGACTGTTGTGAAATTGTTTGATAAAATGTTTCTAACATTGAATTGATAAAATAAGTGGGATTGAAATGGTTCTCAAAGAGCTGCCTTACATATTACACACTTTTCTCCTCTTAAAGATTTTGGTATGGACAATCCTCAAAGCATGGGAAAGTGAAATTTGTTATAGATGAGGGAGCATACGCCAAAGTATGTGCATAGAAAGGTTTTCGTTGAAAGACCTTAGAAAATTTTAAAGAAGACTGCAAGCAAATGCAATATAAATTCCACATAGTATGTGAAAGATGCAACAAAATTATTCATAGAAGAATGAAGGAAAATTTGAAACGACAGGGGTGCCAACACATTGAGCAGGGCACAACTTGATTGGATGTATTGAAAAGTTATCAAAAAATTTCATGTAAATGAAAGTATGAATAAAGACTTCAAGGCACGGGCATTACACAAACTTGAAGATGGTAGTAGACTAACAGAATGGTGCAACATTTTTGAAAAGGCTTTAATAACTTTTAAACAAATGCAATGGGGGAAGTTCAACACAACCATAGAGGGAATTCTTCTTTCAATTGGAATACAAGCAAAGCGTTGAGAATTAAGATTCCAGTGTACCAGCCAAAAAAGAATGCTGAAAATGCCTTAGAAACTTATAGGAAGATGTTTTGTAAGGCATAAATGAAGACTGAACCCCACAAATGGAAGGATTAGGGTAAATGAAAACACACCCATTTCTCTATATGCTATGCGGTTGTGTGCAATAAGAGGGTTAAGGCTACGTGTGAGGTAGCAACCAACGTACTTGGAATAGGGTATGGATTTCCATCAAACACCAATGAGTTTTTTCAAAAGGCTGCAAAACACTTTAACTCAAATGCATTTAAATAGCCATATGAGGCCTCAAAGAACATCAAGCAAAATGCAAATTGATTGGCACGCATTACTCCAATGGCTCTCCTCAAAACACCTTAGAAACTTTTAATCAAATGCAGATTTGAAGTGAGAACCATAAAATGCACAAGGGGGAGGGTGTGGTTTGTTGATAGGACCTCAAGCATCCATCAAAGCACAAAATGGGGTCAGCCAGAGGAGGATTGAATCTGTGGAGATAGCGTACAAAATGGATTTGTTGAAAATGGTTCAACAATAAAAGGAATGCCATGGTAGCCTAAGAATAAAATAGATTGCTGAAAATGTTTCAGAAATTACAGAGGATGGAGCCGCCACAACCATGGAAAAATTGCAGACGAATTTCGTGAATAATGAAATCAGGGAAAACTTGTAAACAAGAGCAGCTTGAGATCAACGGTGGAGGAAGCAATATCAAAATGCAGCTTAATCTCCACCATTTCCCGCTATATCGTAATCAAGCAGGTTAACATCCGTGAAATGGCGAGGTTGTGACATGTGTCAAGGTGGGGTCCGAGGCATTTTAATGCACGGGTAAAAGTTTTTAAAAGAGGCTTCTCAAATATTAAAAAGTTATCATACTTTAAATGATGAGGGCATAGAGTATAGAAAATGAAATATTTAAATGGCCTGATTAAAATTTGTCTTGAGCTATGTAAATTATTTTTATTGCATTTTCCCAACAAAGCAAGGAGGAGTAAATGACTTCGACGGTGGAGAAGCAAAAGATGAAGGCCCAGTCAAATCTGGGCCCTTCCCCGCCAACTCGCAGTTTTAAGATGCTTGACCTTTAAACTCGGTGGGATGCACGAAAACATGCCACGTGGCATGTGGGCCCAACAAAAAATGAACGCGGTTGAGAAGACTTTCATTTAATAAAGGGAAAAATTATTAAAGTGGAAACTTGTCCTGATGAAATAATTTAAGCTATCATTTTTAAATTCCTGAGAGGAATGGATTTTAGTTGAAATCACATATTTTTAGAAAATATAATGATTTAAGCCTTAAAAAGTTCCATTTGAAGGATTCCAATTGAAGAGGGTTTGATCAAATCACCTTAGATCAAACCCCCTTGGATAGAACCTCGCTAGTTTTAAACCATACCTATAAATGCGTCTCCTTTACACCTATCAAAATGCTGATAAAAAATCACTTTTGATTTAGCTTTTGGGGATCAAATTAATTCATTTAAAATTTATTTCAAATGATTATGGTATTCCTCAGAACAAGCTATCCAATGAATATAATTTTAATATGTTTTGTTTTTCTTATGTATTTGTTTTTTAAGTTTTATTAAACATAGGTTTTTCATGAAAATAAATTTCTTTGTTCTTCACATGTGGAAAATAGAAGATTATCAAAAATAAAATAAAAATATAGATGCAGATATATTGAAGTCCTTGATCCAACAAAAAAATAAAATAAAATTTTGACATATACAAAAAAAGTTCACAGTGTTATCGGTCATTGATGTGTTTGAATTGTAATGTTTGACTTTGAAACTTGATTAAGGAAAACATATTGAATAAAAACTATCTAACCAAGTGGAAGCACTAGATATCAAAGTTACAAATCTAAATTTGAAAGAATTAGAATTTTATCCTTCATGGAAAAATTTATCGTTATATGGTGCGTCACTTTTTAAAAATGTTGTTTTGAAAAAATCAATTTTCGTGGGAGATGGAAAAAGAAGTGAAATTTGATTCCAAAAATTTTGAAAAAAATATTTTTAGAATCTACAGACAAAATTTGATGAGACTCTAGTTTGCACCATCTTCAAATTCCTCACAATTTAGCCGCTATAGGTGCCCAAATCTGAAGATTTAGTTAAAAATAATAATTTTAGTGTCCAATTTGGCCAAAAATTGTAAACCACTATTATGGGATCACCCATAAAGCGTGGGCCCGACAGGTGAAAAGAAAAGCATTTTAAAATGCAAAGTATGAGGTGCATCGTCAAATGAATTAAATATTACCATGTGTAATATTTAACTAACTTTAAAAGGGGGTAAATATTTAAAGTTGAAGATAGAATTATGACATGGGTAAAGTGAATTAAATTATTCACTCAAAATTTCATGTATTACTGGAATGCACGTGAATGTGCATGAGGAAATATTTCAGTGGGAAATATATTATGTACTGGGTATTAAAATGAAAAGTGAATGCATGAGGTAATTGATAAAGTGAATTTATTCACTTTATGAGTAAACCGTATATGATGGAGACTAATATTAAAGTTATAAAACTTTAATATTTGGAAAGAAAAGGTGCAGCTACATCAGAGAAATAAAAGAGCAGAAAATGAAATTTTCACGAGAAAAAAGGCTAAGATATTTTCATGTAGCTGGTAAATGAGTTGGAATTTCTCCACATGGGCTAATTTTTTTGTTGCTTCACAACAGACAACAAAGGAAAATGAAGAGGAAAACTCAGTTACAGAGAGAGGAGAGAGATTCTTTTCAGTTTGATGATCAACGGTGAATGATGTTTCCAGATCATATCAATGGATCAGATTGATCTTAGGGCTACTTCTAGGGATTTCTCCCTTCTTATTTTATTCTCTTCTCTTCTCATTGTCAAGAAGACTAGTTCTAGGGTTTTGTATGGGGTTGGGGTAGATAGAGAAATGTCAAGTTTTGAGTCATAATTTGAGTCTGTAAGCTGTAATTTCTGATTTTATGAGAAAATACAGCTAGTTTATGCAAATAAATCATGAAAGTATGTGCACATTCATGAATATCTTCAAATTGTCTCCATACTTGTACAATTTAATCATATGAATTCAATAATACAAAGTATCTTTGAGTTTGTCATCTCAACTTTCATGAGATTGTGTTATTTGTTTATGGGTCTATTTCAAAGAAATGGTTAAATACTTTGAGCAGATAACAGTGATTTCTAGTGTGTAGGTTGGATTTAGTAAGGAGATTTTGATTGATAACAGGAGTGGGATTGTTGGTGTAAGGCACTAACAGTTGATGCAAGGCATTAACAATTTGAATCCACTGGTTGAATGTCATTTGCTGATGAGTTCTTTTTATGTGTTTGACTCCATGGCCCAGAATTAGGCACTGATCTATCTTGCAGCTTAGTGCATCTCAGAAACATTTTATAAATTCAAAATCATCTTAAATCCCTAGGTGTTGTAGTTATCTCATGCTCCAAATAGTTGATATTACTGATGAACAACCAATTCTATTCAGTATTATCCTATTGTGTTGAGCTATTAAATGGGATTATCTGTTGTTGTTAAGGGATCACCCTCCTGGGTCTTGCAGAGCCCGAAGTGTAGGAGGATTTTTTAAAGTCCTCGTCAGTTGGTCCAGGTCCTTCGATCTGCCCTTGATTGGAATTGGAAATTCTATAGGTAGATTAGAAGACCAACCTGGTTACAGTGTAAAAAACTAACCAACAAAATCAAGGCCTCATTAAGTCCAAAAATCACAAGAAGGGACTAAACAGGAAAAAGTAGAAGGGTTAATTTTTCCGTTTCCATATTTAGCCCCAAGTTTAGTGAGAGGATGAACTTGCTTCAAACTCACAGTAAAGTAGACATTCAAGAGGGGTCCCATCGTACCAATGCAGATGGTCTAGAATAAAAAAGATGAAGGAGGTGGTCAAGCCCCTAGGATCTAAGATCCTAAGTCAAATTGACATAAGCACAAAAGGACACACACAAAGTGAATGACATGCGGAAAAATAGGATACTTGATCATGCAATGGAAAGAACTAGGAAGAAGAGAAAGATGAAAATGAAAAGGTGGATCAATCTTCGACCATTTGTCCAACATGATGTGGATAAGATCTAGGCTATTTTTCCAAAATGCATACTCACTCTGAGGCGATGGAACTCATGGCTGTCCGCTGGGTGAGAAGTCCTAAAAGGTGAGAAACATACACTCATGGCTGGTATGCACTCATACACATACAAGTGGCTATGGGGAAACTCATGCCTCAGAATGGGCTTCCCACTCAACCATACCAAAGTTACATCTCCTGAGAACTTTGATAAGGCGCCACACAAAAATGAACATTGTAAGTATGAAATGGTGTAAGGTTTGTTCAAATGGATTTTTCTTAGTTAGTACAAGGTCTCATCTTAAGGAACATCATGCTCAATGTCTCAAAGAGAGGAAAAATGCAAATGGTTTCATCTTGTTTCCAAGAGAGGACAAGTGCAATGTCTCATCCTGGGTAACATTGTACCTAATGTTTCCAAGAAAGGAAATCACAAGAAAAAGAAAATCACACAATGAACTGTGAGTGTTGATGTATGCACCCACTTTAAAGTGGTTGCTAACACCATTATTTTGAGCAATTGCTTTAAAGTAGAAGAAGACATGTGAGCTTACTCAGAAATCCCTATGTCGAGTTGTATGTTTCTGAATTGAGCAACATAATGAATAAGGTAGTATGTTACATGCAAGCTAGCTTAAGGAATGTCATCCACATCCCAATATTTCTCTTATATGTTCATGAAAGATTAATAGCTTGCCAAAGAAGGCTATGACAAGTGACATATGAGGACACTTGAGGCTAACTAATCCCTTGCCCCCACTTAGTGCAAGACAAGGGTGAGCCAAAATGGTTAATGAAATGCATGCTAGAGTGAAAATTAGTATCAATTAGAGGAATTAGGTTCCCCCACATTAGAAAGAGCACCAAAATCCTTAAGATGTTGGATTTTACTACTTAAAGCCTTACATTAATTAGTAGCATGACAATGAGCTCTATGATATGCGCAAAATGAATTCTTGTAGTAAATTTTCTTTCAAGTTCTTGGAGGAAGGGATATCAAGTGATCTTGGAAGAGTCTCGACAAAATACCCTCTTGATCTATGGTAGGAGGTGGTCCTATAGTTTGTGGCAAAGATACATCTTACTTGGATGTACAAGATGTCATATCTATGCAAGACCCTTTAGATTGTGATATTTTGTTCCCTCCTTTGCAGGAGGGTGTAAAATCTAACAAATTCAAATCATTAGTATTTTGCGAGATGACATTGACATTAAGCAAAGATGTCTTTGTTTGTGTCATTTTAGGAAAAGGAGAACAATCAAGACTGCTAGTGTCTATCAGTTCAGGATGCACTACTATTAAAGTCTTATTATAAGGATGGTTTGTGATATTGTTGATGTTGAGTGAAGGCTTGGTGATTTCTATCAAAGGACAATAACCAAGACCATGAGTTATTTCTTGCATGTTAGGGTTGATGGGGACATGGATACCTTGTTCCCTAGCACCACATCCTTTTCCACTATATCCAAGTTGTTTCATAAGCTCATAACCTCTTCCATAAATATTTTTCATCACTTTTCGATCGGGTGGTTGTTCATGATTAAGTTTGTCAAAATTTGTTGTGTAATTTTCCTCTTCTTCTAAAGTGGTTGAGGTGGATTCTTTCGAAGGGTCATCGAAGTTTTGTGTTGACATGACTACATTTTTGTTTTCCTTAGTTAAATTGTTGTTTATGATCTTGTATTCACCCATGAGTGTTTGCTTGAAGTCTAAGGAACCCCAATAATTTTCTAATAGCTTCGTGAATTGTTCAATACGTTGTGGTTTGTCTTTTTGTTGGACAGGTTCCACTTGTGTGGTTGGTGTTAATGTGTTGAAATGATTCGCTTTATTTTTCTCAATGTGCAAACAATTATTTGGATTAGGGTCAACATATCGTATGTGCACTTTGTTGTTGTAAATTTATTTCATTTTGCGATGAAGAGTAGAAGGCATGCCATTCATTGCATGAATCCATGGTCAACCTAAAATGAGATTATAGGAAAGATTGTTAGGCATAACATGAATTGGTGTATCCAATGTAACCTCCCCAAATGTAACAGACAAAGTGATCACACCCAATGGTTTTTTTCCTACATTGTCAAATCCATGGATAGATAAGGAATTAGGGGGGATTTCTGATTTATCCACATGCAACCTATCCAAAAGATTTATACTACACACATTAAGGGATGAGCCATTGTCAACAAGGGTTCGCTTTATCCCTATTCTTTTGTATTGAGATATTAGTATGAAAGTGTCATGTTTTTTTGCACTTCCAAAGGGGGGACTTCACTTTGGTGGAAAACAATGTTAGCATTAAATCCTTGAATTAGGGTATGTCATTCAGTTATGCATTATAAGGGATAGTAATTTGTTGTAAGGCTGTTTGAAGCATAGTGTGATAGCTAGGTGAATTCTGAAGTAAATCCCATAGGGATATCTTTGCGGGAGTGCTCTTAAGTTGCTCAACAAGATCATACTCCCTTAATTGAGGAGCACTAGGCAGGATAGAATTAGGAAAAGGTAAAGTGGTTGGGGTTGGTTGATGTATTTGTGGATTTTCTCTAGTGTTGTATGTATGAGCAATAATATTATGACTTGGTTGCTACGACACATTATTCTGAGGCGGGTAAAAGATAAGTTCGGGTTGGTTTTGAGTTTGTTGTTTGTGTGAAAGTGGGTAGAGAATTAGAGGGTTCTTAGGATGTCCCACGGGGTATGTAGGAGGTCTATTGATCGAGGGGGATCTAATAGACACTTTTGCATTCATAACCTTGACAGTCTTGGTTTGATGTATCTCTAATAAGGGGAAATCTAGAATCACCTTTTTATCATTACCTAAGGAAGACACATTTCCATCATTTCCATTGTCTAACACCATGATATTCTCCCTAGGAGGAGAGTTTTTAGGAGAAGTACGAATCAAATGTTCTTGACATTCATGGAGTGGTGCTTCTAAAATGACTTCATCGCAAGTAGGGGAATGATCAATGGTTGGATTGTCTTGCTGAGCAAGAGTGGGAATGTTAGGAGAAGAGTCTATTTGATTGTCTGTTGTTTCTAAAGTTTCATTCTCTTGTTCCATATTATCTACCCTAGTAGGAGAGCTTGTAATATGTTCATCCAAGGTTGAATTTTGTATAGTAGCTTCATCACAAGTGGGGGAGGTATCAAGAGAATTTCCACTATGATTTTAAAATAGATTGTCCCAAATAGTAAGGGAATTAGGGAAGGGAGGGTCAAGATTCTCATGACTCTTAATAGGTATATCTTCTAACACCAACCTATCCTCGTGGCATCGAGGAGGGATATTAGAAGAAGGATAGTGTTGATTGTCATGGTTATGGAGACTAGGTAAGGTGATGTTTATAAATATTTCTATGATCTCATGTTCTTGTTGTCTAAAATCTTCCAAAGTGGAATGAGGAGAGGGACAATCAAGACCCTCAATGCTTGTATCTTCTTTCACCAAGATACCTTTGTCACTAATAGGAGAGGTATCAGGAGAAGATGAAGTTTGATTGTTATGATTGTCTACACTACAATGCTCACCAATGGGTAATGCAATATTAAGGATTACGTCAATGGTTTGAGCATGTTTCTTAATGACCTCATTGTTGTAATCAAAACTGAACTCATAAGAGGGGATGTTGTATTTATGCAATCCATTTTTAACCAAATAAAAGCCACATCTTTTGAAAGAAAACATGCTATCATGGAAAGCGCAATGCAATGACTTAAAATGAAATGTTTAAATGCAATTTTTAGATGTAAAACAGGGTAACAACCTGGGTATGTGCAGGATCATGGTGGGCCAAAAGTGGCAATATGATAGGTATGTGGCTGATGACTTTTTTTTAACCCAAAATTGATGAAACGAAAAGGGTTTTTAAAGGAGATTCTTAGCTTTCCACCAATATAAATTATTCTTTACTTTGAATTTAATAAGTAATTATTATTCATTTTCTATTCAAATTATGACTAAAGTCCTGATTGATAAGCTAATTGAAAAACATCTATAGCTTTCAAACGGTATCACTTTTGAATCCAAAACATGCATCACATTCTATACTTCACATACTATAGGATTAAAAAGAAAATTGAATTTCATGAAGTTTTGACCAAGTTAAGGTGGTTAGATAGGGAGTTTTTATATTTTTTAAAAGTTGTAATAAAAATTCATAATTAATTATTTACTTGGAAAAAATTACAAAAAATATGCATCACATCGGGATGAGTCCTCTACTTATATCTAAAATCTTATAAAAAAATATTATTATTTTGTTGTGGTTAGGGTGGTTATTTACACCTACTTCTTATTTTTAATTGTTAAAAACCTAGTAGTTTAGAAACTACATTCAATTTTCTATAAATTCTATTCTTACATATTTTTGAAATAATATAGATAACTTATTCAATTAAGTTGCCTAACTCTGATTTTTTGATTTTTTTGCCACTTAAGGGCCTTTTTTTTCCATGATGATCCTGCACATACCCACCTGAAAGATGTAATGTTGTAAATGAAAATTTGAAATTAAATAATGCATGAAATGAGCTAATTTAATCTAGGTCTAATGAAAGCATGTAACATAAAATTATCCAACTGATACAGTTAGGTTAGGGAAGCAAACAAAAGCTTAATAATAGGGTTTCCAGTTCTGTAAATGGTAGTTTCAGAGGTGAAAAGGGACTAAGTCACCCAAGGTGGTGAATTAGTCCCAGTAGGGATTTTTTTTAGAATTTTGAGATTTTATGGATTGATTTTGGTTGTTTCTATGTTGTATGATGCAGAACTAAGATGAAAATGAAAAATTTCTAAAATTTTCAATGATTTAAGATGCAAAAATGCAAGCTAAATACACTTTCACTAATGATTTTTTTTAGAGATCGTAGATTTCAATTAACTAATGCAAACCCTAATAAGTTAATGTGATCTACATCTAGGATGACAATATATTCCAAATAAGAATGATTATGTTCAAAAGTCGGGTTCAACGAAATGTGGACAAAGATTTCAGCACCCTAACACTTTCTTGCACTTCTAGGGTTTTTCACCTAAAAGGAAAAAGATGGGCCAAAATAGGCAATGTCTACACTCAAAATTAATGCAAGGATGAATGAAGTATGTTTAAATGAAATGATCTAAATGCACTGAACTGATAAAGTATATTTAGCAATGAATGAAAACTAAAGAAATGTACCTTGTTTGAAAACACATTGTGATATGCAAAAACACCCAAAAATGTAAACAAAACTGAACAAAAAGCTGTGAAACATAAAGTGTGCACCTAGGTACTTGTTGAAAACTAGAAATGACTTCTGAAATGTTTCTAATCCTAAAGATTTAGCCTAAAGGGACTCATTCGCCATTATGGGTGAATTAGTCCCAGATCTGAGAAACCATTTCGGAGCCCATTTCAGACAAATGGGTATCCAAAACTACAGAATTTTTTTTTTAGGCTTGGTAATGGGACTCATTCGACACTAATGGTGAATGAGTCCACTTTAGAATTTCTAAAAATCCAAAAGTAGAAACAAAAGCCCTCAGTCTACACTTTAGTTCTTGACAGGTGTCCGCTTCCAAAACTTTATTTTCTGGCACTGTAAGTGACTTTTTGTTGATATCTTGACTTGGTCAACAAGGAGTTGTCTTCAACAACTTTGAAACTTGATCTTTAATGATTTACAAGCCTTCAAGATACCTAAATTTGTAAGCACACAAGAAAAGAAGGAGAAATGTTGGATGTTAGGGCATGGGGGTTTGCCTTGGTCAAACCCCTTTGTAGGTAATTAAACTAAAATGAAGAAATAACAAGATGAAGCATGAAATAATGGAGTTAGATACTTTCCATGATGAAATATCTTGAATTTATGCAGCAATGGATGAAGAATTTACCCTTGAATTCCCTATAAAGCTATCTTGATGACTTGGAATGCAAAAACCCTAGCTTGCTTGACTTGAGAGATATGATGAATGAAGAATAAGATGAATGAGTTATGAATTAGGGTTTAGAGTCTTGTACTTATAGGTAATCCAATTTTTCCCCAAGGCTGACATGAAAGAAAAATAAACTTAAAATCGAATTTTTCCTGCTCAAACCTCGAAAAAAGATCTAATGGGACTCATTCGCCATCAAGGGCAAATGGGTCCCACTTGGATGGGATTGATTTGCCCCTAGTGGTGAATGGGTTCCACTTGGATGGGGCTGATTCACCCCTAATGGCGAATGGGTCCCACAGGGGCTCTTTTGCTAGTTGGAATGTCAAGAAATAAATAAATTAGACTTCTAGGCTGTTCTAGTGAGGTATTTGATCAAATTAAGCCTCGAGATGCACAATATGGGGTTATAGGGGCCTATTAATGATGATATAAAAGGGTGGATATGGCCAAGGAAACAAATTTCAATGTGAAAGTGTGATTAAATACACTTTACATGATTAAAATAGGGTCCATACAACCTAGAAAGGAACAACATCCAATGTGAATGTGTAAAACACATTACAACACTAGATTAAAGTCAAGTTTAATTTACAAGCCTTCTAGATTAACATGATAATATAATTAAATATTTTTTACAATATTTAATTAAGGGAAAAATAGGTCTATTAGACTTAAATACTTAATGAAAGTCTATAAAACTATGAAAGTGATTCACAACACTTTACAACACCTTTACAAGACATGCATTTTATTCATTTTTCTAGGGTCCAAGACCTAATGTGGACATGTTAATCACATTAAGGGTATGTGTAGGATGATGATGGGCCAAAAGTGGCGATATGATGGGGGTGATCCTACAAAAGTGGTTTACAATTTTTGGCCAAACTGGAGATTGAAATAATTTTTTTTAATTGAATCTTCATTTTTGGGCACCTATATCGGCTAAACCATGAGGAATTTGAAGATGATGCAAACTAGAGTTTCATCACATTTTGTCTGTAGATTCTAAAACTATTTTTTTCAAAATTATTAGAATCAGATTGCACTTTTTTTTCCATCTCCCTCAAAAACTAGTTTTTTTTAGAAAACAACATTTTAAAAAAGTGACGCACATTATATAACGCATAACTTTTTTTGCATGAAGGATAAAATTCTAATTCTTTCGAATTTAGATTTGTAACTATGATATCTTGTGCTTCCACTTGGTTAGATAGTTTCTTATTGAATACTTTTACTTTAATCAAGTTTCAAATTCAAACCAATTACAATTCAGACATAGTGCGATTGTATAATGCGTAACTTTTTTTGTATATATATAAATTCAATTTTATTTTCTTGTTGGATCAAGGACTTCAATATCTAGTCACTCATATTTTTCAAATTTTTTTTGATAATCTGTTATTTTTCCACATGTACAGAACAAAGACCTTCATTTTTGGTGAAAAACCTATGTTGAATAAAACTAAAAATACAAATACATATTAAAACCAAAACATATTAAAATTATAGTCGTTGAATAGCTAGTTTTGAGGACTACCTGATTCCAATTGGGTTTGTGAAGTCTCTGCCATTTTCATGTTCAAAAAGAGCTCTAAAGTAAAAAAAATTAGGTTCTTTTTGTGTTTCAGGGGGAGAATAAGGGATAAGGGGGGTTCGTACGAACCCCTAGGGGTTTGTTCGAACCCTGGTTCAAGCGAACCACCCTTCCTAATGCATTTTTTTTGGTTTTTTTGGCGGGAAAGATTTAAATGGGTTCACTCAAACTAGTAGGTTCGTACAAACTCCCAAAAACACATTTTTTTCCTTGGGGTCATTTTTTGTGAGTTTTCCTTCCTCGCTCGAATTGTAAACCACTTTTGTGGGTTTACCCATGGGTATGTGTAGGGTATGTGGCTGACGATTTTTTTTTACCCAAAATTGGTGAAATCAAAAAGGGTTTTTAAAGGAGATTCCCAACTTTCCACCAATATAAATTATGCTTTACTTTGAATTTAATAAATAATTATTATTCATTTTCTATTTGAATTACGACTAAAGTCCTTATTGATAGGTGATTGAAAATAATCTATAAATTTCAAATGGTATCACATTTGTTGAATCTGAAACATACATCACATTCTATGCTTCACATACTATATGATTAAAAAAATGAATTTCATGAAGTTTTGACCAAGTTAAGGTGGTCAGACATATGCGTTTTTATATTTTTTAAAATTTGTAATAAAAAATTCATAATTAATTATTTACTTGGAAAAAATACAAAAAAATATGCATCACATATGGACATGAGTCCTCTACTAATATCTAAAATAATATAAAAAATTATTATCATTTTATTGTGGTTAGGGTGGTCAGATGAACACCTACTTATTTTTCCACTGAAATTTAAGTACTACTGCATTGAAATTTCAAATTTTCACCAAACAGTTTAAAAACCTAGTAGTTTAGAAACTACATTCAATTTGCAGCTACAGATTCTATTCTTACATATTTTTGAAATAATATAAATAACTTATTCAAATTTTTACATCAAGTTGCGTAACTCTGATTTTTTTGAATTTTTCGCCACTTAAGGGCTTGTTTTTTCCATGATGATCCTAGACATAACCTTAAATCAAGGTAATATTAAGTAAAAATCACGAGAAAGGGCTAAACAAGAGAAAAAGTAGAAGGGTTACTTTTTTGTGTCCACAATTATATTGGAAATTGAAAGATTTTTTTCAAGTTTGTGATGTTTATATATCTTACACCCACTAAAATTTGAGAGTAAGGGTCAATGTGAGAACCTAGTGTTGCCATAGAGGATCATTCATATTTTGTTAAGTCTATATTTGGTATAAGTGGTAACTATGATTAATATTTAATCATTGAATTGGACTTTTATAATAATATGGGTTGTATCATAGGGTAAAGGAAGCTAGAAAATCAAGAATATTATTATTAATATCATGGCCAATGGGTTTTGTTTTCATATGTTGGTCTAATAAATAAATTGTTTCCAATCATCTAGAGTCGATTTGCATATCAAATTTGTCTAGAACAAGTTTATAACTAAATTGTGTTTTATCTTTCGAACTTAACATAATATTTTTATGGCCTTATCGAGGTATGACACATTCTAATGGGAATTGATTTCACAAATTAATTATAGGATCATGGCGCTTAATCATATTAGTTGAATATAATTTGAAGCCATATCGAGGCTTCACATAATTGTCACATTGTGAATAGATAATGAGTACTACTGCACTTACTATTAGTAAATGTATCCTAATAGAGATATTTATTCTACTATGTTATCTTTATATATGAATGTTTAAGGGGATTTCCATTAATATAATATAATGGTTCAAGATATTAAGAAATATTGTCATTTCATGCCCCCCTTTGATGTTCCATCATTTATAACTGATTCGAGAGATTCCCCATGGGCCATCTTGCATGTGTTTTCTTCTTGAAGCTTCCTAGATTTTGTTAAGTCCCATAATTTTAGGTTTTCGAGTTGTCTCTTACTTGTTTACCTTGCATGCCTTCATTTCTCCATCACTCCTTCCTTTTTGTATTTTCTTCTAAGTTTTTCAGGTGTTGGCCTTCGGCCTTACCCTTTACCTCTTAAATCCCTCTCCTCCAATTTTTTCTTTCACCTTTCGGCCTTTAGGCCTACCCCTTACCTTCTTTACTTTGCAAGGCACAAGGCATCAGTCTGACCTCTGTCCTCCAACGGTCCGAGGTCCGATCTCCAATGGTCCAAGGTCTGACCTCCAATGGTCTGATGTCTGACCTCAGAAGTCACTTTAGTTTCACCTTCCTCCTTCCATCTCCCTTCTCACTCTCACCCTTTTTCTTCCGAAATTTGACTAAGTCTCAAATTTTTGGATTCTGGCATTTGACCTTCCCCTTTACTTCTTACCTTCTTTGGTAAGAGGTAACTCATCTCCCTTCCCACTGATTTCCAGATGTAAGCCTCCTCGCTTACCCGCGATGTTCTTCTCTTCATTGCAATTTCCTCCTTCTTCCAAGCATGCAGTATGAGGTACGCTAGAAGCCCGCCCTCCGATAGCTCAACCACCGATGGCTCGACACCGATGTGCAAAGGTATGAAGTAAGTGGTAAGGCTAACTCCTACCATCTAATGGACCAACACCTGACCCCTGACGAAGATGCATTTTCGGGGCTTCATACTATTTTTCAACCTTGTAAAGGTTTCTTTTCGGGCTCGATGCCACGACTATCCTACATTTTGACATGTTTTCTAGGAAAAGTTTTTAATGCTTGATTCAACGTTTGAGTGCCTAGATCTGATTTTTGGGGCTTCAAGGAAAACATTTATTTCCTCCCATACCTTCGACAAGTGGATTTAATGGGTGCCCATGCCCATTTATTTCTCTTTGTTTAATTTCACGGTGGATCTATCCCCTAATTAGATTTTCATGGATGGCTCCTTTCTTGCACACCAGAGGTTTCATTGCTAACCATGGTTAGGGTTAAGGTTCAGTTGGTGTTTCTTAGTTATGCCTAATCTATAAAGGAAAAAAAATTATTCATTTTTAGGTTTCTTCTTCCTCTGGATCCTTTGGGGTTTTTCTTTTGCAAACTTACATTTTGCATCTCTTCCATTGTAAAGATTGGCTTTCTTTCCTCTACATTAATGAATTCTATCAAGATTCCTCTTCTCAACTCTTTTGTGTTTGAGTAAGTTATTACCTTGCATATCTAAGTGTTTTTTATATTTTCATGCATGTATGTTTGTGTTTAATAGTTTACAATGGCTATTTTGAGAAACTTTTATTTCCTTCTAGCGCCCTGTCAAACCCTAACCTCCATGTTTTCCTTTGAGAATCGACCAATAGAGAGTTGTGAAAATCCCCTTACCCCTCTTCTTTGATGTACTATGCAATCATGGTCAAGAAGAAGTGAACTTTCCATCTTGTTGTATCACCTCCATTTCCCTTTCATGTTCCCATTCTCCCTTTTTCCTTGTGAGCTATTAGTGCTAGGATTTTATGTGTTGGGTTGGACTAGCACATTGCACTGGGATTGAAAAATGAAGTCGACCTTTTTCAGAGATCAACCTCATATGTGCAAAGGTCCCACACCTTGAGGTCATTTCCATTGTGTCATTAGAATGATGAACCTCTTATTCAGTAGGGTGGAATTTTATGTGACAACAGTTTCTGGCATGCCCTATGGGACCACTTCTTTCCATTGAAAAATTTGGTGTTTTCTTTAATGCATCTTACCTTTTGAAGCATATCTCCAAAAACCATGGCGACTTCATTCAAAATTAGCTGGTTCAAGTATCCTAGTTCCATTTCATGTCGTTGAAGAAGTGGTGCCTTCTTCAATGTTTCAACCTTTGGAGGTGTTCTTCAAGCACTTGGTGACTATGCAACTCTTTGGGTGACTCTTTGGTATGTTCCCAAAATATCTGGTTGGGTAGTCCTTTGCTATTTTTTTGTAATTTTTGAAGCATTACCTTTTCATTAAAATTCCATAATTGAATGGATACCACATGTACATTCCCCCATTTCATGATAATGCTAGATTTCCACCTCTCCATCATCCATATCAAGCTAGTTATACCTCCCATTTCATTCCAAAGAACCTTGATATTGTGGGTTCTCAACCTTATCAAAATGTATACCACCCACCCCACCCTGCCCAATCTCCTTAGACACCTACACATTCATATCAATAGCCCCAAGAGACTCGTCACTTTGAAAATCATCCTTTTTTCTCTCCTACTCAACCCCAAAATTTTGATAATTTAAGTGCAAGTGAAATCACAAGCATATTTCTTAATTTCAATAGATGGCTTGAGGAGCTTTGTAGACAACAATAGCTTGAACTACAATAGGAAGAGTGGGCTAGGGTGAAGCCACAATAGTGGTTTACAATTGAAGTGAGGAAGGAAAACTCACAAAAATGAATGCATGGCAAAAAAATTGATTTTAGGGGTTCGTACGAACCTATTGGTTCGATTGAACCCATTAGGGGTTCACTAGAACCTAGGTTCAGGTGAACCCTCTTAATACTTTCCCACCAAAAAAGCCATCAAAACCCCTTATAGAAGGGGGGTTCGAATTCGAACCCCCCTTTATTCCTCATCCCCTCCCTGAGACACAAAAAAACCCTGAATTTTGGCACTTCAGAGGTTGGGTTGAGGATGAAAATGGAGGAATATTCACAAACCCAACTTGAATTAGGTAGTCCTCAGAACGACCTATCCAACAAATATAATTTTAATATGTTTTGGTTTTATTATGTACTTGTTTTTTTAGTTTTTTTAAACATAGGTTTTTCATCAAAAGATAAGGTCTCTATTCTACACATGTGGAAAAATAGTAGATTATCAAATTTTTTTTTTGAAAAATATGAGTGCACTAGATATTGAAGTCCTTGATCCAATAAAAAATAATAATTTGAATTTTGATATATACAAAAAAGTTATGCATTATACACACTATGTCTGAATTGTAATTGGTTTGACTTCAAAACTTGATTAAAGAAAAAATATTCAATAAAAAACTGTCTAACCAAGTGTAAGCACTAGATATCAGAGTTACTAATCTAAATTTGAAAGAATTAGAATTTTATCCTTCATGGAAAAAAATTTATGCATTATACGGTGTGCGTCACTTTTTAAAAATGTTGTTTTTTGAAAAAAAACTAGTTTTTGTGGGAGATGGAAAAAGAAGTACAATCTGATGCCAAAAATTTTGAAAAAAATGTTTTTAGAATCTACAAACAAAATGTGATGAGACTCTAGTTTTCATCATCTTCAAATTCTTCACGGTTTAGCTGCTATAGGTGTCTGAATGTGAAGATTTAGTTTAAAAAAATAATTTCAGTGTCTAGTTTGGCCAAAAATTGTAAACCACTATTGTGGGATCACCCGCTAATCAAGCCTATCAAGGGAAACAAGAAGGTTATTTCCCACGTCATGATGAGTTTTTCCATCAAGCTCATTATTCACAGTAGCAAAATAATGATGCTTGATGGAGGTATGAGCAACAGTTGGAGGCACAAAGAAGGAAACAAGAAGAGTGTACAACAAGAGATTTTATTGCTAGGAAAGAAAAAATTAGACTTTCCCTTTCCCTAGCACAAGTGCTCGAGACTTAGGCAGACCCTTGTGTGCCTAGTTTCAAACAAGCACCTCCACCATTTCTGGAACAACTTTCTAAGGAGGAGGTAAGAAAGTATAAATTTGTAAGTTTCAAGAGACCTAGCAAGCCTCTTGAAACCCCCATTAGCCCTCCTTTTTTTCTAGCACAACCTATTGTGCAAGAGGTTTCCAAGAAAGAAATTTTTAGTTTCAAGAATCTTAATTAGCCCCTTGAAACTCCCATTCAACCTCTTGTGCCATCAATCAAATCTTCTATGTGGGAGATCCTAAGTTTTGAGAGTGTCTATTCCTTTCAAGAACCCATCCTTGAGGAGGTTGCTATTGTGGAGCCTTTATGTGCTCAAGACAATGAGTGTCTTGGTTTATTGCAAGAAAAAAATGAAGATGAAACAATGTTGCAGCAACAAGACATTAAAAAGGTAGAAAAAAATTGATGAAATAGAGGAATCAATCCTCTCATTTGATTCCATTCATTAATAGGCCCCTAAGACCCTTTATTGTGGATCTCAAGTCTTATTTCAACTAAAAAATTGACAAAATCATCAAAAGTACTTAAATTTCTAACAACCCACCCTGAAAATCTAGGGTGGGAGTCATACACCACCTTGGGCATATGAGTCCCCCTATGTGGGACCCATACACCCAAGGTGGCGTATGAGTCCCATTTGGTGAATTTTCCAGGTTTGAGTGGGAAATTTAACTTTTTAATTCAAAGTTTTGGTTGATGGCGGATTTTGAGATTTGAATAATTGTAAATTAGGTGAAAATTCCTATATAAGAAAGCTCCTAAGTCATTTTTTCATCTAATCAAGCATTTTCAAGAGCAATTTATTGAGATCCAAGCATTCAAATATTCTTCACAAGAGCGTTGAAGAGTTAATAATAAGAAAAGTTGAAGCCTTTGAGCAGCATTATTATGTTTTTGTAGGTCTTCAATCTCACTTTCATTCAAGATCTATAATTTTCAAGGGTTGATTATGGTTGTGTATGGTGAATCATGATGGATTCTAGGTTGGGGAGATGCAACTAGCCATCAAGACAAGCCTAATGACTTGTTTCCTAAGTGATTACATCCTCTATTATCACTCTACATTCAACCTAAGGAGGGTACATGCATCATTAGGGCTCGTTTGAGTGATTAGAGATCTCTGAAAGTGAGTCATCCATCTCCATGTTTCATTTCATGCATCTCATTCTAGCACATTAGAATAGGGTTGCATTGCTTTTAGATTTCCTAATCTTAGAAACACTTGAAATTAGGGTTTATATTCCTATTTGCATTCAAGATTCATTGTTTCTATCAAGGTTTAACTACCAAACTAGGGGTTTGAATAAGGCAATCCCCCCCATAAGAAAATCAAGTCTATATTCTATTTTGCAGGTCTTTTCACGGGTTTAGATCCATAAATCATTTTGGAAGGAAAGAGAAGAGATTGAAGCACATATCTAAACTTTGAATTCTTGAAAAAGTGGAATGGGAATGATACACCAAAATTGGTGTATGAGTCCCACTACATTTAATTTTCCAAATTTTTGCAAATCTTGACTCTACACTACTAGAAACCTATTCTAGACTAGAAACCCAGATCTGGGACTAATATGCCTAGACTGGGTATCAGTCCCAATGTGCCAAAATTTTAGTATTTGTAACATTTCAGAGCTTCAATAAGTCTTCTTCAGGTTTCTAGGTGCACACATTCCATATTGTAGTTCTCGATTTTGTTCCATATGCATTTTTAGGTCATCTAGTGAAAGATTGCATTACATTAGGTTTAAGCATTTAGACTTGTATTTCATTTGTCTTTCCAAGCCCTAGCTTGGTGGTGAACCACTCATTAGTTTATCTCCCTTGCATACTTTAGATTGAGATCTCTATTGTTTTCCTTGAATGAAAGAGTGTCAAGATTGTTATTCTATCTCCTAAGTAGAGAACCAAAAAAATTCCATCCTTCAACAACAATGGTTTGATGGAGATCAGATCCTTCAAAAGGTTTGTCTTTGATAGAGGCAAGCTTCCATCCCTTTTTTTCTATTAGTTTAGTGTATATAATGGAAATATCTTGCATTCCATGAAGTGCTTTGCACACTCTACATTCTCCTTAAGGGAATGTATGCTCTTAGCTTTCATGCTTTCCTCGTGTAGTTGCACACATTTTTATTTTCTTTGAGGAGGCCTAGCTATTGAATTTTTACCCTCATGACTCTATGCCCAATGGATTGATAAGACCTCTGGATCCCATGATTAGTAGGCAATCATCCCACAGGAGTCGCCATTATTGTTTTCATTTCATGCCCCCCTTTGATGTTCCATCATTAATAACTGATCTGAGAGATTCTGCATGGGCCATCTTATAGGTGTTTTCTCCTTGAAGCTTCCTAAATTTTCCTAAGTCCTAAAATTTTAGGTTTTTAGGTTGTCTCTTACTTGCTTACCTTGCATACCTTCTTCATTTCTCCATTGCCCCTTCCTTTCCCTGTATTCTTCTAAGTTTTTCAAGTGTTGGCCTTCGGCCTTACCCTTTACCTCTTCCATCCCTCTAATATTCCATTTTTGTCTTTCACCTTTTGACCTTCACCCTTTGGTCTTCCCTCTTCCCTCATCCCTCTCCTCTTCCTTCTTTCTCCCTTCCGCCTTCAGCCTTCGGCCTTCATGCTTACCCCTTACCTTCTTTACTTCACAAGGCATAAGGATTCGATCTGACCTCTGACCTCCGACAGTCCAATTTCCAACCTCCCAAGTCACTTTATTTTCACCTTCCTCCTTCCATCTTCCTTCTCACTCTCACCCTTTTCTTCCAAAATTTGACTGTGTTGAATTTTTGGGTTTCGGCCTTTGGCCTTCCACTTTACCTCTTACCTTCTTCGGTAAGAAGTAACTCATCTTCCTTCCCCCCAATTTTTGAGGGTAAGCCTCCTTGCTTACCCCTGATGTTCTTCTATCCATCGCAGTTTCCTCCTCCTTCCAAGTGGGTGGTAAGAGGTATGCTCGAAGCCCACCCTTCGATAGCCCGACCTTTGATGGACCAACACTGATGTGCATAGGTATGGAGTAAGCGGTAAGGCCAACTCCCACCATTTGATGGCCCAACACCATACCCCCAATGAAGATGCATTTTTGGGGGTTTGGACCATTTTTTCAGGCTTGTAAAGGCTTCTTTTTGGGCCTAACACCCTGACTATCATGCATTTTGACATGCTTTTTGGTGAAAATTTTTAATGCTTGATTCAAATTTTGAGCACCCAGATCTGATTTTTGGGGCTTCAACGACAACATTTATTTCCTCCCATACATTCTGCAAGTGGATTTCATGGGCGACCATGCAAATTTATTTCTCTTTGTTGATTTTCAAGGTGGATCTATGCTCTAATAAGATTTTCACGAATGGCTTCTTTCTTGCATGCCACAGGCTTCATTACTAACCTTGGTCAGGGTTAGGGTTCAATTGGTGTTTCTTAGTTATGCATGATCTATAAAGGAAAAAGTATTTTCATTTTTAGGGTTCTTCCTTTGGCTCCTTTGGGGTTTTTCTTTTGCAAACTTGCATTTTGCATCTCTACCATTATAAAGATTGGATTTTTTTCCTCTACATTAATGAATTTGATCAATCTTTCTCTTCTCAACTCTTTTGTGTCTAAGTAAGTTATTACCTTGAATGTCTGAGTGTTTATTGTATTTTCATGCATGTATGTTTGTGTTTAATGGTTTACAGTTGCTACTTTGAGAATCTTGTTTAATGGTTTACAGTTGCTACTTTGAGAATCTTTACTTTCCTTATGGCGCCCTGTCAAATCTTAACCTCCATGTTTGCCTTTGAGAATCAACCAAATAGAGAGTTGTGAAAATCCCCTTGCCCATCTTTTTTGATGTATTGTGCAATCTTGGTGTATCACCTTTGTTTCCTTTTCATATTCTTATCCCCTTTTCCTGGTGAGTTATTAGTGGTATGATTTTATGTGTTTGGTTGGACCAACACATTCCACTGAGATTGAAAAAGGAAGCTAGCCTTCTCCAGAGATTTGACATCATATGCACAAAGGTCACACACCTTGAGGTCATTTCCATTGTGTCATTGGAATGTTGAACCTCTTGTTCAACAGGCTGCAATTTCATGTGACAACAAGAACCAATACACTTTTGATCTCTGAGATCACTAGATTATGTTCTAATCCTAAATAAAATCCTATATTATAATCTATTACCCAAGGATCAAATATTTTATAATATCCTTGATAGATAATTATAAGGGTTTTGGGATGCTCACTTTGAATTAGAAATTAACATTGATGGTGAGGTATAATTAGAGATGTTGATATCCTTTGATGGAAGTGTCATGGTCTAGGTTCATTAGATCGGGAAATTGTGCATTGGAAACCAATGAGAGACTTTGTAAGGAGAAATATGTGTGACTTTGATCCATTTGGAAGCAAGTATATAGGTAGTTCTTAGGAGAATTATGCCTTTGTGAGCTAAATTCCAAAGGGGGAGTGCTCAGGGGGATAAATCCAAAGTTGGGATTTCTTCTAATTGGTTTGACCATTCTTCCTTTGTAAGATTCAATTTGAGGTTGAAATGGGTACCGACTTTGTATGAAATGAGAAGGAAATATAATAGCTTGTATTTAATGCATGATTTGTTTTGAATAGTGAAAGAATAAAGTGATTTAACTACTTATGATAGGTAATTGAATATATGTATATGTTGGATATGTTGGTTGTTTTTTAAGAACCAAACTTAATCTCAGTCCCTACCTATGAGTTTACCACAACTCAATCATTAGTAAGGTTGAGGATTGGCCAACACTTAAGTAAAGTATTTAGTACTTCACTTCTTCTCTTTGGGCTCTGTGAGACCCAGGAGGGTAGTCCTATGCATGCTCATAATTTTTATCATTAGGTCAAGAGCATTTCCTCACATAGATGCATTACCTCGAGAAACTCACATCATCAAAGGCTTGGTAGACCTTGGGTGAAAGTGTTATTCATTTTAGGGAATGCGTTTATACATTTAAAGTTGGGGCAATACAATTTAGAGTATTTTATGAATCTATCTTCATCATGAATACCAGGCCAAATTCATTACTAGCTCAACTAGTCATAAGATAAACTAATAAAACATTCAGTGCCTTATTTGAGGGAGAAGCAGAGTCATAACTTGTAATCAATCAGTAATAAAATTATCATTGAACATCATAAATTAATGGACTATCAGCACACCACTTTGCAACATCTAACTCACTGTGTTTCAAAATATTACTTCCTTACCAAATCCTATATTTCTTCCCTATAAATTGATGGCTTCATTTTAGCATTTAATCAATTCATTGAACTGAAGCATGAAACAAACTCATCCATTCAGTGCAAATGAAAAAAGACAAATGAAATTATGCTCAATAACTTCATTCATAATTTAGAAGAAAAACACATAGGAGAGCAATATTTTGAAAACTAAACTTTCTTCTTCATTTCTGACATTTCTTTGTAAAACCATATTTAAGATTTGTAGATAGCCTAACTTTCACCCTAGATTTTCTTCTGATATATCTTACTAAAATACCTATTTATATTCTAATTTCTCTAAGAGCATAGCATTCATCATGACCTATCTTGGACTCAAAATTTTGAACTCTCTCTTCTTTCAGCCATGAAATCCTCTTTATAAATAGGGGAGCAACAAGCACCCAACTGAATTACAATTTTGTTTTTCATTTTAGTTCATTTCAAAACCTAATTTCAATTAACTGCTTGAAGAATTCCCTGGGTGGTTTCTTACGCAATCTTTTGGGAATAGGAGAGGACAAAAGGCAAAAGACATGTGCCGGATAACATTAGTCACTATCACTGCATTTATTGTTGAAACAAAAAAGATTCCATATCAGCCAGAGGACTTCAACATTAGCATGGAAGAGCAAAAGACAAACGAAAAAAAATACCTCCTATGCAAAGACCATGGTGTCATCAAAACCTAAAACAAGGCAGTGACCCTATTCAGAGTCATCGACATCAAAAAATTCCTGACCGCTCCTTGTCCTCGATGAAATTGGAGAGACCATAACCATGTCATCATCAGAGCTCCCATATGGCACTAGAGAAAGGAGGTACTAGCCATATTATGAATTAGTATCACCTTCTATGTCTGAAGGAGTATCATAAAGCACAATAGGGGAATTATGTTTCCCTGGGAAGGCCCTATGATCCTTACCTTTCTTTCGAGCCTTCTTCACTGGCTGAGCTAGTTCCTTTCCTTTGAACTTGACCACTTCTCCAGGAAGGGTCTTGTTCCTCAAACTGTATGTACTTTGCACAATTGACTTCTTCTTATGACCTCTAGCCCTCCTTTTACCTTTTGCAACCTCAGGAGAAGCCTGGGCTTCCTGCGCAGTTATGTACTCATGATACTCAAAGACATTGAGTTAGCTAGAGCTTCTAATAGGTTGAATTACTCCACCAGTTTTCCCCATTTCTAGAGCAAATAGTAATTAACAATTTTAAAGCAGAGCTATAGGGAGATACACTTACAACCCAGACAATTGTAACCAGCCTATTAGAGAAATTTCTAACCAAACCAGAGAACCCAATTTAAAACCAACCTACCTAGAACAAGAATATTCAACTCAAGAAAAAAATCCTCTCACTCCTCTTCACACTTTTCCTTACATACACTGTAGATTGGAAAGATGGTGAAAATGAACAATGATCAACTTGCATTAAATAGATAATTACAACATGCAAAATTAATGATTCAAGAGCTCCTTGCGCGAGCAAATTTATAACTTAACAATTCAACTTTGAATTTGGTCCATTGATCTTAGAACAATTAAAATTTCATCTAAGGTGGCCATGAGCATCGTTTCTCGACCATTAGAAACTTGTTCCTAGAAAAAAATGATGCTATCTCAATTGTTGCCACGTTCTTCAATCTTGATAAATAATATGTGATTAGACAATTATCATGTATCGCCAACCTAATTTGTGCTTTTTCATTAATATCAGTGAAGTACATAAGACCAATTTGTTTTTAGAGAGAAAATTTCCTTATATGCTTCATTGCTCCTCACTAATATTCCCCAATTTTTAGGGTACAACTAGCAATGAAAATATTCATGCAATGAATTTTAGTTCATTGGATCATCCTGTTTTAAAACTATATCAATGGTTCTCCAATCCTTTCTCTGCTTTCCTTTTACTTTATGCAAAATCCTCAGGATCCTGCCATATTTCTTGTTCCATCAATGGTCATCGCCTAATTGTAGATGAATCTCATCCTTCATTTTCCTTATCAACAATGTAAACATCCTTGTGATGAATCTCAGCCCTTGGATCTGTAGCCCATCGTTTGATTACGTCCATCCTCCCATCGTGCATCGCTAATCTAGCTTCACACCTAGGCTCATATCAGTGATAGGAAGTATAGTGAAGGCATCAGATTTGGACACGTACACCTGCATGAAAATCAATGGCACAAAAGGAATCACACAAAAGTTGTACATAGATTAGCGCAAGAAACCTTTTTAAAAGAATCCCATCACTCTTTTCTAATCTGTAACTTAAGCTTTGAAATGAATCCACGATGAGAAATAAAACATAAGGCCATCGCCCATCGCTAATTCTCCTCATATTGTTTGCAAGCAATTAGCGATGGGAGGATTTACAAAGTTTACAATGTGCATCGCATATCGCTAATGTGGGACTTAGCATTTAAAATAGATCTGCGATCATGTGATGTAAAGGAAATTCCATCATATCACTCATCGTTTATTCTAAATTTATCATTTTATGACCATCCGTGATGAGCAATAAGAACAAAAGAACATAAGGTTGATGCATCACTCATTGCTATTACAAATTTGAAAGCTTGAAAGCCATTAGCGATGAGCGATCCTTCAACAATATAAAGAACATGGCTCATCGCACATTTGATTTAAGTGCCTTGGCAGCTATTTGTGATGAGCGATAACATAGGAATATTTGTTCATCGCTCGTCGCTAATTCAAATTATGCACTTTTGAAGAAATCAATGATGAGTGATAAAGTAAAATGGCTGTCAGGACTTAAGTGAAAACTTTAGGCATGTGCACTTAAGTTGTTCTAATGAAGGGGATCCCTAGGATAATATGAGAATAATAGGCTCAAAAAATTCTAAGTCATGAAATAAAAAGGAGGTAAAGGCCAAAAGATCCTTTACTTAACCTTATAATACAAGAGACTCAGACCTAGGCAAGAGGGGTCGGTCACTTGACGACATTGATAGACATAAGATTTTTTATAAAATGACTGGAAATAGGCACTATGCAGTCAACGACCAAATAGAATGTTGCAAAAAGTTATAATGAATAAAACCCTAAACCCTATATCCAGATGTAACAAAGGTATGAGATGGAAAAAAAATTTAGGGTTCAATATGGGCACTCCAAAATTTTGCAAATTTTGAAAGTGCCATCAGGATGAAGGCCATCTCATGTTGGATCTATGTTATTTTATGTGTTGTGAAAAAAAATTCCATATCTAGAGATCTCTATATATAGGCTTGTGTATCTGTTGATTGTGATTGTGTTTCATTTTATGTATGACCCATACAAGTGTGAACCTCTAGGATATTTGAGTAGTGACAAGCAGTCATTGGACCTTGCCAGTGACTAATATTTAGGCTACTATTGGGACTAGTCAACATTCACCCAGTTCATGAAGATGAAGGTTGCTATGTGCTACCCTAGTTATGATTAAGATACACTAACAATTGCATGGGAAAGGACCCATCCATGTGGGTAATGGTAATTTTGTGCTAACCATTGTATTGAGGGGTTTTTCTCTCCCCTAGAGGACCATCGATACCCTCATAGGTATTAGAAATAGGATAGAAATTTTTTTGTGACTTATTCTATATGTTTCATTATTCTTCTATTTTTCATAAATTAATTTTCTTTTCACATGAGGGATAATGCAAATTATTGAGACATTTAGGCATCTTCCATATTGGCCCAACTTTTTATTTATCTCCATGTGTTCTTCTCATTCCAATCTATTTGGGGGGTGATGATGTTCATATAATTTACAATATATATACATACATTTATGATCTATTTTGGTCCCAAATGCTTGAATCCCACTATGCTTTCAATCTATCACTAATTTTCTTGATGTTGTGGATTTTGTGTTATCCCTTGCATGTTAACATTCCATGAATATTTCTTACTATTAATGTCATGCCACAACATCTCTCTTTTTGTCTTCCTTCTCCTTAGAATGACTTATGCTCCTCCATGTAGAATATATCATTCTAAGGGGGGGCTATCATATCTGGTTATTCTTATTTTTTAAAAATATTTCTATTGTAGGGGAAAATATGGGTTAGATGTAACCAGTATAAATCAAGAAATTAATGTACAAAACACTAAAAACCCATTAAAGAAAGATCATATTAGCCCATACTTAATGAAATTGATTAGCAACATCAAAAAGATCCAATTCAAAACATGAAAACATACAAATTTTCAAAGAAAATGAAGTAAAATGAATGTGCAAATCTTTAATCCTATTGGGGGATATGCTCCAAGTGAATGTGGATTACTCTATTATGCATTTTCCCATGTTACAAAAAACAATATTGATGAATTATGACTCACAATTAGCTCAAAACAATGAATTGCTCAAACTCATGAAGATTGTGAATGATTTTAATGAAGATGAAGGATTTCTTTATAGATTTGAAAATATTTAATCAATAGTTAGGATTGAATCTCAAGATTCATGAATGAGAGGAAATCAAGGAGTTCAAAGAAGATCAATGGATGAAATTTACTGAGAGCCCAAAATATCCCTATTTTTATGGAAAATCTGTTGAAGATATTTTAGAGGGAAAATATCTATTCAAATTTGAATTTGAATTTGAATTTGAATTATAGAATGTTATTTTTGGAGGGAATATTCCTTTTAGATATTTTGGAGGGAAAAGATATTTTGAAAAGGGAATATTCTCTTTTTAAAAGGAAATATTCTTTGTGCGAGTTGGAGGAAAATTAGGGAATTCAATAATTAAGAAAATTATTTAATTATGAGGATGACAAGAAATTATTATACTTAATTAAATAATTAAAAAATATTAATCATATAGGATAGAGGAAAATTGAATTTAATTAAATAGTTCACAATTTTTTAATCAAAGGGGAAATTAGTAAGAAATGATGAAATTAACCAAATATATTTTTTGATTTATTAAGAAAGGAAAGGGCCCAAATCCCTTACAAAAGCAACAAAAAATAGAGAAACAACAACTAGACAAAACAATAGATCAGAGGAGAAAGTAGAACCAAAATGAGAACCACTTCCCCACACCCAACCAACCAAAAAAACACTTCAACCTATACCAATTGAATCAAAAGATATAATCCTTTCAGGGTTTCAATAGAGTTTTAACCATACCATATTATCATCGATCAAGAAAAAAAGGTTATATAGGTATAACCTATTAAAAGTACCTAACAAGATCTTATTGTTCATATCAGAATTAAAACTTAAATACAAACGATTCAAGCTTACTGAGCCTTTGCAACAAAAAATCCTAACTAAAGAGCCAAAACACTTGTTAACAACAAACATGAGACAACAAAACCAAACATGAAACAACGATTAAGCATCCTCCATGAGGCTCCAATCCTTCTTCAAGCCGTCCATTGTATCCTCAAGGCTATTCTTGATTTCCATCTTCCCGGACCGATCCACTTCTTCCCTATTCCCTTTTTTCTTTTGCTGTTTTTTAATTTTTCCATGTCCTGAGATAGTAGCCATCACCGCTTTTTCATCACCCCATCCATAATCCCGAAGAAATTCTGCATAGCATTCTCAATAACCTGGAGTCTATTAGAGTTGTCTTCTTTCTGCATCATTTTCTCAAGGTGCTCCACTCTTTATTCCATCATTTCCATTCCTGTTTTCTCCTTTTCCACTTGCTTATCTTTCAAGCATTCTTCATTACTAGGGGTACCCATGTTAACATCCCTACCCACTAGGTCAATAGGGTTTTTAGTAGCCTTACCTTTTTCTTCACCAATATCCTCCACATCATTCTCTTCCTCCTATTGATTAACTCCTTCTTCTTCTTCTTGACTTGAATCTTCAAAATCATGAAATCCTGACACCTCTTCCTCAGAAATCCTAGCATCACCCAAACTATCTGGCACATACTCTTCAGAGGAGGAAGCCTTATCCTCTTTGGAAACCTTCTTCCCTCTTTTATTTTCCAAAGGCTCCTCCATATTCTTATAATCAAAACTTCTAGATTTTTTGCTGTTGTTTGAACCCCTAGACGTTGCTAGAGCCAGATGAGTAGACCTATGACCCACAGGTGTAGTAGAACCGCATTCAAGGATGTTATCTTAATCATCCAATATAGTTATAGTGTGAGGGTTCGAGCCCAACTCTTGTATCAATTTTTTTATTTTTCTATCATCAATAGAAGAGAGGGGGGCAACACAACATTTTTCAGGGGTTATTTTAAGGAACACCAACCATGAGGGGTCCATAATTTTAGGGGAAAGCTTCCCAGAATATTTGATAGGGGAGTGGGGTCGTCTTTCAATCTGTTTAATTTTTACATAACTTTTGGGAGTGGGGTTCTCAATCAAGTTAACATGGAAAGCATTCCTTTGTGGGGTGGTGGCAAGGGCGTACTTGCATATGGCTCTAATCAATCCTTGATGAAAGGGAGGATTAACACCATTAGTTAGGCTTTGTTTCAAAGAAAGGAGGAAAAAAGGTAAGTTGATTTTCTCTAGGTGCCTAATATGGTTAAGGATAGGGAAGTGATACCCATGCACCGACTAAAAAATGACCCTCTAATGTAAAATATTTCATGATAAAATAAAAAAAATTATGGTTAGGGGGCGGGAGCAACAACCTAGAGTAGCCATTTTGAAATCTTTGGGATTTCTCCTTAGCTTCATTTTTTTTTCAATATAAGACTGATAGTTGCCCATGCTTACCTTGGCAATCTTCTTTCCTTCATAAGTGAGGCTTGTAGCTTTAGCAATCAGCTTAGCGTCCACAGTAAAACAAAGACCACCCAACTCAACTTCTCCATCATTCCATGCATTGAAAAATTTGTAGTTGAGATTTTCACTATAACCCTCCATGGTCAAAAAGTACAAAGTAAAACCAGAACATTCAATTAGGCCCCATAACTCTGCATTCTTCCTCAAAGAATCATATTTTCTTAGCTCCATCCTCTTTCTAGGGCCTCCCATTTTTTCTTCTTTTTAAGATAATCATTTTGAAGAAGTAAATAATATGCACCAAGGCCTTCCTCGTTAACAACAGAAGCCGTGCAGGAAATTAAAAAAAATAGCTTTACTTGAAACTTGGTGGCTTTTCATTTGAAATGACAACTACTCGAATCTATTGGCAGTATATTTAAAATGATCATGCTATTTACAAAGGCTAACTTCATGTCTTCCAGACTTACCTTTATTGGAAAAGACAGCTCCACCACTTTTAAGACACATGATACATTTTTTGATTATCCTCCTTATCATTAGTGATAACACGAGAAAAAATGTCATGTCACAAATCCTTCATAATATTTTTAGGAATGTGGGTGCTACTCATCATTACCAACTTCTTTATTTTTTCATTATCACAGAACACTTCAAAACAAATCGGTCCTTTCATCTCATCTCATTTTTATTTTTTTTTGAGATATGATGTACCGCTGCCATTAATAGAGTACGTTGAATTCCTTCTTTTCCAATTACCCAACTACCACATGAGAATAAAAGTGATTATCATGCTAGTTGGACATCTCCACCTATACTGCATCATAATTAAGTTCTTTCTATCCATGTTGAATTAATAAAATGCCCCATTTTTTTCTTAAATATTATTTCCTTAATTTGATTTGAAAATTGGGCTAAGTCCCAATGTTCCCATTCCAATTGTTGTAGGCTAAAATTCACCATGGCATCAACGGCCATATATTTCCTTTCTTGTAAATATGACTAATCTTGCTATGCTGAAAGGATTGTATCATTTCTTTACAATCATCCAACATGTCTTTCACTTCCCATGGAGAATCATCCATATTGTTCAAATAGTCAATAATTAGCTGGGAATCACCTTCCACCATAACTCTACTTTAGCCTTTATCTTTTAAATAACGTATTCCTGCACACACCACATAAGCCTCAACCAAGTTGTTAGTTGTTGTTCCCAAGCCTCTACTATAACTAGCTACAAAATTACCATGACGATCTCTTATAAGTCCTCCCGCCCTCACAAAGCCAGGATTTCCCTTAGAGCACATTAACCAAGTAATGTTAATTATTCAAAATAGAAGGAAAAGATGAATTTAATTAAATAATTAGAAATTATTCAATTAAATGGAGGAAATTAGTGAAAATGAGGAAAATGATGTTAATAGGAAAAATCAGGATGTGTGATATGTTTAGGACAATTTTAGGTGTCTAAATTTTACCCCTCTTTGAAGTAATGTACCTATTGTATTGTTTTAAAGACTTGATGGTGGTTGGAAAACAATTAAATTTCACTTAATGCCCCCCTGTGCCCCAATGGACAAAGGAATGATGGCATGTTTCCCCCTTGAGAGATCGACCAAAAAGTTAATTTTTGGGTCGATACCACGACATGATGACAAGAGTAGGTCTACTAAAAAGAGGACAAAAAATAAGCCCTAGGAAGCCAATAAAGTAATTAGGATTGATGAACAAAGTTGAAAAATAGGTTAGCAAGGTGGTCACGGATGAAAACCTTGGGTTTGGGGGTCATAAATAGGCATTTGGGCTCAAAATATCCTCTTTTAAACACTTTTCTTTGTGAGATCTTAGAGCTTTGATCATTTAGTTTGGTAGGACACCTTCTTGATATGGCACTCATACCTCATGCAACACATTGCATGGACAGGGTTCAACAGTTTGAGAGGCATGTGGGTGTAGGCCCATTGGTATGTACTAAGGGTATGTGCAGGATCATGGTGGGCCAAAAAGTGGCAATGAGGAAAAAAACATGTCTTTCACCGACCAAAAAATGTGAAAAGAAAGTGTTGACTTTTTTTAGGCTTGGGTGTCACCATACCAAACACCAAACCTACTTTTTACAAATCGGATATCCGATTCAAATCGGATATCTGATTTGTAAAAAGCATATATAAAGAAAGTTCAGCACTGTTTTGAAGTCATTTGGTCCAGTGAAGAACCCGCGGGCGCACAGTGCATTCCTTCTTCGCGTAATAGATATCCGATTTGGGAAAAATTCGATTTGGAAAGGTAAATTTTTTTATTTTTATTTGATTTGATTCAATTTTATTTTATATTTGAATAATTTCATATGGTTTTTTGTGGATTTTTTTTAAAAAATAGGGTTTTGATTGAATTTTTGTGAAAATTTTGAGTTTAGAATAGATTTTGATAAAAAATGAATGTTTTTTGTGGATTTTTTTTCACAATAGGGTTTTTGATTGAATTTTTATGAAAAAATTGAATTTAGAATGGATTTTGATTAAAAAAATGAATGTTTTTTGTGGATTTTTTTTTCAAAATAGGGTTTTTGATTGAATTTTTATGAAACAATTGAGTTTAGAATGGATTTTGATTAAAAAAATGAATGTTTTTAATGGATTTTGATTTAAAAATAGTGTTTCATTTATATTGTCTAATTTCAGATTAATTATTTTTAACTTTAATCGGGCATTATGGCTAGAGAATGAGAATGCACAAATTCTACCGTTGAGAATGAAAATCCACCTGAGAATCAAAATGTGGAAATGCCAAATGCTCCACCACCTCTGCAGCCATCAATTGAAGACTTAATTCATGAAAAATTGGAGCAATTGAGGGGAATTTGTGATGTTTATAAAAAATCCCGATTATCTCGTGTCAACCACATTGACAGGAATAATTACAAATGTAGAAACCCTCTCCACCCAACATAATGCATTTCATTCGTGGTGAGAAACCATGAGGAAATATTATGAATGTGGATTGTCTTATGATGATGTGAAAGATCTCCAAATAACAAAAGCCCAAATAGCCTCTTTATTTCTTAATAACGGTTTGCCAGTTAATGTTAACAAACCAAAACTTTCTATAAAATGGTGCACGCATAGGGGCATAGTAGATAAATTTTAAGATCGTTGTTGTATGGTTTTTGATAAACCACCCAAAAATAATCTTGATGTACCTTTTTACTTTATTAAAAAATTATATGCTGAGTTTTTGTTAGGGCATCATGTCAATTACTTTGACATTAAACCCTTCCAGGGCGTTGGTGGAGGTATGCCCCAGGATAGGCCAGGGGCAGCTAGAGTAGTTAGGCGCCCACATGTTCCCCATCCTCCCCTTCCTCCGCCACCTCCAGTACAACATCAAGATATATTATGGAGGATGCAACCACACAAATGATCTAGGCCATTCACTCTTTGAGTGGTCTTTTGGTTTCCCATGCTTCTTCAGTCGCTCAGCCACAGTCTGGTGATCTTGGCGATGGATCCAGTACTGCTACATCATCCTCCTTGAGTCCACATATTTTTGTGCCACATATTTACAATATGTGCCAACAAATATGTTTGGGTCCTATTGTACAACCCCCTGAATAGCCATTAGATACTTTTGATTATGACTTCCAGGATGTGAAGATTATAGCAGATCACATGCAGGGGAGTGGAGCACACCCTACAAAGTCCTCTCCTGCTAAAGAGGTGGACATTGGAGAAGTTACACAGGTAACATTTAAGGTGTAAATTCATAATTTGCATTTTTTTAAAAATGAATATTAATAAGAGATAATATCAAGTACTAATATTTATTTACATGGTCTATTTAACAGTTAATGTCTGAGGAGGAGCTCACACGGGTGACTGATAGCACCCTTAGGGCCATTTAATTTGGCCTTGATATGCACACAGTATGTATTTTCGCACTCACTCATTTACATTTTTTTACTGTATACTTGCTCGTCATTAATGAAATTATATATTAACTTATATGTTTATCTTATTCTTTGCTTGTAGGAAACACCTAGTGCGAGTGAGGTGCGACACTCTCCAAACTATGGACACACAATGTTAGATAAGGGAAAGGTAATTGAACTCAAATTTGATTGAATTAAGATTTATAAGATATTTTATTGATTATGCATACATTGACATAGATTCATAGTTTCATATGTACTTGTCATTTTTATGTATAGGTGGTTGTGAGCTATACATCATTGTTGATAAGTTACAACACAGAAGGAGTAGGTATTCGAATACGAAGGAGGAGGTGTTGAAACACTGAAGGAGGAGGTGTTGAAACAAGGAGGAGGTGTTGAAACAAGATATAGAAAAGATCACCTAAAGAGGTATGTGTTTATTTTATTTTGTGCTTGGTAAATATGTTCTTATTATGACAACTCTATGCTAACTTGGATCAATTTCATGTTTTTGTTCACATATATAGATTGATTTTACAAAAGTTGGTTTGGTTAGTTCTTTGAGAGGGTATATTCTAGGACTCCGACCCTTCGAAGAGACGATATATTTCAGGTAATCAAGATTTCAATTTTAGAGTTCAATTATAATTCAATGTGTATTGATTTTATGTTAATTATTTGATTTAAAATTATATAGTATAACTAATCTCAATTGTGGTTTGAATTTTCTTGTGTAGCTACCTTGAGCCAATGAGTGCTTCAAAGAGGCTCCATTTTGATGATCCACGTAGTTTAGGATGAGATAGACATTTTGGCATGTAAATTTTGAATAGATACGAGATGGCATATGCCACATATTGTAAAACTTTGTTTGAGTTGGTGTTGATGCCATTTTTGTATATGGACATACACTTGATTATTTGATAATTTGATATATATAGAAGTTGACAATCAAAATTTAATTTCCTCCTCATGTGCATGATTAAACTCTTTGAAAATTTATTCAAGTGAGCAATGGTTAAATGTCAATGTACAATAGCATAAAAAGAATGGTTAAATATTATGTAGTTTATATTCATATTGTTGATTAAATTGCATTGCACATCTTTCAAACCCAAACCATTACTTCACATTGCATAAGTAACAACTAGATGCTAATAGATGAAAAAAATTCAATAACAATATAGTTTTTACAAAGTCAACCTAAGCAGTTATGCAATTAATTCACATTACATAACTAATAACTAGGAGCAGCTATCAATTGCATTAGCTTGTCATGGAATTCTATGAGACCACATTTCTTTGAGGAAACTTGGCACAAAACTCACAAAAAAAGAAAAAAAAGCACTCAAACAAACATTAAAGGGGTCTCACGCTTGCTGCCCCCTCATTCCACACGCTATGCAGCCATTTATTTGTGTTAGTTTTGTGATCAGATTTAATGCACAAAAAATTAATTCTAAATCAAACACAATAACACAGCAGATACCCTGGGAAAACCCTCCTCTTGAGGGAGAAAAAAATAGAGAATAATATCACTTATATTAATGAATCACAATAGAAACTCCTTTACAATGAAGGCTGATAATGAGGCCTAATAATATGCACCATAGACTGATGCCAACACAAGATTACAATGATGTAATTCTCAAATGATAATCCTCAACCTTCTCACAATAACTCGATCTGCACTTGAAGAGTTTCTCACTAACTCGCACTTGATATGAAATGGAATGTATGAAAAATGTATGTCTCAAAACAATGAAATGTATCTAATATATATACAAGCTGAGAGAGATGTGACTCTTCACAATATAGGTTGGCCTCCAAAAAGAATGTGCCTCCTCAAAGATTGCGCCTCCAAGATAGAAGTCAACCTTCATAAAATAATAAATATTATTTGACATAAATTTTTCCTCAAGCATGTCGTCCTCTTGATAAATGCACCTCTTCATTAACTCGTATCTCTTGATGAATTAGCATTAATCACAAATCGATATATATATATATATATAAATTAAATAGCTTTGGCTATATTTAATTTATTCTTATGTAGAGGAGATCGCTGGAAGGATATGATTGACACTAAAATAATCATCAACACTCCCTCTTAGCTAGGGAGGATACTTCCAGCTGCACAAGGCAAATCACCTCATCGTGATGCCTAGTAATATGGCTACAACCATAAGTGAAAAGAAGAATATCATCTCATCATGATATTACATATCGCCTCAACACGATATCAACCATAATGGATACAACCATACTATGGTGTGTATAAGTGTTCATCGCAGACCTCAACTGAAACAACATCCAGAGGTGCTCTTCCGGTCAGCAACACAACCATCTTCTTTAGGTTCAGTAGGCTCCCTCTGAATCTTTAAGTACTCTTCTGATCAACAACAGAACCATCCAGAGGTTCTCTTTCGGTCAGCAAAACAACCATCTTCTTTAGGTTTAGTAGGTTCAGTTCCATGGCTGCAAGTTGTGACTTCACACTTGATCATTTCTTTGGTTGGCATGACTTCCTCATAAGATGCCTCAAGCTTTTCATCACTAAGCAATCTCTCATCACCTTCCTGTAGTAGAGTTATCAGCATTCTTCAAAAATCATAAGAATTCTTTTAGTACACTCAAGAGTTATCAGATGTCTTCTTGCAATCTCAAAAGTTATATTGCCTCTTGGAATGAAAATGCTTGTTTGCAAAAAAAATGAATAAGAATGAGGTAGTTAAGGTGTTTGAAATTATTTAGAGGTCACTTTTATGGTGGAAGGCTTAAAAATCCATTTTAAATGCACAAAAAAGAATGAAATTACTTCAAACCAAGTTTGTGAAGAAGTTAACTATGTTGCCCACTAGTTTCCCTTAAGAGTCCAAAGTGCTAAAAGGAGAAAGCAAT
>VDFB02193867.1:497783427-497854095 GCA_007258455.2 Sequoia sempervirens | reverse complement strand
TTTGGTATTTGGATTGGACATGCCAATCCTAAGAAGTCAATGCAAAAAACGTGTTTGACAACTCACTTTATTTTTCTAGACTTTGTCCATGTGGCTGACGACTTTATTTTTAGCCAAAATTGATGAAGCGAAAAGGGTTTGTAGAGGAGACTCTCAGCTTTCCACCAATATAAATTATTCTTTACTTTGAATTTAATAAATGGTATTATTAATTTTTCTATTAAATTCTGACTAAAAGTCTGATTGATAGGTGATTGAAAAATATCTATAACTTTCAAGCGGTATCATATTTTTTGAATCAAAATATGCGTTAAATTCTGTCGCCGTTAAAAGAAATTTTCATGAAGTTTGACCAAGTTAAGGTGGTCGTGACATACAAATTTTATATTTTTAAAAGTTGTAATAAAAAAAATCATAATTAATTATTTACTTGGAAAAATTACAAAAAAAATATAAAGGCCACATCTGTATCAATGAAGTCCCTCTACTCTATATCTAAAAATCTTATAAAAATAATATCATTTTATTGTGGTTAGGGTGGTCAGACAGACACCTACTTCTTATTTTTTCCCTGAAATTTAAGTACTACTGCATTGAAATTTCAAATTTTCACTAAATAGACTTTAAAAAAAATAAAATAAACTTAGTATTTTAGAGACTACATTCAATTTTCCACAGATTCTATTTTTACATATTTTTGAAATAATATAGATAACTTATTCAAATTTTTATGTCAAGTTGCCTAACTTTGATTTTTCTGAATTTTCATTGCCACTTAAGGGCTTGTTTTTTCCATGATGATCCTGCACATACCCCTAAGTTAATTTTTTCTTGCACGCAATTTTAAGTTGTCAAATTGGTAACTAAATGTAGGAAAAAAAATGTGTCAATCCATGGATCGATGGTGATTGTAAACCAACATGGTGTGTCTACAATCATGGAATGTCACCTTTATGAAATCATGTCATGGTTGCGATATTGTACCATGTTTGCATTACCTTATCACATATAATGCAACCTATTTGAAAACATGTTTGTAAATGTATTTGGGGGTTCGATACGTTTGAACATTGGTTCGTTTCTGACTATCAAGATTTACCATATTGTTTGTAAAAAGTGATTTGTTTGTTATTTCACTGAAAAGAATTTGGTTTTTATTGAAAATTTGGCTATTTGACATTGTGGGTGCTATGCTTGTAGGTGGTACTTCACCCTATCTACTCTAGAGAGCAGAGACCGAGGATGTCCTATTAGATGGTGGCTATGTGCAGGATCATCATAGAAAAAATAGGCCCTTAAGTGGCAAAAAATTTAGAAAAATCAGAGTTAGGCAACTTCACGTAAAAATTTGAATAAGTTATCTATATTATTTCAAAAATATGTAAAAATAGAATTTGTAGAAAATTGAATATAGTTTCTAAAATACTATGTTTGTTTAAAAAAAAATCTATTTGGTGAAAATTTGAAATTTCAATGCAAGAGTACTAAATTTCATGAAAAATAAGTAGGTGGTGTCTCTGCACTCACCCTAACCACAATAAAATGATAATATTTTTTTATAATACTTTTAGATATAAGTAGGAGGGACTCATGTCCCGATGTGATGCATATTTTTTGTAATTTTTTCCCAAGTAAATAATTAATTATTAATTTTTTATTACAACTTTTAAAAATATAAAAACTTGTATGTTTGACCACCTTAACTTGGTCAAAACTTCATGAAATTAAATTTTTCTTTTTTTAATCCTATAGTTTGTGAAGCATAAAATGTGACACTTTTTTTGGATTCAAAAAATGTGATACCGTTTGAAAGCTATAGATGTTTTTCAATCAACCTATCAATCAGGACTTTAGTCATAATTTGAATAGAAAATGAATAATAATTACTAATTAAATTCAAAGTAAAGCATAATTTATATTGGTGGAAAGCTGATAATCTCCTTTAAAAACCCTTTTTGTTTCATCAATTTTGGGTTAAAAAAATGTCACCAGCCACATACCCATCATATTGCCACTTTTTGGCGCATCATGATCCTGCACATCCAGTGCTCTTGAGTGAATTGGAGACTGAGTATCTTTCATTAGTCATACTTTACTATATTTCTTATAGTTTGAGATCAAAGCTCATAGGGTGATGATGATCACAGTCATGGAGTGATGGAGATGATCAAATACCATAATTTTTCACATTCCAATAGGAGAGTGTGCTATTACATTGGAGGATGCCTAACACATCCTTAGGGCGTTGATTGGGGGTGTGCAGGTTATTTATGACATGGATTGAGGCACAACATCCTTGCAAAGAATTCTTGGTGAGGATGAGCTAGACATGGTGAATGGACTACTTGACCCGAGACCCTTCTATGGAGAGGTGGATGAGATCATCTTGACCTTAGAATAATTGATTATGGGACCCATCATGCTAGACCAGTGATCACGAGGGTTCTTGGTTAGATGGGGCTATGTTATCGAGGGAATGATTAGAAAGGGAAGGGGACCTTGCATCCTTTCACAGCTTTATCATTAATGCACTAGGATTTTTATAGATCTCAAACTAGTTTATCTATGGGTGTGACTTTGCTTCATGGATGGGCATGGGAGGGGATAGTAGTGACTCAGCCAGTTGGAGATTCAGAGAGAGAGAGGTTGGGAATCTATTTATGTATAGATATGCCCCTATGCTTACATAGACATATGGGTGAGTTGCATTTCTAGAGGGGCATCTTTGATGATATGAACAAGTTTATTTGGATACCATGGCTACACTATGAGGAATAGATGGATGATCATCTTCCTCTATCATATTGTCGATAGAATCGTTGGCTCATGAGGCACACACCTCACATATTGGAGAGGTATCTTCCAAATAGAGTGTTGAGGTAGTTTGGAGAGAGACATGTAGTACATGTTGATGACTATCATTCCATATTTTTCAGGACAACTCAAGAGATGCCTAAGTGGGGTGGTGTGGCAATGTCATAGAGAACACTTACTGAGTTTGCACAACTGGCTCCCCTTGCATGGGGATGGGTAGGAGGTTTTCATGATCTTGGGACTACATCAGATTATGATACTTGGTGGGTACAACAATTACCACTTAGATTTACACATCTTGTTGGTAGACCTAGAGCCATAGGTGTTGATAGGAGGAGGGGGAGGCAGAGCATGGACCACGTGTAAGTACTAGATGAGAAAAGTGATACTATCATGATAACATCATATATATTGCATCCATAACCATAGAATTATTAGGACATAACATCATGCATCCATAAATATAACATCATGTATCCATAATCATAACATCAAAATCTCATCTATCCATCATGCATCATAGAATTAAATAAAAATCATCACATGTATCATATCCATAATATCCATAGCACGTATAAATATCACATCAAAGTATAGTCTCATCTCATATATACGTCATAAAAAATATGTCATGATAGAAAATCCATATACATAAAGTTTCTATACAAAGGGTATCACAAACCACATGAATATATATAATCTACCTACAAGCATATCAAAATGTGTCTACACAGAATATCTATCCATCAGTCTACATGTAACTCCCTCTCTCCTCCTCCCAACTATCAGAACAAGGATGGGGAGGAGCTACTTGATGTCCTCCAACTTGTTGTGCCCTAGCCACCTATTGCATTGACTATTGTGGCTATTGTGGCTATTGTGGTTATTATGGTTATTGTGGTACTAGTGGGGAATATGCCATTGACTCTCCATTCAATCTATCAAAAGGTCTTGCTATGGTACTTGTTGAAGAGAAATTGGGAGCTCTCCTACCTATAGGTATTGAAACCTCATATAAAGTCCTATAATAAGTGGCCTCATGCATGAGAGTCATGATATCTCTCATGTACTTCTCCATGGGAATGACTTCACCCTACCTAACTGTCTCAAGCTACTATTATTTGGATCACTTTGTGTCCCTCTCAACTATAAACTAAACCACATATACCTCTTCCTATTAGCAATGGCCAATATAAATGTCCCACTCTATTATCCTCTAAACAAGTTGTACATTGAGGCCATCCATTTCCATCCTGTATCCATCTCTCTTCCAATGAGACTAGTCTCACTCTGATAAGGAAATTGCAATCCTAATATAATAAAATATCCCTTCTAGACCTATCATCTCCCCTCTGCTCTCCTTGCACCACAACTACAACAGTATGCTAAACTTGAGGCCCCTACACGGTCTTTGATCAAGACGCCCTCCTCTTACAACTACTTATGCATGTTGCCTTTTTCTATGAGCCTTACTTAGATCTATCTCCCACCTTGAGTGTCTCCCAACTAACTCACCACTTAGATGGGTAAATTTGAGTGGCCTCTAAATGGCCGACCATGCATCAAAATCACTTGTAGTCCCTAGATCCTCTCATCTAGAATCTGGGTATGTGTAGGATCATCATGGAAAAAATAGGCCCTTAAGTGGCAAAAAATTTAGAAAAATCAGGGTTAGGCAACTTAACATAAAAAATTGAATAAGTTATCTATATTATTTCAAAAATATTTAAGAATACAATCTCTAGCAAATTGAATGTAGTTTCTAAACTACTAGGTTTATTTAAAAAAAAAAAAGTAGGTGTTTGTCTTACCACCCTAACCACAATAAAATGATAATATTTTTTTATAATATTTTAGATATAAGTCTAGGACTCATGACCCAATGTGATGCATATTTTTGTAATTTTTTTCCAAGTAAATAATTTATTATGATTTTTTTTATTACAAATTTTAAAAAATATAAAAACTCATATGTCTAACCACCTTAACTTGGTCAAAAATTCATGAAATTCATTTTTTTTTTTAATCCTATAATATGTGAAACATAGAATGTGACGCATGTTTCGGATTCAAAAAATGTGATATCGTTTGAAAGCTATAGAAATTTTTCAATCAACCTATCAATCAGGACTTTGGTTGTAATTCAAATAGAAAATGAATAATAATTATTTGTTAAATTCAAATTAAAGCATAATTTATATTGGTCGAAAGCTGAGAATCTCTTTTAAAAACCCTTTTCGTTTCATCAATTTTGGGTAAGAAAAATTCAGCCACATACCTACACATACCCATCATATCCCCACTTTTTGGCCCATCATGATCCTGCACATACCCATCCTTGACCTATTATATTGGCATAACATGAATGAAATTTGTAATCACCACCTAAGGACTAGACATAGGTCCCCACTCACTGATCTATTACTAAGTGCGAGAAAACATGGCATGATAATTTATGGTTGGTACATCTTGTATCTCTCCAAACCGTCTCTTGACTCAATTAGGAAGATAACTCTCCAAAATGTGTAGAGTCCATCTAATTACCACCGAGTTTTTCTGTAGTATGGGAGATGTAAACATGGTCATCTATCTAAGCCTCACAATATAATCATGGCCTCCATGTGAACTTATATGCCTCATCTATGCACCATCACCAATAATATAGATCTCCTAACCTTTGTTGTGTCAACAATGTATCGTATTTATACACATATGTATCTCCTATGACTCGCACAACATCTCCCACTTGTTAAGTGACATCAATGTGTCCCCACACCCATATGTGCAATAGTGTCACTCTAATTAATAGGCTTGTAGCAGATCTATACACCACCTAGTGTATATCATGATAGAGGTGGGCCAATATGGATGGCCCCCACACATATACAGTGACATCAACCATCACCATCTCAAACATGTGGCCCCATCCAATTGAGAAACCCTTAGATAATTGATTAGGTATATTTACTCTATAAGTGAGACTTGCTATCACCAAAATTAGGTGATCATAATCTCCCAATCCAAGTCTCAAGTCAATATGCTGATCCTTGATATCCAATTTGCTATCATGGACTACTCACCCTAAGGCCTTCACACCAATATCAGTCATATATAACTTGTTCACCCTCAATAAAGATCTTGAGAATCCTCTAGACACCTTCAAGAGTGATGGTAGCCTCTCAAATTAGGAATCTAAGTGATGAGGTCTAATTGTACCACCTCTCAATAATCATGATCATGAAAGCCTGATGAGAGAAAATATCAGGCATGAATGTAATATGGAATAACCTAATAAATCCTATAAATTCAACATCCATCTTGCTTAGATGAGCTATTTGATCTAAGACTCTAGGATGACGCTCTTGAGACAACATAGGATCTAGAATAACCTGCAAGCATAACACCCACAATGTCAGTCTATCAAAATTTTAAAAAATATAATTTTGTAGTTCTTTGAATCAAATGTAACCTAAAAAGTCAATTGCGACCATTTTTCAAACGTGTCACTCTATACTAGTCAAAAGAGAAACCAAAAAATTCAAATTCTACATGACACCATCAAAAGTGTCACATCGGGTTCCAAATGAATCATATCAAGTTTCAAGGGTATTGATCCTAGATCGACGCATTGGATTGACTCCCTAGACCTAGAATTTATTACACCTAAACTGACACCTAACTATGAAAGTGATAGATACATACTAAGGGAGTTGTTTCACCTAGCCTTTGGAAGTGATGGACTCGATCTGTTCAGTGGAGAGCATGTGGAATGACAACCATATCTATAGTACCTCCACTAAAAAATCTCAAGGCTCTAAAAATTCTAACCTAGGAGTTCAAAATGAGGTGAAAATGACAACCAAGGGCCTATATATAAACCCCAAAACCCTAGATTCCATCAATTTCCCTATCACATCCTATTTTCTTCATGCCATACCCGTCTTGATCAGTTTTCTCTCTACTCTAACCATATTTTTCATCCCCTTCACTAAGCCTATTTGTCTTCCTATTGTGAGCTTGACCAAAAAATTATTTTTTTGGCCAGCTTGTCGAGGGGGCAACCTACCCTCATTCCATCATTCTGTCATCCACTAGGGCATAGTGGGGGATCAACATTATTTTAATTTTTCCCAAATTAGTAGCATGCCTTTGAAACAATGTAACAAGTACATTATCTCAAAGAGGGGCAAAATATAGACACCTAAAAATGTCTAATGCATCACAAATTCTTCTAAATCATCATTTTCATCATTATCAATCATCATCCCCTTTTATCACCTTTTAATTAAATAATTTTTAATTATTTGATTAAACTAATAGGTATTTTCTTCTATTAATTAAACAATTTTAATTATTTGATTAATCCTTCATTTTTCCCTTAATCCACATTTAGTTAAATAATTTTTAATTATTTATTTAATTAAATCATTTTCTTCCTCCACTTTAATTAAATAATTCTTATTATTTAATTATTTCTAATTTTCCTCTCATATCCACCTAATTAAATAATTGGTATTCCTTCTTATCCTTAAATTAAATGATTTTCTAACTATTTAATTAGCCAATTTTCTTCAACAATTTAATGAATTATTTAGTTACACAATTCCCTCAAAAAGGAATATTCTAGATTCAAATCCAAATCTTAATTCAAATTTAGAAAATATCCCTCAAAAAATACCTTAAAATATCTTCCTAAATTTTAGAAAAGAGTTTCAGTTAATTGATCGTTTCCTCTTCATGTGCATGGCCTCTCCACCTTTAATTACTCTCCACCATTGATTTGAACATTCAATTCCATTTGTTGATCGAATATCTGCAAATCTATAAAACAAGCCTCATCCTTCATTCAAAGGACCTCTCTTTGGAATTTGATCATAGCAATCTAGCCTCCATAGTCATCAACCTTTCAAGCTTTTACACAATTTAGTTATACTTAGCATTGAGCAATCCACATATCGAAAAGGAATAATGCACACATTGTCATCAATAGAGTGAGTGTTAGAAATCTTTTGGATGAGGTAAAAAGTAGATTAGATTTCATTTATACTTTTGTGTCTTGTTTTCTTTCATTGAATATTAGCTAATGAATTCATTGGTAATGGGTTTAATTTGATCAAATGGGTCTTAGTTTTGTGATTTGATCTAACCTTTCTTATTATTTTCCCTCTTGATCTTTCCTTCCATTTATCCATGTTCACAGTCTTAATGATAAATGTTACTTTAATATAATGTAATTTAAACACAATGCAAAAACAAAATAAAATAAAATAATTTGATCTAAAATATAAACCCAATCCTTATTGGAATTGTCTATAATCAAAATTCATGATTTATTCCAACTATGCTCCAACACATGTATGGGGAGTTAGTGATAGAATTTAGCTCCATTCTATAAGAATTAGGAGATCACAGAGATAAAAAACAAGCACAATGAACAACTCAAAACTGTATTTAGTGGACCCAAAATACAATGATGAGGAAGCCTTGCATATATAGGCAAGCAAGAGGAAATCCACCTATCATGTGGATTGACAAGTGTCCCATGATGCAACACAAATGAGATGACGAGTGTCCTAAAGGTGTCAACCTTTGGATCACTTGGAATGTACAAATCAATAATCTACTTGACCAAGTCATCACTCTTGATTCCAAGTGTTGAGTGACCTTTGAGGTGAGATGGAAAGTCTTCCAACCTCAAAAGGTATGTACATGAGGTTTACCAAACTTGGTAATCTCTAGAGGTCTAAAAGGTTGCACATTCAGTTAGACAACATGTTTTCTAACCTCATCAACCTAAGTACACTTAAATATAGTGAATAGATAAATTATTAACTCTAAAACCTCCCCTTAAGTGATACTTGGGGAGTTCACAAAAGTGCAAATGGATAGAAATAGGTTCCGTCTACTAGGCCATGTTAGGTACTAATGTACAAAGTGTCTCATAAAGTGGAGTAAAGGAGAAAATCTAGTAGGAACAAAACTCCTCTCCAAAAGAGAGAAAAGGATTTAAGACCTTCTAAAATGATGTCCCATGATGAAGAACTCCTGAAGCATGTAGAAGTTGTAAACTTTGTCAAAGATGAATTGGTGTTTGTTGGAATCAATGAACTTCCAAGAAATGTACATCAAGATAAGAGATACAAAACATTGCATGAGTGAACATATGAACACTATTCAACCATGAATACACAGGCAATAAAACTTTATAAAGTTGAAAATACAAATAGTACTGTGATTAGGAGTACTAGAATCTCACAAAATATGATCCACTGAAATAATCCCCCATATGAGAGATCAAGATAGAAGGTCTATGAGACCACCTAAAAAGAAAGTTCCTTCATTGCTTCATTGAAAGAAGCATTAGCATAACACTATCATAATGAATGTGCAAACCAACAACCTACTTGACCAATCCATCAATCTTGATGCCAATTGTTGAGTAACCTTTGAGGTGAGATGGAAAGTTTTCCAACCTCAAAAGGTATGCACATGAGGTTTACCAAACAACTTGGTAACCTCTAAAGATCTAAAAGGTTGCACATTTAGTTAGACAAGATGTTGTCTAACCTCATCAACCTAAGCACGCTTAATATAGTGAATAGAAAAATTATTCACTCTAACACATTTAACATGCTCGTCAAAGTACCTTACATAACTTCAAGATTGTCAATTGCTACTCTAATTGAAAATGATGTATAAACCAATTACATAGAGATTTTGAATGTAAGCTCCTTGAATAACTTATTTGAAAAAAAAAAGAATACCTAATAACAATTGTAAATTATTTGATCAAAATCCATATCATAAGATTCATTATAAGAAAAAATGTTCAAATAAGTGAATGACCTACTTATTTGTACTTTTACATCGAACAATATTATTGATTATCTCATGATCTCATAGACTATTTGGCGTGGTGATCGTTATTAAAACCTCTCATTCATTCATTAACTGTTCACGCTGGAGCGGAAAGGTCTTGAAAACGCCTTCGGTCTTTAACCTCCACTATCAAGCGCAGTCAAAGCTGGAATCATCTGCAGATTAAGTAGGTTGTACCATCGCACTACTTTTATGTGTCGTTTCTTACATAAAACTTAAAGGGCTGGTGGGGCAAGATGCTACTGACAAGACTGCATCATTGAAGACCGTCCAAAAACTCCAGCACGCTGGTAAGAGACTGTCTTTACCGTACATCCTCCGGAAATTGCGCTGAACACTCCAGAAGACACCACATGGAATGTACAAACAAACTTATTCCTGAAGAGGGTTAAACTACATTGAACTTCATAATATACGAGGAATACAAGAGAGATTCGTTCATTTTCAAAACAATCTTACTAGGCAATACTCAACTAAAAACATGCAGTGTCGCTGCAACCGACAGAATACGTTGAAGTCCTTGTCTCACTGGAGGTGGGAGTTAATACTTGCTTTATTGTCATGAAAACTTATTCGTCTTACACACTTACAAGTCAAATGCTACGGTACAAAAGAGACTGCTAGCGAAAGCAGCAGCTCCCATTGATAAGATTATGTGAGGAAGCATTGCATTTGCTCCAGTGGGACTCCTCCAAATCCTTGTGTTTATTGAATCTTTCAAACTGTATGCTATTCAATCCCCTTTTCTCGTTGAGCAGTCTTTTCATCCTCTTCTTTGGATCCACAGTCCCTCTCACCGTAACCTTTTTGTGGACCACATCTACTACATACTCAAGCAGATCTGTAGCACCCACCAATAAAAAGTTATTTGCATATACCATTTTCTAGAATCTGATTGCATCAATTTAACAAAAAAAACCTAAAAAAATTATAAAATTGTCTAAGTGAAATAATGAAGAGAGATGGCTGGTTATGAGAATGTACTGTCCATTTTGGAGAGCAGTTTGGAGACTCTCTCTCTGCAGTCATGGCAGCGCATATTGGCATTCAAAACAATGACTTGAACCTGCAAAATGTTAAATGAAACATAACGAATTGCCATCATTTGGACTACCATTGTAGCCTATGGGGAAAAACAATAGTAAGAAATAAACAGCCAAGAACTTTATATGTCATGAACAGCATAACGATATCATCATTATATAATTGGACTGCCATTGTAGCAATGCACAATAAAATTGAACAGCCAACACCAATTTGTTATTTGAGGCATTGGATGTCTCCAATAATATCATCATCATACCATTATAGCATCTGCCCTAATAAAAGCATACTGTCAACATATTATTTGTTAAAAGTTATCAGATTTTTACAGTATATTAATTATCACATGTCATTTCTGAATTCAATTGTGAGATTTGTTTTGCATCTAACATTTCTAATCCAAAATTACCACACGTCATTTCTGAATTCGATGGTACAAGATTTGTTTCGCATCAACATTTTAGATCCAAACAAATCTTGTTTAAGATTTGTTCTTTCTGGATTTTAATTGTGTTTTAAGATTTTTTGAATGAAAAAACTCAAAACACAATCAAAATCTAGAAATAACAAATCTAAAACAAGATTTATTTGGATCTATGAATTGTAGAAATTTCATAGCATTAAATCTTGCTCAAGTTTCATGTGCCCAATAACAAGTTTAAGCTTTGCCCACAATAAAACTATGAAAAATCAAGATAGGGTTACCGCTGGCATTGTTAATGCTTCTGCAGAGCTCAGAAGATGACTTGTTGCTGGCATTTTTGCAACCCTCCGGCTGAACATACTCCAACTGTGTTCTAACGACATGGATGTTGGAGTCCCTTGATCTCTCAGCTGCAGCCTCTAGATTAGCTCTGGTGTAGTTGTATTTGTAAGGAGCTCTAAAATGAAAGCAGAACTACTTGTGAAAGTTGAGATAATCACATGTTGCAACAGTGTTGGCCTGCCCCCATCATAAACAATGAATTTCTGCATAAGACGTAAGTGCCAATTCACTACATGGCATTGATATACTCACAAGCAGGAAACAGTCCACCATGTAATCCAGGGTTATATCATTGGATTTAGGTAAATGCTTACACGTGTTGACTTGACCAGAGATGCTTCCACTGACCGGGAAACACCGATTTATTAGTTGTTAGAACTTAAAATATATAATTATATTGGAAATATGAGAAGTTTATAATATTGTTATATTTGTTAATTAAAGCAATCTGTTTCCCAGGGTTTGTGATCTTTAAGGTTTCACGTAATTCGTAAGCAAATGCATTCTTTAAGCACAACAGCTGTACAGACATCTCACATATGATCTAATAGGACACCATATAGGGTGATTTGTAAGATTAAACATTGCGAATTGATTTGAACAGCTAACTGGTTACAATTAATCAATTAATATCAAGATCCTGAATGATGTAGAAATTACAACCATGTATCAAGCTGGCATCTCCATAACGATAGATTATATTATTTGTGCGAATCTGGTTGCAACAATGCTCATAGATCTAAAATTAAAAACTGCCAAAGTTGTACTATGTAGGGCTTCAAGGAAATTAGAAGGTCAATGGTTTTTGTTCGAAGTTTCAAATATTAGGAGAGTTAAAGGAATGAACAATTCTGGACTAGGAGAGCTCAATAACGTTGATGAAAAATAACAAATGACTCTTATCCCATAACCTTTGTAGAAAGACATCGAATGTCCTCAAGAATTTTAGAACCCCTTAAGGAGCAGAATAGTGTCCATAACCTTTTTGTAGGAAAACATCGAGTGTTGTCAAGAATTTTCGAACCCTTTAGGACGTATAATAGTATTGTCCTAAAAGCTTGTAAATATCAAACAATAATTTATGAGGAAAAGCGAAATATTGAAGTTTAAGAGAGTTTTGTATTTATTGTTGATATTTTATGTATTTTAATAATGATTTTAAATTTCAACATTTTGGTAAATGATGTTGGTATTGTTGGTTTGAAAGTGTATGAAAATGATTTTTATAAGTAATTTAAAAAAATTGTGTGAAAGTTTTTTATTAGGTATGTCTTTTATAATCTTTTATTATGTGATTTTGTGTATTTTAGAATTTGATAATTCTTATAAATAGTTAGAAAAATTCATGTGAATTGGTTATTTTGTTAGAAGGATTCCCTTTGAAAGTATGGTCTATGAATGAGTTAAAAAGGGCCAAGTCCATCATGGGGCTCTGTTGAACACCCAAAATATTGAGAGGGGGGAGGTGAGTGGGGCGAGGGGGTCGCGTGGGGGGGAGGGGGTGGGAGGAGAATGGGAGGGTTGTGAATTAGTATTCTTTGAAACCACTTAAGCATTTAAACATTCATTCCACACATCATATTAAAATTGCAGTAAGGAAAGGAATCATGAAAGAAATCATCAAAACACATAACACATGAACACTAGATTTTTACGTGGAAAACTCAAAAAGGGAAAAACCATGGTGGGGATTAGCTCACAATATATTATAATCGGTCATAACATATTGGAGAAAGGCTCACTGCTAGGTGGACTCACTGTTCGATGGACTCACTGCCCACAAAATGAAAGAAAGATAGAATAAGGGGTGGTACAATATGTTAAAGATACAATTCTATTGAAGCTCAAACACTAAATTAACACACTTCATGCTACACTGTTCTTACACTTTGCTTTTCTCTACATTTGCATCACATTCACACACTTGTATATAGAATTCATAGCCACAACATAAATATCCCTCCACAACACCAAAATGATCTTATATTTATACTCGTTACATCTGCAAACACCTACAACATCAATTAAGTTAGCCTAATTAGATGTATCATGCAAAAAGATAACTTACCAGCTCAAGATCAAACTATACACACTTTTCGGACAACACCAAAACTTGTAATGCATCCAAATAGGTCAGAATGAACCTATAATAACTCTCACATAACTGACCATCACTTCTTTTAACTCTGTACGACCCCAAACTTGTTTAAAGATCAACACAACTGGTAAGACAACACCAAAATTCACCAGCTAATTATCCATAAACTAACATGTTGACCTCGAAAGCACATGCCACTTGGACTAACACCCTTCTAACACCTGTAAACACTCCTATAAATTTGCATAACCAAATATGCTTCCATGGTGGAATGTAGACCAATCCAAACATGCACTCTATTCTCATTATACTGTTATTTGCAAACCTGATATTCTGTTAATGATAACTTTTGCATCGAAGGACATAAAGACATGAAACTATGGATTTAAGGTCCTCAAACATGTACCAAAATTTCCTTAGAACTACAGACAAAGATACATCAAGGTGAACCAATGTAAACACAAAATTAATGCTTTGTACACTAAAAATTACGTTATGGACTTAGCCAAATATTCAACATATTTATTTTGCACTAGAGAAAAACCTCTGTATCTATATGCTAGATTACCATATCCATGCTCACTCATGCTTCACCAACCAATTGTACTTCAATGTAGAGTCACATTCAAACCACAATGTTGACATCAATGACAACACTGTATAAGCTCATGCTCATGTTGCCAACAACCATACGAATGAAAATATCCTAAAAATTTCAACAATATCCCCCTTTGTCATTGATGGAAACATGCATCATCTATTCTCCATGTCTTCTCCCCTTTGATATCAAGGGAAAAGGGTGCATACATATTTCTTGTTCTCTGCTCCCCCTTTCATACATGCATGATAGTAACAAAATTCTTCAAAAATCAAACCAACTCCTCCTAATAGTGTTATCCATTTAAAATGGTTAAAATTTGCACTAGTATACTATCCACTATCTTCCACATATATACAATGAAATCAAAAATGCATAAATATAAAAATGTATGCATAAATCAATCGGAAGAAGTGTATGAAACCTACAATTTTGTAAGGTGTTCCTCCCAATACTTTTTTCTATCCTCCCAATATTGCTTTGCCAACCTAAGGATGTAGTTCTAATTCTCAAACTCCATGAGGAGTTCTTCTTGTTCATATGGAGTATTAGGTCTTTCTCAACATTATTCAGAGCACTAGATATGGGTGTGAACTTTACATTCACTAGGTCTTTGAGCTATCCAAACTACACTATAATATTTTGTTTTTGTTCCCTACAACTAGAAGAATTGTTCATTTAAATTTTCAATTGGTAATCTTGTGGATCCATCTGCATCTTTCCCAGATCACAAGCACTGGATGCCTTGTCAATATGTGCCTCAATGGAATCCATCTCTCCCTTTATTTTTCAGTAGAACTAGGCCGCCTCAAGAAAAACTAAAATAGATCCTTGGCCGAAGGTCTTCAACGCAATTTTGTACATCCTTAAGGTTGCTTTGTATTTTGTTGCATGTAGTGGCACATTTATCTAAGATATCCATCAACCTTTTCTCATTCAATTTCTTGATCACTTCCTTTTCCAATTTCTCCTCAAGTCCACTACAATACTCTTTGAAAGAATCAAGCAGTAGTTTTAGGTTCTACACACTAGATAAAGACTTACCAATATTGACACCGAGAAAACTCTCTTGCAACACCTTCACTACCTTATCTATCAACTCGAAACTCTACTGATGTGTTTGTAAGATTTCCTTTTTGGTAGAGGCATGGCATGCATGTCCTAGTTGTAATTTGTGTAGGTGTGACATCTTGTCTATATTTACTTGAACATGATGCATCAAAATTGGTAACAATTATGTAGAAATAATTGGTTGAAACTAGAGTTACATGCTCAATAATCTCTTCAAAGAATCTCTAGAGGTTTTGAAAGATTCAACAACTATCTTCACATTTTATTCAACTCTTTTCTCCTCATATTTTTTCCTTGTCACCAATGTTATCTTCTACTTTTTCATCTTTCTTCTCCTTATTACTAGTACTAGACACATTCTCTAACTTCTTTTCATCTTCAACTAATTTATCATTGTTATCTAGAGTAGGTATATTTTTTAATTCTATGCCTCAGATATCTTTGGGTTGTCTTGTACAAATTTTTCTTCCTATTTTGTATTCTTCCTTGTTTCTAGAGGAGGTGTGATGTGCCCTATTTTTGTATCCTCCTTCTACATCTTGCCAAAATTTTCTTCTTCAGCAACATTTTCTTCTACAATCAAAGGGGCATCTTCTTGCTCATGTTTTGGAGCATCTACATGTTGTACATCTTCTGAAATATTAACTTTTAGGATGGACATATGCAATTCTTCTTCATTGTCCAGAGTCATACCTAATCTCTTTGCCAAATTGGCAACCTTCTCAACTATTTCATACTCGAGCCTTTCAAAATAATCTTTATCTCTATTCATTATCTTGTGGTGACCCTTTGTTTGGTCTTGAACTCTTTAGTATACAATTGAGCTCATCTAGCTCTATCCTCATCTGAAAAGGTAGCACTAACTTTCTCCAAGGCATATGTTCTAAACATTGCATCTTCATTTATTATTTCTTCTCTTCTTGCAAGAAATGCACTTTTGAAATCTTTAAGCAATTAGCCTTCAATATCCTTCATGTTGACATCAAATGTAACTATGTATCTAACTATATCCTCTTCTATTGTAGACTTATTTGTGTTATCCACAATGGTATATAAGGAAAATTTTTGTTCCAACATTTCATGCTCAACTAAACCATTAAATAATGCTTCTAATTTCTAAGGGATATGTTTTCTTACCAGGAAAGACTTATCCTTCTTCTTCTTCTTAAATTTCATATTTTTTCTCCTTTACTAGACTTGGATTTCTTCTCCCTAACATGTATTTTGAATCCTTCTTCTTAGTTCTCCATCTCTACTCCACTATCTATGTCTACAATGTTATCTCTTATTTATTTGCATTAGTTTCTTCTTGTGATACTCTATATTTTCTTTTTATTGTGAGAGGTTCTTCTTCTTCCTCTTCTTCTTCTTCTTCATCAACACTCATTAATCTTTCTCTTGTTGCCTTTTCCTTTGCTCTTCTCTTTTGTGGGACATATTACTACTTCATAGGAGTAGTCTTTACTTTTAGAGGCACACTCTTCTATTTAATCAAAGTAATGGTTGACTCCTTTCTCTTTGTTCTACTAACATAGGGAATAGTCCCAGAGGACTTGGGGGAAACTAGAGAGGGGGTAGATGTTCTACCAGATCTTCTTATGCTAGATGCACCTCCAAAAGAGCTAGATATAATTTGGGCTTTCTCCACTTGGTCCTCTGATAGACCCATCATCTCCACAACATGTGTATTCATCTTCTCAATAGTTTTCTTTATTTATTTCCCTCTACTCTATGTGCACAACACTCAAATTCTTGTCATATATCACAAATCTTTCCTTAGAGGTGTCTCTAGGCTTGCTCAACATAAAATTTGTTGAACTAGTAATTTCTGCCTTTGTTATTTTATATCCCATCTTTGGAATCCAAACAATTCTAGTCTCAACAGCCTATATTGTGCATTAATTCTTTGTCACCATGAAAGTGATATCATTTTTTCACTTCTCTACCATGTTCTAGGGAATCTTTCTCTGGCTTTCATGTTCCTTTGAAAGATTATAAATAAACCCTATAATGTAGTCTTATGTGCATTTGCATCACTTGACCTCATTAGGTGGTCTCTGACCTAAAATGATATTATTCTTTCGTTCAACTACACTATGTTCTTGGTTCCGAGAAACTCATTAAGAAAGTAAAAATAGTAAATAAATGATCAAGGTACCAAACTTGAAGGGGTACCAAGAGTCCTTAGCCTTTTACAAGTTCTCCAAGAGATGTTCCCTTAACAACTCACACAAATCATAATCATAACCTTTCTTTAATATCCCATATACAGTGTTGATGGCAGTAGCGAAAAAAGTGTTCTCTTTATTTGTAAAGTATATCTTGTACCCTATCATCATTGATGCATATTTCACTATAGGGTCTTTAATGTATTTGATAGTTAGGGATCTCTTGTCATATTTTGCACATGTTAAGTTCATCACCATTTCATTTTTCACTGATTTGAGTGTCAAAACTAGTCCTTTAGAGCATAATCTGTTTACAACCCTAATAACCTCATTATCGGCCATATGTGGTATATCCAACCAAATGAATCTATCGTGAATTTGGCTCAATGTGTATCTCACACACTCAACATAGAAAAAGTTCAAGAAATTGTTCTAGAAATCTAGGTTTTTCTCCTTCAGGATCTCAAACTCGATTTTCAATTCAAATTGGTCTTTGGTGAGTTCATTAAACCACATATCACCCAAGTTTGAGTTATTACACTCCTCCAAATTATCATGTATGTAAATCCTTACATCTTTTGTATGTAGCACACTGAAAGGGATATCTAAGAATGCACAATCCAGATCTATCTCCATTGATTTATCAGGGTGTCATTTGAACTTTGGATGGGGTCAGTCCATAACCTTGAAAACTTGTGAGGTATACATTTTCCAACATAATGAAATTACTTCCAATACTAGAGAAAATAGAAACCATAAATACCTTCCAATCACTATTGGTTAGGGTTTCCTACACAAGAATTTTGACACTTCACTTCGCTCCTTCATTACTCTTCTCTCCTCGAATGCTTGTTTCCAAATGACTTAGATCAAATGTGAAGTCACTTATAAACCATTTTGGAATGAGCTAATTCATATTGAATTATTGATTTGATAAAGTTGGTAAACCCTAACTGTAATGCTCAGTCACCTTCAATTTCTTCACAAACTTTCAAATCTTAATATTTTTTATTTGTGTTTTTACCAATAGATCAAGCATATCAACCTACACCTTATATCAACCTTTTAAAGGCATCAACACTATATCTTTTGTAGTGCCCCTCAATTTTCTTTCTATCACTAGCAGTTACTTGATTGTATTTGGAAATTATGATACTTTGCTTGATGTTGGATTCACAATTATGATGATAGTAGACGATGCTTTATCACTGATGTTTATGCTCATATTATGCCTAGTATATGGATTTAATGGATTATGTGGATTAATCTTGTTATGTGAATCATGTAATTATCTGATGGTTATTCATATCATGTTGATTAGAATTTGATTAGTGTGCATCGATGTATTCAGTTGAAGGGGAAACAATGTTGCATCACTCACTTGTGAGTGCCCTACGACACTGCGATTTTCCTCTCACGGTGTGTTTGACTGTTTGACAATGTATAGCTTGATTGTGTGTTTCTTGTAGGTTGTAGGTACCAAGTATTGACTCCAATTGAATTGTCAGGTTTGAGTGTGTCTTAAGCCGAATGAAAATCATTGATGGAGATAACATTAGGTCTCTTGTTGAGCCATCATCCTTGATGAGGATGAGTATCCATTGTTACCATGGTAGTGTTGTTCGTTTGTGATTTGGTTCATCACTATTCTCATGGTCTTTCCTTACGTGTCACTGTGAGGTTAGGTACTGTTTGGTATTATGTTCAATTGAGTTATTTGTTTGATTGATTATTATATTAAAATAAAATATTATTGTGGGTAAAAGGTATTTTGATAATTTAAATAGATGTTTTAATACATTTGTGGTGTTGATAAAATAAAATATTATTAAGGGTTTATTTAGGTTAAATAAATTTAAAATTATGATTAAATAAAGAGATATAAAAATAAACATATTAATTAAATAGTGGTACATATAGAATTAAACAGGTAAGTTAAAATTAATAAATTAAATATTTTAAAAGTGAAATTATTGTGTACGATTAAATAAAGATATTTATTAATAAACATTTTAAGGAGTGGTGGAAAAAAATCATGGAATCTTAAATAAAATATTGAAATTAAAGAAATGTTGCATGCAAACAATGAAGAGAGTGGAGTGGCTAATAAATTGGTTATTTGCTGAAAGAAAGGGGGCTTTTCACATTAACCTGAAAACTAATCTTGTTTTCTCTTCCTGTGAATACTTCTTGTTCTTGGGGGCTTCTTCTAGTTTTGTGGTGTTGGAATTGGGTCCTGTAGTGTTTTGCTAAGGATTTGAAGATTCTTAAAGCTCAAGCTGGGGTAAAGAGCTCAACATCAATCTTCAGTTAATTTTGTTGGGTTATTCCAGGTTCACATGGCTTTCTCTCTCTCAAATTCAATTCTATTTGGAAAAGAAATTTGGATGTTGGTACTATGTGAAAACAAAGCATTCTTTTGGTTATTAGATTATTGAATTGAAAAAAATTAAAAGAAAAATTGTCCTTTGTATTTGTTTTAAAGCTCTTCTTGAAAATTGAATTGTGAATGTTCTGTAATTTCTGCCAGCGTGCTCTTTACATTCCCCGAGACAACATTTTGGAAATTTCCCTTCTTGCTGAGGAAACTCCTACGTCTCTATGGTACTAATATTACTTCCTTTGTCATTAATCGACTCAATTCATAGTGCCATGCCAAACCTGGTATTCTTGCAAACCATGTTATTTACTACGTTCAAATCTTTATCTATTGAGATCCTCTCTAAGGCTAGGCCGATATCAATTTGATACTTCCCATTCAAACTATTCTAATTTGAATAAAGCCTCCACTAGTATCTATCTTTTGTCATTATAGCTTTCCTTCTCATTGGATGCCTAGATATACTTCCATGCTCACATGTTCTAAGCCTCTAATCATTCTTAATTATGATCAGCTAAGATGAAGGGTAGTTTAATGTAAATGTATGCATATCTTTTTACCATGCCTAGTCTTGTCTTGGTCGTGGCCTACCTCCTCTTCCTATTATGTTGTTCTCGAATGACACTTGATACTGTAGTTTATATTTGTTAGAATTTTGAATCTCTTTTTGGTTTACTCACATAGCCTTGCTCTAGCCAATGATGCCTTATATGGTGTTTCCTGCATAGCCAAGCCTCAATCCTGAAGGAGTTGTAATTGCTCTGGCTAATGAATCCTTATATGGTGTTTATGCCTCTCCTCTTTGTGTATGTCTATGAGGTTTTGTGGTTGGTGTAAGTTGGCTTTTCCTTATTGATTCCATTGGGTCTCCTAGCTACTAGTAGGGGAGTGGCTCTCAATAGGGGCCGACACACAAAGTGGCGCTAGGGTAACCCATGTAGGAGTTTATTAATTCAGTGATAACTTAAAATAAATTAGGGGGTTGGGTAGTGTTCATACTAATCAAGATAAGGGAATGCCTCACTCATGGATCAAGTGCTCGTTTAGGCTTGAGATGAGGTGAGAAGGCTTGGAATGGCAAGATCAACTACCTTGTCCTCATGAGAGGTATGTTGATTCCACATAAGTTTGTATGGGGTACGAAGATCGGTAGAGGCTGGCAGGGTAGCCTAGGATGGGGGTCGAGGCCTACAAAGATCTGCTAGGGTAACCCATAGCAAGTTATGTGATAACACTCCTTCCTATTGCAAACTAGAATTTCCTTGGCTTGTGTTTTCCCTTTTTACTTGCATGCCTCTGGAAGTGGTGTCACTATTGTGTGATGTTGTAATGTACTTGTATATGGGAGTCATGCTATCCTTTGTGTCGTTCTTTCATCTCTTGACTATTTGGTGGTGGGACCTTATTGCTATCTCCTAGCATGGGGGGTAGACCTTAGGGTTCCACATGGTTGGGTGGAATGTGCCTTGCACTCCATTGGGTTTCCCTTTCTGTTGTTCATGATCATGGTGAGTGCTCTTGAAGATGTGGACTACTACACTTGTTCCAGTCCTAGTGAAATATCTTCATGTACTTGTACTAAATTGAAATCAATTGTATCATGTATTGTAACTCTGATGTATAATCTCCCCAATTGATCTCATGGAAGCATGGATGTAAGGATGTAATCTTGTAATTCATTGCTGAACTCTCTCTTATAATGGGTAATGTTGATGATGTACTTTGTTTATGTTAGTTAATGAAATTGATTCTGAATGGTATCTATTGATGACATGTTATGGTTAATTCATATTGGTTGATCATTTAAATGTGATGGATTAAGTGAAATTCTTATTGTTAGATGAATCTTGTTTAATAAGGTAAATAGCGATGATTTATTATTCTTGTTAGTTTGGTTAATGGGATTCTCGTAGCATTGTCATAGAACCTTAGAGGACTTAGGTTGAGTATAAGTTATTGTGTAATTTGCAATCCTAGTACATTGCACTTAAAAAAAAAAATGTTCCATTTTTAAGTGTTGTAACATGTTTTCCTGTAGGGTTCTATGGTGAGGCATTGCACATGGTATCAGAGACCAAGTTCTAACACTGGGTACTCTGGGTATACATAAGAGCCCATTGTGTGTGTCTTAGTTGCATAGATTATGAAGTTTATATTTCCTTGTTATCCTTGCCTAACACCTTGAAACTTGTCCTTTGGTGGTTTTTGTGTAGGAAAATTCATAGAGGTTGGGGTCGAGGATGATGACGTGGTAGAGGTCATGATGGTGGCCATGGGGCTAATCACTAGGAAACCCCTCCTTAGAGTTCCCACGAGAGTGATCATGAGGAACAATAAGGTTCCTAGAATAATTAGGGAGGCAGAGACCAGAATCCGGGTTAGTCGAGGTTAGAGGGCACATAGTTGCATCATTTACTTGAGGAGGTCCTTGGTCACCTAGGTCTGAGGTAGGAGGGTGATCAGTTGGTGGTTAGGGGGAGAGAGAGGTCTCCCAGGAGGAGAGATGTTATAGTGGAGCAGGAGGTGGTTTTAGGTAGTCATATGAGGGATCTTTTGTGAGCATGTCCTCCTACTTTTGATGGGACTGGTAGTGGTTTGGAGGAAGAGACATGGTTAATTGATCTGAACAGGTGTTTTTCCATGCATCTGTATGGTAGCAACACTAAGGCTAGGTGCACTATCATGCACCTTAGAGGTTTTTCTTCCATGTGGTGGAGTTTGGAGGAGTAGAAGCTACATTTGGATATAGATTCAGTCTCATGGGAGATGTTTTTAGAGAGATATAAAGCTTGTTTCTTGTCTGATCATTGGACGCAGCGTCATACAGATGAATTTCATGAGTTGAGGTAGATGGACATGTTAGTTGAGCAGTATGAGCGGAGATTTTATGAGCTTAAGAAGTATGCAGGCATAGGTGATGATGAGGGTATGTTGGTGCAACATTTTATCAGGGGTTTGCATGCTCTTATTAGTGGGGGTATTCATGTGTTTGAGCCAAAAAACATGGAGGTGGCTATAGAGAAGGCTTAGATAGTAGAGGATAATTTGGCCATGGAACTAGGTGGTCATATTGGTGTACAAATTGGTAGTGCACCTCCAACAGGTTTTAGTTCTTGAGGTGGCTAGACTCAGGCAGCAGGTTCCTCTAGGAGCCACTAGGCACCTGTTAAGGGTGGAAAACAACAACAATACTCACAACCAAAATATTAAAATTCTTAGTCTCAGCATGGTAGTAGATTTTAGTCTGGGAAAGACTGGAATTGGAGGCAAAACAAGTGTTATCACTTTGATCAGCTAGCCTAGAGTTCACAATATGCAGTTAGTAGGGGTATTTTTCAATAGTCTAGTGCACCTCCAGGTGGTAGAGGTCATGACAGAGGTACATGGTGTTTCTCTTGCAATAAATAGGGTCACATTGCTAGAAAGTGTCCTCAAAAGGGCACATCTAGAAATTTAGTTAGAGGTTGGCAGCTTCAAAGTCGATAGTAGGAGATGTAGGCAGGTCACACAAAGTTTTTACAGTGGTTGATAACTGCCAAGGTGAGCACTAGGGTACAGTGGTGTAGACTTCAGGTGTGTTATAGGGTAGTAGAGTCTCTATTCTCTTTGACTCTGGTGCTTTAGATTCTTTTATTTCTCCTTCCGTAGTGGTGCGATGTGGACTAGTGGTAGCAAAGTAGGATGATAGACCTAGTAGGTCGAATTGGCCTCTGGTGCTAATGTAGCAGTTGAATATCTTGTTCATGGTTGTGGATTGATGATTGGTTTTCTCTGTACCACATTAGACAGGTTCATATTTTACCCCTTGGGTCTTATGATATTGTGTTGGGCATGGATTGGTTAGATGCTCACCAGGTAGTGATAGATTGTCATCACAAGTTAGTGTAGTGTGTAGATGACTCAGATAGTGAGGTAGAGGTAGTTGGTGTTCAGAGGCCTATTTCCTTGTGAATGATCTCTATTATGCAGTTGAAGAGGTGTATGCAACATGGATTTCAGTTGTTTTTGGTGAAATTTAATGATCTAGAGTTAGGAGAGATCCAAGAGGTGTCTCTTGATAGTCATCCTATCCTTAGACAATATGCAATTGTCTTTCCTAGTGAGATCCCAGGGATGCCACCAAAGCATGACATCAATTTCAAAATATATCTTGTACCTGGAGTAGAGCCTATTTTCTGAGCCCCATATCAGATGACCACTTAGGAGCTTAAGGAGCTTCAATTGTAGCTTGAGGAGTTGTTGGTGAAGGGGTTTATTTGTCCTAGTGTCTCTCCTTGGGGAGCACTAGTGATTTTTGTGATGAAAAAGGATGGGTCCCTTCGATTGTGGATTGATTACCGACAGTTGAATAAGGTGATGGTGAAGAACAGGTATCCATTGTTGAGGATCAATGATCTATTTGATTAGATCAAGGGAGCTAGGGTGTTTTTGAAGATTGATCTTAAGTTAGGATATCATCAGTTGCACATATTTGAGGCAGACATCCATAAGACTTCATTTTGCACTCGTTATAGACACTATGAGTTCACCTTTGTCCCATTCAGGTTGACGAATGCACCGTCTGTATTCATGAGTTTGATGAATGGTGTGTTTCACACTTACCTTGATAGGTCTATCCTGGTGTTTTTGGATGATATTTTTATCTATTCGAGGACCATGGAGAAGCATGAGGAGCATTAGCATTAGGTGCTTCAGTGTCTGAGGGAGAACCAGTTGTATGCAAATTTGGAAAAATGTGAGTTCTTCTAGACGAAGGTGAAGTATTTGGGTCATGTTATCTCTAGTGAGGGAATTGTTGTGGATCCTTCAAAGATCCAAGTCATCATTTATTGGCTTGTTCCCACTAATGTTGTAGGTATGTGCAGGATCATGATGGGCCAAAAAGTGGCAATATGATGGGTATGTGGCTGACAATTTTTTTTGTTACCCAAAATTGATGAAATAAAAAGGGGTTTTAAAGGAGATTCTCAGCTTTCCACCAATATAAATTATGATTTGCTTTGAATTTAATAAGTAATTATTAGTCATTTTCTATTTGAATTACGACTAAAGTCCTGATTGAAAAAAATCTATAGCTTTCAAATGGTATCACATTTTTTGAATCCAAAATATGTGTCACATTCTATGCTTTGCATACTATAGGATTAAAAAAAGAAAAAATGAATTTCATGAATTTTTGACCAAGTTAAGGTGGTCGACAATGAAGTTTTTATATTTTTTAAAAGTTGTAATAAAAAATCGTAATTAATTATTTACTTGGAAAAAAATTACAAAAAAAAAATATATGCATCACATTAGGACATGAGTCCTCTACTTATATCTAAAATCTTATAGAAAAATATTATTATTTTATTATGATTATGGTGGTCAGGACACCTACTTCTTTTTTTCCCTGAAATTTAAGTACTACTACATTAAAATTTTAAATTTTCACCAAATAGATTTTTTATTTTATTTTTAAAATCTAGTAGTTTAGAAACTACATTCAATTTTCTATAGATTCTATTCTTACATATTTTTGAAATAATATAGATAACTTATTCAAAATTTTACATCAAGTTGGCTAACTTTGATTTTTCTAAATTTTTTGCCACTTAAGGGCCTGCTTTTTCCATGATGATCCTGCACATACCCTTGTAGAGGTTCAAAGTTTCATGGATTTAGCAGGTTATTACAGACGGTTTGTATAGGGTTTTTCAAAGATAGCCCAGCCCATCACTTCTCTTGAAATGAAAGGGAAGACGTTTATTTGGTCAGAGTAGTGTCAGGAAACTTTTCAAACTCTTAAGGAAAGGTTGACTAGTGCACCTATCTTGGAAGTTCCTGATCCTACTGGGGATTTTATGGTGTGTACAAATGCATCCTTGGAGGGTCGAGGAGCAGTGTTAATGTAGGATGGTTGTGTGATTTCCTATGAGTCTCACAAACTCAAGGATCATGAGTTGAACTATCCTACTCATGATTTGGAGTTGGCTACTATGGTTCATGCTTTGATGAGATGGAGGTACTTTCTATTGGGGCATCAGTTTTAGTTGCACAGTGATCATTGTATTTTGTAGTATATTTTCACGCAGCCTAATCTGAATGTGAGGAAGAGACAGTGGATGGAGTTCTTATGTGAGTATGATTTTGAGGTAAAATTTATCTAGGGAAAGGAGAATGTGGTGGCATATGCTCTTAGTCAATGGAGACACAAGCTTTTGGTAGTGACTCTTGGGGTGGAATTGAGGAGTCAGATCCTTTCAACATTTCCTTCAGATAGTTGGTATCAGGAGGTGAGGTATGAGGTGGAGTCAAGTAGAGTTTTAGAGGGTAGATTTGTAGGATACCCCCTTGAGTCAGATGGTATTTTTTGGCACTTGGGTCACATTTATGTTCCCTCCTCAGGAGATCTTTGTACTTTGATCATGTCAAAGGCATATTGGGCACCCTATTTAGCTCATCCAAGTGTCGAGAAGATACATGCAGACCTTCGTCAATTGTAATTTTGGGCCAGAATGAAGATGGATATTGCTAATTTTGTGTCAAGATGTTTGGTGTATCAAAGAGTAAAGGTAGAACATCAACATCCTGTAGGTCTTTTGCAGCCCCATCTGGTCCTAGAGTGGAAATGGGACATCATTTTAGTAGATGTTATTGTCGGTTTTCCAATGTCTTCTCGTCGGCATGAGACCATTATGGTCACTGTGGATAGGTTGACTAAGGTGGCACATTTTCTCCTGTTCAATACTCATACAATGCTTCATTAGTGGCTGAAGTTTTCATGGAGGCTATTGTCAAGTTGCATAAGATTCCTTGCAAAATCATCCCAGATAGAGATCCAGTGTTCACTTCAACTATTTGGACATCCCTACAACATGCATTGGGGACTTAGTTGAACTTAAGTTGAGCTTATCATCTAGAGACTGATGGGCAGATCGAGAGGGTTAATCAGGTCCTCAAGGATATGCTTCAGATGTACATTATTGATCAATAGTCTCAATGGGAGGATTACCTATATTTGGTGGAGTTCACATACAATAATGGTTACCACCACTCTAATTGGATGTGTCCTTTTCAAGTGTTGTATGGTCATTCTTGTCAGAACCTGTTGAGTTGGGATCATCTTAAGGACAAAGTACTGCTTGGTTTAGAGATTCTTTAGGAGATGGATAAATAGGTGATTTGCATTAGAGAGCATTTGGTGGTAGCCTAGGAAAAATAAAAGAAATATGCCGATGCTCATAGGTTTGATTGTCAGTTCTTAGTTGGAGACCGAGTATTCCTGTGGGTGCATCCGTGAAAGAGTCTGATCCGTTATGGGAAAGGCTCTAATCTTGCACCATGCTTTGTTGGTCATTTTGAGGTGTTGGAGAGGATTTTTCCTATTGGATACCATCTTGCTTTACCACCCAGTCTCTCATGCATTCATGATGTGTTTCACATTTCTATTCTCACGCCCTACTATCCAGACATATCTCATGTTCTTGATTGGAATGCCTTACAAGTAGAGGATGGGCTACTGGCTTTGGAGCCCATGGGTGTCATACAACATAGGAGACTCACCCTTAGGGGTTGATACATTGAGCAGGTGAGGGTACAATGGGATCCTAATGACAAGTCTTCTGCTACATGGGAGGATGTATTCATGATGAGAGTTTTGTGTACCCATATCTATTTGTAGGCTTCCAAGAGTAAGCTTGGTTCTAGAGGGGGAGGATGTAGTGCCCCTCAATTTGCTTCCTATCACTAGTAGTTACTTGATTTTATTTGGAAATTATGATACTTTTCTTGATGTTGGGTTCATAATTATGATGATAGTAGATGATGCTTATATCACTGATGTTTATGCTCATATTATGCCTAGTATATGGATTTAATGGATTATGTGGATTAATCTTGTTATGTGCATAATTTAATTATTTGATGACTATTCATATCATGTTGCTTAACATCTGATTAGTGTGTGTCGATGTATTTAGGCAAAGGGAAATAGTGTCACATCACTCACTTGTGAGTGCCCCACGACACTACAATTTTCCTCTCATGGTGTGTTTAACTATTTGACTATGTATATGCTTGACTATGCATTTTTTGTAGGTTGCAGGTACCAGGCATCGAATCCACCTAAATTGTTAGGTTTGAGTGTGCCTTAAGACCAATGGAAATCGTTGATGGAGATAACATTAGGTCCCTTGTTGAGCCATCATCCTTGACAAGGAGGAGTATCTGTTGTCACCATGGTAGTGTTGTTCATTTGTGATTTGGTTCATATTTGTTGTCGTGGTCTTTCCTTCCATGTCACTATGAGCTTAGGTACTATTTGGTATTCTATTCAATTGAGTTATTTGTTTGATTAGTGCTTTGATTGATTATTATATTAAAATAAAAGATTATTGCGGGTAAAAGGTATTTTGATAATTTAAATAAATGTTTTAATACATTTGTAGTGTTGATAAAGTAAAATATTATTGAGGTTTAATTTGGGTTAAATAAATTTAAAATGATGATTTAATAAAGATATATAAAAATAATCATATTAATTAAATAGTGGTACATACAAAATTAAAAAGGTAAGTTTAATAAATTAAATATTTTAAAAGTGAAATTATTGTGTGCAATTAAATAAAGATATTTTATTAATAAATTTTTTAAGGAGTGGTGGAAAAAAATAGTAGAAAATAAAATAAAATAATGAAATTAAAGAAATGTTGCATGCAAGCAACGAAGAGAATGGAGTGGCTAATAAATTGGTTATTTGCTGAAAGAAAGGGGGCTTTTCACATTGACCTGAAAACTAATCTTGTTTTCTCTTCCCGTGAATACTTCTTGTTCTTGGGGGCTTCTTCTTCTAGTTTTATGGTTTTGGAATTGGTTCCTATAGTGTTTTTCTAAGAATTTGATGAGTGCTAAAGCTACAAGCTAGGGTAAAGAGCTCATCATCAATCTTCAGTTTATTCTGTCAAGTTATTCTAGGTTCCAATGGATTTCTCTCTCTCAAATTCAATTCTGTTTGGAAAAGAAATTTGGATGTTGGTATTGTGTGAAAACAAAGCATTCTTTTGGTTATTATATTATTAAATTGAAAACAAGTAAAATAAAAATTATGTCCTTTATATTTGTTTTAAAGCTCTTCTTGAAAATCGAATTGTGCATGTTCTGCAATTTCTGCCAACACGCTCTTTAAATTCCCTGAGTCAACATTTTGGAAATTTCCCTTCTTACTGAGGAAACACCTCTATCTCCATGGTATTAATATTACTTCCTTTATCATTAATCGAGTCAATTCATAGTGCCATGCTAACCCTGGTATTCTTACAAACCCTGTTATTTACTGTGTTCGAATCTTTATCTGTTGAGCTCCTCTCTGAGGCTAGGCCGATATCAATTTGATACTTCCCATTTGAACTATTTTTTAATCTGAATAAATCCTCCACTAGTATCTGGGTATGTGCAGGATCATCATGGAAAAAACAGGCCCTTAAGTGGCAAAAAAATTAGAAAAATCAGAGTTAGGGAACTTGACATAAAAATTTGAATAAGTTATCTATATTATTTCAAAAATATGTAACAATTGAATCTGCAGCAAATTGAATGTAGTTTCTAAACTACTAGATTTGTTTTTATAAAAAAAACTATTTGGTGAAAATTTGAAATTTCAGTAGTTGTACTTAAATTTCAGTGGAAAAATAAGAAGTAGGTGTTCGTCTGACCACCCTAACCACAATAAAATGATAATATTTTTTTATAATATTTTATATATAAGTAGAGGACTCATGTTCTGATGTGATGCATATTTTTTTGTAATTTTTTTTCCAAGTAAATAATTAATTATGAATTTTTTATTACAACTTTTAAAAAATAAAATAAAAATCGTATGTCTGACCACCTTAACTTGGTCAAAACTTCATGAAATTCAATTTTTCTTTTTTTAATCCTATAGTATGTGAAGCATAGAATGTGACACCTATTTTGGATTCAAAAAATGTGATACTGTTTGAAAGCTATAGATGTTTTTCAATAAGTCTATCAATCAGGACTTTAGTCGTAATTTGAATAGAAAATGAATAATAATTACTTATTAAATTCAAAGTAAAGCATAATTTATATTGGTGGAAACCTGAGAATCTCCTTTAAAAACCCTTTTCATTTCATCAATTTTGGGTAAAAAATAAGTCGTCAACCACATACCCATCATATTGCCACTTTTTGGCCCATCATGATCCTACACATACCCACCTATCTTTTGTAGTTATAGCTTTCCTTCTCATTGGATGCACTGACATAATTTCATGTTCACATGTTCCAAGCCTCTAATTATTATTAATCATGATTGGCTAAGATGAAGGGTAGATTAATGTAAATATATGCATATATTTTTACCATGCCCAGTCTTGTCTTGGCCGTGACCTACCTCCTCTTTCTATTATGTTGTGCTCGGATGACACTTGATAATGTAGTTTATATTTGTTAGAATGTTGAATTTATTTATGTTTGAATCACATAATCTTTATCTGGCCAATGATGCCTTATATGGTGTTTCCTACATAGCCAAGCCTCAATCTTGAAGGTGTTGTAGTTGCATCCTATTTGATTTGACATAGAATTGTAATCACTATCTCCTATCCATGTTAGTGTCCTCTTTTCACCCACACCCTATAGAATGGTGAATTAAATACAATATTGGCTTTCTTATTTTATTGGTTGCATTTTATTGAAATATGATTCATGTTCATCACCTTCTTGTCAATCGAGTGATATAAAATATACTTAGAATGCAATTTAAATTGCTGTAATAGTAAATCAATCACTGCATGCATATACCTATGCTCAGATTAGAAGTACATGATTGATGGTATACTCTAAATGTACACCATCCTAAGAGCCTAGGAAGTAAGTGTTATCGGCAGTGCATGGCCTTGTTTAAATGGTATTTATATTGTTAGGAACATTGTTTATAGGCATTTGGTTATATGTAAGTTGAACTGAATGTTTTATGGTTTGGATTCCTTTCGAAATGTATAAGTATATATTTGTTTTAGAAATAAGAGATTTGTGGTAATTACAGAATAAGATTATGAAAGGGAAGATTAATTTAATTACATTGTTAAATGTGAAATTAGACTTTTCCTTGGCAACTATTAATATTGTATGTTTTGTAAATGGTGTGTCACCCTAGTTGTAAACTCACCATGTGTCTCTTGATTGTGTTAGAGGATTTGTTACTATGTGACGTAGGTATTGATTATATGGAATTTTGTAATCATGGTTATTAATCTTGTGATATTAGTTATGTTATGGTTAGTTACATTTCTAGAGGCTAAGGGAAATTTTCCACTTGATGGATTCTTTTATAATTCATTTTTAGATGGTTGTTTATTTATTGAATGAGTATACAAGGGTCATTAGCCTTGCATGGTATATTCACCACTTTAATTGGAATATGTGTGCAGGATGGTTTATGCCTCACCTCTCTATGTATGTCTATGAGGTTTTTTTATTGGTGTAAGTTGGCTTTTCCTTGTTGATTTCATTGGGTCTCCTAGCTACTAGTAGGGGAGTGGCTCTCAATGGGGGTCGGTGCACAAAGTGGCACTAGGGTAACCCAAGTGGGAGTTTCTTAATTTAGTGATAACTTAAATTGTATTAGGGGGTTGGGTAGTATTCACACTAATCAAGATAAGTGTATGCCTCACTCATGGATCAAGTGCTTGTTTAGGCTTGAGATGAGATGAGAAGGCCTTGAATGGAAAGATCAATTGCCTTTTCCTCATGAGAGGTATGTAGATTTTGAAAAAAATTGTATGGGTGTCGAAGATTGGTAGAGGCTATAAGGGTAACCCAGGATGGGGGTTTGGCCCTAGGAAGATCTGCTAGGGTAACCCATAGAAAGCTATGTGATAACACTCCTCCCTACTACAAACTATCATTTCCTTGGCTTGTGTTTTCCCTTTTTTCTTGCGTGCATCTGGAAGTGGTGTCATTGTTGTGTGATGTTGTAATGTACTTGTATATGGGAGTCATGTTAGCTTTTGTGTCATTCTTCTATCTCTTGACTATTTTGTGGTGGGACCTTATTGCTATCTCCTAGCATAGGGGGTGGACCTTAGGGTTCCACATAGTTGGGTGGAATGTGCATTGTACTCCATTTGGTTTCCCCTGCTATTATTTTCCATTGTGGTGACTGCTCTTGATGATGTGGACTACTACACTTTTTCTAGTTCAAGTGGAATATCTTCATGTACTTGTACTAAATTGAAATCAGTTATATCATGTATTGTAACTCTAATGTATAATCTCCCCAATTGATCTCGGGGAAGCATGGATGTAAGTATATAAGTATGTAATTCATTGTTGAACTCTCTTGTAATGGGTAATGTTAATAATCTACTTTGTTTATGTTAGTTAATGAAATTGATTCTGAATGGTATCTATTGATGACATGTTATGGTTAATTCATATTGGTTGATCATTTAAATGTGATGGATTAAATGAAATTCTTATTGTTAGATTAATCTTGTTTAATGAGATAATAGCAATGATTTATTATTCTTGTTAGTTTGGTTAATGGGATTCTCTTAGCATTTTGATAGAACCTTAGAGGACTTAGGTTGAAAATAAGTTATTGTGTAATTTGCAATCCTAGTATGTTGCATTTTAAGAATTTTTTTTCTTTCTATTTTTAAGTGTTGTAGTATGTTGTTCTCTAGGGTTCTGTGGCGGGGTGTTACACATGGTATCAAAGCCCAAGTTCTAATACTAGGTGCTCTGGGTATATACAAGAGCCCATTGTGTGTGTTTTAGTTGCATAAATTTTGAAGTTTATATTTCCTTGTTATCCTCACTTAACACCTTGAAACTTGTCCTTTGGTGGTGTTTATATAGGAAATTTCCTAGAGCTCAGGGTCAAGGTCGGGGACATGGTAAAGGTTGTGCTGGTGGTCATGGGGCTAATTGCCAGGACATCCCTCCTTAGAGTTGCCATGAGAGTGATTGTGAGGAACAAAAGAGTTCCCAGAATAATTAGGGATGCAGAGACCAGGATCCGAGTCAGCCAGGGTTGGAGGGTGCACTGTTGCATCATTTACTTGAGGAGGTCCTTTCCCATCTAGGTCTAAGATAGGAGGGTGATCATTAGGTGGTTAGGGAGAGAGAGAGGTCTCCCAGGATGAGAGAGGTTATAGTGGAGCAGGAGGTTGTTTTAGCCAGTGATACGAGGGATCTTTTGCATGTACGTTCTCCTACTTTCTTTGGGAGGTCTATTGTCATTTCCAGATCTTTCTAGATCTTCAAAGGATAATTTAAGTTCTCCATTCATATCAACCATGCAATCTCATTCAGTAAATCCTACCATAGGTATTTCTTCATGAGGAATACGATATCTTCTAGTAGCCATGTGTTGAACCTCCAAAATCTTCCTTAAGCGATTAAGCTTCTTTTGAGGAACCAAGCTCTGATACCAATTGTTGAACACTCAGAATATTGAGAGGGGGGTGGATCAATATTCTTTGAAACCACTTAAGCATTTAAACATTCATTCCACACATCATATTCAAATTGTAGTTAGGAAAGGAATTATGAAAGCAATCATCAAAGCACATAACACACAAACACTAGATTTTCATGGAAAACCCAAAATGGGAAAAGGCATGGTGAGGATTAGATCGTAATATATTATAACTAGTCATAACATATTACAGAAAGACTCACTGCTAGGTGGATTCACTATCTAGTAGACTCACTTCCAATAGAATGAAAGATTTAGATAAAAGAAGGGGTGAAGCACTACCAAGACCTGAATTGCTATAAATGCATCTACAATATATTGAAGATATAGTTCCAATGAAGCTCAAAACACTAAATTAACACACTTCATGCTACAATATTCTTACACTCTTCTCTGCTCTGCATTCTCATCACACTCAGACACTTGTATTTAGAATTCACAACCACAACATCACTATCCCTCTACAACACTAAAATGATCTTGTGTTTATACCCATAACATGCCAAACACCTACAACATCAATTAGGTCGGGCTAATTAGATGTATCATGTAAAACAATAACTTGTAGGTTCAAGATAAAACTATTCATTCTTTTCAAACAACACCAAAAATTGTAACATATCCAAATAGGTCGACATGGACCTATAACAACTCCCACATAACCAATCAAAAAATATTTTAACTTTGTACATGACCCCAAACTTGTTAGGTCAGAATGGTTGGCAAGACAACACCAAAACACACTAATTGATTATCCACAAACTAACATGCAGACTTCCAAAACACACACCACTTGGACTATACACACCCATCTTACACCTGTAAACACTCCCATAAATCTGCATAACCAAATATGCTTATGTGGTGGAATGTAGACCAATCCAAGCATGTACGTTGTTCTGATTATACTATTACTAGCAAAGCCGATATTCTATCAACCATAAATTTTGTACCAAAGAGCATAAAAACATGAAAATTTGGATTTAAGGTCCCCAAACACATATGGAAATTCCTTTACAACCATATACAATAATACCTCAAAGTTAACCAATGTTGACCAAAAAATTGATGCTCTGTACACTAAAAATTGCATTCTAGACTTAGTCCAATATTCAACATATCTATTTTGCACCAAAGAAAAAGCTCTGCATATGTATGTTTGATTACCATCTGTATACTCACTTATGATTCACCAACCAATTGTACCTAAATGTATGCTTCCATTCAAACCACAATTTTGAAATCAATGACAACATTGAATAAGCTCATGCTCATGTTGCCAACAACCATATAAATGAAAATCTCCTCAAACTTCTAACAGGCTCAACTTGAAGCCATTGAGAACCTCTTTGGGGAGATTTTCATTTTTAGGTTTGTAGAAATAATTCATCTTAAATATTTTATCAATTTTAGTCCTTGGTATCTATGTATTTCTTTTCTAGTGTTTATTGACTACACATGAGAGATTTTATTTTCTCTTAGGAGCGGGATTTTTTAGGTTCCTATCTAGGTTGAAATTCATGATTTTCTTTTATATTTTTGGTCTTTCCTTGAATCAAAATGTTGTATCTTAAGAAAATTTCATTTGTGTTGAGCTTGATAAGTTATCTTATATGTTACTATAAAAGCATGTTTGTATTGAGATGTACCTTTCTAAATATTTAGAGAAGTTAGTTAAAATTCAAATTGGATAGACATGTCATAAAAAAAGAGTTATTTATCTAAAATTTTCAAAAATATACTATAGGTGTTGATCCTTTGATTATAAGATTAAAGATTGTCCCCTTATTACTTCTAGAGAAAATTCTGCCCAAAGCCTTAAAGTCATGCTCATAGAAAAAAAAGAGGAAGGATGGAAAATGATGTGGAACTATGTAGAAAGAAAAAATACTATGCAAAGTGTAATGAAACAAATTTCACAATAGAATAATATGATAGAAAATATGTTGTAAATACTTGATAATAACTGAGAATATCAAGCCACTTAGAGGGGTAAAACCTCCAAATATTTCCAATGATCTAACACAATTCACAATATGATGACGAAATAAGACTCACTACCTCTTATATATGCCTTATTTATGCCTAGGATATCACCCAAGCCAACTTAGATAACCATGTATAAACCTTAGGCTGACCTAATTAACTAAATAATAATATAATAATGATAATGTGAATTAATTAAGAGTTAATATAGTCACAAGATGACTATTCATAACCCAATATACTTTAATATTAAGGGTGTAGTATGCCCCCCTCTTCAGAGAAGCTGCATTATACTTGATTCTAATCAAGTTTGGATGCTTCTAAATGAACTCCTTTTCCTCCAATGTGGCATCTTCAATTGGATGAGATACTGAGTGAGTGTTATGGTCCTTAGCTTCCTTTTGTATTTTTGAAGAATAAACTTTGGTTCCAATATGATTCTTCCTTCATCAATCTTGGGTAATATTGTCTAAGTAGGGATATTATTTTCAATTACCTTCTTCAAAAAAGAAACATGAAAATATGGATGTATCTTTGTTGTTGATGGCCATTCAAGCTTGTAGGAAACACTACCTCTCTTTTACATGATATGGTATGCGCATACTATTTTGGAAATAAATTTTTATTGTTTGACTATTGCTTCAATGAAATTTTCTTGTAAGGCTGCAATCTTAAGAAAACCCAATCCCCAACTTCAAAACCTCTATCACTATGGTGCTTGTCCTCTTGCTAGTTCATTTTATTTTGTTCCATGGCTAGATTCTCTTTATGTTCTAAAAGTACTTGTTGTTGATTTAGTATGTGGTCCTACACAACATTAAATCTTGGTGACACCTTCAATGATGATGTGATGGAAGGAGGATGGTATTCATACAATGCCATAAATGGAGACATTTTTGTTAAAGTATCAAAGGAAGTGTTATACCACCATTTTGCTATTGGTAGTCAATCTACACATGGATATTTTTTTATCTGGAGTGAAACAACATATACATCCTTCCATACACTTGTTAACAATCTATTTTCCCATCAGATTAAGGATGGTATGAATAACTATGAGCCAATTGAGTACCCAAACATGAGAATAAATATGTTCAAAAGTTACTAGTAAAGATAGGATCACGATCACTAACAATAACCTTAGGTATAACATGTAGCTTTTGAATATCCTCAAAAAATAGTTTTTCCACTACACTTGTAAAACAATGTGATAATGAAATAAAATGTGCATATTTAGTGAGGTGATCTACTACTACTGTGATACAATTCTTACCATTATATCTTTGAAGCACTATGATGAAGTCCATGGGGACCTCTTCCCAATGTTGGATAGGAATAAGTAATGGTTGCAAGAGACTAGGTATCTTAATTGTCTCCCTTTTTATCTTTGACAAAGAAAACATTCTCCCACAGATGTTTGAACATATCCTTTTACCCCTTCTTAGAAGAAGTCTTTCTTGACCTGATGATATGTCTTCAAAAATCCTAAATGACCACCAACTAGAGACTCATGAAGCTCTATGATAATATTTTGTTTGAGACAGGAAAAATTTATCTTTATACCATAAAGTATCTCCCTTCCAATTAAACTTATGTATATAACTAGGATCACGAGCTATAATTCTTGAATGTTATTACTTGTAGCAACATCATTCTACCCCTCTTCTTTGGCTTCTACTACCCAATCTTCTAGTAATATTGAAATTACATATAATAAAGGTTCATCCATCTCATCCTTCCTCGATAGTGTATCTACCACAACATTTTCCTTCCCTTTCTTCTATACAATCTCAAAATCATATCCCAACATCTTAGTGGCCCATTTTTTTTCTCTTCAAAAGATAATATTTTTTCAAAAAAATACTTTAGGCTACCATGATTTATTTTAACCTTGAATATTCTACCCATTAGATAAGGCCTCTATTATTTTACTACATGAAGAATAGCTAGCATTTCCTTCTCATAAATAGGTTTAAGTTGATTCTTACCCTTTAATTAACAACTATTAAAAGAAATAGAACAACCTTATTATATGAGAATTGATCCTATTGTTGGACTTAAGGAACATTGAGAGGGGGGGTGAAACAATGTTCAACAATAATTAAATTACAATCCAGATCTTAAACCATTTACAAAATTTAAACAAAAGTAAAGATGAAAGCACATGAAGGAAATAATCAAAACACCATAACACTAATATTTTTACGTGGAAACCCTGTTAGGGGAAAAAACATAGTGGAGGTTAATCCATTATTTATAATTTATTAAAAGAATGAAGAAAAAGGGGAATGCACATGCATTTAGGCACACTGCTGAGAGCTCATTGCTCAAAATTAGGAAGGCTCACTACCTTACAACATATTTGGATTACAAAAAAGAGTTGAAAGTTGAGAAAGTAGCATCTACAAATGCTTGGTTTCAGTTCTGGTGAAGCTCATAGATTAGATTCTTGGCCTTCTGTCCGATTCTGCACTTCACTCTACTTTTCCTTAATTTGCTTCACAACAATATTCTTCTGCACAAGTGAAAATGTGCCAAATCGCTCAACAAGCCTTCTGACATTCATAATATACTTCATACACTCACCTTTTCACTTTTACAATGAATTAACTGATCTCTTATATATATCCACTATCAAATATTTAGTCGCTTCATGTCGGCTTTAGAAAAATAAAAATATTTTCCAATAGTCAGCTCAATCCACATTTAATATTTGATGTGTACCCATCAAATTTGGCCACGACATAGCTAGGAACCAAAAGAAAATATTCAAGCATAGGATACCTTAATTAATTATACCTCGAATATCTGCAACATGCCATATTCACTAAGTTGGCCACCATGAGCTAATAAACAAAAATCATCTTGTTGGATCTCCTAACTTATACACTGATTAATGCGACATCACAAAACATAACAATAAGATAATATAGATATTTAACAACCTTCCTCGAGATCCACAACTCAAAATGATAATCTAGTGAAGCATACAAATCGATAGACTAACCAAATACTTTTTTCTTCATTCTCTCTTCCTGTAATACTCTATTCTTTACTCTGCCTGCCAGTATGAACAAATCCTGATTTGCGGACTAGAATAATGACTTAGTTTACCATCAATGACAACACTAGAAGTCATATTCCAACAATCTGCCCCTTTCACATTGATGGCAACACTTAGTGAAAAATGACTAAGTGTCAGAACCAATATGATTACGTTGCCAGAGTTCAAAATTTCAAAACACAACTCCCCCTTAGAATGAAAAGGAATTTTTCATGACTCTCTATCTCCCTTTGACATTAATGAAAAAATATTTTGGATCTCCCCCCTTCCTAATTCAAAAATTGGATCAAAATTTGAAGAAATACAACTGCTACTCAAGTCAAAAAATTATCTTGTACTTATCTTTCATTTTCAGAAGAAATTTCCTCCTAGCTTCTACTGAAATCCCAATGATTAAGATCAAGTTGTTGTTCTTAGATGTCTAGTTGATAATCTGGATGAGAGATTCTAGAATTGTGATTGCCTCTTCTAATTTCTCTCCTTTCCTCAGAACCTCAATTAACTACTCCATTCTACATTCGGTTAAATCCTTAACTTTCCAAAAGGTGTCCACAAGGTTGTTTATGGTGAAATGAAATTTTGTATGCTCAAATTGCAACTCTTGAATCATTTTCTTGACTGCACCATCCTGATCTTGAAACATGTTATAATCTTGACCAATCTTGTTTAGCTCAGTTTCAATCTGCTCCAGCTTATCTTTATTTTTCCCAACTGCATGAGGCCAACAAAGACAATAGTTGTAGATGTTATTTTCTATATTTATGCATTTCCTAAATACATTGATTTTCCTTTTTAGTTTGGTAAGAGATAGCCTAAACTGGTCCTTCAGATGTAAAATTATTTCTCCCTCTTTTCTGTCCTGGGACTCAGAGACCATGGCTTCCTTAATGCATTCAATCATATCTTCAGGAAACACATTATACAAACTCTCCAATCTAATATTATTTTGCACAAAATAAGTACTTAGTGTGCTCTTGATTAGGTCATGCTCATATGAGGGTCTATTAGACCATATGTCAGCAATTTTCTGCATCCCATCTTTCTCTTGAGCAAGCTACAGTATATTTACTTTGGGTAAAACACCTTCTTCTTCACTTCGTTCTACCATTACTACATCCGGTTCAAAAAAATTTGGTTATTCCCTTCGAGTGTAATCATCAAATTCCTTATCTGGTATGCCCACAATCACTTGTTCTTTTTTTCCTTCAATTTTTGGAGTCTTGTGTGCTGGAGGAGTGTAATCAACAATCTCTTGTTATCTTTTCTTCTTCTTCTCCATCTCACCAGAAGAGGATCCAACTTCAAGTGCTCTTACCAGAATGGAAATGCTAATTGCTCCAAACTTCCCTAGTAATTCCTTAAAGAAATTTGCATACTCTTACTTACAATTTTCCAAAGTATTAGAATGTTGAAAAATTTGTTTACAAATCGATTCATTCTCTTTCCATACAACATTATTGATCTGTGGAAAGAAATTCAAAAAATAGATCACAAGACATATGACCAAGGTACCAAACCTGAAGGGGTAATCTGCCTCCTTTGTTAGTTGCACATTTTCCATCAATTGATCTTTCAGAAATCCACACAAGTCAAAATATTTATCCTCCATTATCATTTTATGAGAGATGTAAACTACACATGCCGAAGTTGCACTTTCCTTGTTTGTGAAAAATATTTTTTATGAGATTCCATGCACAATGTACCTTGTTATCGGATATTTGATCGTTGAAATTATCAAATCCCTTTGATATGCAATTACTTTGGTTAGGGTTTCGACTTCTTTGTTCTGAATCAACTTCTTTTTAAGTATATCCCCAACATTGCATAATCCAGTTAGATTCCTAATCACCTCTTTCAAAATGAGATAGGTTTTATCTAGAGTTAGAATGTCATCATTGAATCTATTTAGGATAAATCTAATGACTTCCGCATTATCAAAATAGGGAAATTCACTCCAAATGTCCAAACTTTTATTGTTTCACACCTTCAAGCCATTTCAATTCATTGGTCGGAAACATATTTCTCACATCCCTAATCTTCTCACTATTATATTCATCTAAATTCACCATTCCTTTTATTTGCTTCATTTTCCTTTTTGTATCGAACAAGTTTCTACCAAGCACCAAATTAAGTGAGAATTCTACAACCAACTAAAATACCTGATGAATTCGCTGCCGAATTGACTTTACTCCTTTGAAATTTTGTTGTAGACGCTCTCCTATTCTTCTTCAATTCAAGGTGACAAATGAGGGTTCCAAATACCCTTTTATAACTCACACACCTAGCCCTTTTACCACATTAAATGTTTTTCCCTAGGTGTTTTGGATACTTTGTTTTCTCAGATAGCAAAATAAGGATTCATCTGCAGACCTTCTACTTCTCAAATTTTTGCACAAGTGATCATCGATACATTTTTAAACTATTAGAACAACTACTAACAATTTCTTACATTATGGTGCCAACTACCAATAGGGGGACAAAAGATTTTCTTGAAAAACTCCCCCTAGGCCAATGGCCTAAGATCAATTTACGGAGGAATTACTAGAAGTAGATTCTGGTGCAGGCATATTTCCTTCATTAGGCTCACTCTTCATTACCCATGTTTTCTTCATCTAATATCTTATTTCTTCCACAGTCACTTTCCCTTTTCCGTTATCATCTTTCTGTGAAATTCTTCCTTTGTATACCGAACCTCTTCTATCCATGTTTTTGTTCCTATAGAATCTTGCAATGTGACCAAATCTGTTGCAATTGTAACACACATGATTTCTTTGTCTAGACCATTCATTCCATTGATTTCCTCTTGATCTGCATTGATTAGCAATATGCCCAAATCTTCCACAAGTGTAGTATTTAACATTCCTTACACTTATAGACATACTTTTGCATTCAATTGACTTATGACCAAACTTATTACAACTAAAACACTGTCTAGGAAATGATGGACTACTTGAATTTATTTTTCTTCTACATTGAGAAGCCATATGACCAAATTTATTACAAGCAAGGTAGTGACCATTAAAATTTTGAGCATTGGGTTGTCTTACCGGATACCTTCTACCTTTGTTCATCTGATTTCTTTGTTTGGAATCCTTATGTTTAGATCCAGAGCTTTCTCCCTTATCATATCCAAGACCTTGCTTGTCATTTTCATCCTTCTATCCTTTACTCAGCTCATCAAGCTTAGAAAAACTGATCCTAAACTTCTTGTATTCATTTGCAGTAGTGAGTTCATCTCTGAGAATAACGATTTGTCTTTCAAGCTCTTGTTCATTATTTTTGGATTGTTGCAATTCAATCTCTAGCTGAATGAATCCACTATTAACTCTGTTGCATTCTTCAAATATTTCTTTTAAGGATTGGGCTAGATTCTCCTCATTCTTCTTCCTTTCTTCAATCTCCTTAGTTAGTTTCATCACCATAGATTCCATCTCAAGCTTTAGAGTAACATTGTCTCTAGCAAGCTTTTCACATTCTTCAATTATTTCTTCTAGGGTCTAATTCAGGTGAACATCTTCCAAGCATTTAATTTCTTTCTGCTTCAGTTGATCACATAGTTCCTTCTTCTTTTCTCTTGACTCATTGATTTTATCCTTCGATGATTGAATGAATTTTTCAACATCCTCAAGATTTGCTTTTAATTCTAGGACTTCTGCTTTAGGTTGATCAAGATCATCAAGTGCCACCAAAAGCTGTTGTTGAAGACCACTAGAGTCCATTGCATTCCAAGATCCACCTCAAGCTGTTAAACTTCTGCAAAGGAACCTTGCTTTGATACCAATTGTTGGACTCAAGGAACACTGAGAGGGGGGTGAATCAGTGTTCAACAATAATTAAATTACAATCCAGATCTTATTAAACCATTTACAACATTTAAAAAATAGTAAAGATGAAAGAACATGAAGGAAACAATAAAAACACCATAACTCCAAGATTTTTATGTGGAAACCCTATTAGGGAAAAAACCACGGTGGAGGTTAATCCACAATTTATACTCTATTAAAAGTATGAAGAAAAAAGGGGAATGCACATGCATTTAGGCACATTGCCTAGAGCTCACTGCTCAAAATCAGGAAGGCTCACTTCCTTACAACATATTTGGATTACAATAAAGAGTTTAACTAAGAAAGTAGCATCTACAAAATGCCTAGTTTCAGTTCCGTTGAGGCTCATAGATCATATTCTGGACCTTCTGTCTGATTCTACACTTCACTCTACTCTGCCTTAATTCGCTTCACAACAATGTTCTTCTGCACAATTGAAACTATTCCAAATCACTCAACAACCCTTTTGACATTCACAATATACTTCGCACACTCACCTTTTCACTTTTACAATGAATTAACTGATCTCTTATATATATCTGCTATCAAAGATTTAGTCGCTTCATGTCAACTTCAACAAAATAAAAATATTTTTGAATGGTCGGCTCAATCCACATTTAATATTTGATGTGTACCCATCAAAGTCGTCCATGGCATAGCTAGGACCAAAAAAAATCTTCAAATATAGGATACCTTAATTAATTATACATTGAATATCCGTGACATGCCATATTCACTAAGTTGGCCACTGTGAGCTAATAAACAAAATATCATCCCGCTAGATCTCCTAACTTATACACCGATTAATGCAACATCACAAAACTTAACAATAATATTATATAGACACTTAACAACCTTCCCCAAGATCCACAACTAAAATTGATAATCCGGTGAAGCATACAGATCGACATACTAATCAGATACCCTGTTCTTCATTCTCTCTTCCATTAATACTATGTTCTTTACTTTTCCTGCCAGTATGAACAAATCCTGATCTGCGGACTGGAATAATGACTTACGTTGCCATCAATGACAACACTAGAATCCATATGGGGTATGTGCAGGATCATCATGGAAAAAACAGGCCCTTAAGTGGCAAAAAATTCAGAAAATTCAGAGTTAGGCAACTTGATGTAAAAATTTGAATAAGTTATCTATATTATTTCAAAAATATGTAAGAATAGAATCTGTAGAAAATTGAATGTAGTTTCTAAACTACTAGGTTTCTTTAAAAAAAAAAATCTGTTTGGTGAAAATTTGAAATTTCAATGGAGTGGTACTTAAATTTCAGAGAAAAAATAAGAAGTAGGTGTCTATCGACCACCCTAACCACAATAAAATGATAATATTTTTTTATCATATTTTATATATAAGTAGAGGAATCATGCCCCGATGTGATGCATAATTTTTATAATTTTTTCCAAGTAAATAATTAATTATGAATTTTTATTACAAATTTTAAAAAATATAAAACTTCATGTCCGACCACCTTAACTTGGTCAAAAATTCATGAAATTCAATTTTTCTTTTTTAATCCTATATTATGGGAAGAATGTGACGATGTTTTGGATTCAAAAATGTGATATCGCTTTGAAAGCTATAGATTTTTTTCAATCACCTATCAATCAGGACTTTAGTCATAATTTGAATAGAAAATGAATAATAATTACTTATTAAATTCAAAGTAAAGCATAATTTATATCGGTGGAAAGTTGAGAATATCCTTTTAAAACCCTTTTTGTTTCATCAATTTTGGGTAAAAAAATAGTCGTCAGCCACATACCCATCATATTGCCACTTTTTGGCCCATCATGATCCTACACATACCCTATGCCAACACCTATACCATTTCCCAAAGCTTCAAATTCCATAGTAAAATTATTGGTGAAATTTGGAGTGGCAAGCACTTTATTTATACACATAAACTCTTTCAATATCTCAAATGCTACATTAGCGGACTCATTCCAATGAAAAGAATCCTTCTTCAATAAAAATATGAGGGGTGCTATTGTATGACTATAATTCTTCACCAATCTTATATAATATATAGTCAATCCTAAGAAACTCCTCAATTTCTTAATGGTTTTGGGAATACACCATTCCATGATCTCCTTAATTTTGTTAGAATCAACCATTACTCCTTTATGTGAAACTATGTGTCCAAAGTACTCCACATCATTGAGAGAAAAAGAACACTTAGATGGCTTAGAATAGTTTTTATGATATTCAATATCTTTTGATGTTTTATCTACATGTTGCAAGTGTTCTTCCCATGCCTTGTTAAAAATCAATATATCATCAAAGAACACTAATACAAAATTCCTAGGAGAATTTCCAAAATATGGAATTCATCAAATTTTGGAATGTAGATGGTGCATTGGTAAGACCAAATAGCATCACCAAAAACTCACAATGGCCCTCATGATCTCTAAGTTTTGTATTACAAATATCTTCTTCCTTAATTCGAATTTGGTGATAACTTGATCTAAGATCTAACTTTGTAAAATATATAGCTCCATTCAATTCATCTAGAAAAACATCAATAAGTGGATTAGGAAACTTATCTTTAATGGTGTACATATCAAGCACTCTATAGTGCAGGAAGATGCACCAAGTTTCATCCTTCTTATGCACCATTACCATAGGTTAGGAGTAACCACTTTTTATATTCCTATTAATTCTTTCCTTTGGCATCTCCTCAAAAATATTTTCTATCTCACCTTTTTTATATGTGGGTACCTATAAGTCCTATTAGGTGTGAGATCTCTAGAACTAGTTATATGGAATGATCATGATCCCTCTTAGGAGGAATTCCTTTAGGAATATCTGCAAAAACCATAGAGTGGTGATCAATAATTACTTATAAATCTAGATGTGTGGTAGTATTAGATTGGTAGGCTTTTAATTAACATAATTGGGCCACATTCTTTCTAAAGAAAATTTTGTGTTTGATGAGAGATTACCATTTGTGGGGAATTTTACTTCAATCATTTTAGCTCTACTATCTTTATTTTTGTTTGGAATCTCATGAATAGTTCTTGAAATTTAATCTTTATTATTTCTAATGTACAAAGTCATTATACTCCCAAAAAATTATTTGCTACCCATGGATATAACATACATTGAGCTATCAAGGTGATAATATCCTATTGATAACTTAATGTTATGAAATTTACTAGAATAACTAATAGTACTACCATATGAAATAAAGACCTAAAACTTTGGAGCTAGATATATAAATTTTTTTACATGAGTAGCCAAATTGTTGTTGATGAAATTGAGTACTACCCTAGAAAATCAACAATATTACTTTATAATTATTTAAGAAACCCATCACCTCGAGAGTTTATGGAGCACTAAAACATAAGAGTGCATGAAAAGAAATGATTGGTTGGGAATCATGTGATTCCTCATTTGACTCCCTTTTTCCCTCTAATATTGGTTTCTCCTCTTCTTCCTCACTCAGATATTGAATATAGAACAATTTCTCTACACTGCATTGATTTCCTTGACTATATTTGCTATCAAAATTGAAATACAACAATTTTGAGATTTATTCTTCTCAATTTTTTATGGAGTCAACCTAGTAGGTTGAGGATATATTCTTTATCTTACTTTCTAATGCCTTGTTTCCCATTGGAAAAAAAAAATTCCTCAACTTTTCATGCCATAAGTATCACTTGTGACAAGGATTGTGGTTGAAACAAATGTACATCATACTTAATGTGATCCTTTAAACTTCTTAGAAATTGTTCCTTGAATTTTTCTTTTGTCACATTCTCCACTCTTAGATAAATATTTTCAAATTGTTGAGTATAGTCCTTGACCATACCTATTTCCTTTAATTTAATGAGTTGGAAAAAAGTAGTTATCCATAAAGTTATCACTATAATGGATAGCAAGTTCCTATTAAAAAATTGACCATGTGACTACACAACCCTTCTTTCTCTTCTCATATCAAACTTGGGTATGAATTTCCTACACATAGGACTATTAAATGGATGATCCTTCTTGAAATTTTGAGTCAATCCAAAATAATTCATGTCCAACAAAATAATTTTCTTCCTTCTTACTAGGTGAATCTTCTCCCTTATACTTCATACCTTAAATAAGGGATTTCAATTAACTCATATCCTTTTGCATGCCCCTTTTTATTGACAAAATTTATTCAATTATTTTCTTGTCTAATGATGAAATATCACTCATAAATTTTACGATTTCATCATTAGGGTTAACATCCTTCCTCAATTTCTACATCATCCTTCTTTGAAAATTTCCTTGGTGCGGTAGAATTATTTTTTCCTCTTGTTACATGGCCCATCATGATGGTACAAAATAATTTTATAATAAATCACACAAATAAATTCAAAATAATCTAAAAGTTTTACTATAACTTACGAGTGCCTAGGTTGCACTTTCCTAAAAAAATTCCTCAAAATTAGGTGATTTGCAACTTTGAGAGCGATTTTTTGGAAACCCTAATACTTTAATAAATCATTTATTTATGCTTCAAATTATTTTAAATTTGGACTGTAGGCTCTCTTATTAATTATTCAAAAACCACTTAAAATTAGGAACCAATTCTACAATATTTAGGAGATATACACTTTCCACATAAATTAGGTAGAAACACTAATTCTACAATAAATTTATCAATTCTACTTGAATTACTCTAAAATCGGGATAGTAGATTCTTGAGTATGTTCTCCAAAAACCCTTTAAAATATAAAGAAATAATCATGACAATATGAGAGATATGCTCTTCCCAAAATGAACTCCAATATTAAGAAAATGCCTTGCCTCTACAGTGTCAAGATCATTTGATACCAATTATAATAAAATAACTTGAACAATAAAAGAATATGATAGGAAATATGCTACAAATACTTGATAATACTTGATAATAACAAGCCACTTCAAGGGGGAAAACGTCCAAATATCTCCAATGATAACAAAATTTGTAATATGATGATTAAATAAGACTCACTACCTCCTATATATACCTTATTTATGTCTAAGATATCACCCAAGCTGAAATAGATAACCTATATAAGCCCTAGGCCAAACTAATTAACTAAATAACAATATAATAATGATAGTATGGCTTAATTAAGAGTTAAGATAGCCACAAGACATCTATTCATAACTCGATGTACTATAATATTAAGGGTGTAGCAGTAAGAAACACACCTATTAATAGTAAGGTGCCACAAAAAATTAGTGATATTTTATTTTCGGAATATTTGAATAAAAGGAATGAGGTATAAATTTATTCAACCCATAGAGAGCCATCAAAAGAATTAAGTAGAATATAATTATTAGAATGCTACTTCCAAGTCAAATATTTTATCTTCTCAAATATGTTTTTTAATTTTATTTCCTTCCTCTTCTCTATGTGTGATCTTAAGGTACTCTCACTTTTAAAAAATATATTAGAGCATGGAGATTTTTTTTGGATAAGTGAAAGAATTTCACCCTAGTTATTCAATTAGAAAGTTTCAACCAATACAACAAAAATTATTTATTGTGGCTATGTAGCTCCCAATGAGCTTGATAGTGATGATATATCATTGGATTATATTTATCTATAAATTTTCTCTCATGGAATGTGTAAGGTTTGATTGAAATAAAAATAAAATATGCAATACAATTAATTCACAAAGATTTATAAACCTAGACATTATCTATTTTAGAAAGGGTAAAATTTTAGGATTTTTTCTTTTTGTTTTTTGCGATGTCATATGAACCAACTAGTAATTTTATATGTAATCACCATAAGGAAAGACATCATGGAGTTTTATTTCTCCTAAATTATGATTAAACTTAGTGGACTAGGGATGTGGCTAGTAATTTTATATGTAATCACTATAAGGAAAGACATCATCGAGTTTTATTTCTCCTAAATTATGATTAAACTTAGTGGACTAGGGATGTGGCCCTAACCACCAAGGCCCTCTTTAACATTGATAATCATTCTTGTAGGATTATTAATGTTTATGCCTCAAGTAATTCTATTGAAAGTTTTAATCATGTTGGCATTGACTTATAGACTTATCTCAAATATAAAATTGAATTTCACATGTATTATAGCATTAGCATCAAACAAATGTAATAGTCTATCCATAAAATGGATGGTTGGAAAAGAGAAGCCAATTTCTACATGTGCAATAAACTAGATCTTTTCTATCCCAATTTTATGGTTGTCATAAAAAAATTTCTTGAAATATATTGAGAAATATCTATTTTAGATTTAAAAGGGTTCTTAAATGGCATGATAGAGCCATGGTATTAGTTTATTTTTAAACCTTTGCTATAAGTTATCCTTTCTACTACGTTTTAATAAATTCTTACATAAAATGGTAATTTATTATACTTAAATAGAATTAAATGTAATTATTTATAAATATGTCAATGATAACTCATTAGCCTACCTATTAATATGTAAATAAAATTTAAAAAAGAAGGCTTCAATGAGTAACCTTCAACGAAAGCGGGAAGCCTCTAATGGGAATTTTTTTTTTTTTTTGATTTATAGGTGTGCCATGGCGAGGGGCTCCAGATGGTAGGATCTGGTATAAATATGAATACTGGCCAAAGAATTATCAACAGCTAGATTAGTGTAGAGGACAGGGACATGTAAGCACTCCCCCAAAAACATTAGACAGTGGAAAGGATTTTGCAGACTGAAAAACTCTTATATTCTATCGACAACTTTCAAGACACATTAAAAACGAGGACCTCCAAGAACATTTTTAAAGACATGGGATTATGGGAAGAACCTTACAACCTTTTCCAAAAACATCTCCATTCCGACATCAAGTCATTTTGGTGTCCCCTTCAATCCTCCTTTACCAAAAAAATCGTTGTATCAAAATCCTACTCGGAAACTTGTCAGTCGGTATAACAAGGAGAACCCAAGTCCTCACTTTCAATAAAAAGGTTTGAATTTGAGGCCCCAACTATATCAAAAAGTTGAGAAATTCCAAAAAAGCGACATAATAGGGTTTTAGAAAGAGAGAAAAGAGAACAGGCAACATCTAGGTGAAATTCTTAGAAGAATGTCTCAACTATAAGATAAAGAAGCTTTGAGAAAGAGTTATTATTGGTAAGTTTTGGAATTTTAATGCCACCAAAAACATTCTAATTAAATGGGTAGATGAGAACTGGGTGGAAGCCAATGAATTTTTTTACATAAATCAGGGCAAGGGGTTTTTTATTGCTATTTTTTCCTCCAAACAAGCAAGGGATGTTGTCTTCAAAGTAAAGAGGTGGTTTCTAGAACCTATGTAGGATTATATACACAACCTTGGATCCCAAAATTTAACCCTTCACCTACTATTATAAATTTTGTGCCATTTTGGGTCTAACTTCAAATCTTATCACTTGAATATAGAGATTTATAAATAGTGGACACCCTATACAATTAGATAGGTATTTTTATGAAGCATGATCAAACCTTTTTTGATAACATCAAAACCCCTATTTTGTTTGGTTCTTTATTAGATACCACTAAACCTTTCCCACGAGATTTGTAAATGCACTCTAGAAGTGCAAAATGGAGACATAAATTTTTTCTAGAAGCACCTAAAATTGTATGTCATTCCCACCATCTAATAATACAACCTAGTACAAAATGTTTGTAGTATATCACAAATCTCGAGAGCTCTGTGAGGATAAGGAAAATATAATACTCGATAAAATAATCCTTGTTTATGATGTCATAATAGTGGTTTACAATTCCTAAGAGGAACAAATTTTAGCTAAAATCACATATTTTTAGAAAATATAATGATTTAAGCCTTAAAAAGTTCCATTTTAAGGATTCCAATTGAAGAGGGTTTGATCAAATCACCTTAGATCAAACCCCCTTGGATAGAACCTCGCTAGTTTTAAACCATACCTATAAATGCGTCTCCTTTACACCTATCAAAATGCTGATAAAAAATCACTTTTGATTTAGATTTTGGGGGATCAAATGAATTCATTTAAAATTTATTTGAAATGATTATGGTATTCCTTAGAACAAGCTATCCAATGAATATAATTTTAATATGTTTTGGTTTTGTTATGTATTTGTTTTTTAAGTTTTATTAAACATAGGTTTTTCATCGAAAATGAATTTCTTTGTTCTTCACATGTGGAAAAATAGAAGATTATAAAAAAAATTGAAAACTATGAGTGCACCAGATATTGAAGTCCTTGATCCAACAAAAAAATAAAATAAAAATTTTGACATATACAAAAAAGTTACGCGTTATACGTTATTGGTCTGAATTGTAATTCGTTTGACTTTGAAACTTGATTAAGGAAAAAATATTCAATAAAAAACTATCTAACCAAGTGGAAGCACTAGATATCAGAGTTACAAATCTAAATTTGAAAGAATTAGAATTTTATCCTTCATGGAAAAAAGTTATCGTTATACGGTGTGTGTCACTTTTTAAAAATGTTTTTTTGATAAAAATCAATTTTTGTGGGAGATGGAAAAAGAAGTGCAATTTGATTCCAAAATTTTGAATTTTTTTTTAGAATCTACAGACAAAATTTGATGAGACTGTAGTTTGCACCATCTTCAAATTCCTCATAGTTTAGCTGCTATAGGTGCCCGAATGTGAAGATTCAGTTAAAAATAATAATTTCAGTGTCCAGTTTGGCCAAAAATTGTAAACCACTATTATGGGATCACATAGTATTCCTAGATAGTTCTTCACTGTTCAATGAGGCAGCAATAAAAAGTAATGAGGCTTTAGAGGAAAGCTCATCTGTGAATATAATAGCAGACAAGGTCCCAATAGAAGTTCAATTGGAAGAGGCTCAACTCCTTTAAAGATCCTAGTCAACAACAAGGAGAATAAAGCTTCAACACAGTTGCCTATGCTAAACTCTACTAATCTAATAGACCAATATAAAATAGTATTTATGTTGCAGGAGCACCTATGGGTCCAATGGGCCTAGTATGTTTTGGTTTCTGGCTTTGTGACGAAATAAGGTCCCGAGGACCATTTCAAATGTTTGTAATAGGTTTGTTTCAATGGTTTCAATGTAATACAAGGTCTCCATCCTCATTTTGTAAGCTTGGTGCACCTTGGAAAATTAAGGAATAAGATTGCCATGATGAAACCAAGCATCTTAGGGGAGTTACCTTGATAATTTGAAGGGTTTTATATGCCTTTGACACATCCCGAAGGCTCTTGGTGGTTGAGTTGGTGAAAGTTGCACAAATTGTCTTAACTAGGAAATTAGAGGTCAAAACATGAGTTAGTTGGTTTCCCACATCCTTCTTTTCAAAATGCAGTTAGTGGAAATTGGAGGGAGGTTGTGAGACCTTAAATATGCCTCTCTTGGTTGGGGCAAGGTTTTTGATAAAAAAAGTAAGAAGTTTTCAATAAAGAGATTGCTGTTTTCCTGAGTTTTTGTGCAAAAATTGTTGATCCCGTACTTGGTACGGCATGTAGATTCAGTTTCACACTTCAAGACTATAATGGTTTGAAAGAGGGTTGAATTAAATTATTTTTGGTGTTGGAGTGGATATTTTTATTCAAGGGACAAGGGATATATCTTCATTTTCCTATCGAGTGGTCTGAAAACCCTCAAAACAAGGGTTTTGAGTAAAAAATGGTCATTTCTTCCATTCCCATGTTGTAATATTTCCCAATTTTGGTGGGATGGAAGATATTGGTGTGTATTTTCATGATTTTAGGGTCTTGGAGAATGGAAGGCTATGTGGAGGAATTTTTGCAATGTTCTAGGCCTGGCATCCTCATGTGACAGGCCTAGATTGTGAAGCAAAAAGTGGAGTTTTGCTTAACTAGGTTGATTTTGGTAGTGAAGACACTTAGGAATGATGGAAATACATGTGAATAACCTGTAGGAGTCTGATTTAAGGCTTTGGGGTGAAGGGGAGAGCCTAGATAGTCAATTGTCTTGTTGTAGCCAACCAATTAGGCCTCTTGGAGTAGCGTTGTTTTGGGCCAGTGTACCTTTTCCACTCACTGTCATAAAGGGAGGCTTTGGGGCCTTGTAGAGGTATATAATACCTGTCTAATTTTAGTGGTTTGGGTCTGGAATAAGTACATTTTGGTTTTTTATTTTGACTGTCCTCCCGGGAAGGGCTACAAGCTTTATAGGGGTAAAGAGGCCTAGTGGCTAAAGTGATGAGTAATTGGAGTTTCCTAAGTGCTAACGAGGATGTTATGTGTTGGTTAGACTTATTTTGACATTTCCACAGGGGTTGTAAATCCTCCTAGTTCTTGATCATCATTCAAATTGAATCAATGAAGAAGAGAGCTCCAAGAAATGGTTGAAGGAGCTTTTTGACGAAAATACCCCTATTTCTTCACAATTTTTGACAATTTTCTGTAGTTTTAGTCTGAAAATAGTTTTGTAAGGCCTTGTACAGTACCATGTCAGATCTATAAATTGATGAAATGATATTTCTATGCTTTTATGTTCAAATTATTATTTTTTCATTAAATTTCATGTGGTTTTGAGCAAGATATGGAAAAATTACTATTGACTACCCTATTGCTGATCTAGGGTTTCCAGCGAGAGAAAAAATTCATAAATTTTTCTTCTACCATTGAAAATTATTGAAACTTCATAAAACTCTTAGGTTTCTACCCACGTTCTGACCAAAGGAAAATTCTAATTCAATCGTATGAGTGAGTTGTGCAGATCTGTTTGTATGCATTGTCAACAAAACTATCAAAACCATAGGGTGTTGAGGGTTTAGTGCAAGATTCATTTTTTTTGTGTTCACCATAGCACTGTAAGGTTTGGTGAGGTCCTCTAGAGTACATTGAAACTTTGATAAGCCTAAAAATTCTTAGGAGTGAGTGTGGTTTCAATAAACACCAATTAGGACCTTGTTTAAGGGTTTGAGCCTAGAAAGGAAAGTTTACAGAAATCTTCCAAGATAGGGTTATAAAACCTTCAAGAGAGTCAATAGGAATATGAAAAAATTTCCATTTACATCTTGTTTATGTAGTGTAGTAAATTGTACACTCTTGAAAATAGTACAATTTCACACTTAATTTAAACCTATTTTAGCACCCTTGCATTAAATACCCCTTTAAATCATCATAAGTAGTCCCTTAAGACCCTTTATTTTGGATCTCGAGGTTTATTTCAACAAAAAACCTAAAAAAATCATCAAAAACACTAAAATTCCTAACAAACCACCTCTAAAATCTCGGGCGGGACTCATATGCCACCTTGGGCATATGAGTCCCCGTAGGTGGGCCTCGTATGCCACAAGTGGCATATGAGTCCCATTTGGGCCCTTTTTAGGGTTTAAGTGGGTAATTCAAGTTTTTAGTTGATGTCATATTTTGGGATCTAAATAATAGTAAATTAGGTGTATTTCCTATATAAACAAGCTCCTAAGTCATTTTTCATCTAAGCAATGATCTAGAAGAGCAATTTGAAGATCCAAGCATTCAAGAGCATTCAAGCATTCTTCACAAGAGCATTCAAGAACAAGAAATAAACAAAGTTGAATCCTTGGAGCAACATTATAGTGGTTTTGTAGGTCTTCAAGCTCACTTTCTTTCAATATCTAGCATTGTCAAGAGCAGATTATGGTTGCCTCTGGTGAATCACGATGGATTCTAGGTTGGGGAGATGCAATTGGCCATCAAGCCTAGCCTAATGAATTGTTTTCTAAGTGATTCCATCCTCCATTATCACTCGAATTTCAACCTAGAAGGAAGGTACATGCATATATTATGGATTATTATGGTGATTAGACATCTACTAAAGTGATTCATTCATCCCCATATTTCATTCTTGCATCTCATTCTAGCACAATAGAATACGATTGAATTGCATTTCAAATTTCCTAATCTTAGACACACTTAAGGTTAGGGTTTATGTTCACATTTGCATTCAATGTCCATTATTTTTATCAAGGTTTAATTACAAAACTTGGGGTTTGACTTAGGAAAACCCCCATAAGAAAATCAAAAATATATTCTGTTTTGTAGGCCTTTTTATAGGTTCAGATCCAAAAATTAGTTTGGGAAGGAAGAAAAAAGATTGGGACATAGATTTGAACTTTGAATTTTTGAAAAAGAGGAGCGAGACTGATATGCCAAAAGTGGCGTATGAGTCCCACTATAGGAAAAATTCCTTTTTTTTTGCAGATCCTAAATCTACATTGTCAGAAACTTGTTCCAGATTAGAAACCCTAGTTTGGGACTAATATGCCCATACTGGCATATGAGTCCAAGTGTGACTTTTTTGTTCAAATTCATACTCTTTTCTAGGTCATTTAATCATATATTGCATGTCATTGAGTCTTGTCATTAGGTCTTTCATTTCATTAGTCTTTCCAAGCCCTAGCTTGGTGGTGAACCCCTCTTTAGTTTATAATGAGACCCTAGGACAACCCTATTGTAAGATCTTGTTCTCCTTTACATACTTTAGCTTGAGATCTCCAGGGTTTTCCTTGAATGAGAGTGAAGAATATTGTTATACTATCTCCCAAGCATAGGACTATTTTCCACCTTTCGTTTTGGTGAACCCAACATGAAGAACATCTTAATTTTTATTTTGAGTGCATCATCATCCTAGATCTTTCTTGCATTAACATTGAATTAGGGTTTGCATTAGTTAATTGAAATTCTAGGGTTTATAAATCTTGCATTAGTGAAAATGCATATAGGTTGCATTTTTGCATCTTACATCATTGAAAATCATCTCAAATATGCATTTGTATTTAGTCTACAGATTATCCAAACCAAAAAAGCATAGAAATAACTTAAAATTTTCTAAAATTTGTGAAAAAAAACCCTCATTGGGACTCATACGCCCCTCTAGCTATTTAGTCATAGTGCATATTTTAAACTGAATTCTAAATCATTGAATTCTCTATTTCTGGGCTTTTGTTTGTTGTTGGTAGCTTTTTGTTTCAATTTACAGAGTTTTTGTTATGTTCAAATCATTAGAGTTAGCATAGTTTACCTTCATTGCAATTGTGGATAGAATTAGATTCTTGTACTTTCCATTTTCAACATTATTTCATAGTTCAATTAGATTAGATTACATTTGGAATTCATTAGAAAAAAACCAAAAACACCTACAAACCAATGAATCACTTGGAGAAAGTAAAGTTATTTGAGTATGTCAAATCTTTTTTTCCAAGTTAACCTAACCCTCAAGCCTTTTAGTAGTGACGACTTTGACATGTTAGATGAATCCCTTGAAGAGTTCATCTCACAAGGTTCATCCACTAAGGTTTGTTATGATAAACCAAAACCAAGAGAAGTTAACATGATTCAACCTCAACTTATCCTTTACCCACCTTCACACAAACCTCAAACTCAAAAAAAGCCTATTTTTAGCCTTGAACGCCTAAGAAAAATGTTTTGCAGCAATCAAGTTATAATACCATTGCTCATACATGTAACACTTAAAACAGTCCACAACAAAAACAACCAGCTCCAACAACCTTACCTTTGCCTAATCCCATGTTTCCTAGTGCTCCTCATTTTCCTTCGAATAGTGGGAAGGAGTATGATATTGTTGAACAACTTAAGAATACTCCTACAAAGATATCCCTATTGGACCTAATTCATAATTCACCTAATTATCACACTATGCTTCAAATAGCCTTGCAACAAGTAGTAGTTCCCTTTGGTACAAATGCAAACAATGTGGCAGCCCTAATACAAGGAATGAATACAATTAATGTAGACATTACTTTTCATCAACATGAGCTACCTCCTTTGGAATTGAGAAATAAAAATGACGCCTTCATGATAATAGGCATCTATAATATGTTTGGAATAAAAATAACCCTTGTTGACAATGGATCCACCCTTAATGTGTGTAGTGTGACCCTTTTGGATAGACTTGGCATGGAAAAATCAAGAGTTCAAATTGATTCCTTATCGATTCAAGGATTTGACAACGTAGGAAAACAACCACTTGGTGTTATTACTTTACCTATTACAGTTGGAAAGGAAACCTTACAAACTCCTATTCATGTCATGCCTCATGACCTTTCATATAATCTTCTTTTAGGAGGACCTTGGATTCATGAGATGCATGTGGCGCCTTCAACTCTTCATTGTATAATGAAGTATGTCTATAATGATAAGGTATACTAAATTGAAATAGATCCTAAGCCTGAAAGTTGCTTACAAGTTGAAAGAGGAATGACAAGTCCTCTAAACATATTGATTCCAACATTGAACATAGAACCTATCAAAGAAGAAGAACAAGAGATGGAAACAGTGTCAAAATTATTGGAAGATGATTGGGGTTCTTTAGAATTCACACCTTCATTTATGGGAGAATACATAATCACAAGAAAAGAAGACAAGAAACAAAAGAAACCAATGGTTATGTCAACACATAACTCAGAAGAAAAATCACAACCATCTACCTCATCTACCCTTGAAGAAGATACGAGCTACACAAAAAAAATTGATGAGATAGATTATCAACAACCGCCAAACTCAAAATAAATGGAGAAACTTTATGGAAGAGGCTACACGATTATGAAACAACTTGGCTATATTAGAAAAGTGTGTGGAAAGAAAGAACAAGGAATTTTTGTTCCTATAGAACCTAACATGCAAGAAACAAAAAGTTGTTTAGTATATTATCATTCTAAGATAACACAAGCAAACAAAAGACCCTCGTTGAACATAAATTCCATCATGTGCAAACCTAAAATAACTCTCACCTTGAAACATCTAGAATTGCTTGATATGACTTGTGAACAATCATTGGAATACTTCGAAGATGATGAAGCCTTGAAAAAAATGCTAGGAGATTATGAAAAATAATCTACTCCTCCTCAAAGGAAATGGGTTACATGTTCTATGATTAGTGCCAACAATAAAGATAGAAAAGGAAAGTACTGAGATTGACATGAAAAATGAAGAGTACAACACTAAATTTCCAAAAAAAAGGTGAACTTCCTCTAGGAGATACAATTGACATACCAATGGACATTAATGATAAGGAGAAATTTATTTAAGATAGGAAAGTTCCTTGATGAAGATGAATAAGAGGACCATGCAACATTGCTTCATAACTTTCCCAAAAAAAATTCTTGGAATTATTTAGATATGTCAGGAATGGATGCTAAGATAGTGACATATAACATCGTCCTTGTTGAGAATGCTAAACCAGTTAGACAAAAGATATGAAAAATGAATCCTAAGATAGCCTTGCTAGTTGATGGAGAGATTGAAAAAATCCTTGAAGTTGGTTTCATACAACCTATAGATTATTCTCCTTGGATCTCAAATATTGTTGCAGTTGTAAAACCCGATAATTGTATTAGGATGTGTACGAACTTTCATGATTTAAATAAAGAATCTTTAAAAGGTGATTTCCCCCTTCCTAATATTGACATGATAGTGGACTCAACTACATGACATGCTTTGTTATCATTCATGGATGGATTCTCTCGATACAATCAAATATTTTTCAACCCTGAAGATTAATACAAAAAAACATTTATGATATTCTGGGGAACATTTTGTTGGATAATGATGCCCTTTGGATTAGATAATGTAGGTGCAACATATCAATGAGCTATGACATTAATCTTTCACGAATACATGCATAATATTTTGGAAGATTATGTTGATGATATTCAAGCCAAATCTTTAACTCGACAAGACAATGTAAATATCCTTCAAAAAATCTTTGAGTGAATGCAAAAATACAACATGAGATTGAATCCAAAAAAGTGTGTCTTTGGTGTAGATAGTGGAAAACTTTTAGATTTTATCATATCTCATAGAGGCATTTAGGTGGACACGAATAAAATTAATGCTATCTAGTTAACATTCCACCTCTAAGAAACATCTCACAATTTTGTACCTTACAAGGAATAATTTAGTCTATTCATTGTTTTGTAGCATCCCTAGTAGACAAAGCATTACCATTTACACATCTCCTCAAGAAAGATGTGGAATGAGGATTGTAAGAAATATTTTGAGAGTTTGAAGGATTATCTTTCCACTCCATCTATTTTACAAACTGCTATGCAAAACAAACCATTCATCCTTTATACCATAGCATTGGCCCATGCTCTCGTAGCATTGTTGGCTCAACAAGACAAAAATAGTAAGGAACATCCTATCTATTACATTAGTCAAACTTTGATTGATTATGAGACACGATACACAATGATAGAGAAACAATGTTTGGATCTTGTATTCACTAAGTTAGTAAGTTGAGACTTTACTTATTGAATGCTGAAATACATGTGATGATGAAATTTGATCCTTTAAAACATCTCTTCGCTTAAATTTTTTTATCATGATGCTTAACTAAATGGATGATGTTGTTAACAGAGTTTGACCTTAAGTCTGTTTCACAAAATAAATTAAAGGAAAATCCTTAATCGACCACTTAGCGGATGCTCCCTCACTCCTAGCATTACCTAATACAAAATCATTCACTGATGAGAATGCATTAACTATTCAGAAAGATGAAGAAAAATGGGAATTATACTTTGACAGTTCTAAGTGTAGAATAGGCTCTGACACTCAGGTTATAATAGTCTCACCCATCAGAAAGCCTATTCCCTTATCCTATTGCTTAAACTTCCTATGCACCAACAACATAGTGGAATATGAAGCATTAATTTTTGCCTTATGTGTTGTTTTAACTTTGGGAGTTTGAGTTATTAAGATATTCGGTGATTCACAATTTGTCATTAAGAAAATAAACATGACATGTTAAGCAAAACATGAAAAATTATCGAAATACAAGTATCTCACAATGACTTTGTTACATAATTTTGAGTCGTTTACTATTGATAATATCACACGAAAGGATAGGTGACATGTAGATGTAATGGCAAGTGCAACTTCTCTTATATAGCCTCAAGATCCTTCAAAGTATTTCACACTTATTGTTCATACCATTGTGAACCTATCAATAGAATCCAAAGCTGAAGAATTATTATCAACAACTATGGAAAGCTCTAGTGAATGGTATGCACTAATATTTAATTATTTAAAAGATAGTACCTTTCTTAAGCCGACAACTAAGAATACTCGTTATCGTCTTCACAAACTCGCATCTAAGTATATAATTCTCACTAATGTGTTATACTGAATATCCTTTAACAGTATTTTACTTAGATGCCTTAAATAATATGAAATCCAAATAGCACTTGAAGAAGCTCATGTAGGACTTGTGCTTATGGAGGTCATTTTGGAGGAAGATCGTTAGTTCAAAAACTTGTCTGCATAGGATACTATTGGAGACATATGGAGAAATATTGCTTCAAATATGTTAAGAAATGTCACAAATGTCAAGAACATAGAAATTTGATTCATGTTCCCGCTTCTGAGCTTTGGGCCCAAATTCCTATTTGTCCATTCTCAGTATGGGGACTAGATCTGATTGGAAAAATCTGACCTCCTTCTTCTGCTGGGCACACCTTTATAATAACTACAACAAATTATTTCAAAAAATGGGTGGAAGCAATTCCACTTCATACGAAAACCACTGATGTGATATGTCATTTCATATTGGAGCACATTATTGCTCACTTTTTACTTCCTTCCGCATTGGTTTCAGACAATGGGACACTATTTAAGAATAATTATGTGAAGAAGTTCCTAGAAACGTTTAAAATCCAACATTATTTCTCAACACCTTACTACCTGCAATCTAATGGTCAAGTTGAATCAACTAATAAAACCCTTGAGAAAATACTACAAAAAATAGTAAACAAACACAATAAGGACTGGCACACATAGTTGAAATACACGTTATGGGCTTATTGTACTAGTATATGAAAATCTATTGAGACTACTCCTTATAAATCTGTCTATGGTACCAAGGCGATAATTCCCTTGGAATTAGAGGTTCCTCCATTAAGAATCACTCTACAAGGACTTATGGATGACAATACTTATAAGGAAAAATGATTGCATCAACTTGAAATGCTTGAAGAACAGTGCATTATCACTCTTGAATATCTTCAAGCTTATTCCAGAAAATTACAACATTGTTACAATGACCATGTCATCCCTCATGTATTCAATAAAGGTGATTCGATGTTATTCAAAAATTGATGTAACATCAATTCTAACCCAACTGAAAAATGAAAATTCATCCCTAATAGAAATATATGGTATGCCTCTTAAGGGACTCATAAATATTGTGCATTTGCACTGGTACTATGTCTAATCTTCTTGAATAGTGTGAATGATAAAGCAGTGGTGTTAGAGTTAGTAGATGACATTCTATATGCTCTTGCATTGCTCCGTTCTTAAAAAGTAATTATTTGTGCATCTTGAATACTAAAGTAATTATTTAAATTAATTTTAGATAGTTAATTTAGGTTTCATACTATTCAAGATAATCTTGTATGTTGTGTGAGATCATAGGTGCATTTAATTTATCATAACATACCAAATCACAATGTTGCATCTAAGAGAAACTAGAATAGTTTTAATTAGATCACACAAAACATGTTAAATCATGGAGATATTTATTAAATATTCTTACAAAGAGTATTTGATCAATCACATTGCCATTTAACATACAACACATAAGCATAAATAATAAAGCATCAAAATAATAATATATATATCAAAATTTTGAGTACATGTCATCAAATACGAGAGATGGTAGTATGTGATTGTGATCATGAAATAATAAAAGAATCCAAAACATATTGTAGATGATTTGCTTTTCCAATGGCCTCTTGTTGCTCTTTTGCTAGGTGGTATCTATCTACCTATAGCCTGGCTACCTTTACATGGAGTCTCTTGACCTCTGTTGGACCTCGAGATGATTGGATATCCTGATAGGTAGCCTCAGCTCATTGGGCGTTCCTCCTAGCACCCTCATATGCTACACCTAGTCTGACATATGGCTTGAACAGCTCTGGGTCCCACTCCACGATGGGTGGGGGCACATAGTCTATATTAGTAGCATCATCAAAGAATAATGAAGGAACTATCTCTACAAAAACCTATCAATAGAGATTATGTATGTCTTTGACAACCATTTTAAGATAGAAATCATAAATATAATTAGTACAAATCATGATATATATAGAAAAAAATTAAAAAATTAAGCATGAGCATAACAATAAATAAAATATTGTCACCTAGATCTCTGGATGGTTGTGTAAAGATGGCCTCATACTATGTAGGAGGCATGGAGGATGTGCTAGCCTCCCCATGACCATAGGTGTTGGTGCGTGTTGACTATGATATAGTCACAGGAGTGGGAGCTGGCTCTCTCCACTCGTGGCCAACTAGATCCTCATATTTTGTGTCATCACCCTTGCTCATTAGCTACTCCTCATCCTCATCCTATCACATAGTCTCCACAAGATGTCCTCCTGATCGAGTTAGTTGAATATGACCCACCAAAAATGTAAATCCCCATGTACTGCCATAACTGCCTCAGTGGATAACTAAATGTGTGAGGGTATCTTAAGGCTAATATTGATGAAAACACTGCCAACCTAGTGCATGTGATATGCTCTAGGCACCACACATGCAGTAGTGTATAATGCACCATACCATCGGCCTCATGGTATGAAAACTACTCTAGATCATAATACAAGTGTGCAAGGATGTTGTGCCCCCAGGCATATATGATCCTATATTGCTCCATCCATTGTATCATGTGAACTAGTCCTCCATCTAGATGCACTCCCCAACCATCATGGATGAGTACTAGTGCCACTCTGAAAATCATGATCCATACCAAAAGTGGTGCTCATGAATAAAGTATCCAAGATAGTTCAATGTACAGCCCCACAATGTCATCCTGAATTGGACCTTTAAGTTAGAAATATATATCATATTTCATCTCTCAAAATGACTCATCCCCTACAAAATGGAATCTCTCACCTTGAACCAGAACTCAAAGAATGTGATGGGCATCATCTAGGGTGATCATCATCTTTCCTATCAGAAGATGAAACATATAGGTGTCTGCATCCCACCTCTCAGCCATTTCCATCAACATAGCATCATAGTACCTCATGGGGGGCATGAGGTATGCCCAATATAATCCAATTCTCTATAATATTTTTGTATGCTCCTATGATAATGTCGAGACTAAGTCTCATAGGTGATCATCAAAACCAAGAAACCCAAAAAATTATGAGCACTTCTAGAAGGATGCCAATAGATGAGGAATCTGAGTCCCCTGTTCAATAGGTCATACTAATTGATAAGATAATTAAAGATACTCATTGAGGATGGTTTTCTAACACTAAATTTGTTGCATATATTTGAAAAGATAATTCCTCTTAGTATACAAAGAACATCATTGCAAGTGAATTGTATTTAGCAGGAGGGTTTCTGCTAGCAATGGAAGCTCCTAAATTGGTAATGGAATGTATCAATTAGTATGACCCAAATAGGAGGGTAATTGAGAAAGAAGGGAGAGTCTATGCAAACCTCTCTGTAAAAAAGACACTGCCTTAGAATGGTTTTCCAACTTTCCTAATCATTCCATCCGTTCATGGATTTTTGGGACCTTATGGACTACTCTTGCACTTCTAGGGTTTTTCACCTAAAAGGAGAGAGTTAGGGCCAAAAATGCTTATGTATCACTCAAATTAGGATGTGTGTGATGTGATGTTATGTAAATTAAATTAACTAACTGAAATAGATTAATCTAGGTGGTTGAAAATGAATGAAAAAGTGCAATTACAATTATGTTTGAAAACACGTTGTGATATGAAAAAAACTATGTAAATGAAGAAAATATGCAAAACATAAAGTACAGGGATGAATCTGAGTGCATCTGGGTGAAATGTGAGCTTTCTGGAGTGTTCAGGATGCTGGTGAAATTTACTAATTTTTCATAGTGGGACTCATTCACCCAGGGTGGCGAATCAGTCCGCCTACTGATGAAAAACTACTGGGAGCTAGTTTTTGTCTGTCGAGATCTGAAATCTAACAAAACTCAAGTTTCCAGTCCTACGGTGGGACTCATTCACCACAAGTGGCAAATAATTCCTCTCCCAAATTTCTAAAAAATTAAGAGACAACTCTGCAACACTAGATCTAAGAATGTCTGCTTGTTGGGTTGTCGAAGTCAAATCTATAGAAAATGGACAAATAAGTCTCTCCAAGCTTGATTTTGACTCAAGTTGATTTTAAGCACCTAGTTGACTTGAAAATTACTCTTCAACACCTAATAACCTATCAAATCTACAAACAAAGGGCTGCAAACAAACAAGCAAGAGGGGAAAAATGATTAGGGGTTAGTGGATAGGGGTTTTCCTTGGTCAAACCCCACTTTTGGTAATTAAACACTTGAAAAGACAATGTAATGAAAGAGAGATAAATTAATAACATGAAAGTTTTATCAATTCACCTAACTCTTGATAATGAAAGTCTGAAGTAATGTCAATGGAAGCTTCAAAGTGCTTGAAAAGATGTTGTAGAATGCTTGAATGCTTAAGTGAATAGGTGGATAAGTGAACTTGATGAATGGGGAGATGTAAAATGAGATAAAAATCACTTATTTATACAATTCTTGTGCCTTAGTATCCATTCATAGCTCATCACAGGATGACATCAAGTGATTTTGAATAAAATCCCGAAAGGAAATTTGAAATGTTTTTAATTTGGGGCCAAGGGGGACTCATTCGCCACCGATGGCAAATGGGTCCCACCTAGGACCTAAAAACAAGTGTCAGGATAAATGTTGTGTTTGATGTTATTTGTCAGGATAACATGCAAAAATAAACTTAATTAAGTCATATGAGGGCATAAAGAGACAAAATAAAGCATGAGAAGGGTGTAAATAGTGAAGATGTGCCTAGAAAAGTGTGAAAGCTTGTTACAATACTTTACAAAACTTCAAAATAGGACTTGTTGATGAATGAAAAGGTGGCTTTTAGGTAAATTGTAATAAATTGAGTCTAGAAGAATGTAGAAATGTCCTACAACACTTCACAACACCTTCACAAGACGTCATTCTTTAAGTTTTAGTACATAAATAAGCATGTTCAAGCCATGCCACAACATAAAATCAAAGCAACATAGTTCCAACACCATGAAACAAGACCTAAAAGGCCATGGAAATGGCAAGGGACCATTTTTCTATGACATAGGGATTGTATAAACATTTTTTCTTCCCGCATTTAGCCACATGAATCCATTGGATATGTATGTCATGGACACAAAATAATTGAGTGTAGAAGAAGAGAATAGGAAATTTATGAATGTAACATGGTGCCAAGAGGAGATTACCAAGAAAATAAGACAAATCTTGAGGTCTATGTTTATTTAGGATGTATAGGACATCAAAGCCTATTAAGAAGGATAGTTGGACTTAAAGCTGCCTATAAATTTGAACCCTAGATGTTTGAGCTTATAGTGAAAATAATGGAAGGCCCTGTGCAAATTAACTGGGGAAGTTTCATTAGAACTAGGCTATGTGAAAATTTAATGAAATTCCTAGACACCCTATGGTTTTATATGTCTTCTTATGTTGTTTATTCTTGTGCTCTAAGGGTAAATATTCAAGGATTGAAAAAAGTTGGTACCATGGGCATAGAACCAAGGAATAATTTGATTTATGCTCATGTACCCCATATCACTATCCACCAATACTAGGAGCATTATTGGAGGGTTAATGATGTGTTTTCTAAGAGGTTGGTAAGAATAATGGAAGGTGACAAAGCTAATAGATTGTCCTTGGAATCATAGAGTGTTATCCAGTTAGTTGGGGGTTAGTATATTCAATTTCCTATTTTCACCTACATCAGGCTGGAAGGATTCAAAGAATACCCCTTCATGCTACCCTGGTATCCAATGGATAAAATTTTGTTAGAATTGGTGAGAAAAATTCAACCTTATGATTCCATTTTCTCACAAGCACGCAAGAAATATTCCATCAAATAACCCATCACCAGTAGGAATTACAAATGTGCGATGACCAAAAATGTTGATATGTGCAAGGAAGAGTTGAAGCGGTATAAGTTGGAGTTCTTTAAACTTTGATGAAAGAATTATGATCCTGAGGGAAACCTTTCCAAGAAAATAGGTAGTAAGTATGCTCATGTCTATGATTTAGAAGATTTTTGGCATAATTGTGATGATGAGCATGAGGTAAGGAAGCGATCATACTAGAGGTTTCCCTTACAAGTAGCAAGTCTTCTTAGACCTAATAATATTTTGAAGTAGTTGGATATAGATGACGAAGAGGTATTTAATGCTTTATGATGGAGAAATTTTTTTTGATGAACCTATCCCAGACCCATATTATACTAAGCAAGAAATAGTAACCCTTAATGAGATTTTTGAGAAAGTGTTGACATACATTCTAGGTTCGTGGTTATAGTAAAGCATTAAAAGAAGCTAGGGTAAAGCTCACATACCCACCAAATGTGAAGAGAAAGAAAAATTTAGAAGATGAATCAAGGTATGTTGAGACTGTTAAAAATAAAAAGGTTGGAAATTCAGAGGCAGCTAGACATGGTAAGGAAAGAATTCTTAAAAATTCAAGCCAGAGAATTCTAGTGATGCCAGCTAGCCATCATAAAGAGGTTGTGTCTGGTCAGGCCAATGTAATAATGAAGCCTAAGGTTGAATTTTCTCCCACTGTAAAGCCAAGCACTCAACCTATGAATGATCACATGGTGAGAATGAAGACACATACATGTGCTAAGACAAGGTCTACATCCCAAAAGGTTACATATATGTTTACCTCTCCACCTTTAGTTAATACAACAACATTGAAACAAACACTAGGAAGGACTCTTGTAATTCAAGAGGAAATTCCCAAGCCAAATGAAGAAGAAGTTAGAAAGAAGTGGGAGAAGATGACTGCCATGAAGAAATAATTTGAAGAAAAATAATCTAAGAAAAATCTCATGGTGCAATGAGTATTGAAAGAAGTTCCAGACACAAGGTGAAATCCTATAGATAAAGAAGAAGATTTTATAAGAGGATAACTCACCCCAGAGGTGGGAAACCCTAAGAAAATTGAGCAGTTGCTAACTTTTGAGAAATCAGGAGAAGGCCAAGATGAAAGTGAAAGTGTAGATCCCTCATAGAATTTGGGTGGTTAATTGGGTATGTGCAGGATCATCGTGCAAAAAGCAGGCCCTTAAGTGGCAAAAAATTCAGAAAAATCAGTGTTAGGAAACTTGACGTAAATATTTGAATAAGTTATCTATATTATTTCAAAAATATGTAAGAATAGAATTTGTAGAAAATTGAATGTAGTTTCTAAAATACTAGGTTTATTTAAAAATAAATAAAATCTATTTGGTGAAAATTTGAAATTTCAATGCGAGTACTTAAATTTCAGGGAAAAAATAAGAAGTAGGTGTCTGGACCAACCCTAACAATAATAAAATGATAATATTTTTTTGTAATTTTTCCAAGTAAATAATTAATTATGAATTTTTATTACTTTGAGAAAATATAAAACTTGTACCAATTACCTTAACTTTGGTCAAAACTTCATGAAATTTAATTTTTTTTTAATCCTATAGTATGTGAAGCATATAATGTGACACATGTTTTGATTCAAAAAATATGATACCATTTGAAAGTTATAGATGTTTTTCAATCAACCTATCGATCACTTTAGTCGTAATTCTAATAGAAAATGAATAATAATTATTTATTAAATTCAAATTAAATCATAATTTATATTTTTGGAAAGCTAAGAATCTCCTCTAAAAACCCTTTTCGTTTCATTAATTTTGGGTGAAAAAAAGTTGTCAGCCACATACCCTACAAATATTGCCACTTTTTGGTGCACGATGATCTTGCACATACCCAATTAAGAAATGAGGAGAATCCTAATGTTTTAAGATAGTAGGAAAATGATGCCCCAAGGACTCACATTGAACACATGGTACATAATGAGAATATAAGTCTCGAAAATGAATAGATAATGATGAATCAAGATAACCTAGAATCTATGCTAGTGAGGATAGAAAGTGTTCAAGTTTCGAGGGGTATGAGAGGTAATGTTGATAGTTCAAGAAGAGAAGTTCTTGAACAAGTAGATAATTAGTCTCAAAGATATATTGAAGAGGCAGAACATAACGAAGAAGCACATGACTAGTTATTTAGGAAAGTGGCTCCACCATTTGGAGGTGGAACTGGTGCCTCTAGATCTTAGAAGTTTGATACAAGAAGTAAAGACCCCTAAACCTAGATGTAGAGAAAAGGAAAGACATGACATGAAAAGGAATGCAGATGGAGGGAGAGCTCTCCAAATAGCTACAAGATAAGAGCACACATGAAATAACACATATGGATTCTAGAGTAACCAAAATTAATGTTGGACATTCATCATGGGGATAGAAATTAGAAAAAATGAAAGTGAATTTAGAGACAACTGTCACTAGGGTACACAAGAGTAAACATAAGAAAAGAGAGCTAAAGGAGCAGACTGCCTACCTTGGTGCAGGGGCACCATATCGCCTTATTCAAAAGTCTTGTGTTTAGTTTTTCAATGATTTCTTATATTAAGATGAGTCAATACATTTCATTTGTAATCCTAAAAAGGAAATAATATAAGATTGTATGTAATAGAGTCATGAAGGTAAAGTAATAAAGTTTCAAGTTTATGAGTTGCATTAAGCAATATACTTGTAATCTCAATGGTTACATGCTTGTAATAGGCGGTTGTTTGGTAGTTAAGGGCATTGGTTGGATTGAGAGGGTTGAAAATTATTATAAAAGCCTTGGGGAAGCCTGAGCAAAGGTTGTTGCCAAGTGAATACAATAGACTTTGAAGATTTCCTATTTTCTTGTTGTTTTCTCTGTGCTTTTAGTATTCTCTCACTGTTAGCAGGTCGTACAGGCTTCACATGCATTATTTACTCATATGAATCTGTAGAAAAATGTTCTAACTTTCTTTTGGTGTTTTCATAGGGCTTAGTTTAGTTGGTTAAGGTTTGAAACCATTTAAATCCTCCTACTGGGTTTTGAACAATCATAAGGGTTTCAAAGTTCTTTTAATGCCTTAGTCATCATCCCACCTACTATCACCAATTGTAACTCAGTGGGATGATGTGGTAGGATGCAGGGCATGACATTCTAGGAGTAGTAGGAGTGAACTAAATATTCGTTGGCTTGTAGCATGAAAATAGGGCTAGAAAATGTGTGGTTTTCCTTGAAAGGATGATGGTTTAGACCTAAGAGTTGAAGAGAAACATTGGAAAATGCCTAATTATTGTTCCTAAAGCATGAGAGGACCTCATTAGATATGTTTGAGTAGTTGGGTTGATTAGGAAAGGCCTGGAAGTTGTAGAAACAATAAGGGTGCCCCAAAACTCTAGTTACTTAGGCTAAAAGGAGGGTTTTAGCTTTGTTGATTTGTTTGAGCATTTGGGGTCTTGAGACCTGAAAATTATTTGGTTTGGAAACCCAAGACAAGAATTTTTTGAGGTTAGAAGGTTTGGTGAGGAGTTTAGAGGCAAGTCTCTTTGGAAAAGTGGCCTAATTGGAGGCCTAAAACTGTGAAAAAATCAAATTTGAAGCTTTTGGTCCAAAAGAGTTGTATTTGATTCTCTGCTATGTTGAATAACTCTAAAAAAGGTGACTTGGATCCATGTCTTCCACTACTACAAGGAAGGTTAGTGTTAAAAGGTTAGTTTTGGAGTTTCTGTTGAATCTGACTTAGAGAATGAATTCAAGTGGTTAAATTGTCATCATAAGCATGTTGAGGGACTTTGTCAAGGTCTTGGTGAAGATTTGTAGTTGTTTTACAAAATTGAAGGGTTGAGACCCTTGAGGGTGAGTTGATGCCTAGTAGGTTGGAAGCATTGTAAGGAGAGGTTCTCTGTTTTAGAATTGATTTTCCCATTAGAGAGTTTGATCTTCACCTTGGCTCTACATCATAGTGGTATCAGAGCAAGGATTAGATTTTGTTTGCATTTTGCAGGTTGAAGAAGAGGCAAGGTTGAAAAGATGCCTCCAAAGAAGAATAATATGGCTAAAGAGATGAAGGAAATGAAAGATAGGCATGCAAGGGAACTCAAAGAGTTAGAAGAAAGGAGCATAGCCTTGGAGACAAACAAAAGAAGAGAAGTGGAAGAGAGCGAGTTAGATGAAGAGGAAGATGATGAGTTTGAAGATGTGGAAGAAGAGCTTACTCTAGAAGATTAAAGAATTGCAAAGTTGCTGAAGGAAGTGAAGGATGACAAGCCTAAGGTAAAAATTGATGTTCCAAAGTATGGTGGTAGTTTAAATTATGAAGAACTACTTGATTGGATTGCTGCATTAGATAACCATTTTGAATGTAATGAGGTTCCTGAAGAGCAAAGAGTTAAGATTGTAAAGACTAAGTTGCAGGGCCATGCTTTGGTATGGTGGGATTACTTTCAATCTGAGAGGAGAAAGCAAGGAAAGTCTAAGATCACATCATGGGACAAGATGATATCAAAACTCAAAGGTCAATTCTTAGCCAAGGATCATCAAGTTCAATTGTTTAAGAGATTGCAAAACTTAAGGCACAGAGAAATGGATATTAAGTGTTATACTTAGGAGTTCTATAAATTAAGTCTAAGATCTAGTCATCATGAGAATGAAGATGAAAAAATTGCAAGATAAATGGGTCGTTTAAGGTTAAACATACAAGATGAATTGGTTTTGGCTAACCCTAGAACTATAGAGGAATGCTATCAAATGGCTATCAGGGTGGAGGAGAAAATTAAGAGAAGGCAAGATAAAGCTCTTAGAGGTAGAGGTAATGCAACAAGAGGAAGAGGATCCATGCCTAGTTCAAAGCCAACCAATGATAATCAAGAAGATTCCATGAAAGGACAAGAGCAATCTGATTCTAGAGGTGGATGGAGAGGCACAAGAGGCAGATTTGGAGGAGGTAGGAATTCTAACAATGTGTTTTCATGGAGATGCTACACTTGTAACCAGTTTGGACATCCAACCTTGAAATTTCTTGAAAATAAAGGCTCAAGCTCTCATGGTGGAGAGAGGAGGAATCAACTAGTGCATGAAGATGAAGAGTGTGACTTCACCTACAGTGAACCTCACATCAGAAGTTGGAGAAGCCTTGATGCTACACAAGAAACTTTTGAAGACTTCTAAAGAGGTGGAGCCATTGCATAGGAAGAGTCTTTTTAGAACCACTTGCAAGAGCAAGGGAAAGGTATGTAAATTTGCGGTTGATTTTGGTTTAGCTGAGAATATGGTTTCATGTGAAATGGTAAACAAGTTAGGCTTGAAAATAATTCCTCATGAATGTCCTTATAACATCTCATAGTTGAATGATGATCAAAATTTATTGGTGAATGAAAAGGCTATTGTGGATTTTTAAATTGGTGGTTATCATGATAGTGTTGAGTGTGATGTTCTTCCAATGAACTATTGCCACATACTCCTTGGAAGACTATGGTGGTATGATAGGTGTGCCATGTATGATAGGAAAGAAAAAAATTATACAATCATGAAAGATGGTCAAAGGTTTTTTTTGACTCAACTAGTAGAAGATGTGAAAGGAAAAGTCAAAGTGATCATGTGTGGGGGTAAGGAGCCTCTAAA
>VDFB02193867.1:497771558-497783327 GCA_007258455.2 Sequoia sempervirens | reverse complement strand
ATGGATATGCCAGCTTGATACATGGTGTAATTTCCACATCACTTCGGATCTTGATAATAATTTTTTAATTGTAATTAGTTAGCTGTTCAGATCAATTAACAATGGTTAATCTTACAAATCACTCCATATTAGGTCATATATGGCGTGTTTGGACGGCTATCGTGCTTAAAGAATGGATTTGCTTACGTATTACATGATAGCTTGAATATTACAAACCCTGGGAAAGAGTCCGCCTTAAATATAATGATATTATGAACTCATTTTCCCAATATAACTATATATTTGAAGTTCTAACAACTAATAAATCTGATTTTTTATTTCAGTGGAAGCATCTCTAGTCAAATCAATGCGTGTAACTGTATATAAATGCTAAATCCAAGGATGTAACCCTGCGGTGATGTTAATTTATTGCTAGTTTTCCATTACAAGGTGGAAAGTTTCCTTCTTGCAAGCAGCACATCAATGCCAACTGGTGAATCGGTACGTACGTTATAAGCAGAATTTCATTGTTTATGATGGCAGCAGGTTAACTATCTTGCAACTTGTGGTTCTCTCAACCTTCAGAAGTTGTTCTGCTTTCATTTTAGCGCTTCTTACAAATATGATTACACAAGAAGAGTTGAATTAGAGGATCCAACTGAGAAGTCAAGAGACTCCAGCATCTACATCGTTAGAACTCAATTTCAGAATGTTTAGCTGGAGGATTGCGAAAAGGCCAGCAAGAACTCAGCTTCTGAGCTCTGCAGAAGCATTAACAATGCCAGGGGTAATAACATCTTGATTTTTCATAGTTTTTTCGTGGGCAAAGCTTAAACTTGTTATTGGGCACATGAAACTTGAGCAAGATTTAATGCTATGAGATTTCTACAATTCATAGATCCAAATAAAAAGTTTTAGATTTGTTAATTAGATTTTGATTGTGTTTTGAGTTTTTCATTCAAAAAATCTTAAAACACAATTAAAATCCAGAAATAACAAATCTTAAATAAGATTTGTTTGGATCTGAAATGTTGATGCGAAACAAATCTTGTACCATCAAATTCAGAAATGACATGTGGTGATTTTGGATTAGAAATGTTAGATGCAAAAACAAATCTCACAATTGAATTCAGAAATGACATGTGATAATTAATATACTGTAAAAATCTGATAACTTTTAACAAATAATATGTTGACAGTATGCTTTTATTAGGGCAGATGCTATAATGGTATGATGATGATATTATTGGAGACATCCAATGCCTCAAATAACAAATTGGTGTTGGCTGTTCAATTTATTGTGCATTGCTACAATGGCAGTCCAATTATATAATGATGATATCGTTATGCTGTTCATGACATATAAAGTTCTTGGCTGTTTATTTCTTACTATTGTTTTCCCTATAGGCTACAATGGTAGTCCAAATGATGGCAATTCGTTATGTTTCATTTAACATTTTGCAGGTTCAAGTCATTGTTTTGAATGCCAATATGCGCTGCCATGACTGCAGAGAGAGTCTCCAAACTGCTCTCCAAAATGGACAGTACATTCTCATAACCAGCCAGCTCTCTTCATTATTTCACTTAGACAATTTTATAGTATTTTTAGCTTTTTTTGTTAAATTGATACAATCAGATTCTAGAAAATGGTATATGCAAATAACTTTTTATTGGTGGGTGCTACAGATCTGCTTGAGTATGTAGTAGATGTGGTCCACAAAAAGGTTACGGTGAGAGGGACTGTGGATCCAAAGAAGAGGATGAAAAGACTGCTCAACGAGAAAAGGGGATTGAATAGCATACAGTTTGAAAGATTCAATAAACACAAGGATTTGGAGGAGTCCCACTGGAGCAAATGCAATGCTTCCTCACATAATCTTATCAATGGGAGCTGCTGCTTTCGCTAGCAGTCTCTTTTGTACCGTAGCATTTGACTTGTAGAGGTGTAAGACGAATAAGTTTTCATAACAATAAAGCAAGTATTAACTCCCACCTCTAATGAGACAACGACTTCAACGTGTTCTGTCGGTTGCAGCGACACTGCATGTTTTTTGTTAAGTATTACCTAGTAAGATTGTTTTGAAAATGAACGAATCTCTCTTGTATTCCTCGTATATTATGAAGTTCAATGTAGTTACCCTCTTCAGGAATAAGTTTGTTTGTACATTCCATGTGGTGTCTTCTGGAGTGTTCAGCGCAATTGCCGGAGGATGTACAGTGAAGAGTACAGTCTCTTACCAGTATTCTGGAGTTTTTGGACGGTCTTCAATGGTGCAGTCTTGTCAGTAGCATCTTGACCCACCAGCCCTATAGGTTTTATGTAAGAAACGACACATAAAAGTAGTGCGATGGTACAACCTACCTAATCTGCGGATGATTCTAGCTTTGAGTGCGCTTGATAGTGGAGGTTAAAGACCGAAGGCGTTTTCAAGACCTTTCCGCTCCAGCGTGAACAGTTAATGAATGAATGAGAGGTTTTAATAACGATCACCACGTCAAATAGTCTATGAGATCATGAGATAATCAATAATATTGTTAGATGTAAAACTACAAATAAGTAGGTTATTCACTTATTTGAACATTTTTTCTTATAATGAATCTTATGTTATGGATTTTGATCAAATAATTTACAATTGTTATTATTCTTTTTTATAAATTATTCAAGGAGCTTACATTCAAAATCTCTATGTAATTGGTCTGTACATCCTTTTTAATTAGGGCAGCAATTGACAACCTTGAAGTTATGTAAGGTATTTTGACGAGCATGTTAAATGTGTTAGAGTGAATAATTTATCTATTCACTATATTAAGTGTACTTAGGTTGATGAGGTTAGACAACATCTTGTCTAACTAAATGTACAAACTTTTAGATCTTTAGAGGTTACCAAGTTGTTTGGTAAACCTCATGTGCATACTTTTTGAGGTTGGAAGACTTTCCATCTCACCTCAAAGGTTACTCAACACTTGGCATCAAGATTGATGGATTGGTCAAGTAGGTTGTTGGTTTGCACATTCATTATGATAGTGTTATGCTAATGCTTCTTTCATTAAAGCAATGAAGGAACTTTCTTTTTAGGTGGTCTCGTAGACCTTCTATCTTGATCTCTCATATGGGGGATTATTTCAGTGGATCATATTTTGTGAGATTCTAGTAATCCTAATCACAGTACTATTTGTATTTTCAACTTTATAAAGTGTTATTGCCTGTGTATTCATGGTTGAATAGTGTTCATATGTTCACTCATGCAATGTTTTGTATCTCTTATCTTGATGTACATTTCTTGGAAGTTCGTTGATTCCAACAAACACCAATTCATCTTTGACAAAGTTTACAACTTCTACATGCTTCAGGAGTTCTTCATCATGATGTTCCTATCATCATGGGACATCATTTTAGAAGCTCTTAAATCCTTTTCTTTCTCTTTTGGAGAGGAGTTTTTCTCCTACTAGATTTTCTCCTTTACTCCACTTTATGAGACACTTTGTACATCGGTACCTAACATGGCCTAGTAGATAGGACCCATTTCTATCCATTTGCACTTTTGTGATCTCCCCAAGTATCACTTAAGGAGAGGTGTTAGAGTGAATAATTTATCTATTCACTATATTTAAGTGTACTTAGGTTGATGAGGTTAGACAACATGTTGTCTAACTGAATGTGCAACCTTTTAGATCTCTAGAGATTACCAAGTTTGGTAAACCTCATGTACATACCTTTTGAGGTTGGAAGACTTTCCATCTCACCTCAAAGGTCACTCAACACTTGGAATCAAGAGTGATGACTTGGTCAAGTAGATTGTTGATTTGTACATTCTAAGTGATCCAAAGGTTGACACCTTTAGGACACTTATCATCTCATTTGTGCTACATCATGGGATGCTTGTCAATCCACATGATAGGTGGATTGCCTCTTGCTTGCCTATATATGCAAGGCTTCCTCATCATTGTATTTTGGGTCGACTAAATTCAGTTTTGAGTTGTTCATTGTGCTTGTTTTTTTATCTCGATGATCTCCCAATTCTTATAGAATGGAGCTAAAGGCTATCACTAACTCCCCATACATGTGTTCGAGCATAGTTGGAATAAATCATGTATTTTGATTATAGACAATTCTAATAAGGATTGGGTTTATATTTTAGATCAAATTTTATTTTATTTTTTTGTTTTTGCACTGTGTTTAAATTACATTATATTAAAGTAACATTTATCATTAAGACTATGAACATGGATAAATGGAAGGAAAGATCAAGAGGGAAAACAATAAGAAAGGTTAGATCAAATCACAAAACTAAGACCCATTTGATCAAATTAAACCCATTACCAATGAATTCATTAGCTAAAATTCAATGAAAGAAAACAAGACAAAAAAGCATAAATGAAATCTAATCTATTTTTTACCTCATCCAAAATATTTCTAACACTCACTCTATTGATGACAACGTGAGCATTATTCCTTCTAGATATGTGGATCGCTCAATGCTAAGTATAACTAAATTGTGTAAAAGCTTGAAAGGTTTATGGCTATGGAGGCTAGATCGCTATGATCAAATTCCAAAGAGAGGTCCTTTAAATGAAGGATGAGGCTTGTTTTATAGATTTGTAGATATTCGATCAACAAATGGCATTGAATGTTCAAATCAATGGTGGAGAGTAATTAAAGGGTGGAGAGGCCATTCACATGAAGAGGAAACGATCAATTAACTAAAACTCTTTTGTAAAATTTAGGAAGATATTTTGAGATATTTTTTGAGGGAGATTTTCTAAATTTCAATTAACATTTGGATTTGAATCTAGAATATTCTTTTTTGAGGGAATTGTGCAACTAAATAATTCATTAAAATTTTGAAGAAAATTAGCTAATTAAATAATTTGAAAATTATTTAATTTAAGGATAAGAAGGAATACAGATTATTTAATTAGGTGGATATGAGAGGAAAATTAGAAATAATTAAATAATGAGAATTATTTAATTAAAGTGGCGAAATAAAATGATTTAATTAATTAAATAATTAAAAATTATTTAAATAAATGTGGATTAAGGGAAAAATGAAGGATTAATCAAATAATTAAAATTGTTTAATTAATAGAATAAAATACCTATCAGTTTAATCAAATAATTAAAAATTATTTAATTAAAAGGTGATAAAAGGGGATGATGATTGATAATGATGAAAATGATGATTTAGAAGAATTTGTGATGCATTAGACATTTTTTGGTGTCTATATTTTGCCACTCTTTGAGATAATGTACTTGTTACGTTGTTTCAAAGGCATGCTACTAATTTGGGAAAAATTAAAATAATGATGATGCCCCACTATGCCCTAGTGGATGAAGGAATGATGGAATGAGGGTAGTTTTCCCCCTCGACAAGCTGGCCAAAAAAATAAATTTTTGGTCAAGCTCACAATAGAAAGACAAATACGATTAGTGAAGAAAGGGATGAAAAACAGGGTTAGAGTAGAGAGAAAACTAATCAAGATGGGTATGGCATGAAGAAAATAGGATGTGATAGGGAAATTGATGGAATCTAGCGTTTTGGGGTCTATATATAGGCCCTTGAGAGTCATTTTCACCTCATTTTGAGCTCCTAGGTTAGAATTTTTAGAGCCTTGATATTTTTGAATGGGGGTGCTATAGATATGGTTGTCATTCCACATGCTCTCCACTTAACAGATCGAGTCCATCACTTCCAAAGGCTAGGTGAAATAACTCCCTCAGTATGTACCTAACACTTTCATAGTTAGGTGTCAATTTAGGTGTAATAAATTCTAGGTCTAGGGAGTCAATCCAATGCATTGATGTAGGATCAACACCCTTGAAACTTGACATGATGCATTTGGAACCTGATGTGACACTTTTGATGGTGTCATGAAGAATTTGAATTTTTTGGTTTCTCTTTTGACTAGTATAGAGTGACATGTTTGAAAAATGGCTTGCTATTAAAATTGATAAATTGTCATGTTTGATAAATGGCCTTGTAATGAATAGGATAAAGCAATGCTTTTCAAAAAATGGCCACAATTGATTTTTTAGGTTACATTTGATTCAAAGAACTACAAAATTATATTTTTTAAAATTTTGATAGACTGACATTGTGGGTGTTATGCTTGCAGGTTATTCTAGATCCTATGTTGTCTCAAGAGCGTCATCCTAGAGTCTTAGATCAAATAGCTCATCTAAGCAAGATGGATGTTGAATTTATAGGATTTATTAGGTTATTCCATATTACATTCATGCCTGATATTTTCTCTCATCAGGCTTTCATGATCATGATTATTGAGAGGTGGTACAATTAGACCTCATCACTTAGATTCCTAATTTGAGAGGCTACCATCACTCTTGAAGGTGTCTAGAGGATTCTCAAGATCTTTATTGAGGGTGAACAAGTTATATATGACTGATATTGGTGTGAAGGCCTTAGGGTGAGTAGTCCATGATAGCAAATTGGATATCAAGGATCAGCATATTGACTTGAGACTTGGATTGGGAGATTATGATCACCTAATTTTGGTGATAGCAAGTCTCACTTATAGAGTAAATATACCTAATCAATTATCTAAGGGTTTCTCAATTGGATGGGGCCACATGTTTGAGATGGTGATGGTTGATGTCACTGTATATGTGTGGGGGCCATCCATATTGGCCCACCTCTATCATGATATACACTAGGTGGTGTATAGATCTGCTACAAGCCTATTAATTAGAGTGACACTATTGCACATATGGGTGTGGGGACACATTGATGTCACTTAACAAGTGGGAGATGTTGTGCGAGTCATAGGAGATACATATGTGTATAAATACGATACATTGTTGACACAACAAAGGTTAGGAGATCTATATTATTGGTGATGGTGCATAGATGAGGCATATAAGTTCACATGGAGGCCATGATTATATTGTGAGGCTTAGATAGATGACCATGTTTACATCTCCCATACTACAGAAAAACTCGGTGGTAATTAGATGGACTCTACACATTTTGGAGAGTTATCTTCCTAATTGAGTCAAGAGACGGTTTGGAGAGATACAAGATGTACCAACCATAAATTATCATGCCATGTTTTCTCGCACTTAGTAATAGATCAGTGAGTGGGGACCTATGTCTAGTCCTTAGGTGGTGATTACAAATTTCATTCATGTTATGCCAATATAATAGGTCAAGGATGGGTATGTGCAGGATCATGATGGGCCAAAAAGTGGGGATATGATGGGTATGTGTAGGTATGTGGCTGAATTTTTCTTACCCAAAATTGATGAAACGAAAAGGGTTTTTAAAAGAGATTCTCAGCTTTCGACCAATATAAATTATGCTTTAATTTGAATTTAACAAATAATTATTATTCATTTTCTATTTGAATTACAACCAAAGTCCTGATTGATAGGTTGATTGAAAAATTTCTATAGCTTTCAAACGATATCACATTTTTTGAATCCGAAACATGCGTCACATTCTATGTTTCACATATTATAGGATTAAAAAAAAAAATGAATTTCATGAATTTTTGACCAAGTTAAGGTGGTTAGACATATGAGTTTTTATATTTTTTAAAATTTGTAATAAAAAAAATCATAATAAATTATTTACTTGGAAAAAAATTACAAAAAAATATGCATCACATTGGGTCATGAGTCCTAGACTTATATCTAAAATCTTATAAAAAAATATTATCATTTTATTGTGGTTAGGGTGGTAAGACAAACACCTACTTTTTTTTTCTTTTTTAAATAAACCTAGTAGTTTAGAAACTACATTCAATTTGCTAGAGATTGTATTCTTAAATATTTTTGAAATAATATAGATAACTTATTCAATTTTTTATGTTAAGTTGCCTAACCCTGATTTTTCTAAATTTTTTGCCACTTAAGGGCCTATTTTTTCCATGATGATCCTACACATACCCAGATTCTAGATGAGAGGATCTAGGGACTACAAGTGATTTTGATGCATGGTCGGCCATTTAGAGGCCACTCAAATTTACCCATCTAAGTGGTGAGTTAGTTGGGAGACACTCAAGGTGGGAGATAGATCTAAGTAAGGCTCATAGAAAAAGGCAACATGCATAAGTAGTTGTAAGAGGAGGGCGTCTTGATCAAAGACCGTGTAGGGGCCTCAAGTTTAGCATACTGTTGTAGTTGTGGTGCAAGGAGAGCAGAGGGGAGATGATAGGTCTAGAAGGGATATTTTATTATATTAGGATTGCAATTTCCTTATCAGAGTGAGACTAGTCTCATTGGAAGAGAGATGGATACAGGATGGAAATGGATGGCCTCAATGTACAACTTGTTTAGAGGATAATAGAGTGGGACATTTATATTGGCCATTGCTAATAGGAAGAGGTATATGTGGTTTAGTTTATAGTTGAGAGGGACACAAAGTGATCCAAATAATAGTAGCTTGAGACAGTTAGGTAGGGTGAAGTCATTCCCATGGAGAAGTACATGAGAGATATCATGACTCTCATGCATGAGGCCACTTATTATAGGACTTTATATGAGGTTTCAATACCTATAGGTAGGAGAGCTCCCAATTTCTCTTCAACAAGTACCATAGCAAGACCTTTTGATAGATTGAATGGAGAGTCAATGGCATATTCCCCACTAGTACCACAATAACCATAATAACCACAATAGCCACAATAGCCACAATAGTCAATGCAATAGGTGGCTAGGGCACAACAAGTTGGAGGACATCAAGTAGCTCCTCCCCATCCTTGTTCTGATAGTTGGGAGGAGGAGAGAGGGAGTTACATGTAGACTGATGGATAGATATTCTGTGTAGACACATTTTGATATGCTTGTAGGTAGATTATATATATTCATGTGGTTTGTGATACCCTTTGTATAGAAACTTTATGTATATGGATTTTCTATCATGACATATTTTTTATGACGTATATATGAGATGAGACTATACTTTGATGTGATATTTATACGTGCTATGGATATTATGGATATGATACATGTGATGATTTTTATTTAATTCTATGATGCATGATGGATAGATGAGATTTTGATGTTATGATTATGGATACATGATGTTATATTTATGGATGCATGATGTTATGTCCTAATAATTCTATGGTTATGGATGCAATATATATGATGTTATCATGATAGTATCACTTTTCTCATCTAGTACTTACACGTGGTCCATGCTCTGCCTCCCCCTCCTCCTATCAACACCTATGGCTCTAGGTCTACCAACAAGATGTGTAAATCTAAGTGGTAATTGTTGTACCCACCAAGTATCATAATCTGATGTAGTCCCAAGATCATGAAAACCTCCTACCCATCCCCATGCAAGGGGAGCCAGTTGTGCAAACTCAGTAAGTGTTCTCTATGACATTGCCACACCACCCCACTTAGGCATCTCTTGAGTTGTCCTGAAAAATATGGAATGATAGTCATCAACATGTACTACATGTCTCTCTCCAAACTACCTCAACACTCTATTTGGAAGATACCTCTCCAATATGTGAGGTGTGTGCCTCATGAGCCAACGATTCTATCGACAATATGATAGAGGAAGATGATCATCCATCTATTCCTCATAGTGTAGCCATGGTATCCAAATAAACTTGTTCATATCATCAAAGATGCCCCTCTAGAAATGCAACTCACCCATATGTCTATGTAAGCATAGGGGCATATCTATACATAAATAGATTCCCAACCTCTCTCTCTCTGAATCTCCAACTGGCTGAGTCACTACTATCCCCTCCCATGCCCATCCATGAAGCAAAGTCACACCCATAGATAAACTAGTTTGAGATCTATAAAAATCCTAGTGCATTAATGATAAAGCTGTGAAAGGATGCAAGGTCCCCTTCCCTTTCTAATCATTCCCTCGATAACATAGCCCCATCTAACCAAGAACCCTCGTGATCACTGGTCTAGCATGATGGGTCCCATAATCAATTATTCTAAGGTCAAGATGATCTCATCCACCTCTCCATAGAAGGGTCTCGGGTCAAGTAGTCCATTCACCATGTCTAGCTCATCCTCACCAAGAATTCTTTGCAAGGATGTTGTGCCTCAATCCATGTCATAAATAACCTGCACACCCCCAATCAACGCCCTAAGGATGTGTTAGGCATCCTCCAATGTAATAGCACACTCTCCTATTGGAATGTGAAAAATTATGGTATTTGATCATCTCCATCACTCCATGACTGTGATCATCATCACCCTATGAGCTTTGATCTCAAACTATAAGAAATATAGTAAAGTATGACTAATGAAAGATACTCAGTCTCCAATTCACTCAAGAGCACTGGATGTGCAGGATCATGATGCGCCAAAAAGTGGCAATATGATGGGTATGTGGCTGGTGACATTTTTTTAACCCAAAATTGATGAAACAAAAAGGGTTTTTAAAGGAGATTATCAGCTTTCCACCAATATAAATTATGCTTTACTTTGAATTTAATTAGTAATTATTATTCATTTTCTATTCAAATTATGACTAAAAGTCCTGATTGATAGGCTGATTGAAAAACATCTATAGCTTTCAAACGGTATCACATTTTTTGAATCCAAAAAGTGTCACATTTTATACTTCACAAACTATAGGATTAAAAAAAGAAAAATGAATTTCATGAAGTTTTGACCAAGTTAAGGTGGTCAAACATACAAGTTTTATATTTTTTTAAAAGTTGTAATAAAAATTAATAATTAATTATTTACTTGGGAAAAATTACAAAAATATGCATCACATCGGGACATGAGTCCTCTACTTATATCTAAAATCTTATAAAAAATATTATCATTTTATTGTGGTTAGGGTGGTCAGTACACCCTACTTCTTATTTTTCTGAAATTTAAGTACTCTTGATTGAAATTTCAAAATTTCACCAAATAGATTTTTTTTTTTTTTTTTTAAACAAACATAGTATTTTAGAAACTATATTCAATTTTCTACAAATTCTATTTTTACATATTTTTGAAATAATATAGATAACTTATTCAAATTTTTACGTGAAGTTGCCTAACTCTGATTTTTCTAAATTTTTTGCCACTTAAGGGCCTATTTTTTCTATGATGATCCTGCACATAGCCACCATCTAATAGGACATCCTCGGTCTCTGCTCTCTAGAGTAGATAGGGTGAAGTACCACCTACAAGCATAGCACCCACAATGTCAAATAGCCAAATTTTCAATAAAAACCAAATTCTTTTCAGTGAAATAACAAACAAATCACTTTTTACAAACAATATGGTAAATCTTGATAGTCAGAAACGAACCAATGTTCAAACGTATCGAACCCCCAAATACATTTACAAACATGTTTTCAAATAGGTTGCATTATATGTGATAAGGTAATGCAAACATGGTACAATATCGCAACCATGACATGATTTCATAAAGGTGACATTCCATGATTGTAGACACACCATGTTGGTTTACAATCACCATCGATCCATGGATTGACACATTTTTTTTCCTACATTTAGTTACCAATTTGACAACTTAAAATTGCGTGCAAGAAAAAATTAACTTAGGGGTATGTGCAGGATCATCATGGAAAAAACAAGCCCTTAAGTGGCAATGAAAATTCAGAAAAATCAAAGTTAGGCAACTTGACATAAAAATTTGAATAAGTTATCTATATTATTTCAAAAATATGTAAAAATAGAATCTGTGGAAAATTGAATGTAGTCTCTAAAATACTAAGTTTATTTTATTTTTTTTAAAGTCTATTTAGTGAAAATTTGAAATTTCAATGCAGTAGTACTTAAATTTCAGGGAAAAAATAAGAAGTAGGTGTCTGTCTGACCACCCTAAC
>VDFB02193867.1:497612238-497771458 GCA_007258455.2 Sequoia sempervirens | reverse complement strand
GATTAGAAACCTTGGTTTGGGACTAATATGCCCAGACTGGCATATGAGTCCCAGTGTGACTTTTTTGTTCAGATTCATACTCTTTTCTAGGTCATTTAATAATATATTGCATGTCATTGAGTCTTGTCATTTGGTCTTTCATTTCATTAGTCTTTCCAAGCCCTAGCTTGGTGGTGAACCCCTCTTTAGTTTATAATGAGACCCTAGGACAACCCTATTGTAAAATATCGTTCTCCTTTACATACTTTAGCTTGAGATCTCCAGGGTTTTCCTTGAATGAGAGTGAAGAATATTGTTATACTATCTCCCAAGCATAGGACCACCTTTCATTTTGGTGAACCCAATGTGAAGAACATCTTAATTTTTATTTGGAGTGCATCATCATCCTAGATCTTTCTTGCATTAACATTGCATTAGGGTTTGCATTAGTTAATTGAAATTCTAGGTTTTCTAAATCTTGCATAAGTGAAAATGCATATAGGTTGCATTTTTGCATCTTACATCATTGCAAATCATCTCAAATCTGCATTTGTATTTAGTCTACAGATCATCCAAACCAAAAAAGCATAGAAATAACTTAAAATTTTCTGAAATTTGTGAAAAAAAACCCTCATTGGGACTCATATGCCCCTCTAGCTATTTAGTCACAGTGCATATTTTAAACTGAATTCTACATCATTGAATTCTCTATTTCTGGGCTTTTGTTTGTTGTTGGTAGCTTTTTGTTTCAATTTACAGAGTTTTTGTTATGTTCAAATCATTAGAGTTAGCATAGTTTACTTTCATTGCAATTGTGGATAGAATTAGATTCTTGTACTTTCCATTTTCAACATTATTTCATAGTTCAATTAGATTAGATTACATTTGGCATTCATTATAAAAAAACCAAAAACACCTACAAACCAATGAATCACTTGGAGAAAGTATAGTTATTTGAGTATGTCAAATCTCTTTTTCCAAGTTAACCTAACCCTCAATCCTTTTAGTAGTGATGACTTTGACATGTTAGATGAATCCCTTGAGGAGTTCATCTCACAAGGTTCATCCACTAAGGTTTGTTATGATAAACCAAAACCAAGAGAAGTTAACATGATTCAACCTCAACTTATCCTTTACCCACCTTCACACAAACCTCAAACTCAAAACAAGCCTATTTTCAGCCTTGAACGACCTAAGAATAATGTTTTTCAGCAATCAAGTTATAATACCATTGCTCATACATGTAACACTAAAAACAATCCACAACCAAAACAACCAACTCCAACAACCTTACCTTTTCCTAATCCCATCTTGGCTAGTGCTCCTCATTTTCCTTCGAATAGTGGGAAGGAGTATGATATTGTCGAACAACTTAAGAATACTCCTGCAAAGATATCCCTATGGGACCTAATTCATAATTCACCTAATTATCACACTATGCTTAAAATAGCCTTGCAACAAGTAGTAGTTCTCTTTGGTACAAATTCAAACAATGTGGCAGCCCTAATACAAGGAATGAATACAATTAATGTAGACATTACTTTTCATCAACATGAGCTACCTCCTTTGGAATTGAGAAAGAAAAATGATGCCTTCATGATAATAGGCATCTATAATAGGTTTGAAAAAAAAATAATCCTTGTTGACAATGGATCCACCCTTAATGTGTGTAGTGTGACCCTTTTGGATAGACTTGGCATGGAAAAATCAAGAATTCAACTTGATTCCTTATCGACTCAAGGATTTGACAACGTAGGAAAAAAACTGCTTGGTGTTATTACTTTACCTATTATAGTTGGAAAGGCAACCTTACAAACTCCTATTCATGTCATGCCTCATGACCTTTCATATAGTCTTCTTTTAGGAGGACCTTGGATTCATGAGATGCATGTGGTGCCTTCAACTCTTCATTGTATAATGAAGTATGTCTATAATGATAAGGTATACTAAATTGAAATAGATCCTAAGCCTGAAAGTTTCTTACAAGTTGAAAGAGGAATGACAAGTCCTCTAAACATATTGATTCCAACATTGAACATAGAACCTATCAAAGAAGAAGAACAAGAGATGGAAACAGTGTCAAAATTATTGGAAGATGATTGGGGTTCTTTAGAATTCACACCTTCATTTATGGGAGAATACATAATCACAAGAGAAGAAGACAAGAAACAAAAGAAACCAATGGTTATGTCAACACATAACTTAGAAGAAAAATAACAAGCATCTACCTCATCTACCCTTGAAGAAGATACAAGCTACACAACAAACTTCGATGAGATAGATTATCAACTGCCAAACTCAAAATAAATGTAGAAACTTTATGGAAGAGGTTACACGATTATGAAACAACTTGGCTATAGTAGAAAAGGGTGTGGAAAGAAAGAACAAGGAATTTTTGTTCCTATAGAACCTAACATGCAAGAAACAAAAAGTTGTTTAGGATATTATCCTTCTAAGATAACACAAGCAAACAAAAGACCCTCGTTGAACATAAATTCCATCATGTGCAAACCTAAAATAACTCTCACCTTGAAACAACTGGAATTGCTTGATATGACTTGTGAACAATCATTGGAATACTTTGAAGATGATGAAGCCTTGAAAAAAATGCTAGGAGATTATGAAAAATAATCTACTCCTCCTCAAAGGAAATGAGTTACATGGGCTATGATTAGTGCCAACAATAAAGACATAGAAAAGGAAAGTAATGAGATTGACATGAAAAATGAAGAGTACAACACTAAATTTCCAAAAAAAGGTGCACTTCCTCTAGGAGATATAATTGACGTACCAATGGACATTAATGATAAGGAGAAATTGATTAAGATAGGAAATTTCCTTGATGAAGATGAATAAGAGGACCATGCAACATTGCTTCATAACTTTCCCAAAAAAATTTCTTGGAATTATTTAGATATGTCAGGAATGGATGCTAAGATAGTGACATATAACATCTTCTTGGTTGAGAATGCTAAACCAGTTAGACAAAAGATACAAAAAATGAATCCTAAGATAGCTTGCTAGTTGATGGAGAGATTGAAAAAATCCTTGAAGTTGGTTTCATACAACCTATAGATTATTCTCCTTGGATCTCAACTATTGTCGTAGTTGTAAAACCCGATAATCGTATTCGGATGTGTACGGACTTTCATGATTTAAATAAAGAATCTTTAAAAGGTGATTTCCCCCTTCCTAATATTGACATGATAGTGGACTCGACTACATGACATTCTTTGTTATCATTCATGGATGGATTCTCTCGATACAATCAAATATTTTTCAACCCTGAAGATTAATACAAAACAAAATTTATGATATTCTAGGGAACATTTTGTTGGGTAATGATGCCCTTCGGATTAAATAATGTAGGTGCAACATATCAATGAGCTATGACATTAATATTTCATGAATACATGCATAAGATTTTGGAAGATTATGTTGATGATATTCAAGCCAAATATTTAACTCAACAAGACAATGTAAATATCCTTCAAAAATATTTGAGCAAATGCAAGAATACAACATGAGATTAGTTCGAGAAAAGTGTGTCTTTGGTGTAGATAGTGGATTTTTTTTTTAGATTTTATCATATCTCATAGAGGCATTTAGGTGGACATGAATAAAATTAATGCTATCTAGTTAACATTCCACCTTTAAGAAACATCTCACAATTTTGCACCTTACAAGGAATAATTTAGTCTATTTGTTGTTTTGTAGCATCCCTAGTAGACAAAGCATTACCATTTACACATCTCCTCAAAAAAGATGTGGAATGAGGATTGTAAAAAATATTTTGAGAGTTTGAAGGATTATCTTTCCACTCCATCTATTTTACAAACTGTTATGCAAAACATGTTGGTATGTGTTGATTGATCATGCTATACTATATACCACGACATGTATCCTTGCGGGGTCCTACGGCACATGTATCAAAATTTTTCCTCCTACTTTTTCGTGGAGTCACCCAGAAAAAGGAAAAATAGCGAAAAAGGGGAAAAACCAATTTGTAGAGACCCTAATCTGGGAAGCTTCTAAGCTTGTTAAAGGAGTTGAATGTGGGATTCTGATTATGATGAAAAACCACGATTATTTGCAAGATTGTAGCCAGTTTTACTAGATAATAAAATCATTGGATGGTTGTGATTTGGTGGATATAGCCAGTTGGGTGAACCACGTTAAATTCTCTATGTTATAATTTACTTTATGTGTGTTTTAGTTTCTTTGTTTTATTAATTAAATCTGCATTTGTTACATTGGAATATCTACCATTTCAACCCTAACAAAATGGCCATTCATCCTTTATACCATAGCATTGGCCCATGCTCTCGTAGCATTGTTGGCTCAACAAGACAAAAATAGTAAGGAACATCCTATCTATTACATTAGTCAAACTTTGATTGATTATGAGACACGATACACAATGATAGAGAAACAATGTTTGGATCTTGTATTCACTAAGTTAGTAAGTTGAGACTTTACTTATTGAATGCTGAAATACATGTGATGATGAAATTTGATCCTTTAAAACATCTCTTCGCTTAAATTTTTTTATCATGATGCTTAACTAAATGGATGATGTTGTTAACAGAGTTTGACCTTAAGTCTGTTTCACAAAATAAATTAAAGGAAAATCCTTAATCGACCACTTAGCGGATGCTCCCTCACTCCTAGCATTACCTAATACAAAATCATTCACTGATGAGAATGCATTAACTATTCAGAAAGATGAAGAAAAATGGGAATTATACTTTGACAGTTCTAAGTGTAGAATAGGCTCTGACACTCAGGTTATAATAGTCTCACCCATCAGAAAGCCTATTCCCTTATCCTATTGCTTAAACTTCCTATGCACCAACAACATAGTGGAATATGAAGCATTAATTTTTGCCTTATGTGTTGTTTTAACTTTGGGAGTTTGAGTTATTAAGATATTCGGTGATTCACAATTTGTCATTAAGAAAATAAACATGACATGTTAAGCAAAACATGAAAAATTATCGAAATACAAGTATCTCACAATGACTTTGTTACATAATTTTGAGTCGTTTACTATTGATAATATCACACGAAAGGATAGGTGACATGTAGATGTAATGGCAAGTGCAACTTCTCTTATATAGCCTCAAGATCCTTCAAAGTATTTCACACTTATTGTTCATACCATTGTGAACCTATCAATAGAATCCAAAGCTGAAGAATTATTATCAACAACTATGGAAAGCTCTAGTGAATGGTATGCACTAATATTTAATTATTTAAAAGATAGTACCTTTCTTAAGCCGACAACTAAGAATACTCGTTATCGTCTTCACAAACTCGCATCTAAGTATATAATTCTCACTAATGTGTTATACTGAATATCCTTTAACAGTATTTTACTTAGATGCCTTAAATAATATGAAATCCAAATAGCACTTGAAGAAGCTCATGTAGGACTTGTGCTTATGGAGGTCATTTTGGAGGAAGATCGTTAGTTCAAAAACTTGTCTGCATAGGATACTATTGGAGACATATGGAGAAATATTGCTTCAAATATGTTAAGAAATGTCACAAATGTCAAGAACATAGAAATTTGATTCATGTTCCCGCTTCTGAGCTTTGGGCCCAAATTCCTATTTGTCCATTCTCAGTATGGGGACTAGATCTGATTGGAAAAATCTGACCTCCTTCTTCTGCTGGGCACACCTTTATAATAACTACAACAAATTATTTCAAAAAATGGGTGGAAGCAATTCCACTTCATACGAAAACCACTGATGTGATATGTCATTTCATATTGGAGCACATTATTGCTCACTTTTTACTTCCTTCCGCATTGGTTTCAGACAATGGGACACTATTTAAGAATAATTATGTGAAGAAGTTCCTAGAAACGTTTAAAATCCAACATTATTTCTCAACACCTTACTACCTGCAATCTAATGGTCAAGTTGAATCAACTAATAAAACCCTTGAGAAAATACTACAAAAAATAGTAAACAAACACAATAAGGACTGGCACACATAGTTGAAATACACGTTATGGGCTTATTGTACTAGTATATGAAAATCTATTGAGACTACTCCTTATAAATCTGTCTATGGTACCAAGGCGATAATTCCCTTGGAATTAGAGGTTCCTCCATTAAGAATCACTCTACAAGGACTTATGGATGACAATACTTATAAGGAAAAATGATTGCATCAACTTGAAATGCTTGAAGAACAGTGCATTATCACTCTTGAATATCTTCAAGCTTATTCCAGAAAATTACAACATTGTTACAATGACCATGTCATCCCTCATGTATTCAATAAAGGTGATTCGATGTTATTCAAAAATTGATGTAACATCAATTCTAACCCAACTGAAAAATGAAAATTCATCCCTAATAGAAATATATGGTATGCCTCTTAAGGGACTCATAAATATTGTGCATTTGCACTGGTACTATGTCTAATCTTCTTGAATAGTGTGAATGATAAAGCAGTGGTGTTAGAGTTAGTAGATGACATTCTATATGCTCTTGCATTGCTCCGTTCTTAAAAAGTAATTATTTGTGCATCTTGAATACTAAAGTAATTATTTAAATTAATTTTAGATAGTTAATTTAGGTTTCATACTATTCAAGATAATCTTGTATGTTGTGTGAGATCATAGGTGCATTTAATTTATCATAACATACCAAATCACAATGTTGCATCTAAGAGAAACTAGAATAGTTTTAATTAGATCACACAAAACATGTTAAATCATGGAGATATTTATTAAATATTCTTACAAAGAGTATTTGATCAATCACATTGCCATTTAACATACAACACATAAGCATAAATAATAAAGCATCAAAATAATAATATATATATCAAAATTTTGAGTACATGTCATCAAATACGAGAGATGGTAGTATGTGATTGTGATCATGAAATAATAAAAGAATCCAAAACATATTGTAGATGATTTGCTTTTCCAATGGCCTCTTGTTGCTCTTTTGCTAGGTGGTATCTATCTACCTATAGCCTGGCTACCTTTACATGGAGTCTCTTGACCTCTGTTGGACCTCGAGATGATTGGATATCCTGATAGGTAGCCTCAGCTCATTGGGCGTTCCTCCTAGCACCCTCATATGCTACACCTAGTCTGACATATGGCTTGAACAGCTCTGGGTCCCACTCCACGATGGGTGGGGGCACATAGTCTATATTAGTAGCATCATCAAAGAATAATGAAGGAACTATCTCTACAAAAACCTATCAATAGAGATTATGTATGTCTTTGACAACCATTTTAAGATAGAAATCATAAATATAATTAGTACAAATCATGATATATATAGAAAAAAATTAAAAAATTAAGCATGAGCATAACAATAAATAAAATATTGTCACCTAGATCTCTGGATGGTTGTGTAAAGATGGCCTCATACTATGTAGGAGGCATGGAGGATGTGCTAGCCTCCCCATGACCATAGGTGTTGGTGCGTGTTGACTATGATATAGTCACAGGAGTGGGAGCTGGCTCTCTCCACTCGTGGCCAACTAGATCCTCATATTTTGTGTCATCACCCTTGCTCATTAGCTACTCCTCATCCTCATCCTATCACATAGTCTCCACAAGATGTCCTCCTGATCGAGTTAGTTGAATATGACCCACCAAAAATGTAAATCCCCATGTACTGCCATAACTGCCTCAGTGGATAACTAAATGTGTGAGGGTATCTTAAGGCTAATATTGATGAAAACACTGCCAACCTAGTGCATGTGATATGCTCTAGGCACCACACATGCAGTAGTGTATAATGCACCATACCATCGGCCTCATGGTATGAAAACTACTCTAGATCATAATACAAGTGTGCAAGGATGTTGTGCCCCCAGGCATATATGATCCTATATTGCTCCATCCATTGTATCATGTGAACTAGTCCTCCATCTAGATGCACTCCCCAACCATCATGGATGAGTACTAGTGCCACTCTGAAAATCATGATCCATACCAAAAGTGGTGCTCATGAATAAAGTATCCAAGATAGTTCAATGTACAGCCCCACAATGTCATCCTGAATTGGACCTTTAAGTTAGAAATATATATCATATTTCATCTCTCAAAATGACTCATCCCCTACAAAATGGAATCTCTCACCTTGAACCAGAACTCAAAGAATGTGATGGGCATCATCTAGGGTGATCATCATCTTTCCTATCAGAAGATGAAACATATAGGTGTCTGCATCCCACCTCTCAGCCATTTCCATCAACATAGCATCATAGTACCTCATGGGGGGCATGAGGTATGCCCAATATAATCCAATTCTCTATAATATTTTTGTATGCTCCTATGATAATGTCGAGACTAAGTCTCATAGGTGATCATCAAAACCAAGAAACCCAAAAAATTATGAGCACTTCTAGAAGGATGCCAATAGATGAGGAATCTGAGTCCCCTGTTCAATAGGTCATACTAATTGATAAGATAATTAAAGATACTCATTGAGGATGGTTTTCTAACACTAAATTTGTTGCATATATTTGAAAAGATAATTCCTCTTAGTATACAAAGAACATCATTGCAAGTGAATTGTATTTAGCAGGAGGGTTTCTGCTAGCAATGGAAGCTCCTAAATTGGTAATGGAATGTATCAATTAGTATGACCCAAATAGGAGGGTAATTGAGAAAGAAGGGAGAGTCTATGCAAACCTCTCTGTAAAAAAGACACTGCCTTAGAATGGTTTTCCAACTTTCCTAATCATTCCATCCGTTCATGGATTTTTGGGACCTTATGGACTACTCTTGCACTTCTAGGGTTTTTCACCTAAAAGGAGAGAGTTAGGGCCAAAAATGCTTATGTATCACTCAAATTAGGATGTGTGTGATGTGATGTTATGTAAATTAAATTAACTAACTGAAATAGATTAATCTAGGTGGTTGAAAATGAATGAAAAAGTGCAATTACAATTATGTTTGAAAACACGTTGTGATATGAAAAAAACTATGTAAATGAAGAAAATATGCAAAACATAAAGTACAGGGATGAATCTGAGTGCATCTGGGTGAAATGTGAGCTTTCTGGAGTGTTCAGGATGCTGGTGAAATTTACTAATTTTTCATAGTGGGACTCATTCACCCAGGGTGGCGAATCAGTCCGCCTACTGATGAAAAACTACTGGGAGCTAGTTTTTGTCTGTCGAGATCTGAAATCTAACAAAACTCAAGTTTCCAGTCCTACGGTGGGACTCATTCACCACAAGTGGCAAATAATTCCTCTCCCAAATTTCTAAAAAATTAAGAGACAACTCTGCAACACTAGATCTAAGAATGTCTGCTTGTTGGGTTGTCGAAGTCAAATCTATAGAAAATGGACAAATAAGTCTCTCCAAGCTTGATTTTGACTCAAGTTGATTTTAAGCACCTAGTTGACTTGAAAATTACTCTTCAACACCTAATAACCTATCAAATCTACAAACAAAGGGCTGCAAACAAACAAGCAAGAGGGGAAAAATGATTAGGGGTTAGTGGATAGGGGTTTTCCTTGGTCAAACCCCACTTTTGGTAATTAAACACTTGAAAAGACAATGTAATGAAAGAGAGATAAATTAATAACATGAAAGTTTTATCAATTCACCTAACTCTTGATAATGAAAGTCTGAAGTAATGTCAATGGAAGCTTCAAAGTGCTTGAAAAGATGTTGTAGAATGCTTGAATGCTTAAGTGAATAGGTGGATAAGTGAACTTGATGAATGGGGAGATGTAAAATGAGATAAAAATCACTTATTTATACAATTCTTGTGCCTTAGTATCCATTCATAGCTCATCACAGGATGACATCAAGTGATTTTGAATAAAATCCCGAAAGGAAATTTGAAATGTTTTTAATTTGGGGCCAAGGGGGACTCATTCGCCACCGATGGCAAATGGGTCCCACCTAGGACCTAAAAACAAGTGTCAGGATAAATGTTGTGTTTGATGTTATTTGTCAGGATAACATGCAAAAATAAACTTAATTAAGTCATATGAGGGCATAAAGAGACAAAATAAAGCATGAGAAGGGTGTAAATAGTGAAGATGTGCCTAGAAAAGTGTGAAAGCTTGTTACAATACTTTACAAAACTTCAAAATAGGACTTGTTGATGAATGAAAAGGTGGCTTTTAGGTAAATTGTAATAAATTGAGTCTAGAAGAATGTAGAAATGTCCTACAACACTTCACAACACCTTCACAAGACGTCATTCTTTAAGTTTTAGTACATAAATAAGCATGTTCAAGCCATGCCACAACATAAAATCAAAGCAACATAGTTCCAACACCATGAAACAAGACCTAAAAGGCCATGGAAATGGCAAGGGACCATTTTTCTATGACATAGGGATTGTATAAACATTTTTTCTTCCCGCATTTAGCCACATGAATCCATTGGATATGTATGTCATGGACACAAAATAATTGAGTGTAGAAGAAGAGAATAGGAAATTTATGAATGTAACATGGTGCCAAGAGGAGATTACCAAGAAAATAAGACAAATCTTGAGGTCTATGTTTATTTAGGATGTATAGGACATCAAAGCCTATTAAGAAGGATAGTTGGACTTAAAGCTGCCTATAAATTTGAACCCTAGATGTTTGAGCTTATAGTGAAAATAATGGAAGGCCCTGTGCAAATTAACTGGGGAAGTTTCATTAGAACTAGGCTATGTGAAAATTTAATGAAATTCCTAGACACCCTATGGTTTTATATGTCTTCTTATGTTGTTTATTCTTGTGCTCTAAGGGTAAATATTCAAGGATTGAAAAAAGTTGGTACCATGGGCATAGAACCAAGGAATAATTTGATTTATGCTCATGTACCCCATATCACTATCCACCAATACTAGGAGCATTATTGGAGGGTTAATGATGTGTTTTCTAAGAGGTTGGTAAGAATAATGGAAGGTGACAAAGCTAATAGATTGTCCTTGGAATCATAGAGTGTTATCCAGTTAGTTGGGGGTTAGTATATTCAATTTCCTATTTTCACCTACATCAGGCTGGAAGGATTCAAAGAATACCCCTTCATGCTACCCTGGTATCCAATGGATAAAATTTTGTTAGAATTGGTGAGAAAAATTCAACCTTATGATTCCATTTTCTCACAAGCACGCAAGAAATATTCCATCAAATAACCCATCACCAGTAGGAATTACAAATGTGCGATGACCAAAAATGTTGATATGTGCAAGGAAGAGTTGAAGCGGTATAAGTTGGAGTTCTTTAAACTTTGATGAAAGAATTATGATCCTGAGGGAAACCTTTCCAAGAAAATAGGTAGTAAGTATGCTCATGTCTATGATTTAGAAGATTTTTGGCATAATTGTGATGATGAGCATGAGGTAAGGAAGCGATCATACTAGAGGTTTCCCTTACAAGTAGCAAGTCTTCTTAGACCTAATAATATTTTGAAGTAGTTGGATATAGATGACGAAGAGGTATTTAATGCTTTATGATGGAGAAATTTTTTTTGATGAACCTATCCCAGACCCATATTATACTAAGCAAGAAATAGTAACCCTTAATGAGATTTTTGAGAAAGTGTTGACATACATTCTAGGTTCGTGGTTATAGTAAAGCATTAAAAGAAGCTAGGGTAAAGCTCACATACCCACCAAATGTGAAGAGAAAGAAAAATTTAGAAGATGAATCAAGGTATGTTGAGACTGTTAAAAATAAAAAGGTTGGAAATTCAGAGGCAGCTAGACATGGTAAGGAAAGAATTCTTAAAAATTCAAGCCAGAGAATTCTAGTGATGCCAGCTAGCCATCATAAAGAGGTTGTGTCTGGTCAGGCCAATGTAATAATGAAGCCTAAGGTTGAATTTTCTCCCACTGTAAAGCCAAGCACTCAACCTATGAATGATCACATGGTGAGAATGAAGACACATACATGTGCTAAGACAAGGTCTACATCCCAAAAGGTTACATATATGTTTACCTCTCCACCTTTAGTTAATACAACAACATTGAAACAAACACTAGGAAGGACTCTTGTAATTCAAGAGGAAATTCCCAAGCCAAATGAAGAAGAAGTTAGAAAGAAGTGGGAGAAGATGACTGCCATGAAGAAATAATTTGAAGAAAAATAATCTAAGAAAAATCTCATGGTGCAATGAGTATTGAAAGAAGTTCCAGACACAAGGTGAAATCCTATAGATAAAGAAGAAGATTTTATAAGAGGATAACTCACCCCAGAGGTGGGAAACCCTAAGAAAATTGAGCAGTTGCTAACTTTTGAGAAATCAGGAGAAGGCCAAGATGAAAGTGAAAGTGTAGATCCCTCATAGAATTTGGGTGGTTAATTGGGTATGTGCAGGATCATCGTGCAAAAAGCAGGCCCTTAAGTGGCAAAAAATTCAGAAAAATCAGTGTTAGGAAACTTGACGTAAATATTTGAATAAGTTATCTATATTATTTCAAAAATATGTAAGAATAGAATTTGTAGAAAATTGAATGTAGTTTCTAAAATACTAGGTTTATTTAAAAATAAATAAAATCTATTTGGTGAAAATTTGAAATTTCAATGCAGTAGTACTTAAATTTCAGGAAAAATAAGAAGTAGGTGTCCGTCTAACCACCCTAACAATAATAAAATGATAATATTTTTGTAAGATTTTATATATAAGTAGAGGACTCATGTTTGATGTGATGCATATTTTTTGTAATTTTTTCCAAGTAAATAATTAATTATGAATTTTTAATTACAACTTGAGAAAATATAAAAAATCATAAACCACCTTAACCTGGTCAAAACTTCATGAAATTTAATTTTTATTTTTCTAATCCTATAGTATGTGAAGCATATAATGTGACATGATTTTGGATTCAAAAATATGATACCATTTGAAAGTTATAGATGTTTTTCAATCAACCTATCGATTAGGACTTTAGTCGAATTCTAATAGAAAATAATAATTATTTATTAAATTCAAATTAAATCATAATTTATATTTTTGGAAAGCTAAGAATCTCCTCTAAAAACCCTTTTCGTTTCATTAATTTTGGGTGAAAAAAAGTTGTCAGCCACATACCCTACAAATATTGCCACTTTTTGGTGCACGATGATCTTGCACATACCCAATTAAGAAATGAGGAGAATCCTAATGTTTTAAGATAGTAGGAAAATGATGCCCCAAGGACTCACATTGAACACATGGTACATAATGAGAATATAAGTCTCGAAAATGAATAGATAATGATGAATCAAGATAACCTAGAATCTATGCTAGTGAGGATAGAAAGTGTTCAAGTTTCGAGGGGTATGAGAGGTAATGTTGATAGTTCAAGAAGAGAAGTTCTTGAACAAGTAGATAATTAGTCTCAAAGATATATTGAAGAGGCAGAACATAACGAAGAAGCACATGACTAGTTATTTAGGAAAGTGGCTCCACCATTTGGAGGTGGAACTGGTGCCTCTAGATCTTAGAAGTTTGATACAAGAAGTAAAGACCCCTAAACCTAGATGTAGAGAAAAGGAAAGACATGACATGAAAAGGAATGCAGATGGAGGGAGAGCTCTCCAAATAGCTACAAGATAAGAGCACACATGAAATAACACATATGGATTCTAGAGTAACCAAAATTAATGTTGGACATTCATCATGGGGATAGAAATTAGAAAAAATGAAAGTGAATTTAGAGACAACTGTCACTAGGGTACACAAGAGTAAACATAAGAAAAGAGAGCTAAAGGAGCAGACTGCCTACCTTGGTGCAGGGGCACCATATCGCCTTATTCAAAAGTCTTGTGTTTAGTTTTTCAATGATTTCTTATATTAAGATGAGTCAATACATTTCATTTGTAATCCTAAAAAGGAAATAATATAAGATTGTATGTAATAGAGTCATGAAGGTAAAGTAATAAAGTTTCAAGTTTATGAGTTGCATTAAGCAATATACTTGTAATCTCAATGGTTACATGCTTGTAATAGGCGGTTGTTTGGTAGTTAAGGGCATTGGTTGGATTGAGAGGGTTGAAAATTATTATAAAAGCCTTGGGGAAGCCTGAGCAAAGGTTGTTGCCAAGTGAATACAATAGACTTTGAAGATTTCCTATTTTCTTGTTGTTTTCTCTGTGCTTTTAGTATTCTCTCACTGTTAGCAGGTCGTACAGGCTTCACATGCATTATTTACTCATATGAATCTGTAGAAAAATGTTCTAACTTTCTTTTGGTGTTTTCATAGGGCTTAGTTTAGTTGGTTAAGGTTTGAAACCATTTAAATCCTCCTACTGGGTTTTGAACAATCATAAGGGTTTCAAAGTTCTTTTAATGCCTTAGTCATCATCCCACCTACTATCACCAATTGTAACTCAGTGGGATGATGTGGTAGGATGCAGGGCATGACATTCTAGGAGTAGTAGGAGTGAACTAAATATTCGTTGGCTTGTAGCATGAAAATAGGGCTAGAAAATGTGTGGTTTTCCTTGAAAGGATGATGGTTTAGACCTAAGAGTTGAAGAGAAACATTGGAAAATGCCTAATTATTGTTCCTAAAGCATGAGAGGACCTCATTAGATATGTTTGAGTAGTTGGGTTGATTAGGAAAGGCCTGGAAGTTGTAGAAACAATAAGGGTGCCCCAAAACTCTAGTTACTTAGGCTAAAAGGAGGGTTTTAGCTTTGTTGATTTGTTTGAGCATTTGGGGTCTTGAGACCTGAAAATTATTTGGTTTGGAAACCCAAGACAAGAATTTTTTGAGGTTAGAAGGTTTGGTGAGGAGTTTAGAGGCAAGTCTCTTTGGAAAAGTGGCCTAATTGGAGGCCTAAAACTGTGAAAAAATCAAATTTGAAGCTTTTGGTCCAAAAGAGTTGTATTTGATTCTCTGCTATGTTGAATAACTCTAAAAAAGGTGACTTGGATCCATGTCTTCCACTACTACAAGGAAGGTTAGTGTTAAAAGGTTAGTTTTGGAGTTTCTGTTGAATCTGACTTAGAGAATGAATTCAAGTGGTTAAATTGTCATCATAAGCATGTTGAGGGACTTTGTCAAGGTCTTGGTGAAGATTTGTAGTTGTTTTACAAAATTGAAGGGTTGAGACCCTTGAGGGTGAGTTGATGCCTAGTAGGTTGGAAGCATTGTAAGGAGAGGTTCTCTGTTTTAGAATTGATTTTCCCATTAGAGAGTTTGATCTTCACCTTGGCTCTACATCATAGTGGTATCAGAGCAAGGATTAGATTTTGTTTGCATTTTGCAGGTTGAAGAAGAGGCAAGGTTGAAAAGATGCCTCCAAAGAAGAATAATATGGCTAAAGAGATGAAGGAAATGAAAGATAGGCATGCAAGGGAACTCAAAGAGTTAGAAGAAAGGAGCATAGCCTTGGAGACAAACAAAAGAAGAGAAGTGGAAGAGAGCGAGTTAGATGAAGAGGAAGATGATGAGTTTGAAGATGTGGAAGAAGAGCTTACTCTAGAAGATTAAAGAATTGCAAAGTTGCTGAAGGAAGTGAAGGATGACAAGCCTAAGGTAAAAATTGATGTTCCAAAGTATGGTGGTAGTTTAAATTATGAAGAACTACTTGATTGGATTGCTGCATTAGATAACCATTTTGAATGTAATGAGGTTCCTGAAGAGCAAAGAGTTAAGATTGTAAAGACTAAGTTGCAGGGCCATGCTTTGGTATGGTGGGATTACTTTCAATCTGAGAGGAGAAAGCAAGGAAAGTCTAAGATCACATCATGGGACAAGATGATATCAAAACTCAAAGGTCAATTCTTAGCCAAGGATCATCAAGTTCAATTGTTTAAGAGATTGCAAAACTTAAGGCACAGAGAAATGGATATTAAGTGTTATACTTAGGAGTTCTATAAATTAAGTCTAAGATCTAGTCATCATGAGAATGAAGATGAAAAAATTGCAAGATAAATGGGTCGTTTAAGGTTAAACATACAAGATGAATTGGTTTTGGCTAACCCTAGAACTATAGAGGAATGCTATCAAATGGCTATCAGGGTGGAGGAGAAAATTAAGAGAAGGCAAGATAAAGCTCTTAGAGGTAGAGGTAATGCAACAAGAGGAAGAGGATCCATGCCTAGTTCAAAGCCAACCAATGATAATCAAGAAGATTCCATGAAAGGACAAGAGCAATCTGATTCTAGAGGTGGATGGAGAGGCACAAGAGGCAGATTTGGAGGAGGTAGGAATTCTAACAATGTGTTTTCATGGAGATGCTACACTTGTAACCAGTTTGGACATCCAACCTTGAAATTTCTTGAAAATAAAGGCTCAAGCTCTCATGGTGGAGAGAGGAGGAATCAACTAGTGCATGAAGATGAAGAGTGTGACTTCACCTACAGTGAACCTCACATCAGAAGTTGGAGAAGCCTTGATGCTACACAAGAAACTTTTGAAGACTTCTAAAGAGGTGGAGCCATTGCATAGGAAGAGTCTTTTTAGAACCACTTGCAAGAGCAAGGGAAAGGTATGTAAATTTGCGGTTGATTTTGGTTTAGCTGAGAATATGGTTTCATGTGAAATGGTAAACAAGTTAGGCTTGAAAATAATTCCTCATGAATGTCCTTATAACATCTCATAGTTGAATGATGATCAAAATTTATTGGTGAATGAAAAGGCTATTGTGGATTTTTAAATTGGTGGTTATCATGATAGTGTTGAGTGTGATGTTCTTCCAATGAACTATTGCCACATACTCCTTGGAAGACTATGGTGGTATGATAGGTGTGCCATGTATGATAGGAAAGAAAAAAATTATACAATCATGAAAGATGGTCAAAGGTTTTTTTTGACTCAACTAGTAGAAGATGTGAAAGGAAAAGTCAAAGTGATCATGTGTGGGGGTAAGGAGCCTCTAAATGTTGTGAAAGAAATTGATATTTATGATTTTGTGAATAAGTGTAGGTCTAAAAGTGCGGGAACAACATGTCTAAGGGTAAAAATAGAGATAAAGGAGGTAAGGATAGTGAATATGAAGGACAATGTGTAAGTTGGTACTATACAGTGCCCTGTGGTTATGAATAAGGATGATAAACAATTAAAGTTTGTAGGTACAATGAGTGGAAAGGATGAGAGGATAGTGGTAAAGCAGGTTAATGAGGTAGTTAGTAAAGGACAAGCAAAACATGGTAGAACTCAACAAGGAGTTGAGGCCAAAAAAAAGAGAGTTTATGGTAAAGGTAATACTAACAATTGTTTATTTGTAAGTACAAAGCAGATGGAAATAGTTAGAAGAACATTGGCAAGTCCTAATGGATAGATGGAGGCACAAACTAGTGTTAATAAAGTTAGAGAAGTAGGACAGAGTAGAAAAGTGGAACAATATGCAGCACAAAATAGTATGGGACAGTGGAAATGGCCTGTGAATCAATGTAGTTTCAATCCAACTTGGACTTATTGGTACCATCCACAATTCATGTGGCATGAATTCTTCTTAGGGGGGTGTATGGTGCAGGGGCACCATATCACCTTGTTACAAATTCTTGTGTTTAGTTGTTCAATGCTTTATTATATTAAGATGAGTGAATACATTTCATTTGTAAGCCTAAAAGGGAAATAATATAAGATTCTATGTAATAGAGTCATGAAGGTAAAGTCATAGAGTTTCAAGTTTATGAGTTGCATTAAGCAACATACTTGTAATCTCAATAGTTACATGCTTGTAATAGGTGGTTGTTTGGTAGTTAAGGGCGTTGGCTGGATTGAGAGGGTTGATAATTGTTATAAAATCCTTGGGGAAGCCTGAGCAAAGGTTGTTGCCAAGTGAATATAATAAAATTTGAAAATTTCCTATTTTCTTGTCTTTTTATCTATGTTTTCAATATTCTCTCACTGTTAGTAGGCCGTACAGGCTTCACATGCATTATTTACTCATATGAATTTTTAGAAAAATGTTCTAACTTTTTTTTGGTGTTCTGATGGGGGTTAGTTTAGTTCTTTAAGGTTTGAAACCATCTAAATCCTCCTACCGGGTTTTGAACAATCATAAGGGTTTTGAATTTCTTTTAATGCCTTAGTCATCATTCCACCTAATGTCACCAATTTTAACTCAGTGGGATGATGTGGTAGGATGTTGGGCATGACATTCTAGGAGTAGGAGGCGTGAAATAAAGAGTCCTTGGCTTGTAGCATGAAAATAGGGCTAGAAAATGTGTGGTTTTCCTTGAAAGGATGATGGTTCAGACCTAAGAGTTGAAGAAAAACATTGGAAAAGGCATAATGACTATTCATAAAGCATGAGAGGACCTCATTATAAATTTTTGAGCAGTTGGGTTGATTAGGAAAGGCCTAGAAGTTGGAGAAACAATAAGGGTGCCCCAAAACCCTCGTTACTTAGGCTAAAAGGAGGGTTTTAGCTTTGTGGATTTTTTTGAGAATTTGGGGTCTTGAGACCTAAAAAATATGTGGTTTGGAAACCCAAGACAATAATTTTTTTAGGTTAGAAGGTTTGGTGAGGAGTTTAGAGGTAGGTCTCTTTGGAAAAGTGGCCTAATTGGAGGCCTAAAATTGTGAAAATTTCAAATTTGAAGCTTTTTGTCCAAAAGAGTTGTATTTGATTCTATGATATGTTGAATAAATCTGAAAAGGGTACTTGGATCCATGTTTTATTTCTCAAGTATTTTGGAAAGATCTGGACAAAAGGTTGAAAAACAAGTCCTCCACTAGTACAAGGGAGGTTAGTGTTAAAAGGTGAGTTTTGGAGTTTCTATTGAATCTAACTTAGAGAATGAATTCAAGTGGTTAAATTGTCATGATAAGCATGTTGAGGGAATTTTTTAGGGTCTTGTTGAAGATGTTTAGTTTTTTTTCAAAATTGAAGGGTTGAGACCCTTGAGGGTGAGTTGATGCCTAGCAGGTTGGAAGCATTGTAAGGAGAAGTTCTTTGTTTTAGAATTGATTTTACCATTAGAAATTTTGATCTTCACCTTGGATCTACATCATACCTATAAGGTTTTATCAAGTTTCTAGCCCAATTTGATCAAATGCAGATTGAATTGCCCCAAAATCTGGTACTTATGTCTAAGGAACAAGTAGATACCACTACAACGCTTCATCATATGTGAATCGTATTCAAATAATGGATGGGGTACTTGGTGAGGCAAGGAGAAGCTTTAATTAAATATTTAATTGGGAAACATAAGGATGCATTCTGTTGGTGTGAAAAGTCTAAAAGATTGGAAGGAGAATGCAAATTTCACCAAGGACAGACTGATGTAGAAAGGTGAAAGCTAAAAGCTCTTATTCAGAGAGATGTCCGAGAGTTGGTAAATGAAAGGATAACCACAGAGAAAGAAGTTTCAATATTTGATAAATGGAGAGAATAAGTGAATTGAGAGAGTGACACTTACCTACAATATAAAGAAGGATTTGAAAAGGTCACTAAGAGATGCAAGAAGTTGATTGATAGAGATGAGAGTTTTATTGAAATGTTGGCACAACAAGGTTGTGATCCTTGGACTTTAGGAAAGGGAGATAAAGAGTTAATATCTTTCAAGGAATATATTGAAAGGGTAATTAAGGATCATGTTCGATCTTTAAGCCGTGTAGGAATGCTATGGTTAAATATGAAGCAAAAATGATGTAGAGAAATGAAAACATCATTCAGATATCAGAAGATTATGCTAGTCTTGAGTACAATTAGAAAGTTATTCAAGGAGTTTCAAAGGAGTGTATGCATCAAGTTTTGGTCGCTTTTTGGGAATATTAGTAGAGGAAATGTGAAGACGAGTCTTTAGACCCAAATTTTAATGAGGAAGAATAGATAGTTAGATACTGGATGCTAGAAGTCTTGTGCATCAATTTAGTTTTTGAAGTGAATTTTGTAGGTTTGTTCCCAATCTCAATAAAGGTGCTAGTTTTGAAGATCTTGAAGATGTACCGAAAATCTCATTTTGTGCGAAGTACTCAAGAATCAGAGCCCTAAGTTCAAGTTTCCTACTTACGAAGTCAAATTTTTGACTTTTCCTAGAATGTTCTGATGACAACTATCATCTGCCATGTGCTACATTTTAATTTGTTTCTATGATTATCTTTGATGGACTAAGTTTAAACTCTTTAGGGCCTTGTTTCTATAAAATTCCATTTACTACTTTATTTTATTTTTTAAGTTCAAAATTTGTGGATGTCAAAGAACCAAAAAAATTTCAAGTTTTGTTATTTTTACTATTTTTTGTTCCATTCCACATTAAAAACTTGTATGTTTCATTATAATTTAATCAATATCAGAGCTATTTTAAGAGCTATTTCCCTGATATGAAATCTTATGTAGCTAATTTTTTGTTCCTATCAGACAAGACTGTGTGTTGAACCGTTTAAGGGTGTATATTGAGACTATCTGGTGGCAAATAATCCCCATTTTCTTTAAAATCTCACATCATTTTATGCCTAGCTATGAAGAAATCTGGTGATGTATGGAATGGTTTGCTCTAGTTTGGTTATTTCTTGAGGCATGCATAGATAATACCTAGGAGAAATTTTACTTTTCAATAATTTTTTATGCGTTATTTTAGAATAGATATTTTAAATTTTGGAAAATGTTCCAAAAAAGTGATGAATGCATGAAGTTATATAAAAAATATTTTGATTCCATGAAATTGTTGAATTTTTAAAGCTATATCTGCTTGGATAAATGCAAGTTATTTGAATTTTATGAAATATTGTTGCAAATTTGTTGATTTCATGAAGTTATTGAATGATCAGTCTGAGATTATATGCATATCTTTATGATACCTTCCAATACTTTATGAAAATTTTATCCGTCATGTTTAACAACATTATCACAACAAACCTTGAGTGAACCTAGTGCATCAAGAGCTAACATAAATGATCCTTGGGATTAAGCTAAGTTAGCCTTAGATTTAGGTTTTGTTGGTGCAATATTTCAAGAAAGATAGGTTCTCATGGTGTGTCTATGATGATTTATCTATACGTTGGTGTGTGACTAACATCTGCATCAATAGCAGTGGTGCTAGGAGGGTATCCATTTAGTTTTGCTAGGAAGGAAGTTGGAGTCTCGAAGAGTGACTAGGTCCAAGTCTAGCAATCCTCATGTGACATTAGTTGAACTTAGGGTTTGTATGTCATCTAGGCCTTAAGGGTTAAGAATTGCAAGCTCAGTGTTGCAAAATCTAGCTATTGTTATACCATCCCCACCGTTAGTGATGACTTTATTTAATGTAGAGTCACTGATTCAATTCAATATGTATAATGATCTTCAAAAGAATTTGGACAAATTTGGTCCAAAGTATTATCTTCAGAAAGATGTGGAAGAGCATATTAGTATCTTTAAGGATACATGTTTTAGAGTAAGGATAAACCATGAAGATGTTGTATGCAGGTTGTTCCCTTACACTATAAGTGATGATGTTTACTAGTGGTACATCAAATTTCCTTGTAATTCTATTCGGAACATGGCAATATATGGAGAGTTAATTTATATCCAAGTTTAGAAAACTGATTGATCTTTCCTTGTTGTATCATTAATTTTCTCAAATCATAAGGTTCGATGGTAAACTTATAATTGATTTTAATGATAGGTTTCAAAATGGCTTATTCTAGGTTGCAAGAACCTTATGTAGTGGATAATTTTTCCACCATCACCATTTATTATATGATAGTAGATCCTTTAACTATGATGTTTGTGAAACAAAGGGAAAATCTTCCTACTAACCTAACCAAAGCTTATGTTGAAGCCATAAGCGTAAATTTAGAAATGAAACACCTTAGAAGTGAATCGTCTATAAATGGTGGAAATGAATTGAATAACTATCCAATGCTGAGTGTGAATGGAGTTCCATTAAATTATCCAATTGCTCCTAATTTTTTTCCTTCAGTGGTCCAAAATGGGACATTTCCTCAAAATAGTTTCTTTCAACTAGGAAATAGCCAAGTGGGTCCTGGTCTAGCTATCATAGAGTTGCATCCTAACAAAAAAAAATTCTTCTTACACGCTCAAGAAAGTCAAAGAGTCAAGATTCTAGAAGACAAAGAAGTGATTAAGGAAATCACAACTCAACTTAAAAGATTAACCATAGAGGTTACACAACTAAGAAATTATAATTTTTACTCTTAGAGTAATAATCAAAATTCACAAGTTTGAACATACAATGCTCCTAGACCACCTAGACCTTGGAACACATGACCAAATAATGGAGGAGTATCCACACCTTTAGATAGCACTAATCCTCCTAATGATAGGTTAGCATCAAAGGTAAATTTATTTGACCTTTCCATGAATAATTGGTGTCGAATACACAATCCAAATGCTCATTTAGAAGTGGATTGTCCATAGTTTAAGACTACATCAGATTTTTTTTTGGCTACTATGCAATATAACGATCAGTGTGACTCCCACCTACTCTAAGGGAATGAGTTAGTTCCAATAAGATATGAATCCACTTTAGTTCTTGAAAGTTATAAGTATTTTGTGTCACTCGCTATTACCAGGAGTCATACTTATGAACAAGAAGGAGACAATTTAGCGATGACTTTAGAAACCTATATGTTTCCTTATCAAGATGAAAATGAACCTCGAGATGAAGCTAAGAAAATTCAATCTTTCCAATAGTATCTGAAAGGAAATAGCTACAACCTAAGAAGTAACACCAATGGTGGAAGTAGATTCAAAGGGCCTTTAACCACGTCAATCCCACCTAATAACTTTAACACTCCACCTGATGATAAATCTAGTAACACTCTAGGGTTACCTAAGGTAACCTATCAATATAACCTATCGAATGTTTCACGGAGCGGAAAAACAGGACTTGTTGATCAAAATAATTTGATTAATGTGATTAGGAAAGCTTTCTTGAATACCTTAGAATATTTTCCCAAATAAAGCACACATAGTAATAAATACAGGAGAATGATAAATCTATTAAGGAAAAAGAAAAAAACATTGTTCCTATGGTGGATGCACAAGTAGCATTTTATAAAGGAAAGATAGAATCCTCACCATTTTTGCTAACATTGAGAATATTTGGTAAAAATATCCATAATTGCTTGGTAGATTCTAGATCATCTACCAACATGATGCCTTTATCCATATGTTAGAATTTAGGTTTAACCCCATTGAATTCCTTGAAGAAAGTTACTCAACTTGATAAAATAAGGTAAACGTAGTCAAATAGTTAACCAACATTCATATACAATTAGCGAGCAATCCTAGAATTTAATGTTATATTGATATCTAGGTGGTTAAGATACTAGATACATATGTGATGCTATTGAGTAGAGACTGTTCAAATACTTTGAATAGATATATGGCCATAGACTTCTCACATATGTGGTTATCCTAGAAAGAGTCCCTAATTATATTAGGATTGAGAGAGAGCCACACATGAAACACATGATCACTAATTATAATAAGAAAAATGGAGTTCTATACATAGATGTAGAACTAGGAGTATATGGAATTAGAAGTTCTGGAGTTAAAAGAGAAGAAGTTTTCATGTGTAATGTTGAAAAGCATAACCAGATAACTCCCAAGAAGGACATGTCAGTTGAATTGAATTATGATTCTTTTGAAGGAGAATATAGGACCGCTTATATTAATTCTAGAAGAACATTGCTAAAGAAGCTTGGAAGATGAGAAAAGCTAAATATTCACTAAATTTTTTGTTGTTGCAGGGTTGGTACAAACTGCATAATTCTGCACATTCAGAATATAGTTGTGTGATGTGCTTAGAGATTATTTATAGAATTGGAAGTCAACATTGTCAAGAAAATATAACTCTTAACAAGTCTGGGCCTGAACTAATTAAAGACAAAATGTTTGAACGGTAGACTAAAAATATCAAATTTTCATCTCTTAAGAATGCTAAGCTCAAAGCTGTTGAGGATCAAACTTGTACCTTGTTAAACAGGCACAGGAAAACTAAGAGGGGGGGTGAATCAGTTGTCACACAATTTAAAATTAAAACTTCAACACTTATTAATTCCACAACCAGACTATTTTGTTATTAAGTAAGAGCATGAAGCACAAATAACAGAAAAAAAAAATCAACACAATGAACACCAAATTTTTACGTACAAAACCCAATGAGGGAAAAACCACGATGAGGATTAACTCAAAATATAAAATATTATAAAACAAAGGCTCATTGCCAAGGGCTCACTATCTAGAAGATGACTCACTGTCCAAATACAAAGGCTCGCTGCCTACAAAAAGGACTCATTGTCCAATAGGGAGGCTCACTGCCTATAGATACAAAAGAGAATAAAATATCCACCACAAAAATTAATGCACATTCATAGGATTGCAAAAACCTTCAGCTCACTGCCTTCAACACACTAAAAAAATTCTATTACAACTCACACACACACTTCTACTCTTATGATTTGTGGTTCACTTTCGTCACTTTGCATCACACTGTCATACAACTCTTCACACTTTGACTTACTTTTATACCATCCCCAACCATAGAAACTTTCTCCAAGGTCGGCCACAAATAGCTCATTACATAAATTCAAAATAGGTCGACAACTCACAATTCCCGTGGTGGAAAGGAATAAGAGTGGACCAATAAAACATTTAACCAAGACTGAAAAATAATGTCTTGGATCAATCACATGCTTCCTCAAGTTAATTTTATTCTTCGAATGAAGTGTAAACACCAGGTCGACCAAACTTAATTAAAACACAAATAATCATTGATGTACACACTTCCCAACTATAAGATGACACATAGATGCCACAACACACTTCCTTAAGCATGATAATACATCTTAGAATCTTCTAGATACATCTACAACAAAACTATAGACTTCAACTATTGAACATCTTTCACTAGTCCATCCAGACTGTATAAACTTCACACTGAACTACTGAAACATGACTTCTAGATCACCAATCTTCAAACCTCTTTGCCAGGGCACAAAAAATACTTTCACAAGACATATTCCAAAACTACAATATCTTTAATGAAATAGAGCAAAAATTGTAGAGAAACAATATTTCTCCCAGTCCACAGAATACCAACTTTTCCAGAACAGTTCACATACCGATGAACATAACTTTCACATACCATCAAACTAGAAGCTAAAACTTAGGATATATCACCACTAATTCACCATTATCAAACCTTCAGGTCCACACAAACATAGGATCAATACAGGAGAAATGAAAAGCACATACCGAATCACATTCTGAACACTTTCAACATTTTGTTTTCTCTTCTTTATTTAATTTTCTCAAAATAACTTGGAAACTTATAAAACCAAAACATCTACAACACTATAAAGATAGCTCCATGTACTCACAACATCTCAACAACATCTCAGCCATGCATGTACAATCTACAGCATACTAAACTGTGATGAAATCAATAACACCACCAAGCTTGCTCATATCTACAACAAACCATTGGGTTTGATGGGTCAAAATAGAAATAGGGAATTGGAATTGGGGTTGAGCTCATCAGTCACCAAGGTAAGTCTTTTCTTGCTGCTTATAGATTACAATTTCAATGTACTAACAATGTGGTAGAATATGAAGCTCTTATCCATGGTTTGATTCTTGTGATCAAGAAGAAAGTTAAGATTCTTAAGGCTTTCAATGACTAAGAATTGGTGGTCAAGTAAATCTAAAAACAATATATTTTTCTTTATAAGTGCTTTCTAGTTACCCACATTGAGTGTGGGACCTGATAAAATATTTTGATGCCTTTAACATCACTCACATCCTACGAAGATACAATTAGAGAGTAGATTCTCTACTAGTGGTCTACAACCATTAGATTCTTATGATCTAAGAAGGTTTATTGTTGAGTTGGTCTAGCTTCCCCTAGTTCCTGATAATGTTACTAATTTGTAGGTGTTCAAAGATGATCATCATATATTGGAATTTATCACTAATACTGGTATCTTCGAAGCATAGATAATTTAAGAAATGGATCTCCGAGATGGAAAAATTCAAGATGACGAATTAGCTCAAGCAAAGGATAATAATATTCCAAACAAAATAATTGAGTTAGAAAGATTATTTGATATGGATCAGATAGTTCAGCAGAAAGATCTGCCTAGGACAATCTAAATTATATAATTTGAATACTGAAGAAGATCCAAAAAATGTGTATATAGGGAAGGTGTGTACTGAGAAAGAACGAAGAGACATTGCTCAATCAGTCTCGGATTATTGGAAAGTGATAGCATGGACATATGAAGATATAAAGACTTATGACACTTCCATCATTACTCATAGAGTTTCGTTAAAGCTTGACATAAAACCTTCCTGATAGAAACAATGACCTGTAAATGCACTCCTAGATCCTTTTATTCAAAAGGAAGTACAAAAGATCCTCTCATCTTGGATAACGCTTCCCATAAGACATTCTACCTGGGTGGAAAATTTAGTTCCAATCAGAAAGAAGAATGGAGATATATGGTTATGTGTGGATTTTCAAAATATTAATAAGGCATCTGAAAAAGATAACTATCCCATGCCTTCATTGGATGAAGTGCTACAAATTTTTAATGGTTCACAAATGATTTAATTCTTGGATAGATTCTCTGGGTATAACTAGGTAATGGGCACGAAGCAGGATCAAATGAAGACTGCTTTCACTACAAAGTGGGGAACTTTTTCTTATAGAAGGATGTTGTTTGGGTTAATAAATGCTAAATCCACATTCCAAAGAGCTATGGATTATGCATTATGAGATCCGTTAGGAAAGTGCATTATTAGATACATAGATTACCTCACGGTATTTTCTAAGAACATAGGATATCAAGTTTGTGATCTCAAATCAATACTACAAAAGTGTGAAACTTACAAATTTTCATTGAATCCTAAGAAATGCATTTTTGGATGATTGAAGGAAAGTTGTTGGGACAAATTATTTCTAAAAGAGGTATTTCAATAGAGCTAGATAGAGTAATTTCCTTACTTAAGCTATAGCCCACAAGAAGTAAGAAGTAATTAAATTCATACTTTCGCAAGATCAATTTTGTTTGGAAGTTTATCACTGGGTTTGTCGAGATAGTGAAACCACTCAATGATATGCTAAAGAATGATGCAAAGATCAAGTGGACAAGTGGGACTAAGCTCACCATCAAAAATATGAAAGTTACAATTATAGAAGCACAGGTGCTAATAATTCTTGATTACACTAAATTATTATATATATATTCTTTTGCTTTCGGTCATACATGTATAGCAACATTGACACAAAGGGGTGAGAATAAAGAAGAAAATCCAATTTCGTTCATGAGTTCTTCCTTTAAAGAGGTAGAGCTGCTAAGATACATGGATATTGAAAAATAAGCTTTTTCTTTGGTTAAGGTGGTAAGAAAATTTAGACACTACATTCTTAGAAGTATTGTCAAGGTTATTGAGCCTGATGCCATAGTAAAGATGTTACTAACATAAAGTGAGCTTGGAGAAAAAAGAGCCAAATGGGTTATGATCCTGCAAGAATTCGATTTAGAGATTATACCCATGAATTTGGTTCATGGGAAAACCTTAGTTAAATCCATTGTTGAGATTGATCCACGAATCTCTAGCCAGTAGTATACTCTAGATGTAGAATACCAAGTTGATTGGTATACAAATATATTGTACTATCTGGTTAGCAACAATTTCCTTGACCATATGCAAAGAAATCAAAGAAGAGCCTTGAAAATTAAAGCCCAAAGTTAGAAGATTAAAGGAGGGGTTTTGTTGAAGAGAAATCACAAAGAAATTTATTTGAGATGTTTGAATAAGAAAGAAGTGAGTGAAGTGTTATAGTAATTTCACGATAAATTTGTTATAGCTCATAGAGCACCTTTCATCCTGAGAGTTGGCTATTATTGGTCGAATACTTTCAAAGATACCTATGAGCACGCAAAGAACTATTACACATGTAAAATTTCTATAGATAAAGGGAGATTTAATGCTCAACCATTACAGTCGGTGATGGAGATGCACCTTTTCTCATAATGGGGGCTATACTTCATTGGCATGATTAATTCTCCAACATTCATAGGTCACATGTTTGTGTTGACTGCCACCAATTATTGCACCCAATGGACTGAAGCGTGCCACACTAAGTAATGCACCTTAGAGGTGGTAATTAGATTTTTGGAGGAAAGTGTTATTACCAGGTTTGGAGTATTGAATGCTTTGGTATTTGATAATGGCCCCACTTTTTCTTCATTGAAGCTTTCTAATTAGGACTTTGAATATAATATAAAATTGAAATTCTCATCTAATTATTACCTACATGGAAATGGATTAGCAAAATCATCGAAAAACTTACTGGACATAATTAGAAGGATAATTGAAAAGAATCCAAAGGAATGACATTCTCTATTGAAATTCACCCTTGGGTAGATCACACTGGGATGAAATCTGCATTGGGAAATTCTCCTTACCATTTAGTCTATGGGATAGATCCTATATTGCCTATAAATTTGAAAATCCTTTCTTGGAAATTTGCTAAAGAATATAATGGATTGGATGATCAAACTACAACTCAATTGTTGTAACTAATGCACCTATATGAAAAACATACCAGAGCTATAGTATTTGTAATCAAGGGAAAAATAGATTTGTTAGATGGTTAGATCAATAACACTAAAATCCATTGAAAATAACGAAGCACAAATGAAAAACAATGAAAACAAAAGGAACGATATTACCATGAATCTTCATCCTCCATGGTTCACCTTCGTTACACCTCCTAGCTTGCAGTAAATAAAGATGCCCTCAGATTCGTGAGCAATTATGACAAATGACAAGACTAAAGCAAGTTTTGAAGGATTTACTCAAAATCTAAATGCCTATGTCTAAAAGCCTATGATTGACAATGCCTATGCCTTGATTAAATGCCTATAATAATAAATAATGAAATTGCCTATGGAGATTTAAGTGTGAAAGCAAAGTAAATGCCTATAATAATTACGCAAAATGTCAGCATGTGTGTGACCTTGAAAAATGAGGAGAAGATGGCATTTTATAGAAAAGGTCATTTCAAATGGACGGACGAGATAAATCAATGATGAGAACCTAAAATGAACGATCGAGATTAAACCTGAGAATCCCTAATTAGGGTTAGGGCAAAATCTTTAATCGAACGGTCAAAATAAAATCAGATCGACGGTGGAGAATAAATGAGACAAATTAATTAGAAAATAAAGATTTTTGAAAAATCAATAAGATAAGATTGCCTGATTTGCAAGATTCGAAAAATCAAAGAGATAAGATGTGAACTGAATATAAGATTTGAAAAATCAAGAATCTGCCCGATTGCTTGATTTTTGGAAGATTAATTACTAATTCGAATTAAAATAATTCAAATTATGGATTTTAAGAGATAATAAATAATCTTATTCAAATTATTTACCAAAAAGGACTGACAGTTAAGATTGACATGACATTTTAAATAATTTAATTTATTTAAAATGAGAAGAATATTAATTAGTAATTAAATAATTAAATTTAATTATTTAATTTAGGAGATGAGATTAATTAAATAAATTAATGAATTTATTTAATTAAGACAATTAGTGACATATTAAATAAATAAATGTAATTCATTTATTTAATAATCATGAAGAATTAATGAATAAGGGGAATTAAATAAATTAAGAAATTTATTTAATTAAGGGAAGACTTAGACAATTAATGATGTATTTAATAAATAAATAAAATTTATTTATTTAATAATCATGAAGAATAAATGACATGAATTAATTAAATAATTATGAATTATTTAATCAATAGTCGAATGTGGACCAAGGACATAATTAAATGTCACAATTATGCTAGGACGAAAGTGGTAAAAATGAAGCTTGCAGGCCTAGGTCATTTTTAGGTGTCTACATTTTGCCCCTCTTTGTCATAATGTCTCTTGTCGCATTGTGACAAAGAAAAATAAGCCAAGAATATGCCCCAGTGCAAAATAAGATGAGGAAAAATGACGAGGAGGGTTGCGGTATGCCCCCTCGAGAGGATAGAGAGGTTCGAAGAACATGGGTCTGCTCTCGAAATTGGTTAGGAGACTAGAATATGAAGAGACGAAGAAATTTTAGTGCAAAAGACATTAATGCAATGCCTATATGAGATGGGTGAGAGAAGATGACAAGACTAAAGAAGATGCATGTTAGTTCCTAGACCAAATCCTTCAAACCTTACCATAGGACTTTTAATATTTATTGCTCTTAATCATCATTGGGCAGATTGTTGTGATGGCCAGCAAACACCATGATATGACATAGATCAAGGTGTGCAAGGCCGTACCATCACATAAGACAAGCAGTCATAGAAAAGGAAGATCATGACTCATACCAAGAGTGTTATTGCCCCAGTCTTTGTCATAATCAACCACAAGCAGAAAAAGAAAAAAAGGACAAGTCATGAAACGTCGTTGCTCCTCTAAATCCTGTTGTCAGGACATCCTTGAGGAACTAGCAACATGACTGTCAGAAAGAAATAAGATAAAGCCATTATCATGATACGTCGCTGCTTTTCTAAATCCTTTTGTTGGGATCTTGCTGAGAAACTAGTAACATGAGTGTCAAAAGATAAGACAAATGTCATGATACATCACTACTTCTCTAAATCCCGGTGTCAGGATCTCGCTGAAAAACGAGCAACATGATAAAAAGCCAAAAACGAATGCCAAGTATTTGCCAAGTGTGTCTGGATGTCAAGTTTTAATGATGCCGAGATGATGAATGCCGAAGGTTGCCATATTCAAGAAGGACACATCCTAAAACACCAATGTCAAAGTTTTGTTCTTCAGAAGGACACATCTGAAAGAACAGTAATGCCAAGAGGAATGATCCTTAAGTGTCAGAAAGGATCCCTCGAAAATGTCAAATGATAGGGACAATGCCTAGGAAGGACACATCCTAAGGCATAAATGACTAAGGTTATTCTTCAGAAGGATGCATCTGAAAGGTAACCAAGAGTTGATAGTTTGACTGGTTGCGATAATTTTGACTTGTTTTGACTGAGTTTGACTTGTGTTGGCCATATGTCGATATTGTCATGATGATATGTGCCGATGAAATTATCTTGCTGTGATAATGATTGTCATGATGAGTTTTGTTCGTTTGGGAAAGATTCATGTTGTCTTGAAGACTTTTTGACGTGTGTATCAGTGTGATGCCATGAACCCTAATGGACTGACCTAGTGCGGCCTCGGGGGCTCATCGACAAATGGCCTTGCCTACGTCATACACTCAGAGACCTCGTAGTTTGAAACGACCAATGACTTTGTCTTGATGAGCAAAGATTGCGTTATGATTTTATTTTGACAAACCTAAAAGGACTGACCTAATGTCTCGGGGACTCAAATATGAGTCTTTCCTACGTAGCAAATGCGCAGAGACAATGTAGTTCGGACAGATGATGAAGACTGATTTGACATGATTGACTTTGACTCCATTTTTAGGATTTTGACATTGATTTGGATTTTTTTGTGTTTTTCTTCAGGACGTTTTATGATGTTTTAGGTCTTTTTTCAGGACATTTTATGATGTTTTTGGTCTTTTTGCAGGACTTTTTATGATGTTTTTGGATTTTTTCAGGACTTTTTGCCAATCTTTTTGTCTTTTTTTTTTTTCAGGACTTTTTGCGATGTTTTTTTTCTTTTTTCAGGACATTTTATGATGTTTTTGTCTTTTTTCAGGACATTTTGCGATGTTTTTGGATTTTGACGTTTAAGAGGATTGTGACAAATGCATATGACTGATGCCTACACATGAGAATCCAAGGAAAAACATGATTGTGCCCCTAGTCAAGCTGAATACCAATTGATAGGTGATGACAACGTTGTTTGATGTGGGAAGGATGCATCCCGAAACAACGTGAGGACGATGACGATAATGTGACAAAAGTATCGAGGTCTACAGCTGGGCCAGGAACGAAGTCAAGTAATGTTTTAGATAATGTGCTTGTATGAATTAGACTCATTGCATTTGGAATGACTTGGTTAGGAATAAATGGGATATGATTATCCTTAGACCGTTTGACAAGGGAAAGCCAAGACAGGTGATAGACATGAAAGGATGAGAGGGTGGCCTTGGTAAAAGACGGGAGACATGAGACTAATGGAATTGTCATATGATTTTCAAGGACTATGTCGTATAAGGACAATAAGACTATGACAGTCAATGACATGATGTTTCATGAATCGTGTATGACTGAAGGATAGACATGTCAAGAGTTTTCCTAAAGCATGATTTATGTGTGCTAGTTTTATGTCAAGACCAAGGTAGGTGGGAAAATGGATGGAAATGATATGGCTTAGATGGATGTCAATGTCATGAGGAAGGCATGGGAAATGAGATGACTTGCCCCAAAGTGTAAGAGTCCACATAGAGGATTTATTTTACACATGACGCCTGTTTGCCAGGTTTTCATCATGGTACTTATCCAAGGCGCCTATTTGCCAGGTTTTCACCATTGGATGAATTTTTCTCTTTACTATTTTCTTGACTTTTTTTGAATTTTTTTGGTGTCACCAGGACGCCTGTTTGTCAGGTTTTCATTAGGGTGACGATTTTTTGATTTTTGATTTTTTTGTATTTTTAATTTTGTGGATAGTGTGGATGCTTTAGATAACCACTGACTGTTCTAAATCCACTGATGGTGCCGATGTAAGAGGTGCCATGATATGCCAATAATGACCTTGCTGAAGGAGTTGTCTTGTTAGGATCGTAGCACTTGTATACAACTGATCGATGTCATTGTGATCCTTTCTGATACTAGAATTGGCCTTATCAAAATACACACATCGCAATAGAGTGCCATGAGAGTCCTTGTGGTAAAGAGTTGCTGCCATGATGTGACGGATTTGTGACGTAGGATTTTTGGACTTTAGGCGAGATGTAGGATTATGACAAATGATGGTAGACGTGGAAAGGTTGTTTGGATGTTTGGATGAATACTTTTTATTTTCCAAACTTGGGATGGTGGATGATGGATTTTGGAGGGATGGCATTTGGAACCAACACTTTTATATGCCTTGATTGATGACCATTTTGAAGGAGGTGGACATGTGTTATATGTGGGAGTCCTCTTGTCTTGTGGCTCCACATTGTGATTGACTTTTGTATTTGACTTGATGTCTTTGTTTGATCCATCTTTCTTTGAGATCCATTTTAATTTCATTTTTCCACTTGTCCTTTTGTTTGATTCAATGGCCTTTGACATTTGATTTTGATCTTTTGACTTGTAAGACTTTTGTTTTTGTTGGTCCCAAAGGGGAGGTTGATTTATGATAGAATGACGGTTCATGGTGTGGGTGGAGGGAGTGTTGGCAACAATCTTATGACAAGGATTTCTCATGGACTCCATTTTGACGTTTGTATCTGATAAGGTTTCCCCCAGTATCGAGGAGGTACTACTGACATCGTTTGATTTGTTGTCTGAGGAATAACCAAGACCTTGATGTCTGTAATTTTCCTGAAGCTGTATTGGTTCTAGAATGCCTTGTTAGTGTATGCCTAGTCCTTTTCCTTGATATTGCATGCTTTGACAAATTTTGTTGGCGATGGGGTATTTATTGTTTTGAAAGCAAGATGCTAACCCATCATGATGTCTATGGACATTGTCACTTGTAATATTTTCGTCTGCAAAAAAGCCTGCTTTGACAAAGATAGATGACCCTAGTTGATAATAGGTCTTAGCTTCATTGTCATGTTGGACATATTCCTGACTGATATCTTTGGTTTGATCATGCGACATGTCAGGTTCAAATAATTCTGTTGGTTCTTCCAAGGCAATGTCAAAGCCATCATTATTTTTAGTGTCATAGAGCCTAGTAAATTCAGCTATAGCTTGATCATTTTCAAATATGTCCATATTGGAATACTCTTGTGCTTGAGGAATATCGTCTGTGTGTCATGAAGGCAAGTGTCTCATTTTGGAAAGTGTCAATAGTCGAGGCTTGTATAGGATTGGAAAGTGTTTGATCATGAATGGCGTAAAGGTCAAGGAGTGGATCATTTTGGATTTCTTGGTCACTGGTAGGGTCTTGGTCAAGGATGGGGTTGTCATGGATTTGGACTTTTTGGTCAATGGTAGGTGTACTTTGGATGTCATGATTGTCTTGAAAGAATCCTTGAATACAGTTTAAGATAGGGTCATGGGATGGACTACCTTGTTCTTGACATGAGGGTGACATTATAAGATCATGTTTTGGACTTTCATTTTGACATGTATCCTCAAGTTTATTAAATGGGATTTGACTTTGGACTATGATAGAATTTTCATGACTAGATGTGGTTTGTGAGGGGGTGACTTGAAAAGGATTAATGACCAAAGGATTATGATAGGACGTGGGAACTTGGACTAGACTAGTATATGAAGGACTAGGATAGGATATGGGGACTTGGACTGGAGTAGCATGTGAAGGACTAGGGTATGACGTTGAGACTTGGACTGGATATGACATGGAGTCTTGGACTGGATTAACTTTTGAAGGACAAGGATATGACATGGAGACTTCGACTGGATTGGTGTAAGGTTGATTGAAAGAGGACATGGAGACTTGGACCGGATCGATATGGTATGATGTGGGGACTTGACATGAGTTGGTAGATGATTGATAAGGGATGCAGACTTGGATGGGATTAATAGGTGAAGGACTAGCATATGATGTGGAGACATGGAATGGACTAGTGGACAATTGACTTCCCTTGTCAAAGTTAGGATAAGGGTGATAACTGGACATTTGTTGTGAATTAATGGTAGGATTTGTGTTAAGTGATTGTTGATTGTGAGGGTAGACAGATGGTGGCAAAGTATTTATGTCAAAGCCTTGTGGTAACTTAGCCCCTAAGTCCAAAAGCATGGCTAGATACCTTTGAGGGTCATGTAAGATATATTTTTTTACAAAGGAGAATATATCAGGATTTTGCTTTGCAGCTTCTATGTCTTTGAAATATACTCATCCATTTTGGTCTCTTTCTATGAATGGCTCAAAAATGTTTTGTGATGAAGATGGCATGTTCATGGAAGATTGCATGTTCATGTTGTGAAATGGATCAGAAAAGGTCCAATGTTTGACTTGGTTGTTTCTAGATGTTTGACCGTTATTTGGTTTGTTTCAGTATCCAAAAAACACTTGCAAGCACGATATTTTGACTGTAAGCAAGCACACATGAGACAAGTACAATCCTAAAAGGCCAAAAGGCCAAGGGTTTGTATACTTGGTATAGCCCACCGATATACCCCGGATTGGTGATAAACACCTTTCCTTCTCAAGAGCGGATAGCTTAGAATTTTGGTGGCATTGGCTCCCCTCCACGACTCATTAACGTCATTCGAGCACACCAAATTTAGATTCTTTGGGTAGTGACATCCCAAGAATTGCTATCTCTACTCAAGGGGATCAGTAGTGAGTGTCTTCAGGCATGATAATGTACCCTACACTATACCAAGCAACGGCCAATAGAACGGTTGGACACTAAGACGAGATTTTTAATTCGGACATTCCGTTCATGGGGCATGATCCATGCGGTGAGAGTCCCCTTTTGGATCCATCTTGTCAGAACCACACTCGTGATTCTTGGGCTTTCCCCAAGAACCCACTTTTATATACCGACTGGAAGTCCCTCGGTGTCAGGGTGCTACTGGTCTGAGTCGTCCTAGGGTGAGTACTTTTTCCCACCAGAACAGGCCCAAGTTCTAGAGTTAGTAACCGTTTCTCTTACACCCAGGATTGCACGAATGCGCAAGGGGAGAGGATACTCCAATATACCGAATCATGAAAGGTAATTAACAAATAAAGATGAGTCTAGTTTTCTGATCACGAGGTTTTCACCAAGTGGGAGCATACTCACCTACCATCTTGCAAGCACAATCAATCAAAGAAGACATGTGTTCTTTTTATATGCACCAAAATCAAATGTTTGCTAATCTATGAAAAAAAAATAAGCACAATATTTGTTTATCTTATTTTCGACATTCAAATCTGTAAACAATGAATTAGTAATCTCTTTAATCAATGGTCTTCGACACACGAATGGGGATCGCCATATGCTACAAAAGAAGATTAGTAACACAAAAAAATAAAAATAAATAAATAAAACATTAATGGCAGCAGCAAATTAAAATAGCGATAACTTGCTCAAAAATTAACAAAATTTTAAGTGGTAGATGTCCATGGAAAGCTAAATGATAGACCTTCAAAACTCAGAAAATTATTTCCACCATTCGGCACAAAAAAAATGTTATAGACAAAAGAAAAACGCGGGTTTAAAAATTAAATTAAAAAAAATTATGATCACTAAAATGCCCATAACTTTCTTAAATCTCAACGAAATTTAAAACCGTTTGATGTTCTAGAAAGCTGAGAGCGAGATCTACAAAACCCAGAAACCGTCTGAAAATATTTTATTCGCCCATTTTTTTGTGATCAAATGAAGGTGACGGGATTTCGTATGACGTCTTGGTTGTAACCTGCAAAATAGTGAAAGCAAACAAGAATACAGACAAATTTCTCTACAAAATGTCGGGTTCACCAATGTAATCAAGAGAAAAATAGATTTTTTAGATGGTTAGATCAATAACACTAAAATCCATTGAAAATAACGAAACACAAATGAAAAACGATGAAAACAAAAGGAACAATATTACCATGAATCTTCATCCTCCATGGTTCACCTTCATTACACCTCCTAGCTTGCAGTAAATAAAGATGCCATCAGATTCGTGAGCAATTATGACAAATAACAAGACTAAAACAAGTTTTGAAGGATTTACTCAAAATCTAAATGCCTATGTCTAAAAGCCTATGATTGACAATGCCTATGCCTTGATTAAATGCCTATAATAATAAATAATGAAATTGCCTATGGAGATTTAAGTGTGAAAGCAAAGTAAATACCTATAATAATTACGCAAAATGTCAGCATGTGTGTGTCCTTGAAAAATGAGAAGATGACATTTTATAGAAATGTCATTTCGAATGGACGGACGAGATAAATCAATGATGAGAACCTAAAATGAACGATCCAAATTAAACCTGAGAATCCCTAATTAAGGTAGGGAAAAATCTTTAGTCGAATGGTCAGAATAAAATTGGATCGACGGTGGAGAATAAATGAGACAAATTAATTAGAAAATAAAGATTTTTGAAAAATCAATAAGATAAGATTGTCTGATTTGCAAGATTCGAAAAATCAAAGAGATAAGATGTGAACTGAATATAAGATTTGAAAAATCAAGAATCTGCCCGATTGCTTGATTTTTGGAAGATTAATTACTAATTTGAATTAAAATAATTCAAATTATGGATTTTGAGAGATAATAAATAATCTTTTTCATATTATTTACCAAAAAGGACTGACAGTTAAGATTGACATGACATTTTAAATAATTTAATTTATTTAAAATGAGAAGAATATTAATTAGTAATTAAATAATTAAATTTAATTATTTAATTTAGGAGATGAGATTAATTAAATAAATTAATGAATTTATTTAATTAAGACAATTAGTGACATATTAAATAAATAAATGTAATTCATTTATTTAATAATCGAGGAAGAATTAATGAATAAGGGAATTAAATAAATTAAGAAATTTATTTAATTAAGGAAGACAGACAATTAATGACATATTTAATAAATAAATAAAATTTATTTAGTTAATAATCATGAAGAATAAATGACATGAATTAATTAAATAATTATGAATTATTTAATCAATAGTCGAATGTGGACCAAGGACATAATTAAATGTCATAATTATGCTAGGACGAAAGTGGTAAAAATGAAGCTTGCTGGCCTAGGTCATTTTTAGGTGTCTACAATATTTATTCTAGTTACCAATCTATGGTAAAATGGTGGTTCAACAAAAGGGCTAGATTGAAAACTTTTAGAATATCTTATTTGGTCCTATATTGGGATAAATCCAATGAGCATAAGGGTGAACGTGGTAATTTTGAAAATTTATGAACTAGTCCTTACCAGGTATTTAAAATCTTAGGCGACAACACTTACAGGCTCAAAACTTTAATTGGAGAGGATGTATCATTTCCCATTAATGGAAAATTCTTGAAGCATTACATTCAAGCCTAGTGTTGGTTGCCCATTTTTGTTGTAAATATTTTTTTGGGGGTTTACTGTTGCCTTCCTTTATTTTCCTTTCTTTTTAGGGTTTTGCATTGCAAATATATATATATTGTAGTTATCAACCTTAGAAGGTGGTCAAAATAATAGAATGTCAATTCTGGAAATGTGGTTCATGCTTTGACTAGAAATAGTCCTTTAATAATAGATGATTGGGGGAATTGTTCAGATTCATTTACTTTAGTTCACATAAATCATTCAGTTGATGTTAAGCTACAAAAACCCATACCTAAATCATTCTACTAAATTTGAGATAGCAGTTGTTTGCATTGAGTGAAAAATCTAAAGGTAACCTTTGTTACCTATCTAATTCACAACTTAATAGCAGGCTTCATTGCCTGCAAGTTGAAGCAAAGAGCTTACAAAGAAATATCAAATAATGAGAAGAAAAAATGAATATCAAAGAAATATCAAAAGAGATAACCTACCGGGGATATAGATTCCCGACTAGCAGTAGAATTATGTTTGGGGGAATTAGTATAGAGATAACCTTACCAGGGCTATGGATACTTGACTAGCAATAAGGCTCTATCCAAGGTTGGCTTAAAAGGAAACTAACAAATTATGTACATCAATGTAAGCATCTTCTATGTTCTAAATTTTCTATAGCATAATAAATTAATTGCACACACGTGAGCTCAGTAAAATTTAATATTATATGTTGGCTAAAGTGAAGGTGGAATGCCAGAATGAGGGTTTGATTATTTATAATTTAAGGACTGCAGAAAGTTGAAGCATGGTTACTAGGTATAGAATCAACTTTCTATTGTTTTGTTTAGTTTTGTTGGTTGCTAGTTGTTGTGTGGTCTCACAACATGACCCATTTTACTTCTTAGAAAAATGTGGACCCCTATTTTTCTACAACTTTTCTTTCCCTTCCCTTTTCTTTTGCTTGCTTTGGTGTGCTACTCTTGGCCAAAATGGTAAAATAGCAAGTTCTAATTCAATTTTCCTCACCCCACTTAAGTTCTTTCTTTTTTGAACTTAGAATATTGCCAAATATTTTCCCCAATTGCATCAAATTATCAGGCTCCTTGGTCCTAGGAGTCATTGTTGCTCTAAGGATGTTGCATCTTCAAGAAATTTCACTTTTCACTTGATTGATAGTCATGCTCGATAAATTTTCACCCAAATAAAATTATCATGGTGTGTGTGTTTCCCCTCTTCACTGGTTAGCTCGGTAGTGGCTTTTCTTTTCTTTGGAACTACACACCGAAAGTTTTGTTGCAAATATGTTTTCTAACCAATTTGGTCTCATTTGCACCTAGTTTTGGGTCTCCCTTTGCACCTGGTTCTCATGAACCCAATGGGCAAAAGTCTTGTCTCCCAATAATATTTTCAAGGTCTAATGTCAGACAATTCAAACCTCATTTGATTTTAAATTGTTAAGTATCCAAGGAAGGCATTGCTTCTAAATTCTTTGCCTTGTAATAATTTAAGTGACATGTAAGTGTGTCATGTCAACTTCCTCCACTGTTTTCTTCTCTAATGGTGGGCCCTATAGAGAAACCAAAGAGTTCATGATTTGAACCCTAATTTTCCATGATTGCACCTTTATTCAAGGTAATTAATGCATTGCAAAAGGAAATTAATGAAGGTGGAAAATTATACACATACTTGGCACCACCTCGTGCATCTATTTGCTTTCGTAACACTCTACCTTGTGCCAAACTACTCACTTGTAAGGAAATTGAAGAATTAAAACCAAGATTGTGGCATGCAAAGAAAGGTAAGTTTTGAGAATCTAAAGAGCATAGCTACTAGGGGTTTCGAGGTTGCATTCAGAAAATTGTATAATCATTAAAACTAGGAAACATAGAAAAATATGAGTATTTCTAGGAGGTTGATAAATGAGCAATATGAGTCCTCTGTTTCACAGGTCATACCAATCAGAAGGATAATTAAAAATACTCATCCAAGATGGTTTACTGACACTGAATTCATCACATGCCAGATTTGACAAGAGAATGCATCTCAATGCACAAAGAACATCATGGCAAGTGGACTGCATTTGACAGGAGGGTTTCTTTCAGTAATGGAAGCCCCTAAACTGGTAATGGAATGTATGAATTGGTATGACCCAAACAAGAGGGTCATTGAGAAAGAAGGCAGATTCTATGTAGACCTCTTTATAAAATGGATTGTATACACATTTTGGCTCCCCACATTTAGCTAGATGAATTCGTTGGATGTGCAAGTCCTGGACATGACATACCTAAGTGTAGTAGAACAAAATAGGAAATTTATGAATGTAACAAGGTCCTAAGAGGAGATTACCAAGAAAATAAGACAAATCCTGAGGTTTATGTTTATTTAGGATGTATAGGACTTCATAACCCTATTAAGAATGATAGCTAGACTCAAAGATGCTAGCAAATTTGACCCCTAGTTCAGTCTTATAGCAAAAATAATGGAAGGCCCTGTGCAAATTCATTGGGGAAGTTTTATCAGCAATAGGCTACGTGAAAATTTAATGACATTCCAAAACATGCTATGATTTTCTATGTCTTCTTATGTTGTTTATTCCTATGCTCCAAGGGAAAATATTCAAGGATTGAATAGAGTTGGTACCTTGGGCAGAGAGCCAGGGAATAATTTGATTTATGCTCATGTACCCCAAATCACTATTCACAAATACTGAGGGCATTATCAGAGGGTTAATGACGTGTTTTCTATGAGGCTTGTAAGAATAATAGAAGGCAAAAAGCTAAAAGATTGTCCTTGGAAGCACAAAGTGTTATCTGGTCAGGTCGAGGTTGGTACACTCAATTTGCTACTTTCACCTACATCAGGGTGGAAGGATTCAAAGGATACCCTTTCATGCTACCCCAATATTGAATGGATAAAATATTGTTATTAGAATTGGTGAGACAAATACAACCTTCTCATGCCATTTTCTCGCAAGCACGCAAGAAATTTTCTATCAAATTCCCTATCACCATCAGGAATTACAAATGTGTTGTAGCCAAAAATGTTCATATGTTCGAGGAAGAGTTGAAGCTATATAAGTTGAAGTTCTTTACACTCCAATGAAATAATTATGATATTGAGGAAATTTTTTCCAAGCAAATAGGTAGTAAGTATGCTCATATTTATGCTTTAGAATATTTTTGGCATAATTGTGATGAAGAGCATGGGGTAAGGAAATGATCATACCAAAGGTTTCCCTTACAAGTAGCAAGGATTCTTGGACTCAATAATATTCTAGAGCAGTTGGATATAAATGACAGAGAGGTATTGAATGTAATTTATGATTAAGAGGATATTTTCAATGAACCTATCCCACACCTTGATTATAGTAAGAAGGAAATAGTAACCCTTAAGGAGATTTATGAGAAAGTGTTAACATACACTCAATACTAGATTCGTGGTTATAGTAAAGCATTAAAAGAATCTGGGGTAAAGCTCACATACCCACCTAATGTGAAGTGAAATCAATAGTTAGAAGATGACTTAAGGTATGTTGAGACTTTTAAAAAGAAAAGAAAGGCTGGAAAGGAAAAGGTAGCTGTACATTGTAAGGGAAGAATTCTTGAAACTTCAAGCTAGAGAATTCGAGTGACACTAGCTAGCCAATGTAAAGAGGTTATGGCCGGTCTGGCCAATGTAACAATGAAGAATAAGGTGTCATTTTCTTCCACCATAAATCCAAGAGATTAGGTACTGACTGATGAAGAGGTGAGAATGAAGACACATACACGTACTAAGAAAAGGTTTGCATACCAGAAGGTCACAAATATGTTTACCTCTCCACCTTCACTTAATATGGTAGCAATGAAATGAACACTAGGAAGGACTCCTATAATTCAAGTGGAAATTCCTGAGCCAAATGAAGAAGTTAGAAAGCAATGTGAGAAGCTGATTGCCATAATGGAAAAAATTGAAGAAAAACAATCTAAGAAAAACCCCATGGTCTAGCCAGTAATGGAAGAAGTGCTCGACATAGGGTCAAATCGTATGGATAAAGAAGAATAATATTTTATAAGAGGATCACTCACCCCAAAGGTGGGAAACCTTGAGAAAATTGATGAAAGAGGAACATGGGATATTGCAGGTCAAAATCCCAGTGATAATATTGGTAATGAAGATATAGTTGATGATCAACTTCTACAAGGAAGAAATAAAGATGATGCGGAGAAATTGCTGACTTTTGAGAAATCAAGAGAATGTTAGGGTAAAATTGAAAGTGTAGAGCTCTCACAGACTTTGGGTGGTGAATTAAGAAATGAGGATAATCTTGATGTTTCAAGACATAAGGAAAATACCGACAATGAAGGCATGGCAGGAAAAGAGAATATAAGTCTTGAAAAGGAAGAGACAATGATGAAATAAGATAATCTAGAATCTATGCTAGTGAGGACATAAAGTGTTCAACTTTTGGGGGGTATGATATGTAATGTTGATAGTTTAAGAAAAAAAGTTCTTGAACATGCAGATCATCAGGAACGAAGAAATATTGAAGAAGTTTAACATAACAAAGAAGCACCTTATTGGTTAGTTAGGCAAGTGACTACACTATTTGGAGGTGGAACTGGTGCCTCTGGATCTCAGAAGTTTGATACAAGAAGTAGAGACCCTTAAACCTAGAGGTAGAGAAAAGACAAGACATGCTATGAAGAGGAATGCAGATGGAGGGAGAACTCTCCAAATAGCTACTTCGGTAAGAGATAAGAGCACACATGAAATAACATCTAGGTATTATAGGGTAACCATCATTACTGTTAGATATTCATCACGGGGAGAGGAATTAGAAGAAATGAAAGTGAATTTAAAGAAAACTGTCACCAAGGTACAAAAGAGTAAACATAATAAAATAGAGCTAAAGGATTAGATTGCTTGCCTGGAAGGTTTTATCAAATCGCTAGCCCAATTTGATCAAACACAAACTAAATTGCCCAAAAATATGGTACTTATGTGTAAGGAGCAAGTAGATTCCATTACAACACTTCGTCATAAGTTAAGTGTATTTGAAGAATGGATAAGTTACTTTGTGAGGCAAGGGGAAGAGTTAATTAAAGATGCAATTAGGAAACATAAGGTGGCATCCAATTGGTGTGACAAGTGTAAAAGATTGGAAGGAGAATGTCAAATTCTCCAAGAACAGAGTGATGCAAAAGGTGAAAGCTAAAATCTCTTATTTAGATAGATGTCTGAGAGTTGGTGAACGGAAGGATAACTGCAAAACAATAAGTTTCAATATTTGAGAAGTGGAGAAAACAAGTGAATTGGGAGAGTGACACTTTGTTGCAATGTGTAGAAGGATTTGAAAAGGTCACTAAGAGATGCAAGAAGCTGATTGATAGAGATGAGAGTTTTATTGAAATATTAGCACATCAAGTTTGTGATCCTCAAACTTTAGTATATGGAAATAAAGAGAAAATATTTTAAGGAATGGCTTGAATGGGTAAATAATGATCCTATTCACTCATTAACCTAGGATGTTATACATGAAATTATAATGTGTAGGAATGCTATGGTTAAATATGAAGCAGAAATGATGTAGAGAAACAAAAAAATCATTCAGATATTAGAAGATTATGCTAGGATTAAGTACAATTGGAAAGTGCTTCAAGGAGTTTCAAAGGAGTAGATTCATCAAGTGTTGATTGGTTTTTGGGAATATCAATAGAGGAAAGGTGAAGATGAGTCCTTAAACCTGGAGTTCAATGAGGAAGAATAGATAGCCGGGTATTGGATGTTCGAAGTCTTGTGCACCAATTTAGTTTTTGAAGTAAATTGTGTAGGTTTGTTCCCAGTCCCAGTAAAGGTGGCTAGTTCTAGAGATTTTGAAGATGTACCAACAATCTCATTTTGTGTGAAGCACTTGAGAACTAGAGCCCAAAGTTGAAGATTGCTACTAATGGAGAAGTCAAAGGTTTTACTTTTCCTAAAATATTTTGATCTAGCAACTGTCACCTTCCACATGCTACATTTTAATTTGTTTCTCTAATTATTTTTAATAGACTAATTTTAAACTCCTTAGGGCCTTATTTCTATAAAAGGCCATTTACTGATTTATTTTATTTTTAGGTTAGGAATTTTTGGATGTCGAGGAACCAAATTTTTTTCATGTTTTCTTCTTTTTCTTGTTTTCTATTCCATTCCTGATTAAAAAATTGTATGTTACATTAGAAGTTAATCAATATTAGAGCCAATTTCAAAGCTATTTCCTAATATGAAATCTTATGTAGCTGATTGTTTTCTCCTATCAGATAATATTGTGTGCTATGTCATTTAAGGGTGCATACTGACACTATCTAGTGGAAAATAATCCCCCATTTTCTTAAAATCACGCATCATTATGTGCCTAGCTGTGAAGAAATCTACTGATGTATGAAACAGTTTGCTCTAGTTTGGTTATTTCTTGAGGCATGTGTGGATAATACCTATTAGAAATTTTTCTTTGTAGTAATTTTTTATGCATTATTTTAGAATAGATGTTTTAAATTTCAAAAAATATTTTGGGTATGTGCAGGATCATGATGGGCCAAAAAGTGGCGATATGATGGGTATGTGGATGATGAATTTTTTTTACCCAAAATTGATGAAATGAAAAGGGTTTTTAAAAGAGATTCTCAACTTTCCACCAATATAAATTATACTTTACTTTGAATTTAATAAATAATTATTATTCATTTTCTATTTGAATTATGACTAAAGTCCTTATTGATAGGTTGATTGAAAAACATCTATAGGTTTCAAACGGTATCACATTTCTTGAATTGAAACATGTGTCACATTATATGCTTCACATACTATAGGATTTAAAAATGAATTTCATGAAGTTTTGACCAAGTTAAGGTGGTCAGACATACTAGTTTTTATATTTTTAAAGTTGTAATAAAAAATTCATAATTAATTATTTACTTGGAAAAAATTACAAAAAATATGCATCACATCGGGGACATGAGTCCTCTACTTATATCTAAAATATTATAAATTTTTTATCATTATATTGTGGTTAGGGTGACAGAGCCTACTTATTTTTCCCAAATTAAAGTACTCTGCATTGAAATTTCAAATTTTCACCAAATAGATTTAAAAAAAAAAAAACCTAGTAGTTTAGAAACTACATTCAATTTTCTATAGATTCTATTCTTACACATTTTTGAAATAATATAGATAACTTATTGAAATTTTTACGTCAAGTTGCCTAACTCTGTTTTTTCTGAATTTTTCACCAGTTAAGGGCCTATTTTTTCATGATGATCATGCACATAACCTTTCCAAAAAAGTGATGATTATAAAAAATATTTTGATTCCATGAAATTTTTGAATGTTTAAAGATAAATCTTCGTGGATAAATGCAAGTTATTTGAATTTCATGAAATATTTTTGCAAATTTGTTAATTTCATGAAGTTATTGAATGACTAGACCGAGATTATATACATATCTTTATGATACCTTCTGATACTTTAAGAATTTTTTACCCCTCGTGTTTAGCAGCATTATCACAACCAACCCTGAGTGAACCTTGTGTGTCAAGACCTAACATAAATGAGCCTTGGGATTAAGCTGAGTTAGCCTTAGATTTAGGTTTTCTCAGTGTAATCTTTCAAGAAAGATAGGTTCTCGTGGTGTGGACTTGTGAGGATTTATCTATCTATTGGTGTATGACTAACATCCACATCAACAGATACAACAAGGGATTTATATTTTGATAGTTTTTTGTGTCAAACTGGATCTAGTGATGGGGTGATCCTATTACCTCCTTTAGGTAAGTCAATTCCCTTCTTATTCCATCTCAACTTCCTTTGGACAAAAAACACTATGGAATATGAATCTCTTCTTGCTGGTTTGTATGTGGAATTATCTTTGAATATTCAATACCTTTGCATATTTGGAGATTCTCAATTAATTATTAAAAAGTTAAATGGATCATATCAAGTGAAACAAGATAAGCTATCCTAATATCATGATTTATGTTAACAATATTGAAACATTTTTCCTCATACACTATAGATAATATTCCATGTAACAATAGTCAACATACAAATGAAATGGTAGGAACAACTTCCCTTATATCCCTTGATAATTCTTCCATTGATTTTTAGTTCACTATTTATAATCTCACATTTCCATCAATCATTGAGAACATAAATGAAGAGATAATATGTCATGTAGATAAGTTAGATGAATGGTAATCACACATATATCAATAACCATTTGATAGTATTATTCCTAAACCTACTCAAAAAATATATGTGCTTGTATTTGAAAACTTGTAACACAATATATAATTTTGGCTAATGTGTTATACCAAAGTGAAATATAGAAAAACAGATTTGGGGTAAAATATAATATGATGGTGACCTATTTTCCTTTATTTCATTAGGAAATGAGATCCCCACAAAGGATTGATTAACAACCCTTAGGTGAATAAACCCTAAGTGAGAATCTTTAGATTTTCTTATGACTAAGGGACAGGGGTCAAGGTCAAACAACACGTTGGGGAGAAAACTAAAAATAGAAAATAAAAACCAAAATGCAATCTAACACTTGGAACTTGAAGATTAAGCTCAATATTTGTAGAACCCAAAAAAAAAATACAGATCTAAGAAGGGTAGAGATTTGTATACCAGTCACCAAAAGAGCTTTCTAGAATCTAACCGAGGACTAATTTTCCCATGGGAAAATGGGTCCAAGTACAAGGGTTGCAACAACCTTTTGGGAGCCTCTAGTGCAGATCTGAAGCTTTTGATTTGTCTAGGTTTCAATGACAAAAAGTCAAAAATCCAATTGATAGGCTAGATTCCATGATTTGATGACAACTTTGACAACTTTGTAAATCTTACTCTTCAAAAGGTCTTTAAGTCTTATTCAACCTAAATCTACAATCACATGTACACATGAGAGAAAAATGTTTGTTTTGGGTGAATATAGGTTTTCGTTGGTCAAACCTCATTTTGGTAACCAAACATTGAAATGAAATAATGAAATGAAAGAGGGAATGAAGAATGAACAAAGCTCTGCTACCACTCAACAAACCCTTGAACGAAATCTTGATAATGGAAATATTATGAAGTCTACAACTTGCATGAAAATGTTGAATTGGATGTGGATCTTGACACTTGAATCTTTCTTGAAATAATGCTTTGAATGCTTGACTTGATCATGAAACCTACATCACATGTTAGCTCTAAAAACATGCATGGTGCAAGAAGACTTTGACATCATAAATAGATCTTAAATGTTGCAATAAATCTCTGCTATATCTACTATTGAATGCCTTTTTTTCTCTTGAAATGCTCTTGTAGACCTTGAAAAATGCTCTCTTGAAGTTGTAGGTGAAAATTAGTGAAATAACTGTGTATTTATAGGTATGTATCCTTAATTTTTAGAAATTCAAATATCCCAAGCCGACATTGAATTATGGATTTGAAAAAATTAAAATACCACCAAAAACATAATTTAAAATTAGGTCCAAAGGTCTAGGGAGGATCCATTCACCCATGGTTGAATGGGTCCCAGGTTCATATTCCTAGAACAAACATTGCTCAATGTAAAGTGTTATGTTTAGGCATTAATTATTGTCGGCTTTCCCCTTCGGAAAATGTAATTTATTAGGCTTGTAAATTAATTAAAGGGTTAATTAAGGTTAATTAAGCTAAATTAATTAAGAGGGCCCAAATAAGTGTGTAAATATAAAGGGGTACATTTAACAACACTAAATTAAGGCAATATTGAGTTCATTTTAAATAGGAGGGGCCAACTAAGTGAGAAAGTGTAAAGGGTTACATTTTTCTACACTACAAAAATATTATATAATTGTCTCCTTCTTTGTTGCCTTAATAAATATAAGATCCTTATGGCCCTTAAAGAAGCCCATTTAGATTCTTATGGGGGACACTTCGGTGGTTGATCTTTGGTTCAAAGGCTAATCCATATGGATATTATTGAAAAAATACGGAACAAGATTTTATCACCTTTGTTAAAATTTTTCCTAAGTTCCATCAACATAACAATTTGATTCATGCTCCTACTCATCAACATCATTCCCAAGTAACTATTTGGCCATTTTCTATGTGGGGTTTGAATCATTAGAAATATTTTTCCTTCCTTGTATTTAGGACATACTTTTATTATATAGGATATAGATTGCTTCACAAAGTGGGTAATGGTAGTTCCTCTTCATTCTAGGATGGTTGAGGCTATTTTCCATTTTATCTTAGAAAATATAATATCATTTTTGGTCTTCATTTAGCTTTGGTTATGGATAATGGTACATCATTAAAGAACAAGGACATAATTTTTTTTTTAGGAAATCTTTGCATTCAACATCATTTTTCTACACTGTACTATCCTCAATCGAATGGACAAGAGGAAGCAAATAACAAAAAAATGAATTAATCCTATAGAAAATTGTTAAAAAACATGCTAAAGACTAGCATAATCAACTTTATTATGCATTATGGGATTATCAGATGAGTGTTAGTATGGCTATAGATAATACTCCATACAACCTTGTCTATGGTGTGGATGTTGTTATGCCATTAGAATTAGAAATTCCTTCACTAAGGATCTCTTTAAGCGGAATTATTGATGATATTTATTATAGAGAATAAAGACTTCAAAAATTTGATATGCTTTATGAATAGCATATACATGCTCTCAAACATATTCAAGCCTATTACAAGGGTGTTCAATAAAAATACAATGAAGGATTTATTCAAATTGTTCTTTAAGAAAGTTGACTTGGTGCTATATGAAAATCAACATAATGTTAATTTAGCACCAGTAGGAAAGGGAAAATTCAATCCAAATCAGATAGGACCTTATCTAATAGATGTATATTTTGGATTAGGAGCATAGAAGCTTTCTACGATAGACATAACACCTCTCAAAGAACCTATCAATGCTAGACACTTGCGTAGATATTACACTTAAATTTTCATCATCATTTTGAATAGTATGTTGTATTTTAAAGCATGTTGATTAGATTATAAAAATGTTCTATTTTTATCTCACATTGCTTCATTCTTGACAAACATTTATGTGTCTTGAATTCTTTTAGTAATTTTTGTAATTAATTGTTACTTAGTATGCATACTATTCAATAATTTATGTGGAATGTTAAACTACATCATTATAAGCATTTAATTTTATTAAAATTATATCTTATTGGAATTGAGTTTAACATATGTACATAGTCAAAATATAATATCCAATTAGACAATTAATCTTTGTTGTTTAGTTGGCTCACATCATTCATTTACATATATCAATTAGATCATTATAGTATTTATTGAATAGTCTTAACCAAAATTTTTAATATATCACAATTATATTCAATTTTCCATATAAAAAAATGTAATACATGCTATTACAATAAAAGTTACACATAGTACTAAACCATTAAAATAAGAAAAAACCAAGTAAAACATGCTCACATATATCATGGTGTTTATATACATCACCATATCACCATGTTGACAAAATGTGGTGTGTCATACAAAGAGTACATCATCATCTAAGTAGGCATATGGCTACCAGACTCCTTGAGACTTGGTGGTGGTGGTTTACACGAGACCATAGATCATGAGTACTAAATGGAGGATCATTAGCCTTGTGACAAGTGTCACAGGGCTAAGAGAGGTGATGGGGATATGTTCCCAAACAAGTGTGTGCACATTTTGGGAAGATGGAATGTAAGATGGAGTTAAGACATGTGTAAGAAGAATTAATGACATGTGGGTTAAAGATATTGAAGGCTTGTAAGAGAATTGAATGCTCATGAGACCACATTTCCTTGAGGAATTTTTTCAAATAGCTCACCACCTTTTCTATGCTACTACATTTTCCCTACATGTCTACCAAAGCATTTAATAAATCTACTCACTTCCTCGCTGGTATGGCTAAGAGCCTTAATTAGGTGCTTTCCAACAAACTATGGATGCTTGGAAAAAATCTATCAAAGCATAATAGTAAGCAATAACATAGACAAGGTAGTGAGTAGTTTGAAAAAATTCCTTAAAGAAATGTGGTCTCATGGTGATGGAATTCCATTCCATCACCATGAGACCACATTTCTTTGAGGTATTTTTTCAAACAACTCACTACCTTTTCTATGCTACCACATTTTCCATACATTTCTTCCAAAGCATTTTATCAAACTACTTGAACTTCCTTGTTGCTATGGCTAAAAGCCTAAAAAAGGTGCTTCCCAACAAACAATGGATGCTTGGAAAAAATCTATCAAAAGCATAATAGTAAGAAATATCATAGAAACAGAAATGAGTAGTTTGAAAAAATACCTCGAATAAATGCGGTCTCATGGTCATGGAATGCCATTCCATCACCATGAGAGAAAATTTATTTGAGGCATTTTTTCAAACAGCTCACTTCCTTTTCTATGCTACCACATTTTTCATACATTTCTACCAAGTCATTTTATCAAACTACTCACTTCCTTGCTACTATGGATAAAAGCCCAAAATAGGTGCTTTCCAAAAAACTATGGATGCTCGGAAAAAATCTATCAAAGCATAATAGTAAGCAATATCATGGTAAAGGTAGTGAGTAGTTTGAAAAAATTCCTTGAAGAAATGTAGTCTCATGGTGATGGATTGCCATGACACATTTTTTTTTAATGGCATTCCATCACCATGAGACCCCATTTCTTTGAGGAATTTTTTCAAACAGTTCACTACCTTCTCTATGCTACCACAGTTATCATACATGTCTACCAAATCATTTTATAAAATGGTTCACTACCTTGTTGCTATGGATAAAAGCCTAAAAATTGGTGTTTTTGATCAAGCTATGGATAGGAAAAATAGTAAGCTTGATAGTCGGAAATATCTAGTTTAATAAGTACTCAGAATTTTGTTCATTATCTCATACATTATAAGCCATGACGTGCATCACTATTGTAGTTTTCATGATTGAATAATTTCTTATTTCATTTATAGATGTTGGAAGTAGATACACCTCCAAATTTTCATAGGGAAATGGAGTTTGGTGTTTCGTCTGCTATAGAATCCTCGATTCCCCTCATGAAGGAATGAGGAAGATTACTAAATTTCAATTACATTCGTTGTTATAGTTGTTAGTTAGTGAAAAATCAAACCATTATTGATTCATAGTGTAATTTCTCTTTGGATGGTTTCTACATGGATTTAGCATGCCTCAGCATGGGCACACAAACATTTCCCTCGAGGAGAGTGATCATCTAGTGGCAGTAAGTGATTATTTTGTTAAATATATCATTTTTTTATAATGTAATTTCTATGTATTAATGTCTTTACTTGTTATTGTAATAGATATGGCTTGACCAGGAACTAAACCCTAGGGGGAGCACTAGGAGCACTCCTCGACCTTAGAAAAAATGAGTTATAGATTTATCACCATCCAGTCGACAAGCAGAGGGCAAGAATTTGTTTCCAGGGTATGGAGAACAATGAATTTTGATTCCACAACCCTTTGTTGTATGCTTATATGGCATTTTTGTACATATTTTGTATTGGATATATTTGAGATTGTATGCCTATATGACATTCTCGTAAGCTTATATGGCTATTTTGTATATATTTTATACTTATATCGACATATATTGATGTATGCCTACATGGCTATTTGGTTAATACAAATATTTTCTATTGATGGTGTCCATATTTACATTATAAATCCATGGTTCAATAGATATGAGTTACGTATATTTAAGTGTATTCTTTACAAATTATGTGTATACTTTGTGACTTACGTGTTTTCATGCTATACCTTGTATTCATGCATATAATTTGTATTAATTTGCGAATACTATGTATTCATGTGTATACTTTAAGGCTTACGTGTATTTGAGTACTTTTGCTTCCCTTATTCACATGTATGCTTGACTTATTCACGTGTATACATATTAATTGGTTAGCCCTAGAATTTATCATTTTTGTCCTTCATGGTTTTTTTTGAATATTTATTGATTGATGCTAAACAACTTTATTAGTTGATGCTAAACAACTTCAATATTTCTAGGAATACTAGTAGAGTTACAAATTACAAAATTGTACAAATTGAAAAGAAAAGATTAACTATAAATAAATGCATTGATTATTAACTTGATAATTGATTAAGAATGAGTATAATATATATATATATATATCAAGAGATGAGCCTTTTAGAATGGAAAATTCTAACTAGAAAATAGGAAAAGCATTCCCAATACTTTGAAAGCAATAATCCACCCAAAATTGCAATGGGATATAAGGAAAATGAACCCACATAGGAATAATTGAATAAAGAACAGTTCACCCTTCATAGTTTGGTGAAACCATTGCCAAACTTAGAAATATTAAAGAAAAAGAAGAATTGTGATCTATATAATATAGAATTAGTACCCACTTTGATGACTACAAAATTTCCAACCTTGGGCTTATCATGCTTTTTCAAATTTGGTAAGAAGCCATATTTAAGATCCTTGAGCAATGTATTTTCTAATGCTCCCTTTTTCTTACATATCTCAATGCAGTTTAATTCAAAGAGTTCCATCAAATTATTTAAAAGAAAAAAACATGTTTTCATTTGCCATTCCATGAGATGTTTCATAAATAGATTCCAATATATTTAATCTTTTGATTGGAACAATTTGATTAAGCAAAGGATACATAACAACACTTGCAAAACATAATATTCATAGTAGATGATGAGTAGTTAACTTCTTGGCACATTATCATATGTACAAAAATTTATCTTGAATAGTCTTTAAAAAATTTCACAACATAATCCTCACAGTACAAAATGAATTGTTATGTTCTTGATCCATCACCATATAAATACATTGAAAGATGTATATTTCAACTTTTTGCAATATTATTTGCTGTATGGGAAATGGACTTGGGAGAAAGCTTTATAATTTATAATACAAATAAGAAACTGACTTGGATGAAAACTTTATTTATCACACCAAATAATAAATTTATGTGAGTGCATGACTCGTTTCTCTTAGACTCCAATTTTCAAGAATAGTAAATCATTTCAAATGAAAATAACAAAATGCTTCACAACCTAAGTTGTTAATTGAGGAAAAAAAATGTTTCCAAGTTCCACCATTGTATGCATTTACAATTGGTTGTCTATTGTTGTAATTCCGAGGAGGATAATTAAAAAATGTCTTGCATTGCTAGACTTGAGGATGTTCATAAGCTTTTGGTGTGGAAAACTCAAACTTCTCAACTAATGTGTGAATATTTCTCTTTTCGATTCTTTTGCATGCCAACATACGGGATCGAGCAGGTTGAGCATAGCTCAGAGTGATTTGGTGTGTTTGGGTGTGAAAGAGGGCCATGCCTAGTGTAAAATTATCTATAGGGATGTGCTGGAACAATTCATTTTCTGACACAAGTTGCAGAATAAAAGTTGCACCACTTTGCAACTTTGCACTGTGTGCATTTGACACTTTTCCATCAAGTGAAAACTTGACACCATGGGAAAAGGACTCCGAGATAACAAAAACCAAGAGAGGTTATTGTAGAGGATCCCAATGCAATCTCATAGGCTTAGATGGAGAGTTTGTAAACATCATGGTTTCCAAGTAATATCCCGTCAAAGATTGCAGTCATTTTGCACTTTGGACCCTTAAGGGATTGAGCTGATTGAAAATATCTTAGAGTGATTCGATGTGTTTGGGTGTGAAATATGACTATTAATAGTGTAAATGTACCCATAAAAATGTGTTGAAATAGTCTGTTTGGTCACACAAGTTGCAGAACAAAAGTTGCACCACTTTGCAACTTTACACTGCTTGCATTTGACACTTTTTCCATCAAGTGAAAACTGGACACCACGGGAAAACGACACCGAGATAACAAAAACAGAGAGAGGTTATTGTAGAAGGGATGAATGTGACCTTGTAGACTTAAAAAAATAGTTTGTAGGCATCATGGTTTCCAAGTATTATCCCGTCAAATATTGCAGCCTTTTTGCACTTTGGACCCTTAAGGGATTGAGTCGGTTGAACATAGCTCGGAGTGATTCAACATGTTTGGGTGTGAAAGAGGACCATTACTATCATAAATGTACACATTTGGATGTGTTAGAATATTTTTTTTGTCACATGAGTTGCATAACGAAATTTGAACCACTTTGCATCTTTACACTACTTGCATTTGACACTTTTTCCATCAAGTGAAAACTAGACACCATAGGAAAATGACTTCGGGATAACAAAATATAAGATATTTTAATGTAGAGGGACCCAACGCGATCCTATAGGATTAGATAAAGAGTTCATAAGCATCATGGTTTACAAGTAATATCCCATTATATATTGTAGCCATTTTGTTGTTTGGACCCTTAAGGAATCGAGTTGGTTGAACATAGCTTGGAGTGATTTGGATTTTTTGGGTGTAAAAGATGACCATCGCTAGTGTAAACATACCCATTTAGATGAGTTAGAATAGTCTATTTAGTCACACGAGTTGTAGAACGAAAGTTGTACCACTTTGCAACTTTACACTACTTGCAATTGACACTTTTTCCATCAAGTCAAAATTGGACACCATGGAAAAATGACTCTAAGATAACAAAAACTGAGAGTGGTTATTGTAGAGGTTCCCTATGTGATCTCGATGCCTCAGAAGAAATTCCCATAACTAACGTGGTATCTGGGTAATAGGTCATCAAATATTGTTTCCCTTTTGCAATTTGGAATGTTAAGGGACCATGTTGCATGAATTACAAATGTTTGAGGACAAAAGTAAATTTCAAAATCTGACTAAATATCATTACAAATGTTTATGTGAATAGATGGTATACTATATTGGTATTTATATATAATCATTAGGTTGATTTTTTTTAATAATTGAAGTTTTTATAATAAGTTAGTCAATTGGTGGTAGTTATAATAGGGAGAGACTAAAAGAAGAAAAAGAATGATTGGTAACCATCAATTGTTATTACACTCACTATATTAATAATATGATGTTTACAATAAAATGAGATTTATTTGCTAGTCCTAATTCTTGTGTTTGTGCTACAATTTTCTAATATGCTTCATACACCATTCTGAAACCCAAGTGCTTGTACATGTAGGCACAATGCTTTCTCAAAACTATCAAGTGGTAATACAAAATCATGAGAAAAAAATCAAACTATATGAATTCCAACACCCCACTTAAATCAAATATTGAATAAATGTGCCCCATTTTCATACACAAAAACTCAACTTATAAGATTCTCTCATAATAACCAAAAATATAATTCAATGATGCCTTAGCTGCTTTGTTCTCATAGATCTTTTACAATGTCACTCGTACATTTGAGATTATCTTATAATGTCTACATCATAGGTTCACATGATGAGGTTAACTTCAAATGAATGACTTGAAATTTCCCCTCTATGCTTAACACACTCTTTTATAATGGCTCAAAATCAGAATTAAGATTTATCAAGATCATCAAAATAAGGATGTTGCATTGCTTTTTTGGCTAAGATTCTCTTGGATGGCTCATAAATCAGCATTTTCTACAAGAAGACACCAATTAATTTTTAGTAGTTTAGTTACAAATAGGAAAAGTAAAAGAAGAAAAAGAAAGAGCATCCAAAATGGATATGAAATAAAAATAGATGGAAGGCACTTACAAACAACAAATCCACACCATTTGGTTCCAAGTTGGGAACAAGGCTTAAATCTTGATGCTTCCATTGAGGATAGGCATGCCAGTCTCTTAACTTAGTCACTCCTGGGAATACATCTTCATTAGGAGTTCCAAGATACCTATTGCACACAACAACCTCTCATGAATAGAATAACTTGAGTTTTGATATGCTCTTATAATGTCTACATGATAGGTTCTCATGATGAGGTTAACTTCAAATGAATAACTTGAAATTCTCTAGCTAAGCTTCACATGCACTTTAAAATGGCTTAAAGTCATCATTGGGATTTGTCAAGATCATCAAAATAAGGATGTTGCATTGATTTTTTGGTTGAGATTCTCTTGGATGGCTCATAAATCAACATTTTGTGCAAGGGAACACCAATCAATTTTTAGTAGGTTACAAATAGGAAAAGTAAAAGAAGAAAAAGAAAGAGCCTTCAAAATGGAAATGAAATGAAAATAGATGGAAGGCACTTATAGACAACAAATCCACACTATTTGGTTCCAAGTGGGGAACAACAAGGCTTAAATCTTGATGCTTCCATTGAGGATAGGCATTTCATGGACCCAATTTTTCAAATAAGCCACTACATCACCAGGAGACCCCATTTCTTGGACAATTTTTTCAAACAAGCCACTATATTGCCAATTTTACCAAATTTACAAGCTAGTGGGCCCACTAGCTTTCCAATTCAGACAAATTAGCAAGCTAGTGGGTCGACAAGATTTCCAATTCAAAAAAATTAGCAAGCTAGTGGGCCCACTAGCTTGCCAATTTAGATAAATTGGAAAGCTAGTGGGCCCACTAGCTTGCCAATTTAGAAAAATTGGCAACCTAACTTGGCCTGTTTGAAAAAATGGTTCTAGGAAATGGGGAACCAAGAGTCCCCATTTCTTGGACCCATTTTTTCAAACATGCCAAGTTAGGTTGCCAATTTGACCAAATTGGCAAGCTAGTGGGCCCACTAGGTTGCCAATTCAGTGAAATTGGCAACCTAACTTGGCCTGTTTGAAAAACATGGGTCCAAGAAATGGGGTTTCTCGGTGATGTAAATCATCAATAGACCCCATTTTTTCAAACAGGCCAAGTTAGGTTGCTAATTTGACTGAATTGGCAAGCTATCATCGATAGGCCCCATTTCTTGGACCCATTTTTTCAAACAGGCCAAGTTAGGTTACCAATTTGACTGAAATGGCAAGCTAGTGGGCCCACTAGCTTACTAACTCAATGCCAATTTCACTAAATTGGAAAGCCAGTGGGCCCACTAACTTGCCAATTTGGTGAAATTGGCAATGTAGTGGCCTGTTTGAAAAAATGGGTCCAAGAAATGGGGTCTCCCGATGATGTAAATCATTGGGAGACCCCATTTCCTAGACCATTTTTTTCAAATAGGCCAAGTTAGGTTTCCAATTTCATCGAATTGGTAAGCTATTGGGCCCACTAGCTTGCAAATTTGGTGAAATTGGCAATGTAGTGGTCTATTTGAAAAAAATGGGTCCAAGAAATGGGGTCTCCCAGTGATGAAAATAATTGGGAGATCTCATTTCTTCGACCCATTTTTTAAAATAGGCCAAGTTAGATTGCCAATTTCATTGAATTGACAAGCTAATGGACCCACTAGCTTTCCAATTTGGTGAAATTGGAAATGTTGTGGCCAAGGTAGGTTGCCAATTTCATCGAATTGACAAGCTAGTGGGTTGAGTAGCTTGCCAATTTGGTGAAATTGGTAATGTAGTAGCCCGTTTGAAAAAATGGGTCCAAGAAATGGGGTCTCTTGGTGATTTACATCATTGGGAGACCACATTTCTTAGAACCATTTTTTCAAACAAGCCAGGTTAGGTTGCCAGTTTCACTAAATTGGCAAGCTAGTGAGGTCTCTCTCTATGTCTCTATGTCTTTCTCTCAAGTCTCTCCCTCCAACCCCTCTCCCTCTCTTAGGTCTCTCTCTCTCTCATTCACTCCCTCTATCTATCTCTCAAGTCTCTCCCTCCCACCCACTCTCCCTCTCTCAAGTCTCTCTCTCTCTTCGTCCCTCTATCTCTCTCTCTTCTACCCTAAACATTAAACCCTCAACCCTCAATTCAAAACCCTCAACCCTCAACCCTTAAACACTAAAACCTCAACCCCTATACCCTCTACCCTATACATTGGACCTTGAACCCTAATCCTTCAACCATATACCCTCAAATCTATACCCTAAATCTTCTACCCTCAACCCTTAACCTTCAACCCTAAATCCTTAAACCCTAAACCCTTCAACCTTCTACCCTTTATCCTCAACCCTAATCCCTCAACCCTATACCCTCAACCTAATACCCTAAACCATCAACCCTATAGGTCCTCAACCCTATACCCTCAATTCTTTACCATCTACCCTATACATTGGATCAACAACCCTCATATATCACTATCCCTTCCTCCTATTCTATCCTTCTCTCAGTCTCACTTCTCCGTCCATCTCTCCCTCCATCCATCACTCCCTCTCTACCCTAATCCCTCTACCCTATACCATCAACACTTAAACCATTAAAAAATCACCCTAAACTCTCAACCCTCAATTCTTAGACCCTCTACCCTCTACCCTCTACCCTCTACCCTCAACCCTAATCCCTCAAACATTAAACCATTAAACCCAAGTAAACTCTCTACCCTAATCCATCAACCCTTAAAACCTCAACCCTTTAGCCCTCAACCCTCTACCCTCAACCCTCTACCCTTAAACCCTAATCCCTCAACCCTTATACCCTCTACAGTATACATTGGACCCTCAACCATAATTCCTAAATCATATACCTTCAACCTTAAACACTCAACCCTCTACCTTTAAACCCTAAACCCTTAAACCCTCTACCCTCTACCCTCTATCCTATACATTAAACCCTCAACCCTCAATTGTCAATCCTCAACCCTATTCCCTCATCCTTATACCCTCAACCCTCTACCCTCAACCTTAAACATTCAACCATCTACCTTTAAACCCTAAACCCTTAAACCCTCTACCCTCTACCCTCTACCCTCTATCCTATACATTAAACCCTCAACCCTCAACCCTTAATCCCTTAACCCTCAACCCTTAAACCCTAAACCCTCAACCCCTATACCCTCTACCCTCTACATTGGACCCTCAACCCTAATCCTTCAACCATATACCCTCAATCCTATACCCTAAACCCTTAAACATCAACCCTAAACCCTTAATCCTTCTACCCTCTACCCTCAACCCTATACCCTCAACCCAATACCCTTAACCATGAAACCTACAAGTCCTCAACCCTATACCCTTAATTCTAAACCTTCTACCCTATACATCAAATACTCAACCCTCGTATAGCTCTATCCCTACCTCCTCTTCTCTCATTCTCTCTATCTCACTTCTCCCTCCATATATCGCTCCATCCATCATATATCACTATCCCTTCCTCCTATTCTCTCCTTCTCTCTATCTAACTTCTCCCTCCATCTCTCCCTCCATCCATCACTCCATCTCTACCCTAATCCCTCAAACCTATACCATCAACCCTTAAACCCTTAAACACTCAACCCTAAACCCTCAAACTTCAACCTTTAAACCCTCTACCTTGTACCCTCAACCCAATAACCTCTATGTTTGACCCTAATCCCTCAACCCTCAACCCTTAAACCCAAATCCATCAAACCCTATACCCTCTACCCTATACATTGGACCCTCAAATCTAATCCTTCAACCATATACCCTTAATCCTCTACCCTTAATGTTAAACCCTCAACCCTCACCCCTTAAAACCTAAACCCTTAAACCCTCTACCCTTTATTCTCTACCCTATACATTAAACCCTCAACCCTGAATTCTCAACCCTCAACCAATAATCCTTCAACCCTCTACCCTTACCCTAAAACATCAACCCTCAACCATTAATCCTTCAACCCTCTACCCTTAAAGCCTAAACCCTCAATCTATATTGCCTATACCCTCTACATTGGACCCTAACCCCTAATCCTTCAATAATATACCCTCAAAGCTAAACCATAAACCCTCAACCCTCAAACCTTAACCCTCAACCCTAAAACCTTAAATCCTAAACCCTTAAACCTTCTACCCTCTACCCTCAAGCCTAATCCCTCAACCCAATACCCTAAACCATCAACCCTATAGGTCCTCAATCCTATTCTGTCAATTCTTAACCCTCTATCCTATATATGTGACCTCAACCCTCATATATCTTTGTCCCTCCCTCCTCTTCTCTCCTTCTCTTTATCTCACTTCTCCCTCCATCTCCCCTCCCTCCATCCCTCCCTCTCTACCCTAATCCATCAAACCTATAACCTCAACCCTTACACCCTTAAAAATTGAACCCTAAACCCTAAACCCTCAACCCTCAGCCCTTAAACCCTAAACCCTTAAACCCTCTACTCTCTACCCTCAACCCAATACCCTCTTCCCTCAACCCTAATCCCTCAACCTTTAAAAGCTTAAGCCCAAGAAAACTCTATGCCCTAATCCCTCAAACCTCAACCCTTAATTACTCAACCCTTAAACCCTCAACCGTCTACCCTCTACCCTCAACCCTTAACCATTAAACCCTAATCCATCAACCCCTATACCCTCTACCCTATACATTAGACCCTTAACTCTAATCCCTGAACTCTATACCCTCAATCCTCTACCCTCAACCTTAAACCCTCAAACCTTAAACCCTCAACCCTTAAACCCTCTACCCTCTACCCTATACATTAAACTCTCAACCATCAATTCTCAACCCTCAACCCTTAATCCCTCAGCCCTCAACCCTTAAACCATAAACCCTCATCCCTTATACCCTCTACCCTCTACATTGGACCCTAAACCTAATCCTTCAACCATATACCCTCAAACCTATACCCTAAAAACCCTACCCTCAACCCTTAACCCTAAACCCTAAACCCTTTAACCCTAAACCATTAAACCTTCTACCCTCTACCCTCTACCCTCAACCCTAATCCCTCAACCCTATACCCTAAACCATCAACCCTATAGTTCCTCCACCTTAATCCCTCAACCTTGTATTGTCAACCCCTATCCCTTTCTCTTTATCTATACATATCACATCTCTCTCCCTCCCTCTCTCCTACCCTCTCTAATTGTCTCTATCTACCCTCTCCCTCTTTCTACACACCTCTTGTTCAATCAATCCCTACCACTCTCTCCTGCTCCCTCTATCTATCTCTATCTATCTCCCTCCCACTCCCTATCTCTCCCTATCTCTTAGGTGTCCCCCTCCCACCCACTCTCTCTCTCCCCCCTCTCTCTATCTATCCTTCCCACCCTACCTAGATAAGTACCTCTCACTCCACCCCCTTCTCTCCCCCTCTCTCTTAGGTCACTCCCTCCCACACCCTCTCCCTCTCTCATGTATCTCACTCTCACACACCCTATCTATCACTCCCTCTCTCTCTCCCATGCCCTCTCTCTCACACTTCCTCTCCCTCTCACCCCCCCTAACACTCTCAAGTCTCTCCCTCTGGCACCCTACCAACATAACTCTCTCTTTATTCCCTCTCTCCCACCCCCCTCTCTCTCTCTCTCCCTCTATCCCTCCCACCCTACCTATCTAAGACCCTCTCACTCCAACCCAATCTCTCCCACTCCCTCTCTCTTAGTGTCTCCCTTCTACCCCATCTCCCTCTCTCAAGACTTTCTCTCACTACCTCTCTCTCTCTCAGGTCCCTCCCTCCCTCTCTCCCTCCCACCCTACCTAGACAACTCTCTCTTAAACTTCTCCCTCCCTCTAAATACATACATAAATACATACATACTTGCATAAATATAAGCATATTACATATGTACATACAATCCTACATACATACAAGCATACATGTACATATGCACTTACAATATTAAATACATATATACATATAGGCATACATAGAAGCATGCATGCATGCATACATACATGACGTACAAGAATACATGTACATAGAAGCTTACAAATATATAAACATACATTCAATAGAGTAGAATTTAACATAAAGTAAGACATAACATGAGCATGTTATAATGCACTCGTGTTATGTCTTGCTAGACATGTCTTGCAGAAATGGAAAAAACCATGTCAAAATGAAGATATAATGTGAGAACACTATAATGTGCTTGCGTTATATCTTTCTTTGGGAATCCCTAAGCCTTAGGCTTGGTATTTGCCTTGGAATACCAACCCAAAGGCTTCAAGGGCCTTCACAATGACTATAGATGTGTTTTTGCAAATTCTACAATATTTCACATAATCAGGTTTGTGCTCACCGTTAGGATTGCACATGTTTGAATGTCAAACAAATCAAACACCTCGGTAATGTTAGGCTCTCTCTTAGCTATCCAAAAATATAATTTTTTTCTCTTTTTGACAATGTTAAGCCTTTGATCTATAATTTCTTTTGTTTGTGAGTCTCTTTTCTGGCAAAAAGTAGTTTGGTGTTTTCTTAATTATAAATTAACTGTTCATCAAAATTTCAAATAAATTACATTTTTAGAAACTAGATTCCATTCTACAATTTAAAAAAAGAAATCAATTAGTTTCCAAAATTTGTAGGGGTAGCATAGCCAAAATTCTATTTTTCAAGAAGTGTTCACTTTGAAAATTAGTTAAAAATCAAATATTGATTAAAAAATTATCAAAAAAATCATGTATCAACTACATACTATTAGCTAATTTCCCACTGAAGCAATTTTAAAAATACTTAAAAAAATTTCACTGTGCTATGTTCCCACAAAAGTTGCCATGTTATGTTTTTCTTACAAAAACAACACCAATTTTTGTGGGTTCCTCTTTTGAACCTATTAATCTCAACCATTTTCAAAATAAATTAGTAGTTTAGAAAGTAGACTCAGAGCACTATGATCCTTTTTCTTGTTGCATCTAAATTTTTTGAGTATAACTATCCTCAATTTCACGTCCAAGGTTAGTATTTCCTGATTTTAGAAAAAAAGTGGCCACTTAAGCCCCTTTTTTAGCCCCCCATCTTTTTGCACTTACCCTTGTGGAAATCATAAAGGTGTTTCTCATTATACTGTGTTGGTTTAACTTGAGGCTCTTGGTAATTTAGATACATAGGGAGTGCGATGAGGTTTCACTGTACTAGTTGTTGCATGATGGCCTCAATAGGTTCCCGCAATGGTGTATATTTTCATTTCTATGGGTAGTTATTCCTAAGGGGTGGATGTCTTTGAGAATTTTTGTTGTTGACCGTTTGATTCTTTTGTTGTTTTCATGGTGTCTTTGGTTGTGGTACATTTTGTTGATAGGTCAGTTGTTTCATGTTGGGTTGTGGGTATGTTGATTTGTGTTTGTTTTATTTTGGAACACTAATAACCACCTTGGCATCGATGAAACCATCATTGGTAACATTTTTTTCTTAGCCCATGTGTGTGGCTTGTCATTATAGATAGTTGATGGTTGATTATCTTTGTATGTTGGTGTGTGCCCTTATGCTATGAGGGTTTTCTCAATGTTAAGAGCCTTAGGGACAAGTTGATCATACATTGTGACACATTGCATTTTTAATTGGAAGGACAACTCTCCCTCAAGGTTAGCAATAATGATTCCTATTTGTTGTTCTTCAGGAATAGACCATTTTATTTTTCTAGCTTTGTACCTCCATCATTGTAGGAAGGTTGCAAATGATTCTCCTCTAGCTTTTTTTAGGTTAGATAACTCCTCGAAGCTTACATCCATATCTAGATTCAACAATAAGTGATCTAAAAATATATTTATGATGTCTTGGAACTTTTGGATTCCTGGAGGAAAATGGGAGAACTAGTCAATTGCAGGGAAATCCAAGCTCTATGGAAAAAGCCTCATTAGATAGGAATCATTATAAGATACTTCCATGCATGATACATAGAACTCTTTGATGTGGTCCTCAAGATTTCTTTTTCCTTTGTACTTGTCAAAATTTGGTATCTCAAATCTCAACGGGAATGGGACCATGGCAATGTTTGTATCAAAGGGATAGGGGCACAAGTCACATTGGGCATATGATCTATTTGTCTTTCCTACTTGAATTTGATGTATTTTTTGTGAGAGAAATTTCACTTGTGACGTAATATCGTCTTATGGATTAGGTGGTGGAACATACATGTTTTGAGGTGGCATGGTTGATGAGTTGAATGTGTTATGTGGCGTATGGGGGGAGGTTGGCTTATTGCATGAATGGAGATGGTGGTGGGGTGGCATATGCTCCTTGCATGTTGAGATTCAAGGCATTTTGTTTTGCATTTGTGTAGGTTGTTGGAAACCTTATTGTTGCACAAGGAACACTTGTTGATATGCCTATTGTTATTGTGCCAACAATACCTATTGTTGGGAGTGTTGTTTTTGTAACAATGCTTCTTATTATTTTTGTTGTTGTTGTTGTGCCAATAGTGCTTGTTTTTGTGCCTATTGTTGTTGCACTATCAACACTTGTTTTTGTACTTGATGTTGTTGTAGGGCTTGTTGATAGGCTTGTTATTGCAAGGATTGTACTTGGGCTTGTTGTTGTTGCAAGGCTTGAGCTTGTGCTTGTGCTTGTTTTTTTTCTTGCATTTATGCTTTCTGCTATGCTTGTAGTTGTTGTAATGCTTTCTGGTAGGCTTGTTGTGTTGCTTGCAATGTGATGCTATATTGATTTTCCATGTTTGAATTTTGAGGTCGAGGTGGTAAATTTTGGTGAATGGTATAAGATGGTGTGTTGAGGGGTTGTTTGGGTGGTTTTTGTGTTATGAGAGGTTGGGTGATAGATGGTTGATTTATATTTGACATGTTCAACCCTTGTGAGATTTGACTTTGGGATGCTTGGGATGTTGTAGATGGTGTGATTAACGGTTGATATATTTGATATGAGGCCACTTGGTGTTGTGATGCTAGTGGCATGTTTGGATTTGGGTTGGGTGTGATGGATGAATTGATTTGATTCATTGCATCTAGGGGATTGAGTTAGTTGGTTGTGTTTGGTGGATTTATTTGATTGGTTTTATTATGTGTAAATGTGCTTAATGAAGTGATTTATTTTGCTAGGCATTGGATTAATGTGGGTGATGGAGTTATGATAGGGACTGGTGGATATTTTTGTGATGTGTGCCCTTGTATGAGTGAAGATGAACCATCTAGGGTGCCCACTTGTCCAACTAGTCCCACTTGATCTTGTGGGACTTTAGGAACATAGCCTTGTGTATCTAGGGTATAGGATGGTGTGGCAAAAAAAGTGGATGTTCTGGTCATGTCATGGAATATGAGTGGTACATATGGGTGTTGAGGTTCTTGAGGGACATTGGTGTTTGAGATACCCAACATTATGTTAGCTTCAAATTTTTGGTTATTGACAAGTGGGTTCCCTTGAAGTGCTTGAGGTAATGAACTCCCCTTTGTAATCATGGGTTGACTTGGTGTATGTGATTATGATGGTTGGGAAATGTGTTGGACCATGTTTGGAAATGATGGTGTAAAAGATGTTTGGGAATGGTTCCCAAAGGTTTTTCAATGATAGTGCTCAAATTGAATGTAGAAGGGGTTTGGCCCCTTGTTTTTCCAACTCTAGTATGTATTGGGTGGGATTTAATCTCATTACGGTGTTGACAAGATGGTGGGATTTTCGATCTTGTATTAGTTCAAGCAACTCATCATGGGCCATTTCTTGGAAATTATTTGTAACATCCTCCCTCTTGAGAATCTAGAGGTGGTTGAGGTGGATTAGGTAGAGGGTTTGTAGATTCTCTTTGGTCGAATTCTATTTGGCTTAGATTACTCATGGTAGATGTTTCTTTCTTTTGTTCCATGCTCTTCTTTTGTTGAGATTTTGTTTGGACCATAAATTGGAGATCAACCTTAGGATTATGTGTGATGGATTTGGTGTTGTTTTGAATTCTTTAGTTGATCTAAGTTTAGGTACAAAAATAACCTCTAGGTTGTTTTTAGGATCAAGGATGATATGTAAAATGAAAGGGTGAATGATATGGGTCTTTGAACTTTTATGAACTTTGGCCAATACTAGACTTATGGTTTGATTTTGATGTTTTTGATTTGATAATGAACTTGTGAATCCTAAGATGGACTTATGATCTTAGGATAATCTTGTTCAAAGGATTGCAAATTTAACTATATGTATGGAAAATGATGCATTCCCACATACCTAGCTAAATAACGAGATTTTAATTTGATTTAATGATTTACCCAACTCTAGAACATTGATGCTTACAAAGCACTAAAGTTGTTTGTGGGATGGAAATTATAATTTTTTTTGGGATGGATGAAATGATTAATTTGATCCTAAATGAACCTAAGAGGGACTTTGTTTACAAGAACAATATAGTGAAGAACATGTTATACCCTATGAGTAGTTCAAACCAAAAGACCAATATTTTTCTTGGAAGGCCGTAAGAAAAAAGATAGCAAGAACATGTGTAGGGTTCAATTTGATTTAATATTTGATTAATGAATTTATTTTACCACATCCAATTTTCTTGATTAATTTTTCAAACTAATATATCTACAACATTGAACATCTTTCATCCCACAGGGTTCAACATTTGGAAATCAAGAGGCTAAAGCTATAGTTCCCTAGGTTTAATTTGGAATTGTGTGAATTTAGATATAAGTCCAAATATTTAGAAGCCTCTAAATATAATATATCCTTAGGGACAAGTAATAATATTGGACTTAACAAGGTATTTACATCAAATCAAAAGGGTTTGAAATCTCAATGATTGTTTAATGTTTATTTTTTATTATTTTTTAAACCAAGCAATGTGTTTTGATAGATCACCAAACATAATATTCACAACCTAGAAAAGTATGTATCTTTGACAATGGGCTTACCTCATGCCTTAAAGGGGTGATTTTACATGAAATTTATGGAGTGTAGAGGTAAGTTAAGAATGAACTCTTAAACTCTACACAACAAAAAATTGGACTTGGTAAGTAACTTCTTGGATGTAAATGCCAATGCACATTATCAAGGAATATTTTAGAAATGGACTTGGTTGGACACTACAAAAGGTTTATTAATGACAACAAACAATGAACACCATTACGCATAGTCGACTAGTAATCCACTTAAGGCTTTAACCATTCTTGCCTGGTTCTAAAAAGATCTAGACATGATTAGGCACATGTTTTTTACGACGCCCAGATTGAAGCTAATAGCTTTTCAATTTTGCAAAAAATTATATAGCGTGCCAATAAACATGCTTTATAGAGTCACTTATATGAGTTCTCCATTGCGAGATGTGTCTCATTAGCATACCCTTTTCTAAAGGTGACCCAAAAAAAGAAAAAAATTGTAAATCAAGAGTGTTTCTCTTCACCCAAGATCACACGAAGTGCAAGGGGAGAGGATACACACTAGAGATCCACCAAGAAAGATCACTTACACAAGTCACTAGTTATTTTTAATGCTTTAGAGCAATGATGAATTCATTTTAGGAACCAAACTAGATGTGAAGTTATTTTGTTCAATTTTAACCAAGATTGCAATGACTAGTAGGTGAAAGGGTTCAGTTTTAAACCAACTTTGAAAACAACATTGAAATGGTTAAGTTTAGAGCCCAAATAAAATCTAGTAGTCCTAAAACATGAAACTAAAATAACATATGATGGGTTACTTTCCTATGAGTTTTTGAAAACACTATTACAATGAATATCAAATGCTTTTTTTTATCTTTAATTATCCATGACGCTTCTCTTCAAATTGCAAATAATATCAAACCAAATGTGTTATCAAACTAGATATGTTATCAAACCAGACATGTTATCAAACAAGACGTGTTATCGAACCAGACATGTTATCAAAATAGACATGTTATCAAACCAAATGTGTTGTCAAACCAGACGTTTTAACAAACATGACGTGTTATCAAACCAGGCGTGTCGTCAAACATGACGTGTTATCAAACTAGATGCCTTATTGAATCAAACATGTTATCAAACCAGAACAAACATGTTATCAAACTAGATGTGTTATGAAACTAGACATGTCATCAAACTAGATGTGTTATCAAACCAAACATGTTATCAAACAAGATGTGTTATCAAATCAAACTTGTTATCAAACCCAAGAACAACAAAAAGCATAAGAGAATTATCCCTCCTTCTAGCACCTAAATGTGAGCATGATCTAAATGTAACGTGAACAAAACATGAGAGAGTTAGACATATTAACAAAGATAAATCACACTCCCTATTAAATTCTTGAAGAAACAAAGCATGGAAACCATCAAAGCAAGGATTGAATCAATAAATAATGCAAAATGGAATCCTAGCTTGATACTTCAAACCTTAATCTCATAAGGGAATTGGTGCCTTGTTGATGTGGAACATTAGCCCTTTTTTAATCCCAAGATTCAAGATTGTGGATGAAAGATGAAGATTGATGAAGTTGATGTGAGATTAGAGCTCTAATGGTGAAAATTGGATGATGGTGAATGCCAATTGTCTTTAAAGATAATGAAAAAAATTGGATGATTTATGGATGAAAATGAGTATAATTCCTTTTCTCTCATGAAAGTGGATCCATTTCCCCTAGAAGTTCCTTCTATTTATAGGAAGCAAAGGTTAGAACAAGGGTGAAAAATAATAGATGTGGGACTAAATGGAGGATCATTAGCCTTGTGAAAAGTGTCATGATGCTAAGAGAGGTGATGGGGATATATGCACACACATGAGTGTGAACATTTTAGGAAGAGGGGATGTAAGAAGGAATTAAGACATGTGTAAGAAGAATTAATGACATGTGGGTGAAAGATATCGAAGGCTTGTAAGATAAGTGAATGCTAATGTAAGAGACATGATAGCTTGTAAGAGAAGTGAATGCTCATGCAAGAGACATGATGGATTGTAAGATAGAAATTCAATGAGGGGAGTAAATGGAGGAATATTCTATGGGAATATTTCTTTGTGAGGAAAATAGCCTTTTAATTAATTTGAGGAAATTAATTACTTTGTGCAAGTGGGGTTAATAAACCATAGTTCTAATTAACCTTAGTGGGGTTAAATGCTAGAGAATGGGCTAATGAGGATTAGCAAACTTGGAGAAGATTAATTAATCAAGGATTAATTAATTTAGGTGGGTTTATGGGATTTTAGAGGAATGTGGTATTTCATTAAATAATTAGAGTTATTTAATTAAATGAGAAGACATAGGAGTTTTACTTAAATAATTTGGATTATCTATTTAAATAGCCAAAATAGAGGTGATTTAAGAGGAAATGGTGTCAAGATCAAATTCAGGTGCACAATATCAATCAGGATGATTTGAAGTGTCTATAGTTGTTAAATGTACCTTATTACATTTACACACTTATTTGGGTCCTCTTAATTAATTGTTCTTAATTATGCCTTATTGGCCCTTTAATTCATTTTCCAATCCTATTTAATTACATTTTTTGAAGGGGAAACTCAACATTTATTAATGCCTAAACATAACCATAGCTTTGAAAAAAGTGCACGTTGCTTGATTCAAGAATAATTAATGATAAATTTGACTTAACATCACCTTGATTTAGTGTTTTGAGGTGTTCTACACATCCACATTACGTCTTGGGCCCTTGCAAATTAAATAAAATGCATTTATCGATGTCTTGTAAAGGTGTTGTGAATGATTTTCACACTTTTCTAGACTTTTATTAAGCATTTAAGTCTAATAGACCTATCTTTCCCTTAATTAAATTCTATAAAACGTATTTAATTGCATTTTCACATTAATCTAGAAGGCTTTGTAAATTAAACCTAGTTTTAATCTAGTGTTGTAATGTGTTTTACACATTCACATTGGATCTTATGCCTTTATAGGCTATGTGGACCTCATTTTAATGTTGTAGATTGTATTTACTCACACTTTCACAATGAAATTTGTGTCCCTATCCCTAATCACCCTTTATATCATCATTAATAGACCCCTATGACCCCATATTGTGTATCTTGATGCATATTTTGATAAAAAACATGACTAGATCAACAAATGAACTTAATTTATGCATTCCCAAACACTTTAGGTAGAAAAATGGCCCCTGTGGGACCCATTCACCACTTTGGGTGAATGAGTCCCATCCAGGTGGGACTCATTCACCTAGGATGGTGAATGAGTCCCATTTGAGCTATTTTCAGAGTTTGAGAAGGAAAAACTAGGTTTTAAGTTTAATTTTCCTCAATGTCGACCTTGGGGATCAAATTAATGACCATTTGAGTTCCTTGCCTATATAAACAATCCCTCAAATCATTTTATCATAAGGTATTTATGTTATCAAGTCATGCAAGAAAGAGTTAAGAATTTAAAGTGTTCACAAGGTCATCAAGATAGCATTCAAGATCATTTCTAAGACATTTAAGGGCAAGATTCTTCATCCATTGTTGCAACAATTCAAGATCTATCATCATTGAAAGTTTCTAATTGCATTATCTATTGTTCATGCTTCAGCATCTTGTTTCATCATTTTGGTTTAATTACCTAAAAGGGATTTGACCAAGGCAAACCCCTATTCTCTAGCAATCAACAATTTCTCTTTCATTATGTGATTGTAGATCTTGGTGCTTTGAAGGCTTGGAAATCATTGAAGAATAGGTTACAAAGTTTTTGGAGTCATTTCCCTATTGGAAAGGTAAAAATATTCACAAAAAGTCACTTACATCCCAAAAAATTAGGGTTTTAGATCCAAACACTTGGAGGAACAGAAAGAGCAGACTGAGAGCTACAAATTCAAATTTTGAGCTTTCAAAAAAGTCAAAGTGGACTCATTTTCCATTAGTGGTGAATGAGTCCCACTATATCTATTTTCTACATATTTTTATGGATTTGGATAGTCATTTGGCTAAAACAAGCTTTGGTGCAGTTTTCTAGAACTAGGAATGATTCACCTAGAATGGAAAATGAGTCTCACCAGGCTTAAAAATTAGTGTCTTGAAGATTTCATAGCTCCATTTTATCTACAACAAGATTCTAGGTGCACACTTCTAGTTTTGTAACTTTATGTTTTGTTTCATGGTCATTTCAAGGTCATTTAGCATATACTTGCATTTCACAATGTGCTTTCCACCATTTCATGTTTTCCAAGTTTACACTTGGTGGTGAACCCCTTTCTTGTCTCAGTCATCTCCAAGGATATCTTATAGTTAGGTCTCTCACATCCTTCATTGGGTTAAGGTCTCTAGGGTATTTTTGAGTGTGACCATTGTGAAATTGGATCTCTTTCCTTCATTCCTTTTTGTAGACAAGGAAGTGAAGCATCCATTTTTGATGTCCACATTTTTTGGAGATCTAGATAAGGTATTCTTGAGTGTGACCATTATGAAATTGGATCTCTTTCCTTTCTTCCATTTTGTAGACAAGGAAGTGAAGCATCCATTTTCAGTGTCCACAATAACACTTCACAATGATAAATATGTGTCCTAGGTTTATGGGCCTGGGACCCATTCACCCATGGGTGAATGGGTCCTCCCTAAACCTTTGGACCTAAATTTAAATTATCTTTTTAAAGTTATTTTAATGATTTAAAACCCTTAATTAATTGTTAGCTTGTGATATTTGAATTTCAGGAAATTAATGATACATACCTATACATACAAGGTTATTTCACTAAGTTTCACCTAGAAATTTTATGGGAAAATTTATATGAATTACAAGAGAATTTCACAAGTGATCAAGGCCATTCAAAAGATGATATATCATATTTTTATTGCAACATTCAAGATCCATCCATCATGTCAAAGTCTTTTTACATCATGCTTTTTTTTGGAGCTAGCATGTGATGTAGGTTTCATGATCAAGTCAAGCATTCAAAGCATTATTTCAAGAAAGATTAAAGTGTCAATATCCACATCTAATTCATCCATCTCTTGCAAGTTGCATACTTTCTAATATCTCCATTATGAAGGTTTTAATCAATGGTTTGTTGAGTGGTAACATAACTTTGTTCATTCTTCATTCCCTCTTTCATGTTTCATTTCATTTCAAGGTTTGATTAGCAAAATGAAGTTTGACTAAGGAAAACCCCTACTCACCCAAAACAAACATTTTTCTCTCTTGTATGTGTGATTGTAGATTTAGGTTGAAGAAAGCTTGAAAGTGCAAGATTTACAAAGTTGTCAAAGTTGAAAAAGTTCAAATTTTTTTCATCTCACAAAAACTAAGATCCCGAAGCCATTTCCAACATTTCGATTGAGAAACCTAGAAAAAATGGAATATTTATATTTGTATTAGAGGCTACTAAAAGCTATAAAAAATCCCTGAACTTTGACCCATTCGCCCATGGTTGAATGAGTCTTAGATCTACTTTGGAAAAGTACTTTTGGTGATGGGTAAACATAAATTTTTCTTTCTTTGATCTGCAATTTAATTTTTGTTTCAGTCAGTATTGAGCTTAATATTGTTGTTTCAAGTGTTATATTGTGTTTTGGTGTTGATTTGTTATTTTTAGTTTTTTCTCCCCAAAGTGTTCTGTGACCTTGACTCCCGTCCTTCAAGAATAAGGAAATCCGAAGATACCCACTTTGACTTGATTCCCTTAAAGGTTGATAATCATTGTTAATAATTCCAGATAACTAAGAGGGGGGTGAATTAGTTATCTTCAAACAATTTCATTCACTTTAATTAATCTGGATCAAACTTAAATCAATCAGATATTAATGAACATGAAAGCACAAATCAACACCATGCACAATGAACACTAGAATTTATGTGAAACCCAAGAAGGGAAAAAACATAGAGAATAATAATTCTCAATTATAAAGCACCAGTTAGGGTGATTCTTACAAAGGCTCACTGACAAGTTGCTCACTACAGGGTGGCTCACTACCGATTGAGCTCATTGCCTATATATTATAGCCAAAGATATAAAAAGGATCATTGCCAAAAGAGAAAGGCTCACTTCCTATAGAAAACAACTCACTACCAATAGAAGAATGATGAAAGGAAATCCATCACTGAAAGAACTATCACTAAAAACACCAGATAGAATATCACTGTCTGTTGCCTTGGGTCATACACTTTCACACCCTTCACAATGTCTAGATATTTAGATTCACAATCATCACACTTCCTTGCATCAAACAAAAAAATCTTATACTTATACCATTCCAAGCCTTCATAATCTATCAAGTCAGCCAAACACAATTTCATAATTCCTAAGTCGACCAAGCACAATTTGAAATAGGTCACCACAAAAACATTCCTACAATGGAGAGGAATGAAACATGGACCAAAAATAGCCTCCTTCTCAAATCAACATGCTACATGATATCTAGAACACAAGAGTAAAATATACATGTTATAATGCAAACCATGTGTCAAAGCACGTTAACCAATTGGAAGATTGGTCCGGACCCACAAGAATGTATCTTATTGTGTTACAAGAGGAATGGGACCAGAATGGATACAACCCAAAATAAATCTTTACAACATTACATATAGAACTAGTCCAATCCGTATAACCAAGACACCAAAACAAAAATTCGGTCAAAAAACCAAGATATGTTGATATCAATGACAATCATTAATGACAACAAGCAATCAACATCATCTCAGCACATTCTAACAATCTCCCCCTTTGTCATTTATGGAAACATTCATCAATAAAAAACCACCAAATTAATGTCAGCATCAAGGATCATCTTATCTTCTTTTTGTCTCCCCCTTTGACATCCAAGACAAAGGGAAAAACTCCCCTGAAAGACTTACTCCACTCCCCGTATGAGGAAGCCTCCAAACATTGATCCAGATCTAAATCAGCATATAATACCTTGGACCAATGCACACCTAGGTGCATGTTATTTTAGACTAGGAGGGGGAAAAACCCCTAATTTCTACTGGAGATACTCAAGGGTATGTGTAGGATCATGATGGGCCAAAAAGTGGCGATATGATGGGTATGTGTAGGGTATGTGGCTGACAAATTTTGCTTTACCCAAAATTGATGAAACGAAAAGGGTTTTTAAAGGAGATTCTTTGCTTTCCACCAATATAAATTATGCTTTACTTTGAATTTAATAAATAATCATTATTCATTTTCTATTTGAATTATGACTAAAGTCTTGATTGATAGGCTAATTGAAAAACATCTATAGCTTTCAAACAATATCATATTTTTTGAATCCAAAACATGCGTCACATTTCATGCTTTGTATACTATAGTATTAAAAAAAAATTGAATATAATGAATTTTTGACCAAGTTAAGGTGGTAAGACATACGAGTTTTAATACTTTTTAAAAGTTGTAATAAAAAATTCATAATTAATTATTTACTTGGAAAAAAATTACAAAAAAATATGGATCACATCGGGACATGAGTCCTCTTCTTATATCTAAAATATTATAAAAAAATATTATCATTTTATTGTGGTTAGGGTGGTCAGATAGACAACTACTTATTTTTTCCTTGAAATTTAAATACTATTGCATTGAAATTTCAAATTTTCACGAAATAGATTTTTTTTTTTATAAATAAACCTAGCAGTTTAGAAACTACATTCAATTTGCTATAGATTCTATTCTTACATATTTTTAAAATAATATAGATAACTTATTCAATTTTTTACGTGAAGTTGCCTAACTCTAAGTTTTCTAAATTTTTTGCCACTTAAGTGCCTGTTTCTTCCATGATGATCCTGCACATACCCTCAAAAGTATCTTTGCTCAACGGTTTTTTGAAAATATCTACAATCTACTCTTTTGTAGGTACATATTCAAGTTTTACTTCATTGTCCAACACCTTCTCTTTCAAGAAATGATATCTTATAGATATATGCTTGGTTCTCAAATGCTATACCGGGTTCGTGGAAATGTTTATTGTGATGGTATTGCCACACATAATTGAGATTGGTTCATCAAATGATATGCCAAAATACTTTAGCATTTGTTTCATCCACAGTATCTGAGTGCAACATGAGGACGTTGGAATGTATTAAGCTTCAACAGTAGATAAAGATACAAAATTTTGTTTCTTACTTGACCAATAACCAACCGGGCACCAAGGAAATAAGCTCCAACACTTGTACTGCACCTGTCATCAATACATTTGGCCCAGTGAGCATAAGAATAGGCTATCAAAGTGAAATATGAGTCCTTTGGCTACCACAACCCAAAATATTCTTTACCCTTCAAATATCTAAAGATCCATTTTACTGCAATAACATGTGATTCCTTTGGTTCTTGTTGGAATCTAGTTGTTAAAAAAACTACATACATAATGTTTGGTCTAGTGGAAGTCAAATATACCAATCTTCCAATTTCATTGATTTGTACATGCTTGTATCAACTTTAGGTGATACATCTTATTTTGTCAACTTGCATCCGATAACAATAGGAGTACAAACCAATTTAGAATTCTCCAATCCAAACTTCTTCAATACTTCTTTTGTATACTTGGACTAAGAAATGAAAATTCCTTTGTTGTTCTGATTTACTTGTAATCTAAGGAAGAAATTTAGCTAACCTATCATAGGCAATTTGAATTCCTTATGCATTTCATCTAAATTTTTTTTGGACATATCATCACTACCTCAAAAAAATTATGTCATCAACATAAACCACAATAGTCAACATTTGATCTAAGTGAGTTATGTAGTATAAATTACTATTAGTAGATCCCTTTTGAAATCCTTGTCCCATCAGGTACTTGTCTAACCTGCCATACCAGGCTCTAGGTGCCTACTTAAGTCTGGATAAAGCTTTCTTCAACCTACAAACAACATTCGGGTCACTTCCTGACTTGAATCCCTTTGGTTTCTCAATGTAAACCTCTTCCTTTAGGTATCCATTTAAGAATGAAACTTTTGCATCCATTTGATAAACTTTGAAATCCTTGAAAGCTACAAAAGCCAAAAATATCTGGATTGCTTCCATCCTGGTAACAGGATCATATGTTTCTTAAAAATCAATACCTTCAATCTGTGTATAACCTTTGCAAACCAGTCTTTCCTTGTTTCTCATTACCTTTCCATTTTCATTCAGCTTGTTCTAGAACACCCATTTAGTTCCAATTATATTTTTGTTTGCCAATCTAGGTACAAGTTTCCAAGTCTAATTTTTCTCTATCTAATCAAGTTCTTTCATTTCCTTCACCCAATTCTGATCATTACATGCTTCTTCAACATTCTTTGGCTCAGTTTCTGAGAGTAGACACAGTAATACTTTCTCTTAAGCTTCTTTTCTTCTTCTGATAATTCCCTTATTCTTATCTCCAATAATATGTTTTTCTGAGTGGTTTTTCTATACATACCTTGGAGTCTTAGTTGTAGTTGTTAGAGCCTCCTTTGTCTCTTCTTCTTCTTTTTCTTCTTCTTCTTCTTCTTCTTCTTCTTCTTCTTCTTCTTCTTCTTCTTCTTCTTCTTCTTCTTCTTATTTATTATCCTTATATCCTTTGTCATTTGAGTTGTCTAATTCATATTCAATAAGTCTTTCAGGAATTCTTGAATAAATTCATCTACTTTCACATTCTCACTTTCAACCATATTGTTCAATTTCTTGTTGTAACACCAATACACTTTACTTCTTGTAGAGTAACCCAAGAATATTCCTTCATCAACTCTACTATTGAACTTTCCAAGATTGTCCTCATCTTTCCTGATGTAGCATTTGCTTCCAAAAAAATTGAAGTATTTTACTATGGGATTTCTTGTATGATGTCTTTCCATAATTCCTCTCAAACAATAATCTGTTAAGGGTGTATATTGTTGTGTGTATCACTTCTCTCCAATAGACATATGATGAACTTGCTTCCATGATCATTTTTCTAGCTACTTCTTGAACTGTCTGGTTCATTCTTTCCACTACACCATTCTATTGAGGCGTTCTAGGGGTAGATAGTTGTCTTTTAATGCCACGTGTTTCATATTATTTGTTGAATTAATTAGAAGTAAATTCTCCTCCTCTATTAGATCTTAAACACTTGATTTTTCTATCAACTTCATTCTAAACTCTTTCCTTGAAAATATTGAACTTTTCCAACACCTCTAATTTTTCTCTCAAAAATGCAACCCAAGTAAAATTGGAATAATCATGTATTAAAATAATGAAATACATCTCACCTTGTAAGCTTCTTGTTCTGGTTGGACCTCATAAGTCAGTGTGTACAAGGTCCAACAATCTGGTAAATGATTCTTCTCTTCTTCAGAATGTTTCTCTAGTCTGCTTTCCTTCTTAACATCCTTTGTAGATAGTATTGTCTGGTTTGATCAATCTTGGAAAATATCTAATTGCTCTTGATACACTTATCCTTACCAAATTGTCGAAGTTGATGTGACACATCCTCCGATGCCAAAGCCAACTATCATTGGACTGAGATACTAAGCATCTTTATGTAGCTCCTTCCAGTTGATACATATTCCCACTTGTTCTTTTTCCAGTTGCAATAATAGTTTTGGATCTCTTATGGATCTCACAACCATCATTCTGAAACACCACATTATAGCCATTTTCAAACATCTGTGGAACACTCAGAAGATTATGATATAATCCATTCACATAGTAAAAATTGTCAGCATTATGTTTTCAATCAAATGTAATAGAACCAATTCTAATAATCTATGTTGTTTTATCATCTCCAAATCTAACAAAATATCCATCATATTTCTCAAACTTTAGGAACTTATTTTTGTCATCGATCATATGATTCGAGCATCCACTATCAATCAACCATTCATATTTATTTCTTTTAACAAACAATGCAGCTTCAAGACAAATATTAGAGATATCAAATCTAGGTTCATCCTTTTCCACCAAAAATAAACAATCTTCATGATTTGATTCATCATCTGAAATGCCAACATTGTCATTGACATAATAGGCCTTTTATTGATCTTTTAAAACTTTTTCCTTGTTCCTTTCTCTTGACACTTAGTTTCTAGATGACCAATATTTCCACATCTAAAGCATTTAAGAGGTAACATACCTTTGTACTTGTTGGTACCTTTCTTCAGTTTCCTTGTGAAATTTTCTTCTAACTCCTCTGAACTTTCACTATCTGGATCATCTTTTGACTTTGTGGCTTTGAAGGCTATATCAGATTTCTCCTTTTCCTTTCCAAATTTCCTCATTTCAAATGCAGTCAAGGTGCCAAATAGTTGCTCTCTAGTGAATTTATTTGGATCACAAACTTCCTCAATGGATGAGATCTTGTCACTATATCTCTTTGGTAGGGTCATTAGAATCTTCTCCATTACATCTTCATTTTTCAGAGTTCCTCCTTGATTTTTGACTTCATTTACTACACTGTCAACCCTTTGAAAGTAGCTTTCTATATCCTAACCTTCTTTCATTCTCAAATTTTCATATATGTTCTTAGTTGTCAACTTATTTGATAATTTGAATCTATCATTTCCTTCATAGATTTTTTCAACTTTTCCCAAACATCATAAGTGGTGCCCAATGAAATAACTATTGTTACCCCAGTATTAGATAAAGAACTATAGATTGCATACCTTGATTTTCATTCTCTTCATAGGAATAAATTTCATGTGTAGTAGAAACACCTTTTGTTGGTTCAACATATTTAAATGTCTCAACAACTTTCCAAGTCTTGTAACCAAGAGAGATTAGGTAACCTCTCATATGCACTTTCCTGAAACTATAGTCAGATCCATCAAACAAAAGGATTGTCAATTTGTGCACCATCGAATCTACCCCAAGCGGTTAAGCTCTTCTTTGAGGAACCAAAACTTTGATGGGTATGTGTAGGATCATCATGGAAAAAATAGGCCCTTAAGTGGCAAAAAATTTAGAAAAATTAGAGTTAGGCAACTTGACATAAAAAATTGAATAATTTATCTATATTATTTCAAAAATATGTAAGAATAGAATTGGTAGAAAAGTTAATTTAGTTTCTAAACTACTAGGTTTATTTAAAAAAAAAAAAATCTATTTGGTGAAAAATTGAAATTTCAATGCAGTAGTACTTAAATTTTAGGGAAAAAATAAGAAGTAGGTGTCTGTCTGACCACCCTAACCACAATAAAATGATAATATTTTTTTATAATATTTTAGATATAAGTAGAGGACTCATGTTAGGATGTGATGCATATTTTTTGTAATTTTTTCCAAGTAAATAATTAATTATGATTTTTTTATTACAACTTTTAAAAAATATAAAACTTCGTATGTCTAACCACCTTAACTTGGTGAAAGCTTCATGAAATTCAAATTTTAATTTTTTAATCCTATAGTATGAAAAGCATAGAATGTGACACATATTTTGGATTCAAAAATGTAATACCATTGAAAGCTATACATGTTTTCAATCAACCTATCAATTAGGACTTTAGTTGTAATTCAAATAGAAAATGAATAATAATAATTTATTAAATTCAAAGTATAGCATAATTTATATTGGTGGAAATTTGAGAATCTCCTTTAAAACCCTTTCCATTTCATCAATTTTGGGTTAAAAAAGTTGTCACCACATACCCTACACATACCCATCATATCGCCATTTTTTTCCCATCATGATCATGCACATACCCTGATACCAATTTTTAAATAGTTTGGACAACTAAGAGGGGGGGGGGGGTGAATTAGTTATCTTCAAACAATTTTCTTCACTTTAATTAATCCAGATCAAACTTAAATCAATCAGATATTAATGAACATGAAAGAAAAAACAGCAACATGAGAAATGAACACCAGAATTTACATGGAAACTCAAGAAGGAAAAAGCCACAAAGAATAATAATTCTCAATTATAAAGGACCGATTAAGGTGATTTTTACAAAGGCTCACTGCCAAGTTGCTCACTGTAAGATGGCTCACTATCGTTTGGGCTCATTAGTTGGCTATTATAGCCAAAGATACAAAAAGGCTCATTGTCAAAAGAGAAAGGATCACTACCTATAGAAAATGGCTCACTGTTGTACCATAGAAAAATGGATCATTCAGATTTTCATGGTCTTTTGGGTCTTTCTCTCATGATGCTTGGTGTATTTTTCTATGATCTAATGTTGCAATGTAACTTATGCATTCACATTAGGTCCTAAATATTCAAATTATGATGTCTTGTGAAGGTGTCGTGAAGTGTTGTAACGCATTTCTACAGTTTTCTAGACTCTTCTCATTACAATTCACCTAAAAATAACATTTTCATCACTTATCAAGTCCTATTTTAAAGTGTTGTAAAGTCTTGTAACAAGATTTCACACTTTTCTAGGCTTGTTATCACTATTTACACCTTTATTATGCTTTATATGGCCCCTTTATGCACTCATAAGACTTAATTAAGCATATTTTTGAATGTAAACCCGACAAATAACATTAAATGCAACTTAATTCCTGACACCCACTTACAAGCCTAAGGTGGGACCCATTCACCATGGGTGGCGAATGAGTTCCTCTTGGCTCCAAATTCAAAATAATTCAAAGTTCCATCTGGGTTTTTATTTAAAAATAATTTATGTTGACCTATGATGAGGTATCATTGGGTTAGTAGCACATACATGTGTATAAGTAAGTGTTTTTCTTCTCATTTTACACCTAATTCATTCAAGAATTCACTTGCATTCACTCATTCAACATCAATTAGCATTCAAGCACTTTGCATCATTCAATCAAGTATTCATCAAGCATCTTGGACTAGCCATTGACATATCTTCAGATTTCCTCAACAAGGTTGTGGTGAGGTTAGGACATTTACATGTTTATTCATCATTCCTTGTTCATTTCATTTCATTTCTTCATTAAGGGTTTGATTACCAAAGTGGGATTTGACCAAGGAAAATCCCTATACTCTAACCCTTAACCATTTTACCCCTTTTGCATGTGTGTTTGTAGAATTTTGTATGCAGATTTGTTAAGCAATTAGGTGTTGTAAGGTGGTCAAGAAGTCAAAAAAGTGTTTCAAGTCAACTAAACCCTATTTCAACCTTGGAGACAACCTACCATCCATTTTTTATAGATTTGACTTTGTCAACCCGACAAGAAGACAAGTGCAAATCTAGAGCTACAAAATTGACCTTTGATTTCATGGAATTTTGGAGGAGGACTGATTCACCATTAGTGGTGAATGAGTCTCACCTTAAGGATGAAAAAGGATATTTTGTTAGATTCCAGTTCTCGATAGTCAGAAAGCAGTTTTCAGGTGTTTTTGTTAGTAGGACTAATTTGCCATTTGTGGCGAATGAGTCCCACTGGTGATTTACATTGATCTCTGCCATATTTTAGAACATTCCAGATTCATCATCCAATTCCCAGGGGCACTCTATTTGACCTTGTTTAATACTATTTGCATTAGTTTTCATTTCTTTTTCATTTTCTGCATATCACATTGTGTTTTAAAACATTGCATATGACATTAGTTTTGCATTCATAATCAGTCAATTACATCATTTAGTTGCATTGAAACCATTGCATTTAGTCTTAATAACATCATACAATCCTTTATTTGAGTGAACCACCACAATTTTGGGGTTCTATCTCTCGCCTTTCAGGTGAAAGATCCTAAGAGTGCAAGAGAAGCACATAGAACACATCAAAATTGATGGTTCATTTTGGTTAACCTGCATATTGAACACTTTATCTTTCTAATTTCAATTGCATCTTGCATCCTAGGTGTTCTTTGCATCAACATTCAATTGGGTTTTGTTTTGTTTTTGTATTCTAGTGTTTCTCAAATTGCATTAGTGAAAAACTAATGTATATTTCATTTTTGCATATTATATCATTCAAAAATTGAAAATTTGCATTTGCATCATCATTCTACATCTAAAAATCATTGAAATCATTTAAATTTTTTGAAAAACAGAAAAAAATTCCATACTTGGACTCATTCGCCACCTTAGGAGAATCAGTCCAGTTGTATTTTCTATATTGAAATTTCTAGCATTTTCATACTATTTCCTACATTTCTATTTCCTGTTACTGCCTTCTTATTTCAGTTTGCAATTTTTTTTTCATTAGCATTTTTTTGTTCCTAGTTTTCATTTGCATTTACCCCATATTTTGTGGTACTTGTATGAGTGTTTGGTGCCCTATTGATAATACTTTAGTGAGACGAAGTTCTAGAATCATGGCTACCCATGATAGCACTTTCATTGTGGACCTTGGAATCTCAAGAGCTCCTACTCCTAGTATGGACAATATGCATTAATCATGGATACTACCACTAGTATGAATTTACCTTCACATCCAATCCATGTTGACACACAAACAAATTCCATTCTGCAAGAAAAAGTCATTAGTATTCATGAAGATTTTGAACACTTGCAACAAGATTTAAGTCTTGAAAACATTTCCACCACTGCCACACCTACCATAGAAAACCTTCATCACTTGATTGAAAGTGACGATGGCTTACAAGTTATGAAAATAATAGATGAGATATACAACAGACATGTTCCTTCCACTTCCCAACTAGCAAACATTGTTGTGAGCCAAGGAAGATCTCATATTCCTCCCCCTTCAAACATAGCATCCATACCCGCCTATAACACTCCTCAAGTTACAACAACCATGCAACAGGTTTTTCATGTGACTCCTTCTTTCACTATTCCAACTAGCATTCCTAGTTCTTTTGTGGCATTGAATGTTCCCTCTTCCACCTTCACCCCTCTAAGTGTTCCTTTCACTTCTCCTAACATTACATACACTCCATCACCATTTTCCCTTCCACCTCATACCACTTACACCGATCCCATCATTACACAACTCTTTAACACTATTTCATCCATGTAACAAAAAATCTCCACCATTAGACAAATTCAAAATGCTCCACCCACATATCATGTTCGTAGTAGCCCATTATCCTTAGAGATTGTACACAAACAGATGCCACAAGTAATTGAGATGCCTAGGTTTGAGAAGTATGAAGGTAGAGTAGACCCTACTAATCATGTTAATGCCTATACAACATTGTGCAGTGATTTTGTCCTTTACGATAAACTATTAGCCAAACTTTTTCCTAGGACCTTGAAGGACATTGCATTAGAGTGGTTTTCAAACTTACCTAATCATTCAATCTGATCCTTCAATGAACTTTTGGATGCCTTTATAAGAAATTTCCAAGTCCATATGAATCCCAAAAATACAATGGCTGATTTAATGTGATGTAAACAAAAGACAAATGAAAAGTAATTGATTTCATTTCACATTATCAGTCATTGTATGCTCAAATTGATGTCAAGATTCCTAATTCACATCTAGAAAAATATGTTTATCAAAAACTTGCACACTCACCTTTAGGATAAGTTGAATATGATGAAATTTCCTTCATTCATGAATTTATGCACAACCCTTTGTGACTACCACAACTCGGTTACAAATCATGATCCAAAGTCCACTTCTAATCGAGCTGAGAGGTCTGAACAAAGCAACCAAAACAACATGAAACACTTTAGAAAAGCAAACAAAGGTTTCTTATAGTTCAATCCACCTCCTCCGCAACCAACTCAACTTGTTCCAAGTCAAGTGGCAGCTGTTAAAGCAGTGGTTCCCTTTACCTATGGGTACTCAAAGAGACAATTTACCCCCTTACTCGATACCCTCCATAACACAATGAATCAATTGCTCCAGCAATAGATGATCACTTTGCTTACTGTTAAACCAATTGATACCACCAAGCCTTTACTACCCACCTTTGAACCAAATTCTTATTGTCATTTTCATCACCAAAATGGACATGACACCAAACAATGTAAGTGTCTCAAACAATTAGTTCAAGACCTCATCGATTCTAGTTGTTTTTCCATTACATGTGTCAATGATCAAGGCAATAAGTCCATTGCACCCCCTGATTAGAATTTACAATTTTTTACCAACCCTATACCTCAAGACAATGTTTCATTTTTCAAGGATAGTGAACGTTGAAACACTCATTTGATGAACATTTATACAAATAATGAACAACATAATATTAATCCAAATGTTACCCAAGTTAATCCTATGGATGAACTTGTGGGTACAATAGATGTTGTCGCTCATAAGGGCCCAACCAATAAATCTCTTGATACTAATTTTTCTTCTCATGACATACTAAAAAAGCTTCCTAACGTTCCTCTTTACATAGCCATCAAAATTTATGATAAGCCCACTAATGGGATATTAATAGATCTCACTTGTGGTGAGAATGTGATCATGGAAGAGTTTTTAGTATTACACGATCTCTATCAAGATGATTATAATAAACCAACTGCATGGATTAAAACACATACTAGTTTTGCATGCCCTATGATCGGATCGATCATACTCCCATTACAAATAGGACCCAAGACTCTGGATGTAACATTTTCTATTATTCCAAAATCAAACCAATTTCATCTGCGGCCAGGTCATCCTTGGCTTCGTTTGATGAAAGTGGTCCCTTCAATTGTTCAAAAATGTTTGAAGTTTCCACATGGAAATGAAATATTTACCATACACCATAGTGGATTTAATCCATTGTCCTCTAAAGGTAATTTTTCCTTAGAAGCATTTTGGCTTGAACGTATGGAACCCATCACCTATCAAAAAGACTTCTTTTTCATAACCTATCAAAAGTTCAAAGCCAAAAAAATAGCCAAATTATCTCTTTAGAACATGTCCCCATCCACTTTTGCTACTCCCATCCTTGATAAGACCATACTTTACCCTGAGTCCAACATTGGGGTATGTTCAGGATCATCATGGAAAGAATAGGCCCTTAAGTGGCAAAAAATCATAGTTAGGAAACTTGACATAAAAATTTGAATAAGTTATCTATATTATTTCAAAATATGTAAGAATAGAATCTATAGAAATTTCATGTAGTTTCTAAACTAATAGGTTTATTTAAAAAGAAAAAAATCTATTTGGTGAAAATTTGAAATTTCAATGCGAGTAAATTTTAGGGAAAAAATAAGAAATACTTGTCTGCTGACCACCATAACCACAATAAAATGATAATATTTTTTTATAAGATTTTAGATATAAGAAGAGGAATCATGTCCTGATGTGGTGCATATTTTTTTGTAATTTGTTTCCAAGTAAATAATTAATTATGAATTTCTTATGACAACTTTTAAAAAATATAAAAAAATCGTATGTTCGACCACCTTAACTTGGTCAAAACTTCATGATTTTTTTTTTTTTTAATCCTATAGTATGCAAAGCATAGAATGTGACATATGTTTCGAATTCAAAAAATGTGATACCGCTTGAAAGCTATAGATGTTTTTCAATAAGCCTATCAATTAGGAATTTAGTCATAATTCAAATAGAAAATGAATAATAATTATTTATTAAATTCAAAGTAAAGCATAATTTATATTGGTGGAAAGATAAGAATCTCCTCTAGAAACCCTTTTCATTTGATCAATTTTGGGTAAAAGAAAGTCATCAGCCACATACCCTACAAATACCCATCATATCGCCACTTTTTGGCCCATCATGATCTTGCACATACCCATTGAACAAACAATGCAACCTCATGAGAAATCAACCATAGACACTTCTCCTTCATCATATAAATCCAAAAAGAAAGTGATTGACCAATATTCTTCAATTTCTTCCATTCTTCCCCCCTCGGAAGAAAGGGAACCTATGGTGGATCAACCCGCTCTTCCACCTCAACAACTTCAAAATAAAATTAAAAGAAACCATGATGCTAGGGAGTGTAGGCACATTGTCATCTCCTCACTCATCAAATGCAAACCAAACACAAAAAAGAAAATCAACCCCCGCCTTTGATAGAAGCAATAACTGATCACCCTCCTCCTCTTGACCCGCCACACGATAGTATGATACAACCATCATAACAAAATGATTCGATACAACAACCACAACTCCTGATACACCCTTCCTTGGAAATTACTCTTTTTCCTCCCATCACGATTAACCTAGATGATGATGATGAGGAGGAGGGAATCACTAAAATAGATGAAGTGCATAATGATTTAAATTCTCTATTTTCATTGTTCATGAGCTTAAATGATAAATCTGCTATGCCAAGTGAAGAACCTGGCACTTCCCCTCGTTCAACACCTATAATTCTTCAGTTGCATAGTCATCCACCCTCTCAATATATTCAACATGATTGGGAGGTGGATGACTTGTTAGACGGTTGACTTGCATTCACCTTGCTAGCCTTTTACATTCATTTTCCTTTTTCTTTTTCTTTTCTTTGGTGTGCTTGTATGTGCATATTTTGTTCCCCTGGAATGTGTGTTTGATGTTATCTCTCTCTTTGTGCACTTCCTCTATTTGTACCTCCATTCTTCTATATGTTGTACATGTCCTTTTTAACTTCTGTTTTGTGTTCTCCTTTTGGGGATGACATAAAACATTGAGACACCCTATCATGTTGACCCAAATGGTCCCTTTTCATTTTTTTATCTTTTCTTGTGTATTTAATTTTGGGGATGAAGCAAAGCATTGAGACACCCTATGTCTCTTCCATGTTGAACCAAAAGGTCCCTTTTCCTTTTTCTATCTTTTCTTATGTATTTCCTTTTGGGGATGATGCAAGGAATTGAGACTTAAATGTATCCTTCATGTTGACCCAAAAGCTTTTTCTTTTCTTTTTCTTTTCGTTTTCTTTTCGATTGTGTTTTCCTTTTGGGGGTGATGCAAAGCATTGAGACTACAATGTCTCTTCCATGTTGACCCAAAATATACTTTTTTCTCTCTCTTGTTTTCACTCTCTTTGTGTCATTCTTCCAGTTCTATATGATTTGGGGAATGATGAAAGTTCTGAGCTCTTTCATAAAAACATTGCAGCAACGAACATACTAACCCCAAAACCATAGATCCCTTATGTGTTTGGTGTGTTCCTTTCTTTGGGGAAACCCTCCCTTTATTTTATTTTCTTTTTTGTTTACATGAAGCAGTCTAACTTAGAAACATATGACTTGGCATAGGGGTTTTCCAAGTTGGCTCTCATGTCTTGTGAGTAATTTCTCACAAAATGGTGTGTAGGAATTCCTTTAAAGTGGGGGGAATACATTGGCATCATTTCATTTGGATTCTTGGTTCTTAGTGCAGCCTTGTCACTTCATAAGATGTGTTTGTCACTTTGTGGATGACATTGGGTGTGATGTCCTTCATAAGCATGATATATCTTAGCATATTACATTCCTCTTGGTGGTCTGATGCAATGCATTGCATTCCCTAAGTTGTGAATATTCTATTCTTTGATTGGTCCTCTCTTGGAGACATTAGGCACAATGTTCCCTAAGTGATAAACCTTTCATGAACTTAACAAGACTCCTTTGAACATCTTTTTTCATTTTACATTTTTGCATTTTACATTTTACATCTTTTCCACCTTGCATAAAGCAACTTGCATGCCTGTGGTATCTTTGCATTTCTTCATGAGTTCTAAGCATACAAAGCTTTGCTTGTCTCATGAAGCATGAACAAAAATTTTCCTTTGTGGTTCCTTATTGAATTATCAAGAGGTATAACTTTAATATGGTTGAGCAGGAAGCCCATTTCGTGGCACGAATTTCCCCATAGCCACCTATGTGTTTGTGAGTGCATACCAACTAGTGTATATACTTCACTCTTTTGGGTCTTCTCACCTGGTGGAATGCCATGAGTTGTGTCACCCCAAAGTGAGTATGCATTCTCTTTTTCAAAGAAACAACCTAGGTCTGATTCACAACTAGCTAAACAAACAATCGAAGCTTGATCCGACTTTACCTTTTCCATCTTCCTTATCTTTTTCTAGCTCACATTTGTGTTCCTTTATTCTTATGTTTAGTTTTCCATGAGATATTCATCCTAGGGGCTTGATCATCCCTCTTGATCATTGTCATTCCATCTTACTAGCATAAGTGCATTTGGATCCTTCTCGATGTGCATGGCTACTTTAGTGTGAGTTTGAAGCAAGTTCATCCTCTCACTAAAGTGAGGGATAAATGTACCATAGAAAAATGGATTATTGAAATTTTCATGGTCTTTTAGGTCTTTCTCTCATGATGCTTGGTCTATTTTGCTTTGATTTAATGTTGCAATGTAACTTATGCATTCACATTAGGTCCTAAATATTCAAATTATGATTTCTTGTGAAGGATTTGTGAAGTGTTGTAACACATTTCTACACTTTCTAGATTCTTCTCATTACAATTCACCTAAAAATTACCTTTTCAATACTTATCAAGTCCTATTCTAAAGTGTTGTAAAGTCTTGTAACAGGATTTCATGCTTTTCTAGGCTTGTTATCACTATTTACACCTTTCTTATGCTTTATATGATCCCTTTATGCACTCATAAAACTTAATTAAGTGTATTTGTTAATGTAAACTCAACAAATAACATTAAATGCAACTTAATTCCTGACAACCACTTACAAGCCCAAGGTGGGGTCCATTTTCCATAGGTGGTGAATGAGTCCCTCTTGGGTCCAAATTCAAAATAATTCAAAATTCCTTTCGAATTTTTATTTAAAAATACCTTATGTTGGCCTATGATGAGGTATTAGTGGGTTATTAGGGCATAAGTGTGTATAAATAAGTGTTTTTCTTCTCATTTTACACCTGATTCATTCAAGCATTCACTTGCATTCACTCATTCAACATCAATTAGCATTCAAGCACTTTTCATCATTCAATTAAGCATTCATGAAGCATCTAGGAGTAGCCACTGACATATCTTCAAATTTCTTCAACAAGGTTGTGATGAGTTTAGGACATTTGCATGTTGTTTATTCATCATTCCTTGTTGATTTCATTTCATTTCTTCATTAAGGGCTTGATTACCAAAGTGGGATTTGACCAAGGAAAATCCCTATACTCTAACCCTTAACCATTTTACCCCTTTTGCATGTGTGTTTGCACAATTTTGTATGCAAATTTGTTAACCAATTAGGTGTTGAAAGTTGGTCAAAAAGTCAACAAAGTGTTTCAAGTCAACTAAACCCTATTTCAAGCTTGGAGACAACCTACAGTCCATTTTTTCAAATTTGACTCTATAAACCTAACAAGAAGACTTGTGTAGATCTGTAGTTATAGAATTGACCTTTGATTTGATGGAATTTTGGAGGAGGACCGATTCACCATCAATGGTGAATGAGTCCAACCTTAAGGCTGAAAAAGGGGATTTTTTCAGATTCCAGTTCTCGACAGTTAGAAAGTAGTTTTTAGGTGTTTTTGTCAATAGCAGGACTGATTTACCATCTATGGAAAATGACTCCCACTGGCGATTTACATTGATCTCTGCCAAATTTCAAAACATTCTAGATTCATCATCTAATTCCCAAGTACACTTTGTTTGACCTTGTTTAATTCTATTTGCATTAGTTTTCATCTCTATTTCATTTTTTTCATATCACATTGTGTTTCCAAATGTTTCATATTACATTATTTTTGCATTGATAATCACTCAATTACATCATTTAGTTGCATTTACACCATTGCATTTAGTCTTAATAACATCATGCAATCATTTTTTTGAGTGAACCACCACAATTTTTGGGTTCTATCTCTCCTTTTAGGTGAAAGATCCTAAGAGTGCAAGAGAAGAACATAAAACACATCAAAATTGTTAGTTCAACTACCAATAGAAGAATGATGAAAGGAAATCCATAGCTGAAAGAAATATCACCAACAACACCAGATAGAATCTCATTGTTTGTTGCCTCCCATCATACACTTTCACACACTTCACAATGTCTAGATATTCAGATTCACATTCATCATACTTGATTTCATTGAAAAAAAACATCTTATACTTATACCATTCAAAGCCTTCATAATCTCTGAAGTCAGCCAAACATAATTTCATAATTCCTAAGTCAGGGGTAAACCCACAAAAGTGGTTTACAATTCCAGTGAGGAAGTAAAAGTTGCAAAAAACAACCCCAAGCAAAAAAAATGGATTTTGGGGGTTTGAGTGAGCTTTTGGTTCAAGCAAACCAAAAGGGGTTTCGCTAGAACCTTGGTTTGAGCAAACCCATTAAATGTAGGGTCCCACCATTCTTGGGATATTACAAAAAGAAAACCTTTGTGGAAAGAGGGTTCGCTCAAACCCCCTCTGGCTCGAGCGAACCCCCCTTTTCCCACCTTCTCACCCTTTGGCACCAAAAAACTCCAAAATTTTTCCCTTCAAAGCTCGATTTGAGGATGAAAAATGGAGGAGAATTCATAGACTGACCTGGATGATGGTAGTCCTCGAAATGAGTTATCCAACGAATATAATTTTAATATGTTTTGGTTTTATTATGTATTTTCTTTTTTAGTTTTATTAAACATAGGTTTTTCATGAAAAATAAAGCTCTCTATTATACACATGTGGGGAAAATAGTAGATTATCAAAAGAAAATTTGAAAAATATGAGTGCTCCAGATATTGAAGTCCTTGACCCACAAAAAAAAAATTGAATTTCAATACATACAAAAAAAGTTACGTTTTATACAATCCATCTATGTCTGAATTGTAATTGGTTTGAATTCTAAGCTTGATTAAGGAAAAAATATTCAATAAAACACTATGAAGCCAATTGGAAGCACTAGATATCATAGTTACAAATCTAAATTTGAAAAATTAGAATTTTATCCTTCATGTAAAAAAAGTTATGTTGTACACGGTGAGCATCACTCCTTAAAAATGGTGTTTATTGAAAAAAACTAGTTTTTGAAGGAGATGGAAAAATAAGTGAAATATAATTCCAATATATTTTTTTAAATATATATTTAGAATCTATAGAAAAAATGTCACAAATCACTAGTTTGCATCATCTTCAAATTCTTCACGATTTAGTTGCGATAGGTTCCTGAAAGTGAAGATTTAGTTAAAAAATTATTTCAGTGTCCAGTTTGGCCAAAAATTGTAAACCAATACTATGGGATCACCCTCAGCCAAGTACAATTTGAAATTGTGAACACTAAATCCAAAATTGCATGAACAAAGCAAACAAATCACATTGTTAGGCCAAAAATGCAAGGTTAGAATAAGAATTCCCCATAAAATTGATTTGCATTGTTAAAGAACAAGGAAAAAGATGAAATAATGGAGCAGATACAAACAAAGATAACTATTCATATTCTAAAACAAAGAAAACACTTGATCTTATGGGGGGATTGGTGCTATTTTTGATGTGGAAAATAGCCCTTTCCCAACCCATTTTTTATAAGCTCAATGATGAAACTACTTTGAAGATGCTATGAAGTGGACAAAATTAGCTCTCAATTGTAGAGAGTAACTTTGCATGAAGATTGTGGATGCTAAGATGAAGAATGATCCTTCTATTTATAGAATCTCAAGTTGAAAGAGTGACCAAAAGAGAGCAATGTGGGACAAATATTTAGCCAATAAGAAGGATCCACTTGTCACCTTTTGAATGGTTGAGGAATGTGCAAGTTTTGGTTAATGTGACAATAAATGGGATTAGTTGGCCTTTTCAAATTCAAATTTGGCTTGTTGGAGGGAGAAGAAAAGGTCTTAAATGCCAAGTGGGGGACATGTAAGAGGGGAGTTAATGTCATGTTGGAAGGGACAAGTAAACTTGTTTAGAAATTCAAACTTGAGGGAATATTCTCCAAAGATGCCTTGTTGAGGGAAAATGAGGATTTTGTAAATGAATTAAAATGTTTTATTTGTGCAAGTGGGAAAAGCTAGAGGATGTAATGGGTGATTATATTAGATTAATTAGGATTAGATTAATTTAGTGAGAGATTAGGTGATTTGACCCATTTGACTTAGATACTTGGATTTATTTAAATCAAAAGAGAGGAAATTGATGCACTATCCATTTAATTAAATACATTTGATTTAATTAAATGAAGAGACTTTAGGAGATAATTAAATAAAGTGATTTATTTAATTAGAAGATAACCTTAGGAGATCAATAAAATAATGTTGATTTATTTAATTGACAAGTGAATATGAATGTGTGATGTCAATTTTACGTGTCTACATTTTTTCCCTCTTTGAAGCAATGTACATGCTACGTTGGTTCAAAGAATAAACTTATCGCAATCAGAATTAAAAAAAAAATCTAATTTTTTTCAGATGCCCTAGCAGAAAGAAGTACACTAGTACATTTCCCCCTCAAGAGATAGAGCGAAAAAATTGATTTGAAGGTTGATCTCGTGACAAAGAGGTTCAAGATGGATGTATGGATGGTTTTGATGATGATGCAAATGAGATGATTTTAAGATGCTTAGAATAACCAATCTATATTATCCTAAACAATTTAAAATGATGATGCAATGCATGTGAGATGGATGAGATGGATGATGTGATATGCTATGATTATGGGACTTATGTATGTTAATGATTTGTGGATGCAGGATGGATGCATTGGCGATGATTAACTATCCTGGTATGATGTTAGTGCGGAAAAGAAGAAATCAGGTGATGACAAGAGGGTCTAACAAGTCCATGATCCAAGAATTCTTTATTAGAGATGATGATGATGATAGATGATGTTTCGCTTATCAAGGATTGGGATTTTAAAAGGGATACTTAGCTTATGTTTGATAATACACATAGATACGATGCATCAATGTATAGAGAACCAGGATGGCGTTGTACCTAGTGCGAAGGACTTTGACTTGACAAACAAATAAGAGTATTCTTGTTCACACTTGACATACAGAAACCTTGCTAGGACATACCTAACAAAGCAAGTATTCACCAAGTTATATAACAAGAACTTCCAACAAGCACAATAGAAAAAAGGATAATGATCGATGCCCCATTCCTTTCTCTCTAAATCGCTTTGATTAGACATCATCAAGAGGTCATTGGAATGAGGGAAATAAGATAAATCAAAAGAAAAGATCAAGTACACAAACAAGTCAATGTTCTTCATACCTTCAGCCAAATGGATGTGTTTTGATAGGATAAGAATCCAAAGTGATATCCCAAATGATGCCCATTGTTAGAATGATATATCCTAAGACATGCATTGCATAGGATAATGATGGTTTCATAAGTTGATTGATAGGTTGTTGATATAAGGTTGATTGTCATGTTTGAAAATGATCAAGAGTTTGATTTTGTTTTAAAGGTTTTTTGTTTTCCTTTTGATTTTATGTTTGAAGTTTGCTTTTTCCAATTGTTGTGGTTGTTTCTGTTTGTTTTTCCAAAGGATGAAGGTGATGATCAGTTTATTATGGATGATTGATTATTTCGAGTGAAAACAAGATGAGACAGATGGATTTTTCAAATATTTGGATGTTTTGACATTTTGGAATGTTTTGAGGTTGTTTTAGTATTTTCAAGATTTTACAAATGTTTTATTTTTTTATTTTTCAATGTTTTGGGGTTTTCTAAGATTTTATGAATGTTTTTGGATTTTGTGTTTTTTGAATGTTTTTGTGTCTTTTGAATGTTTTTGTGTTTTTGTGTCTTTTTTGAATGTTTTTTGTGTTTTTGTGTCTCGGGGGCTGATCAAAGATTATCCTTGCCTACATTTAAGCTCAGAGATGAAGTAGTTCGGATACCATGTTTTTGATGTTTTTATGAATTTTTGAGTGTTTTTGGATTTTTGATCTGTTTTGAATGTTTTCTGATTTTCTGATGTTTTTGAATTTTCGGATGATTTTGATGATTTGGATATGGATATGTGTGATGATATCAATGTTTTGTTTTGGATATTTTTGAAAACCAAGCTAAGGTTGATTGATCTGATTGATGAATTGATTATGATAACATTGTTGAGGATGCACAACAATGCAATGATAGTGTTATGCAACACAAGGTTTAGGATGAATATCCCAATATGATGAGGGATTGATGATGATAACATTGTTGAGGATACACAACAATGCAAGGATAGTGTTAAGCAACACAAGGATTAGGATGGATATCCCAAGATGATGATGGAATGATTGGATTTGATTGATTGGGATTTTGAAGCTTGATTTGGAACAATTTTTTTTGAATGATTTGATGTGACATTTGACGTGAAAATTTGATGTGACTGATAGTGATTGTTTGGATTGATGTTCTATGAAAGATAAAGCCTGATAAGGAATATCTTCTTGTCAAAATATGCCATGGGCTAGTGATTTGGATTTTTTTCTCACAAATGTATTGACCAATTTGATTTTATGTTTGCCTATGTTTAGATCACCACCTAAGTTGGAGGATATAGATCAAGATTTATTCCTGAAGAAAGATCTAAATATCTGACCAGTGTCTAGCAATGCATGGAATGTTATGGATATATGCCTAGATAGGTGTATGGATGGATGTATATGGTAAGCACGCAAAGGATGCCAAGGATTATCTTGCAATAAGATAATGTGTGCAGATAAAGAATGCTCATTGGATAATGCTTCATGGCTCAGATAATGTTTCATAGGATAGGATCAATGAAAATGAACCATTTCAAGATGTTTACCATAAGCAAGCGTAAACTGTACACCAAAATTTTACCAAGATCAAGATAATTTGGACTATGAAAAATGGATTGGATAAATGGTTCATGGATGAATGGATTTATTATGGCTGAGATGGATAGAATGCTAGATTTATTATGGATGGGATGAGATGCTTCCACCTGAAATGGCGTACACAGATGCTCAATTCTACACATGATGCCTATTTTCCAAGTTTTCACCAAGATACCTATCCAAAGTGCTGCCCATGGGGTTTTCACTAGAGGACGATTTTTTTTTTCTTTACTGTTTTCAATCCTTTTTCTAATTTTTTTGGATTTTCATATTTTTATTTATTTATTTTATTTTTTTGAAAGATTTTAAGCTCATGATGAATCACCTTGTGGTGTTGATGTAGATGCTTCTATCATAATGTGACATTGATATCCTACTTGAAGAAGCTACCTTGCCAAGATATGTGCACTTGAATGCAACTTTTGAGATTCTTGATCTACTTTGTTGATACCGGGGTTAACTTCATCCTTGTGCGCACATCGCGATAGAGTGCCTTCTGAATCCTTATGATGAAGGGTCATTTCCAACACATGGTCAATGTGAGAATTTGATATTATGTGTGGAAGCGTGGATGGAGTGTGTTTAGGGATAAGAGACAGTTTGGAACCTTTGACTCTCCAAACTTTGGAAGATGAGCAATGATGGGTGGATATGGAAGTGTGCGTGGAATTAAGACCAACTGCTTGATACATTTTGTACGTCACTTGAAAATCTCACTTTTTCTTTTGTGGACATCTTTGATGGATACCTTTTCCTTTTTTATTTTTCCCCATAGTTTCTTTGACTAATGGAGTGTGGTAGGGAAAATATTTCTTTGTATTCTTTGGTATCTATTTGTATTTGATTTGTCCATTATGCTTCCTTGCTCCTTCTACTTTGATAACATTCCTTGTCCTTTGATTCAAATATTTCTTTTGATGTTGGTCCCAATTCATGGATGGGGTGATGGGTGGATGAAGATTCATGACGTGGTTGGTTGTAGTATTGGCATTGGTTTCACCATAAGAACTCTTCGTGCTTCCTATGTTGACATTTTCTTGAGATGAAGTTTCCCCTAGTATGGTAGTAGTGGCACCTTTGTTCCTTGATTCTACCTGTTTTGAGATGTCTTGTTTAGTAAGCCTTCTCTGATAAATGGCCACTATAGATGATGCTATTTCAATTTTTTGCTCTGCTAACTCTAGAATATCTTGTTCTGTCTGACCTTTTTCTTTGAGTGGATAATGTTGGTTATACTCATACATGAATTCCTCGGTCTGAATTTGGGATATATTTGATCCTGATGTTGACTACTTTGTTTGACTGTAGGAATTGATAACCTATTCTTTTTGTGTAATAATGTCAGGAGTAAAGGACTCTTGTTCTGAATGAAGATCATCTATGGGTATGTGTAGGATCATCATGGAAAAAACAAGCCCTAAAGTGCCAAAAAAATCAAAAAAATTAGAGTTAGGCAAATTGACGTAAAAATTTGAATAAGTTATCTATATTATTTCAAAAATATGTAAGAATAGAATATGTAGAAAATTGAATGTAGTTTCTAAACTACTAGGTTTTTTTAAAGAAAAAATAAATCTATATGGTGAAAATTTAAAATTTCAATGCAGTAGTACTTAAATTTTAGGGAAAAAATATGAAGTAGGTGTCTGTCTGACTACCCTAACCACAATAAAATGATAATATTTTTTTATAAGATTTTAGATATAAGTAGTAGACTCATGTCCCGATGTAATGCATATTTTTTTGTAATGTTTTTCTAATTAAATAATTAATTATGATTTTTGTATTACAAATTTTAAAAAATATAGAAAACGCATATGTCTGACCACCTTAACTTGGTCAAAATTTCATGAAATTCAATTTTTCTTTTTTTAATCATATAGTATGTGAAGCATATAATGTGACACATGTTTTGGATTCAAAAAATTTGATACCGTTTGAAAGCTATAGATGTTTTTCAATCAGTCTATCAATCGAGACTTTATTCATAATTTGAATAGAAAATGAATAATAATTAGTTATTAAATTCAAAGTAAAGAATAATTTATATTGGTGGAAAGCTGAGAATCTCCTTTAAAAAACCTTTTCGTTTCATCAATTTTGGGTTTTAAAAAAGTCATCAGCCACATACCCATCATATTGCCACTTTTTGGCCCATCATGATCCTACACATACCCCTATGTATCCATCCATAGAAAGAATCTCATGGGTAGATGGAGGAGTATGTGTTATGGGGATATGATCATCATTTACGACATCTTGTATAGATAGGAGAGTGACCATTAGATCATTATAGTATATTGGAGATACAAATTCTTGATCTTGATTTATTTTGGGATTGTTTTTGACACGCTTTGGATTAGTTTCTTGACATGGGTCAGTTTCAAAGGATGGATTGCTTACAAAGGGTTCTTGGATGTCGTCATTAGGCATGGGGAATGGCTCAATATCCTCTTGATCTTTGAGTGGACTTGGATCAACTGTTGAGTTGAGGACTCTTTTAGTATCTATAACCCTAAGGTAAAAGGGGGTCAACATGTCTTGTAAGGGACCATTGCTAGACCTTAGTGGAAGATTTTTATCATGCTTTAGGATAAGTTCTTGAGAAATGTCCTCTAACTCATAAGGTGATGTAGGGACATTTTCAACATGATCATTGGTCGATGGGTCATGAATTATGTCAATAGGATCAAATAATTCTAACACTCCTTGAAATAGATCACTACAAAGTGGCTCTTGATGTATGGTGAGTTGGTCATCGGATGAAGTGGAAACATCTTCCATGTGCTCATTGATGGAGAGATCTTGAACATTGTTTTGAACAATTGTGGCAGAGATATTGTCAATGTCTTCAACCATAGGGTCAAATGATGTTGACATTTCTTGAATTGGATCATTGTTGGGTATTGTTGGTGGATTTTGATCATGATTGAAAAGTGACTCTTGATGTATGTTAATTTGATCGTTGGATGAGGTAGAAACATCTTCAAGGTGTTCATTGATGGATAGATCTTGATCATTGTCCCCAATAGTGATTACCTTTTGGTCAATAAGGTCTTGGATTAGATTTTTGGGTCGAACACAATCTGATGTGTGTCCCTTTGTTTTGTGGAAGCCACAAAAGTACTTCGTGTTATACCCTGGTGGTTTAACTAAGGGCTCTTGATAATTCTCATAAACAGGGAGTTTAATGAGATTTTCTTGCGCTAACTGTTGCATGATCAATTCAATGGGTCCCCCAAGTGGTGTGTATCTCCATTTGTTACCTTGTGAGATTTGACCTAGTGATGATTGATTTTGGAGATGTGGTGACTGGTCTTCGAGATGTGGTGATTGATCTTTGAGATGTGGGGGTTGAATTTGTTGATGTGGTCAATCTTGACATTGGAGATATTGTTCTTGATGTGGTTGTGGACACAACTCAATGCTCTGATGGAATGGTTCAACCAAAGGAAGAGTGTACTAATTTTGGAGTGAAGATATCTCTTGGCTCAATAATTCAATTAGTTTGGCATGTGAAGCAAGTTGTTCTAGCAAAATTTGATCTTGATTTTGAATTTGACTCCATTGATTTGGCTTTTGTTCAAGCAGATTTGGGATGTACACTTGTGGTGTTTGCATGGGATCATGGAAAAATTGATTTTGGACAATGTTATGACTTGGGATGATGTTCAAATTTGACATTATGGGTTGAAATTGAACATTGTTGATGTTGGGAATCACATTGCCTTGATTTAGGTAACTTGGATTTTGCATGGTGTTACCTTGACTTGGAGTCGTTAACATCTTGTTTGGACTTTGAACAATATTCGTATGATTTGCAAACATATCCATCCCAAATTTTACCAAGTTTGGATTCAAAATGTTCATGTTTTGTAAAGTTGTACTTGGTACATTCACATTTGGCAGGTAGGGATTTGATGGGATGATGTTGTTCATTTGAAGGCCCATGGATTGAGTGTTTGGTTGATAAATTTGTAGTTTTGGGCTTGGATTTAAATCTACCATCGAGAAAGGTGTTCCAAAATTTTGACTAGGCATACTCACATTTGTTGTATCATTGATGTTTGTAGGAGACAAAAATCCCATGTATGGATTGTATAAATGCGAGTGTTGAAAATCAATTGGAATTGTAAGGCTTTGATAGTTTGGTTGGTTTGGATTACTCATGATGTATGGAGAAATTTTATATTCCATGTTCTTCTTGTGTTTAGGACCAAAGACGAGATGAAGGATGAAAAGGGGTGAATGATATGGGTGTTGAACTTTGTAGGAACCTTGGATCAATGGTAGACTTTAGGGTTTGATTTTGATTGGTTTGATTTGGATAATGAAATTGTAAACCCTAAGATGTTAGATATGATCTTAGGATGAATTATTTCAAAGGATTCCTAATTTAATTAAATGTATGAGAAAGGATGCATTCCCACACTCCTAACTAAACAAATGATTTTGATTTGGTTTAAGGATGTACCCAAGTCTAGATAATGATGTTTCCGAAGGTCTAAAGTTGTTTGGTGGGATGGGTTTTGATAGATGTTTGGGATGGATGAAGTGTTTGACTTGGTCCTAAATGAACCTAAGAAGGACTTGTTTACTAGACCAAGATATTGAAGAACATGCTTTTCTCTAAGAGTAGTTCAAACCATATGACCAAAAGAGACCAAGCACATGTGTGGGGTTGAATTTGAGTTAAATTTTCTTAATGGGTTCTTTTTATCACAAACACACTTCTTGCTTAGTTTTCAAATTGAATGTCTATGTATTAATTCCTTTTCATTTCACAAGGTCCATTATGTGAAAATCAAGGTTTCAAGAGCATAGTTTCCTATTGTTGACTTTGGAATGAACAAATTGAGATGTAGGTCTCAATGTTTAGAAGCCTTCTAGGGATAAGAACCCTTAGGGACAAGGAATAACACGTGGACATTTCAAAGGTATTTGTTCCTCTCAAAGGGTTTGAAATTTTGCTGATTAGTTGAATGTTGGTTTCAATGTTTTGGATCCAAGCACTGTGTTTTCAAACTGACTCACAAGCAATATAACATCCTAGCTCAATTGGTACATTTTTCTTGGTGGGCTTGCCTCATGCCCTTAGTAGTAGAAGAGATTATTTTACATGAAACTAAGGAGAGAGTATAAAGGTATCTTAAGAATAAAGTCTTAACCTCTATACTTTAACCAAGATCGGACATGGCAAGTAACTTCTTGGAATCTAAATTCTACTGCACCACTTTGATAAACTTGTTGGCTACTAAAAACAAGGTTCTTAATGATGGGACATCGGGGACATGGAACCTTGCAAGTGTCCAGCAAGCCACTAAAGGCTTTAATCAATCCTACTAGGGGCGCTTATACTTTTTATGGTAGTACCCCGTTCTGAAAGACACTGTACGGCTAAGGCCTACATACCATGAGGACTTGACTGTTTAGTCTTATCCATTTATATACTGGCCCAAATGAAAAATTGGTTGGAGTCACTTTCGATTTCTCCTTTCAGATATGTCTCTTAGGCGGGCCCCTCTAAAGGTAAACAATAGCGAGCAAGCACATCCATAGTTCAATCGACCTTCGTTTAGAAACAAAGGGAGAACACACGCTATATACCTAACTCACACTTGCAAGATTTTTTTGATTTTAGTTCCCAAAATGAAGTGTGGAGGCAATATTTTATGCAACTTAATGTCACCAAATAGACTTTTGATTCTCAAGATCACCGTGAAGCGCGAGAGAAGTGCATATTCCTTTTTAGATGAGATTATTTTGCAAAAAATATTACAAAGCATAAAAGACACATGTTCGTTTTAAATCCCAAAGAAATGACGAGTTCATTTTAAAACACCAATATCAAGTGTGAAGTTGCTTGTTCAATTTTAGACCAAATCGAAATCTAGTAGGTATGTAATGTTCAGTTTTAGCCCAACTTGAAAGATTAACTCAATGGTTAAATTTTAAACCCTAAAATAAAACTAGTTGGCTTAAAACAAAAACTGAAATCCAAAAATGGAAGCTCTAAATAAATATTACAATAAGCATTAAACAATGCTTTTTCAAGTTCATGTTCAATGCCCCCCCTTTTTTTTGACTAAAATTTTCTTGTGATTTTTTTAATTCCAGTGCCATTGATTCTTTATGCAAGCTACAATGAATAGCCATGAAAATTGAGCTCAAAATGTTTGATCTTCAATGCATCAAAGCATTAAATTGATAACCCCATCTGCATTAAAATTGCATCAAAACATTAAATTAACAACCACATCTAGATTAAATTGATATTAGATCTGCATTAAATTCATGTGCATCAAATCTGCAATGACAGGCACTTGATTACGTCAAATATTGTTGTGGAAAATCAAATTAAACAAGTAATAAAGTCTATTGACTTGACAACATCCTAGACAACAAGTTGTTTGCACCATTAATGCACAAATTAATTCGATGCCTTATAGAAATTAAATTATCAAAGATATTTATGAGAGAAGCAGATTGTGTCTGTATTGATGAGAAAATGGTGATATTTAATGAGAATAACAACAAACTTGGCCTACCACTTGCCGCACCTATCAACAACAAAAAAGGAAACCAAAGCATAATTTTGTAATATCAAAGCAAATATCACAATCCAACAGAGGAATGTTAGAAACAAACCTTGATGAAAGTCAAAGCAGCGAATAAATGGCTTTTAGAGACTTTCAAGCTAATGCAATTGGCAGGTGCAAAACTGAATTCCACAATGGTAGTATTGTGAAACATTGAAGTCACAATCAAATTTACCAATACATTTTAAAAATATGACAAGTATTTTTTTGGAAAGATAAAATCCCACCCTTACATAGATCTACTGGACACCATTCACCACCAGGAATCATAACCTAAATCCTAATGTCATATTTTCAAAGACAAATACTTATGCGTGTTACCACTTCCATTATAATGAAGAGCCTGATGGCACGTGGTGGCTGTAACACTAGTGACCAGTAATTCAGAATCTATGGTGTTCGACGTACTTAATATTTATTTTCTTTAGCAAGAGTGTGAGATCACATTAAAGCTTACTTCCTCCATAGTATTCATCCCTAGATTCCATCGACGCAAGTAAACACCCGTCCCTAATCTGGATCCGAAACACTCTACTTCCTCCATGCTTGAAAGGAGCACCATTAGTATATCATTTCAAAATATGGCATATGAAGAACTTTTTCTCCAAATAAAGAGATGAGCGATGCCTAAACCTCCGAATACCAAGAAGTGGGGAATACCTCTCTGGAGTCCTTCCGCCTACACTGGCAAATCTGACTGCACTGTCTACTTTAAACCTCAGTAATAACAACTTCGGTGGTTCCCTTCCACATGAATTCATGGGCTTTTAGCTTTTAAATCTATGAGTATAGCGATGGAAAGAATGATCAATAAATTTGCGTCAAAATTTAATATCTCAGGAAGCTATCTTTTGAGAATAAGACACCTACTCAAAAATTAAATATGCTTTGTACAATAGAAAAAAAAGGAAAATATGAAGCAACAATATATATGAGCTTTGAACAAAAATTTAATGCTCTCTTCAGGCATTCACATTTCTGATTCAAAGAATCACTTTTTTATCCTTCTTATGGGTCTTATCTCCTTCAGTGCACAAATACACATACTTGATCTTATGGGGGGATTGGTGCTATTTTTGATGTGGAAAATAGCCCTTTCCCAACCCCTTTTTGATAATCTCAATGATGAAACTACTTTGAAGATGCCATGAAGTGGAAAAAATTAGCTCTCAATTGAAGAGAGTAACTTTGCATGAAGATTGTGGATGCTAAGATGAAGAATGAGCCTTCTATTTATAGAATCTCAAGTTGAAAGAGTGACCAAAAGAGAGCAATGTGGGAAAAATATTTAGCCAATAAGAAGGAGCCACTTGTCACCTTGTGAATGGTTGAGGAATGTGCAAGTTTTGGTCAATGTGCCAATAAATGGGATTAGTTGGCCTTTTCAAATTCAAATTTGGCTTGTTGGAGGGAGAAGAAAAGGTCTTAAATGCCAAGTGGGGGACATGCAAGAGGGGAGTTAATGTCATGTTGGAAGGGACAAGTCAACTTGTTTAGAAATTCAAACTTGAGGGAATATTCTCCAAAGATGCCTTGTTGAGGGAAAATGAGGATTTAATAAATGAATTAAAATGCTTTATTTGTGCAAGTGGGAAAAGCTAGAGGATTTAGATACTTGGATACTTGGATTTATTTAAATCAAAAGGGAGGAAATTGATGCACTATCCATTTAATTGAATACATTTTATTTAATTAAATGAAGAGACTTTAGGAGAGAATTAAATAAAGTGTGTTATTTAATTAGAAGATAACCTGAGGAGATCAATCAAATAACCTTGATTTATTTAATTGACAGGTGAATATGAATGTGTGATGTCAATTTTACGTGTCTACAGAAATAGGTCACCACAAAAACATTCTCGCAGTGGAGAGGAAGGAAACATGGACCAAACATAGCCTCCTTTCTCAAATCAACAAGCTACATGATATCCAAAACCAAAGATTAAAATATATATATGTTACAATGCAAACCATGTGCCAGAGCAAGTTAACCTACTTCTAGATCAGTCTAGACTCAAAATAATGCATCTTATTCTGTTACAAGAGGAATGGGACCAAAATAGATACAACCCAAAAGGGATATTTATAAGATGAAATCTGAAACGAGGCCAATCCAGATCACCAAGGCACCACAATAAAACTTCAGTCAAACAACCAAGATATGTTGATAGTAATGACAACCATTAATGACAACAAGAAATTGGCATCATCTCAACACATTCCAACAATCATTTCATTGTGGTGATATTATTTCCTAAAATAAATAAAGGAAAATATGTATTTCTATTATCATTTTGGTGAACCCCCTTCTCAAACCCTATTTTTCGTTGTTTCATTCTGGTGAACCTAACTTTTGAGCATCATTCCTTGTTGATGTGGAGTTTATTTTCAACCCTAGATCTAATTTTTGCATTCATTTTCATTGCACTGTGCATTTATTTACATCTCATTTAAGGCTCTTAACTTGCATTAGTTTACATCTTGTTTAGGGTTTTAGGTTTGCATTTTAGCATCCTTTAAAATTTGGAAAATTCACAAAAAATAGTCATTTTGCATAGTATTTACATAGCATTGCATCATCATTCATTTACATTTGAAAGTTGAATCAAAATTTCATTTCAAATTAGGTCTCCTAGTTTGTCATTTAGCACTATTTAGCATTTGCATTTAAACTTAATTTAATAGAATTTTAAAACTATAACCACATGTCTCAGTCCAAAATCTAAAAACCATAAGAATCAACTCAAAAATCTATAAATTCATTTTTCAAAACCTTAAGCTAGGACCCATTCACCCATGGGAGAATGAGTCCCTAAATAGGGATTTCTCCAACATTTATGGGCATTAAAATCTCTACTTTGTTTTATATTTTGTTGTTTTCAGTTTGCTATTATAGTTTGCAAAAAAATTGTTTCTCAAATTGATGATATCAAGCATAATTAGTCAAAATCAGTGCATTGTATGAATTCAAAATTTTTCATAGCATAATTAAAAAAATATCATGTTTGATATCTAAAAATTTCTTATTTCATTGCACTTTACATTCTAGGGTATTTGTTTTCATTTTACCTCTTATCCATTTTGGGTGCATACTCATTTTGTGAAACTTGTATGAGCTTCACAACTTTATGTGCTATTTCCAATACTATTATGAGATATAGTTTGAGACTCATGTCATCCTACAATACACCATTCGCCATGGATCTTTTGTTTTCTAACTCTTTCACTCATAGTTTTGACACTAGTCAACCAACTATAGATCATAACCTTAATACTTCATTTCCTATGACTTCCCTACCTACACCTAATGTGAAAGATGTTAAGAAAATAATTGATCATTTCCCTCCGGAAAACCTTAAGAAAATGGATGAAGAGTTAGAGCAATTGAAAAAATTTGTAAGTTCTAAACCCATTGCCATTGATGTAGTTCCTATTATACAAAACATAACATATTTACTTAAAACTTAACAAGGGCTAGAAATGGTGCTTGGTCTTAATCGCTTCCTACAAAATCACATAAGAGAAAAAGAAAATAACATTATAAATTATTCTATCAACTTCATTGAAGTTCAACCTCATAAGGGCCTAAGATGTCACTTGACATTGCTTTCTCACAAAATGAAATAATTAAACATGCACTTGATGGTCCTCTTTACATAGCTGGAAGAATGAATTACAAGCCTACTAATGGGATATTAATTGATCATGTTTTTGTAGAGAATGTGATCACTAAAGAATTTATATTTGTGTATGAGATTTATCAAGATACTTATGAAAATCCAAAAGCATCGATCAAAATACATAATGGTTTTTTTTCCCTATGATAAGTTCGATAACCCTTCCTTTGTAAGTTGGATAAAAAACATTACATGTCTCATTTTCCATCATCTCGTCATCGGACCAATTTCCTATGAAGTTGGGCTACCCATTTCTTCACTCCATGAATGTCATCTTGTCGATTGTGCATAAATGTTTAAATTTTCCATTTGGAAATGAGATCTTTACTATGCACCATAGTGGCTTTAATCATGTGTCTTCCCATGGGAATTTCTCATTGGATTTATTTTGGCATGAACCAATGGAATCTATTAGTCCTCAAGAGGATTTCTTTTTAAAATCCTATAAAAAATTCAAGGAAAAGTGCATAACAGAATTATCGCTTAGCAATATGACTCAACCCACGATTGAGCCTCCTATCCTAGACGAGACTATAATTGAAAAAAGAACCCTTCCAAGTAACCAAGACCAAAACATAGCAAATCTTCCACCCATTTCCCATAAGAGACCACAATATAACCAAAAATTCTTGTTGTTGGACTCCTAAAATCAAACAAGTTTATAAGGCTAAAGAGAAAGTGGTTGTAAAACCTCCCATGGTTCCTTCCATTCTTCCCTTAAGGGAATAAAAGAAATATATGGTTGATAAACCTTCCCTTACACAATCACAACTTGAAAATAAAACTAAAATGAATCAAAATGCTAGAGAGTGTAGGCGTAGACATCATGCTATTTCTCATTTGTTACAACAAAAAGAAGAAAAGAACACATAAAATAAAAACCCAAACTTACCTCAAGCAAGGAACGATGATTCTCCACCTTCGTTGAAACAAGAAACTCCTAAATATAGAAAACAATAAGAACCTTCAATGGATAATATCATTAGACATCCTATTGTGATAAACTTGGATGATGACAATGAAACTGCAAAAATTGATGAGGAAGTGCATAAAGAGTTAAATTTATTATTTTCCACTTCCATGAGCTTAAATGATAACAATCGTGATGATCCTCCTACAAAGATTGTTTCACCATGTGTTGAACTTGGTGCTTGTCCTAGTTTGGTACTTGATGTTGTCCCTTTGGCCAGTTACCTACCTTCCGCATATGATGAACAAGATTGGGATGTGGATTACTTGATATAGGTTGAATCACATGTGCCTTACTAGTCTTGTCTTTGTTTTCTTTTGCATGTTCTTTTTGTGATTGCATGTGCATAATGTAATCCCCCATACTGTTCTATTTGATGTATCTTAATGTGCATTCCTCTATTTATACCTTCATTCTTGTATATGTCATAAAACTTTATCTTTTCTTTTGTATTGTGTTTTCCTTTTGGAGATGATGCCAGTCATCAAGATATTTAGGTTTCTTCCATGTTGACCCAAAAGGATTTTTTTTTTCTCTCTCTATGTTTCATTCTTCTTATTCCATGAGTTATTTGGGTAATGATGATGTTTATGATCTCTATAATATGATTGGAGCAAAGACACTGACCGTGAATCCATGGATCCCTTATGTGATTTGGGGTTCATTTTGGGGGAAACCCCTTCCTTTTTCATGATGTAGCTTCATTTGGAAACATATGACTTGGCATAGGGCTTTCAAAATAGCCTCTTATGTATTCTTTATTGTTAGCATTTACCATTTTCTATTTTAAATTAATTGCTCACAATTTGGTGTTAGCAATTTCTTTAAAGTGGGGGAATACATGGGAATTATCATTTTTGGAAATCTTTGTACTAGATTCTTCATATTTCATTGTGTGACCTTATTACTTATTGTGATGTGTCTTATGATTGATGGTTTTATTGGGTTTTCTATCCTCCAAGAGTGTGACCTTTATTGTCATACCACTTTTCTCTTAGTGGTGATGCTATGCATTGCATTCCCTAAGTTGTGAATCTTTTATCCTAGACTTGTCCTCTCTTGGAGACATTAGGCATGATCCCTTGTATGAGACCTTACATGAACTAAGAAAAATCCCTTTGAACATTCCTTATCCTATTTTACATTTTTGTTCATGTGTTTGGCATAATGTGGCTTGTTAAAGCTTATGAAGCTCAAAGTTACAACCCTTTTTATGGCCACCCAGCATAACACACTTTGCTTGCATGTGGAGCCTTGTTTTTTCATAAGTGTTTAGCATAACGTAGCTTGCTAAGACTTATGAAGCTCAAATTTCATATTGTGTGGTGAATTATTAAATTTACCAGAGGTATAACTTTGGTATGGTATGGGAGCCTAATAAGATTCTCTCATTTTCTGCCCTTGGGGATCACCTAATGGACAACCAAAGTTTCACTAGCCCATGTGAGTGTTTTTATTTTCATAGTAGACAACAAGGTTCCACTTGTAAATTTGTTTGGACAAACAATTGAGGCATGTTCCACGTCATGTTGGATAGTCAAGGCTTGATCTTTCATTTTTCTTTTTCTCCTTTTTCTCTTTCTTTGAGTCTTTGGCATTGTATGATTGAGTATCTTGTCATTACTACATACATATATATGTTTAACATAGGCATGTCACTCTTTGTTCCTTTGTTAGTTTTTCCATGAGATCTTAGATCTTTGAGGCTTGATCACCTTCCTTGATTTTTTCATCTTATCCTTCCAATGAGTGTACAATTAGACCTCTCTTGATTTTCTATATTAGTGTGAGTTTGACATAGGGTCATCCTCTCACTAAAGTGGGGGCTAAATGTAGTCACCAAAAATGTAACCCTTTACAATTTCTCACTTGTTTGGGCCCTCCTAGTTTAAATTGGACTTAATATTGTCTTAATTTAGTGTTGTTAAATATACCTTATTACATTTACACACTTATTTGGGCCCTCTTAATTAATTGTGCTTAATTATTCCTTAATTGGCCCTTGAATTAATTTTCCAATCCTATTCTTGAATTACATTTTCCAAAGGGGAAACCCAACATTTATTAATGCCTAAATATAACACTTCATAATGAGCAATGTGTGTCCTAGGTTTATAGACCTAGGACCCATTCACCCAAATAGGTCATCCCTAAACCTTTGGACCTAAATTTAAATTATGTTTTTGGTGGTATTTTAATGATTTCAAATCGTTAATTAAATTCCAGCTTGTGATATTCAATTTTTCAGAAATTAAGGATATATACTCGTAAATATAAGGTTATTTCACTAAGTTTTACCTAGGAATTTTATGAGAAAATTTATATGAATTACAAGATAATTTCACAAGTGATAAAGGGAATTCAAGTGATAATATATCAGAGTTTTATTGCAAGATTCAAGATCCATCCATCATGTCAAAGTATTTTTACATCATGCATGTTTCTAGAACTAACATTGTGATGTAGGTTTCATGATCAAGTCAAGCATTCAAAGCATTATTTCAAGAAAGATTCAAGTGTGAATATCCACATCCAATTCAACCATCTCATGCAAGTTACAGACTTCCTATGATCTCCATTATCAAGGTTTCAATCAAGGGTTTCTTGAGTGGTAACATAACTATGTTCATTCTTCATTCCTTCTTTCATGTTTCATTTCATTTCAAGTTTTGATTACCAAAACAAGGTTTGAACAAGGAAAATTCGTATTCACCAAAAAAAAACATTTTTCTCTCTTGTATATGTGATTGTAGATTTAGGTTGAAGAAAGCTTGAAAATGCAAGATTTATAAAGTTATCAAGGTTGCAAAAATTTTCAAAATTGTTGTCATCTCACAAAATCTAAGATCCCAAATCTATTTTTGACATTTTGATTGTGAAACTTGGACAAATTGGAAGATTCAAATATATATTAGAGGCTCCTTAAAGATATAAAAAATCCCTGAACTTGGACCCATTCACTCATAGGTGAATGAGTCTAAGATATGCTTCAAAAAAGCACTTTTTGTGACTAGTAAACATCATTATTTCTTTCTTTGATCTTCAATTTAATTTCTGGTTCTATCAATATTCTTTGATCAATATTTTTAGTTTTTCTCCCCAAAGTGTTGTTTGACCTTGACCCCCATCCTTCAAGCATAAGAAAATCTAAATATTTGCACTATGACTTGATTCAACTATGGGTTGATAATCATTTCATTGTGTGGATCTCATTTCCTAATGAAGTAAAGGAAAATAGGTCTATCTATTATCATTTTGGTGAACTTCCTTCTTATAGCCTATTTTTCATTGTTTCAGTTAGTACAAACATCCACTAATCCCAATTTTTTTTTTTAAAAGATATTTAGATATATTTGATTCCTTGAAATGTGTCATGCCATTCTTTAGTAATAATTTCATGAGGCATATCAATCAAACCAAATTCATAGAAACTCTCAAACCTATACACAAATTGACTCTTATTTATGGAGTCTAGTAAAGTATGTTGTTTTATAGGTTTTTCATTTACCTTATTTAGAAATTTTAGAGAAACAAAAAATTATAATATATGAGGCAAAGAAACCCAAAAAAAGAGAATTTTTTTTTTTTCTTTATTTTATTACTATTCTACTTATTATATGTGCTAACTATCCCCTTACCTTCAAATCTTGAACACATTTATTTATCCATTTTTTACTAGCATGTAAGATATGCCTTGTCACCTCCTTAATTAGAGATACCTATTCATGAGATAAATTAAGGTATATGATAGGTTCATCAAAGGCTCTATTGAGCTCATAAATTATTGGAAACACCTTCTCATCATCTTCCTTTATTTGTAGTAGTACTATGCGAGTGCCAATTTTTCTCATTTGATTCAGTGTCAGTCTTTGGTATAATTTTTATTATGCCATATTTGTCTACATATTCAACCAAATAATAGATTCAATATGAGGTTCATGTTTCATATCTCTAGAAATTCACCTCTCCAATCCACCCATTGGGTTGTAGTTGTTTCATTCTACATTAAACACATGTAAGTTAATTAGGCTTTGTTCAACTCTTGACCTTGGACTTGCTAAGGTTCTAGAAAACATGCTAGCCAACATGTATTAGGAACTTCACTCTAACTCTATGTTTTTGATTTCATGAGTTCATGTGAAACAATCAATTACCTTGAAAATTTCAACAATACCAACTTGTTTTTTGTGATACTTTGGTAACTTGAAGGGTGTATCAATGAGTCCCTCCATTGTAAAGAAAGTGAATTTGGTTAATTAGTGTTAAATAAATATTTGATCAGCTCCCTTCGGGTTTATCTTTTGTGTTGTGTGTATGCCGGCCTATGCATCGCCGAGTTTGCTTGGCTTTTTTATCAAAAATTTTGATCTGCCGCTTTGCACATCTACTCTTCGCAGCTTCAGGTATCGGCATTCCTTTCGGATTTTGGGAAACTCCACTATGCTTCCATGTGTTGTAGCTATGGGATGCTTTTGTTTCTTGTTTCCTTGAGGCCTCGTCAGGCTGCGAAATACTTCCACAAAGCCTTTGTTCCTAAAAGGTGCTGGCGGACTCCACAATTTCTAGCCACAGTGGACTCTTGCTATGTGGCAACCATTCACAAATCTTTCAATGCGGGGATGAAATAGCAATTGCGGGTAGCGAAATGCTACCACACGTCTTTTACGCCTAGCTGATGGAGTGTTCCCTCCATTGTGTAAGGTTCTCAGCCCATTCGACACGAGTTGCATTTTCGCAAATCCTCTGATAAGATGGGAGAAAGGTTCATGCGGGCAGCGAAAGGCTGCCACATAACTAACGACTGATCTGTTATGCAGGCAATGAGCCAGATGAACCAAATAATGCTATTGGTTGCTACTTGTCATAATCATTCGTAGCGAAGGATGACACTTGTCTGATCAAGTCTAGCTGGGACCACCGCCATCATTTCAGAGGATGTACCTGTGCTTGGGATGACCGGATGTTGTGTTCCGGATTGAGCCTGTTGTAACGGCCTGGGAATATTCTGATTCAGGCATCATTGCAGAGGATTACGAGATCTTTTATGTTATTGTTCTCCTAGGCGGTGGGAGGTTTTCTTGCTATATATACTTTCTCTGTTAATGAGAAAGGGTCTGGAACTAAGAAAAAATATGTTGGTTTTAGTAAAAAAGATGCCAGACCTCTATTACTGTTTTACTTAATTGCAAAACTCTCAGACTGTGCCAATTGTTCCACCTTTCTATTTTTCATGCTTTTGATTAAACTGTGAACTGTGCTTTATATTGTCTTGACACTTCATTTGAAGAACTTCTATATATGTTGGATGCAAGTTTGCTTACCTAGATCATGTCTAATGAGTCTTCTTGGTAGTGAGAATGTATGCAACATTATTTTATGTCAATAAATGAATTGCCTATGCTATAATTTTAAGTCTCTAAATTTTTGGAACACAACAAAACCATTTAGGCCCTTAAATCTATGATTTATTGTGCTCATCATCGAATCTTGGCGCATCACCTTAGGTTAGACTTTACTTTATTATATCTGCTTCCTTTTCCCTTTCCAAAGTTCATTATAGAAGAAGTCACTTCTCTAAAAATCTAGAGGTTACTCAGTTTAGCGCAAAAAGATCCCCCTTAAATTGAGTTTCCCATAAGACTTTGTTACCTCGTCAAATTTTGGCGTCAACAGTTTATTCTTTTTCTAGCACGCCCACTGGGACGAAGCTTAATGAAATTGCATTGTAGAAGGGTGTATGAGCCATCGGCCTGTAACTAGATCCCAAACTGCAAATAACCCTAGTTTACTAGTACCTCCGCTAGGTACAGTCTAGGTCGCTAATCAGCTGGTAACCATTCTATTCCTGCCACCCTTTCCTCTCACCATGTTGCCAGTTGCCAACATAAAATACGTAGCATGGGATGCCAGAAGTCCCCTGATAGCCCTAGTAGCACCTGCTGTCTGGGGTGCTATCCTGGTTTTGGCCATGAAAGCTATCCCCAAATTTGCTGGAGAAAACTCAAAAGCGCTAGCAGAACATTTGCAGGATATGGTAGACGTATTTCTGGTACACGGTATTACAATGTAGAATGTAGCCTTGAGGCTCCTCCCCGTGTCTTTCAAAGGAAAGGTTCTAGATTGGTACCAAATACTGACTCCTAATTCAATTCGCATCTGGGATGAGCTTGGAGATCCATTATATGAAAGGTTCTCGAATGACGAAGATCGTTCTTCATTATATTATTAGCTATCTGTCATAAAATGAGCCCCCCAGGAGGCTCTAACAGACTTCAATGCCCGATTTCATGCAAATTGGCAGAGGATCCCTATTACCGTCTACCTGACTCTCAAGTTGGCCTTTATATTTTATCTAAAGTCCATCAATTCTGACATTTCCGTGATGATCAAGTCTTTGGGAGGAGCTACTCTACTAGATGCTTATGGCACCGCTATCAAAGCTGAGAATCATTTGATAGATTGTAGAAAATTTCCTCCTTGACCTATTATGTCGATATTTCCTAAAATATCGATCTCTGTGCAAGAGGTCGTGTCAACTAGTGCGCCCGCAACTGCCCAGTCAATGTATACATATGCAGCCGCCCCTGAAAATGTGGCTTCTGCATCAAGATCTTCCAAGGATGAAATAAGCGACCTTAAAGAGATGTTGCAAACCATGGTGAATGATATAACCACTCTTAAGTGGAACCAAGCAACGCCTCCGCGGCCCACATATCAAAAATATCAAGGCGGGCGGTCTTATTAGCAAAATCAATATCAGGGTGCGCCTCACACTAATCCACCAACGTCGACTACAAACCAAATGGTGTCAGTGCCTACTCCGCTAACAAGTGCATCGCCAAGATCGAGTAGGGAATTAACTGCAGGGCAGAACAATCTTATTGATGACATCAATCCATGGTATTTCCCCTGCAGCGATGTGCATATGACCCGAAACTGTCTGCGTGGAAACCTGCAATAGAAGATGGCAGAGCAACGCAGCCAAGGCACAATAATAAAAAATGAAGGTTATGTATATGCCTCACCACAAATGGAGAGTGCGGTCCTTACCACGCAAATGCAAGGAATGTCTTTAGAACAAGAATTAGATATTGCTCCTGATCATGCACTTTTCTCCTGGATGGAAGAAGAAGAAATGGTGTTTGCTAATGATGCATTCATATCCAAAACACCACAGGTGCAGTATGACTATAACACATGCTCAAAGAGGAGATTCATTGGTAATTTAGTTGTTTCACATCTGGACAGCCTGTAACTCAGAGGCGTGTCCGATCAAATTCCCAGTGCTTCAACCATCCCTTCACTTTCTTAACCATGGAAGGAAATTATTATAGAAAGAACCAAGGAGTAGAAATCTCTGAGTTTGCCACCTTTTAATGTGGTAGAGCAATTGAAGAAATCATCCGCTAATGTGTCTCTATGGGACATTCTAGCTATCCCAGAACAAAAGACGCTATTACAGAAGGCGCTTCAAGAAGAGATCAATCCGTCATCAACAGAGTCATCTGTCGGTGTAGAGGTTGTTTGTCACATACCGCCAACAAAGGTTCTTACAAACAATACAAAGGAATCCTCTATTGAGGACAAAAGTAGGTTGAAACCTCAACCCTTCTTCTTGAATCTCATTGTAGGAAAGAAGATTTTGCATAATGCTATGATTGATTCTGGTGCTAGTACAATGGTTATGCCTAAACAGATAGCCGAAGCTCTAGGACTCAGCTACGAACCTATGAAAAGAGGAGTGATGCAGCTTGATGGAAATAAAGTTGAGACCGTAGGTGTCATCAAAGCACTTCTTTTAACTCTATTTTCCTACCCTAGTATCACAGTCCCGTAGGACACAATGATTATAGATGTTCCTCCTATGTTTGGTCTTTGTCTATCCCAAGAATTTACTTCAAAGGTGGGTGGTTACCTGTCCTTGGATTAGTCACATCTGATACTTAGGACCAAGCACGACGCTAAAATGAAGATAGAATTGGAGGCTCTACATTTCAAACATGTGGCGGATGAGGCCTTGATCAATTTTGAAGCAGCGCACACCTCTATCACCAAGCAAGAAATGTATTGCGTTGATTTGCTAGAGGAAGAGAAGGTGAGTGGAGATCAGAATGATAAAGAAGATGCTTTGTTGAGTGAAAACATAAACAATGATCCTTTCGGAAATTATCATGCTATAGGATTTGGCACGTATGTAATTTATGATGAAGACCAGGTGCTACCGAGGGTCGCCAAAGAATCTGAAGATAACCAAGTAAATGAGTTGTGGACACTATACTTTGACAGAGCAAGAAGCAAAGTAGGTGTTGGAGCAGGGGTATGTCTAATATCCCCACAAAATAAAAAAAAGGGTTGAGGCCTTTCCACTTTCATTTCTCCTGTTCAAACAATGAGGCTAAATATGAAGGGTTAGTCTAAGGCTTAAGCCTTGCGGAATGAATGGGAATTAAAAAATTAATTGTGTTCAGAGATTCCGAACTAGTAGTTAACTAGGTCCGGGGAATTTCCGTAGCAAAGAATGTCCACATGAGATCCTATCAGCACCGAGTCTGGGACCTGATTGATGGTTTTGAAGCTTTCAACATCCAGACCATTCCCTGAAGACAAAATAGCGATGCAGATCGCATGGCTGTGATTGGTGCTTAGTTTGATCATGTCTTTGACCTGCTTAATAACAAGCATTCAATATGAGTACTAATCCGACCAACGATCCCCGAGAATGATCAGAGTTGGCAAGTCTTTGAAAGCGACGAACACATCGCCTTGTTTATCCAGCACTTAGGGGAGTTCGTCGATCAGCTTCAACCAAAGATTGCCTAGGCTTATGAAGGATAAATTATGCAGCTTAAATCTAATAATCTCTCGAAAGGATTGGTTAATATTGAAAACTTTTTCAATTGTGATGATGCCCGAAATGATAGGTGGAAGTTCGTGGTGAATAAAAGTGATCATGAGGACCTTCGGGTCTCCGATGGTAGGAATCTTTGAGTCAGAAAAAATGTCCCGCACCATGATAAGGAAAGGCTCATCAGTTTCTACGAAAAATATGGAGTAGTGGCATGGTCCTACGATGATCTGGAGGGTTACGATCTTGGCATCATTCAGCACACTATTGAGCTAACAGAAGGTGCAAAACCAGTCCAATAGAAACAGAGGCCAGTGAACCCTAAAATTGAGGCCCTAATAGCACAAGAGCTAACCAAGCTCATTGAGTTACACATTGTCTTCCAAATCAAACATAGTACTTGAGTATCAAATTTGGTCCTAGTCCGAAAGATGAATGGGGATATCCGCTTGTGTGTGGACTTCCAAGACCTAAAAAGAGCATCTTTGAAAGACCACTATTTGTTGCCTTCTATGGAGTCAATCCTATAAACTATGGTAGGATCGGAAATGTTTTCTCTACTGGATGGTTTCTTCGACTACAATCAGATCCATGTTAAAGAAGAGGATCAACATAAAACTACGTTCACCACAAAGTGGGGAACATTTGCATATGCTAAAATGCCTTTTGGCTTATCCAATGCAGGGGCAACATTCCAGTGGGTGATGGACATCACATTCAGCAAACTAATCAATATGTTTATTCTAATTTATTTGGATGACCTTACTGTGTTCTCTAAATCTAAGGATAATCATTTTGACCATTTGGAATTAGTTTTTCAAAAGTTCCAAGAGTTCAGAGTTTCCCTAAATCCAAAGAAATGTGTATTCAGAGTGCCGCAGGGTAAGCTGTTGGGGCATGTTGTGTCTAGAGAAGGTGTTTCAATTGACCCCCAATGAGTAAAGGCTATCAAAGAACTTCCTCTTCCGGTAAATAAGAAAGGTGTCCAGTCTTTCTTGGGCAAAGTAAATTTCATCAGCAAGTTTATTTCCAATTTCGTGCGAATGATTAGGCCAATCACCCTAATGCTGAAGAAAGATCAAACATTCAAGTGGACAACCGAAGCTCGAGAAGCTTTTGACAGGGTCAAGGAAGCTATTTCCACAGCTCCGGTGCTTGTTAATCTGGATCAATCCAAAGATTTTATAATGTATGCTTTCAGTAGCAAGTCCAGTATTGCTACTGTTCTAACCCAAAAGGATAATGAAGAAAAGGGGGAACATCCAGTGGCGTTTTATTCCCAGACCCTAAAGGAATGAGGTGAATTATAATTTTGTCGAAAAACAGGCCTTTGCAATAGAAAATGGACTTATAAAGTTCCGCCATCTAATTTCCTACAACAAGGTGCTGGTGTATGTCGCACATTCCAGTGTGCGTGAATATATCATGGAGGGGGAGATCACGGAAAAAAGGGCTAATTGGATCACCAAGATTCTTGTATACGACATTGAAGTCAAGCCTACTAATACTATAAAAGGAAGGGGACTGTGTGAGTATATGGCACAGAACGAGGAGGTACATGTCGCGGAGGAGCTGCCAGAGTTCGTGTTCATAAATGAATCAGAATCAGAAGATGGTTGGCTGACTGATAGAATGAGGATCATGCAAATTGGAAAATATCCACTAGGCCTCTCGTCCTAAAAAAGGAGGTATTACCATCTACAAAATTGCGGATATATGCAAATAGAAGGAGTCCTTTTAAAAAGGAATTTCAATGGTGTTCTCCTGTGTGATGCGTTACTTCGGAGCAGGTGAAGAGGATCCTCGACGCGTTCCACAATAGCGCTGTAGGTGGACATATCTTTTCCAAAGCCACCATAATTAAAATCATGCGTGCTGGCTATTACTGGCCCACACTTTTCAATGACTCCCACTCTTTGGTGAGTGCTTGTAAAATGCCAGTTCTTCGCCAACAGAAGGAAGAATTCTACAATGCCGCTCAGACCTATAGTGGCAGACGAACAGTTTGCACAATGGGGCCTGGACTGCATCGGAATGATCAGCCTGATTTCTAGTGCCAGACACAAGTGGATTCTGACCGCTATGGATTACTCCACAAGGTGGACGGAGGCTGTTCACCTTAAAGGCGCAACAGAAATAGAGATTGTAGATTTCCTTGAGGAATTGGTGACAAGGTTCGGCCTCCAAAAACTATTATTTCAGGCAATGCCAGAGCATTCCTATGTGCAAAGGTAGGTCACTTTGCATTAAAGAATGGCATATTCCTTAAAGCATCATCAAACTATTACTCACAGGGAAATGGTCTAGCATAGCCAATGAACAAAAGTTTAGTTCGACTCCTAAAAAAATTGGCTCAGAACACCAGAGGGAATGGCATAAAAACCTCTGAACAACGCTCTGGGTAAACTACATAACTCCTAAGCAAGTCCTTAAGACTTCACCTTATGAGTTAAAGTATATGGGAAAGAGGCATTGTTGCCTATCTCCATGGAGATTCCGGCAATACAGTTTTTGAAATCTCTTGAGATAGAACAAAATGAAGCCATGGAGGTTCAGCTCACCGAACTGTTGGAAGTACAGGAAAAAAGGGAGAATTCCCTAATAGCAATGACAAGCCGTCAATGGGTGGTCAAATGATGGTTTGACAAGAAGGCTTCCGACCAGGGTCTAAAATGTGGAGACTTAGTGCTAAAGTATGATAGCAAAGCTGCAAAGCTAGGTCAACACGGTAAATTTGATAGCATATGGGAGGGTCCCTTTAAAATCATTTGGTGCAAAGAACACAACGCTTTTGAGCTGGAAAATATGGAACAAGAACCGTTAGGAATCCCGATCAATGGGATTCATCTTAAGCTGTTCCATTAGGAATTAAGCTCTATTTTGTACATATGTAAATAGCATTTTTTTATTTCTGTTTCTTTGGCTGGTCTTTTTTTGAATTAGTTTGTACTTCTGTGGAATTAACCCATTATTATTGGCGGGTGGAACACCATAATTGCTTTACACATAATACACCCATGTGTGGAGAAATAGCAAATGAAAGTGCGAGCCCAGAAAAAATTAAATACAGAATGAAGGAGAGAGCATGGATTTTCTTTAAATGATAGATATCTATTCATATATGTTCTTTTCATTATAAAAGTGGCTAGAAAGCCATATTTCAAAATTTACAAGCATATTGAGCTATTATATATATGATAGCCTTTTTGTCAGACTTATATACAACTATGGGCAGGTATTTTGAGTAGCAGGAAGGGAGACATTTTGAGCAACAGGCAGGGGTTTTTCATCCAAAGGCATGGCTGGCGACAATTAATGCATTAATTGTAGCATCCACTTCTTCCTCGTCCATGGGTTCTTTGGTAGTATTGACAACATCATTCGACACAACTGCCATTGGTAGGGGGAATACCAAGTTCCTGAAGTCAGTATACCAATCTACATCATAGAAAGGTATCATGTTGTAGCTGCGAAATAGGAAGTGTAGGGCCTGAGTAACCCTTTGCTGGTGCTGGTCACGGGTCTGTAAGTGGAATCCACTGAGGAACGGCAGCCAAACGACAACGGCTTCTTCCTCAATAAAGTGACGCAGGTCATTGGCTGATGGTAGACCTAACCCATAGGCAGCATGAGCAACGACCTCACCGAGACCATTCAAGTATTTTTGGGGGAAGATTTCTTTAACTAGCTTCAAGATAAGTGGTTGGGGAACTCTAATGTCCAGCACGAATGCTACAAAGTGGGAGCATATGTCGGTATTCACCTGATACTTGTCCTCATATTCTATACAGTCTTTTCCTAAAACCCACTTTATGGCTACCAAGACTAGATAATACTTATTCTTGGTCATCCTTTTCAGTCTCCTAATTGAAATCTCCCCTAGGAATGTCGTCTGTGACTTATACGAGGTCAGGAAAATTGGAGTATCCATGGCTCTAACACTATCCCTAGGCTTTTGAGCTAATGCCAGAACTTATCTACCACCTAACCTATGAGAAGGCTTGCTTAAGACTCTGCTACTGACCTATCACTTCTCAAATGCTAAGTATGTTTTTCTCACTACTTATTGGCCTATTTATAGAAAAATGACAAGATGCATGTTAATCTTTTTCAAAAAAATGTAATATTATGCTAGTTGCTATCTTGGAAGGCGTGCCTATGTTTGCTCACATTTTTAGGCTAATTACATCCGTGATAGCATGGCTCAATGCGTGCTTGATTAAATGGAGCTGATTAATTAGCTTTAAAAAGGTGCACTCGTTGGCAGTGAGACGTATGGCCGTAGGCTATTGTGTCATCTCTTAAGTGCATCCTAGAGCCCAAGGCGATATTCATATCTTTTCAGGCTGTGATTGTTTGCTTGGCATAATCATTCCGGCTGGGATATTAATTACAAGTGCATGTTAACGCAGGGTTAGCAAGCAAATTGCTGGCTCAAGTTCCAACGAGATCACAGCGTATCACAGGATTGCCAAATGCAATAATGAATTCTAGTCGCGTCGAAATAGCAATCAGTTGATTTTGCACGATTTGCAAAATTAACGGTACATACTGAATTAAATGCAAAAGGCATGCTTTCACCTACCACCTTGAGGAAGGTTGCTATTATTGCATGAAAAGACTTAATATTTCAAAGTCTTTTTACAAACGCCAAGAATAAAAGTGCAGAGTTGTTTTCTTTCTATGTATCTAGAGCCGAGCATAGTTGCAGCTAACCAAGAACTTGCAAAAATCTTCAGAGAAAGAAAAATGTCAGAATCTTCATCTCAGCCAATGCAGTAAGAAATATCCAGGAGTTATTTACGACTATACGTTCTTTAGTAGAGGTATATCTCTATGAGGATGTGGCATATGCTATGCCTGGTATACCCAGTAGGCCAAGGAGAGCCTACACAGAAGAGCTGAATAGAACCAAGAATTGAAGAAATCAGAAAAAGGTTGAAGAAAAATGGGACAATATCTACGACCCAAGGCTCGCGAAAAACCCTAAATCCCTCACAGAGGCAGCTTGTGCAAGGTTATCGGCACCAAAGGCATACCAATCGACAACGAATAGAGTTTGGTACAGTGGTGCACTATTTCCCGGAGGTGGTTGATGCTGCTATCCAGCGTATAATCCTAATACCCACTCCAGAGGCCATCTGACATATTTTATGTATCCCAGACCCACATAAGAGAAAAGAGAATATCGAGCCTTTTTGCTTGAGTAAATGAGAGAAAATATGGAAGAAGATGAAAATGAGCTCAGAGTTCTTGTTGGAGGAGACTGGTAAGAAAGGCATCCCAACCACTAAAGTGACAAGTATTTCATTGTCGGGCGGTGCATTTCACGATGATCTCCAGGACGCCATGTCTATGCTAGCCTTTGTGTGCGGTTGAGACTCCGATGAGAAGATAGAGACCTTTCAACTGGGACTGGCAATATAATTTCGTAAGCAGCATGAACTCTTCTAGTATGATTTTGCTGAGTTTATGGTTGAAGAAATGATACAAAAAATTGAGAATTACCAGGTGGAGAAAAAATTTAGGTTTTCTTTCTTTCCTAGTCCACATGTTTCTGCATCAGAACCCAGATTTCTTCGCCCGGTATTTTCTGCTATCAATTTTTGATGAGAAAAATAAAAGGAAGCCGATGTCCATGTGAACACCTTTTCTTTCTGCATCATACAATTATTATGCATTTGCAGACTATTTCATAGCCCTGGTCTTGCATGATTTGATCGAAGAGGGTGATATTATCTGGCTCAATAAGGAGCAGGCCAGATTTATGCAGAGTTTCACCCCTGCTTGTGACTGGTTCTTGGGAAAGGACTTTACGATCCTCCGAATGCGGGGCTTTACTGTCAAACCTTTCCTGCTCCCAGCCTATGTCACAGATAGAGTGCTCACACTGGAAATGTTCTGACAAGTGTGTATCATTGATTTTACTTTTTGTACCAGCGGAAAGGTCAAGAAGAAGAGATTCTTCTCTTGTCCGAAGAATTTCAAGTTGGTAACTCTACTAAAGAAGCAATCAGACCAGTTGTTAGAGGACAAACTGACTATCTAGGGTTGGTACTGGTAAATGATAAGTGGGAATACAACCCTTTCAACGACTTGCCAGAGCCACATATGAGGGTTACCCATGTGTCCTCGACCATACTGGGAGAAGCAGTGTAACCCGCGAGCGGACAAAGATGAGGATTTTGTCGAATTGGCACAAATCCCTACGTCAGACTCTAGAGGCCCATGGCACAAATTCTACTTTCCTGTGGCTGTGGCCCAACATAATGTCCCCATGGAGCATGGCATGTACAACAGGTTAAAGAAGGATGAGGAATGGAGTGAGGAGAAAATAAAGGCTTTCTAGAAATATCGCCAGGAAATAGCACAATTGGATGCCCCTTACAATAAACTAAAGGATGACCAAGAATTTGAAATGTGGTGGAAGGAGGGCCATCCCAACCCAAGCTCTAGTATTAATAGGAACGAAGAGAGGGAGGAATCTGAGGAGCAGGAGGAGGAAGCGACGACATCGACTTCCTTTACACAAAAGGAGAAAGTGTCGAGACAGCCTACCTATGTGGCCACGAACGTATGTTTTAATATATATCAAAGGGCTTGCATACACTGACTTGGGCTACTAAACCAGCCAGGCTATCACTTCAGCAGAAGGAGATGACTGCCAAAGCTAGTGAGATTCCACCTACAAAATGACAACGTATTATCGAAGAGGGTTTGCAAGAACCCGCCAGAGGAGGAGTACTCGCTGCTAGTCAGGAACCAGAGGTTGCAAGAGAGTATGATGTTTCAAGAAACACCAACAGCCAGTCAATAGATCCAATTCACTCCTTCTCTTGCATCTCATTCCTTGGTACCTGCCCCTGCCTCACTGGCGATCCCTACCATAGGTCCTAGCCCTCAGCCTCCTAATTTTAGTTTGACATATTCGGTTGGATTCACCTAGTTTTTGCAGGCCCACCTGCTCATAATTACTCCTCTACGTATACTTACACCTGCCACTACCACTGCCGCTTAGACCTTCCTCACCTCACTTTCAGAAGACATTCCCCCTGTGAGTGCCCATTCTTTTTTTGCTATGATTACAGATCCTCTTCCATTGCAACAAGCTAACACCCCATTAACAACTCCCCCTTCCTAGCCAATGAGCCTTATGACTAATTCCCTAGTTCAACCACTACAAATGACTGGCCCTGTTGTTGGTTCTCAAACCAAACTATGGAACGTGCCCCACTTCTCTCCACAAACTGTCACTCTTTAGAATAAACAAATGCCCACACTTATGAAGGTTACCTATCCCTATGCCCTATTTTCTGGTGCTCCTTTCATAGGTGGATTAGTTTCATCGCCAGCCGAATTCATAGTACAGATAGATTGCAGAAAGGAGGCAGTCGTGAATAGAATGAGGAAAAACAAGGCAAAGGATGATAGTGCTTCCGCCGAGCCAAGAGTACAAGCTCTGTATGATGAGGCTCGACAAGAATTGAAGTTCGCGACCATGAACCCGAGGGTAAACAAGCCTCAGGGAGAAATGCAACCAGAAGACTATGACATATATGCGGTCGGACTCGACATGAAGGTAGCCAAACCACATGATAAAGTTGAAATCATGGAGGAAACACAATGGGTAGTCACTTCCAATTTCCTCAAAACTTGTCGTCAGCTAAAAAAGAAGGATGAGTAGCCCAAGGAAGCTAGGGAAAGGGTTAGTTTTCTGGAGAGGAAGGAGAAATCCTTAGAGGTAGATATTGCCCGTATGACTAAAAGGGTGCTGACAGCAGAGGGTGAAAGAAAGAAGCTTCAAGGCGAAATTGCGAGGACTTAGGTTGCTGACCCTGGCATAATAAAAGAACTTTAAAGTAAGAACCAGGAGGTGGAGTAGAATCTGTGACTGAAGAATGAAGAGCTGGAGCACCTCCACCTTGAGCATAATCAGGGGATGGCAAAGAAAAATGAAGAGCTGTAATGCCAACAGACTCAATATGAGCAAAGAATACGAGAGAAAGAGGTTGAATTTAAAGGCCTAAAGGCTCAAATAGAGGAAGAGCTCTGAGAGAAAAAGACTTATCTAGAAGAGCACTTAGCAAATCATTCCCGAGCCGAGCAGACTTGGAACAAAGAAATGAGCAACTTTGCGGAGCAGCTGGCATCCGAGAAAAGGAAAAAGGAAGAATTGGCTGAGGCCATTATTTCAAGAGACGCCGATATTACTTCACTTAAGCCCTCTCTCCTGTCTTCCCCTACACAGCCTATTATCATTCCGCTAGTTAGGCAATTATACATTTTCCATTGGGAGAAAATAAAAAAATTTTTCCTAACACTGCAGCCTACCCTCCGATTTATCGAAATAGCATTAAGGCTTAGCCAGGAGGACCATGATACGATTGAGCAGTTCCCACGATTAATCTTGGAGAAGGTTCGTGAGGCAAAAGACCTGCTCAGCAAACTATACTCCGTCTCTGATGAGAGCCTTTCCAGAGCGAGTATTGAAGATCAGGATGATATTGCTCAAACGACAAACAAATTCATCCATTGCCACTTCGCCTTCTAGCGCACTACGGTGATCCCACAAAGCTGGTTTACAATTTCTGGGAGGAACGGATTTTTACTGAAATCACATATTTTTAGAAAATATAATGATTTAAGCCTTAAAAGTTCTCATTTAAAGAATTTCAATTGAAGAGGGTTTGATCAAACTACCTTAAATCAAACTCCTTTGGATAGAACCCCGCTAGTTTTAAACCATACCTATAATGGAGTCTCCTTTACACCTATCAAAATGCTGATAAAAAACCACTTTTCATTTACATTTTGGGGGATCAAATGAATTCATTTAAAATTTGTTTTTTGTAACTGTGTAGTCCTTATTATAAGCTTCCCAAATGTATAATTTTAAATAAATTTAACTTTATTATTATATTTATTTTTTATTTCTCATGAATGTAGTTTTTCACTGAAAATTAGACTCTCTATTATGCACATGTGGAAAAATAGCAGATTAAAAAATAAACAAAAAATATAGTGCACCGATATTGAAGTCCTTGATCCAACAAAGAAAAAAACAAAATTTGATACATACAAAAAAAGTTACGCATTATACGGTTGGGGTATTTTGAATTATAATTGGTTTGAATTCAAAACTTGATTAAAGAAAAATATTCAATAAAAACTATCTAACCAAGTGAAAGCACTAGATATTAGAGTTACGAATCTAAATTCGAAAGAATTAGAATTTTATCCTTCATGGAAAAAAATTTATGTGTTATATGGTGAGCGTCACTTTTTAAAAATGTTGTTTTCTAAAAAAAACTAGTTTTCGAGGGAGATAGAAAAAGAAGTGCAATCTAATTCCAAAATTTTAAAAAATATATCTTTAAAATATATAGACAAATCTTCATGAAACTCTAGTTTGCATCATCTTCACATTTCTCACGGTTTTAGCTACTATAGGTGCCCGAAAGTGAAAATTTAGTTAAATTTTTTTATTTCAATGTCCAGTTTGGCCAAAAATTGTAAACCACTATTGTGGAATCATAGACTAAGGCAACCATAGCTTTTCTGAGTAAGACACTGGATAGCATACAAGAATGTTTCTTTGAGTTAGGCAGGATGGGATTGTCGTCCCCTTTCCTCGAGGATGGCTCTATTTCCACCACTGCATAGATTGCAAAAATTATTGAGGAGAAGGAAAACGACCCAGAGGCTTTCAAGGAGTTCAGCCATTCTCCCACAGCAGCTGACATTGAGGCATTCATTCATCCGCTCTCACAACTGCTATTTCATATACAAGCAGGGGCCAGTTTACTCGATATGCTACCTCACAAGGAAACTATTGATCTACGTGGAGCACAAGATAATTTGCGCAATATAGTGAAGCCGTTCGAGGATGAATGGTCACCTTTGCAAGCATCTCTTTGCAATCTATGACACCATTAGCCCAATGGATAAGGCTCTGGTCTGTAGAACCAGAGAAATTTTGGGTTCTCCATTCCTTAGTCGAAACACCCCTGTTAGTCGCCAAAAGCTGTTAAATAAATATTTGAGTAGCTCCCTTCAGGTTTATCTTTTGTGTTGTGTGTGCGCTGGCCTATGCATGGCCGAGTTTGCTTGGCTATTTTATCAAAAATTTTGATCTTCCGCTTTGTGCATCTACTCTTCACAATTTCGGGTATCGACATTCCTTTCGGATCTTGGGAAACTCCGCTGTGCTTCCACGTCTTGCAGCTACGGGATGCTTTTGTTTCTTGTTTCCTTGAGGCCTCATCGGGCTGTGAAATGCTTCCACAAAGCCTTCGTTCCTAAAAGGTGTTGGCAGGCGCCATAGTTTCTAGCCACAGTGGACTCTTGCTATGTGGCACTGTTCACAAATTTTTCAACGTGGGGATGAAATAGCAATCGCGGGCAGCAAAATGCTGCCACATGTCTTTTACACCCGGCTGATGGAGTGTTCCCTCCACTGTGTAAGGTTCTCAGCCCATTTGAAACATGTTGCATTTTTGCAAATCCTCTGATGCGATGGCAGAAAGGTTCATGCGAGTAGCGAAAGGCTGCCACATAACTAACGACTGATCTGTTATGCGGGCAATGAGCCGGATGAACCAAATAATGCTATTGGTTGCTGCTTGTCATAATCATTCACAGCAAAGGATGACACTTGTCTGATCAAGTCTAGCTAGGACCACCGCCATCATTGCAGAGGATGTACCTGTGCTCGGGATGACTAGATGCAGTGTTCCGGCTCGAGCCCATTATAATGGCCTAGGGAATATTCTGATTCAGAAATCATTGCAAAGGATTGCAAGATCTTTTTTGGTACTATTCTCCCATGTGGTATCAGGTTTTCCTGCTATATATACTTTCTCTGTTAATGAGAAAGGGTCCGAAACTAAGAAAAAACACACTGGTTTTAGTAAAAAAGACGCTAGGCGTCTATTACTCTTTTATTTAATTGCAAAACTCTCAGACTGTGCCAATTGTTTGGCCTTTCTATTTTTCATGCTTATGATTAAACTGTGAACTGTGCTTTATATTGTCTTGATACTTCATTTGAAGAAATTCTATATATGTTGGATGCAAGTTTTCTTACCTAGATCATGTCTAATGAGTCTTCTTGGTAGTGAGAATGTATGCAACGTTATTTTATGTCAATAAATGAATGTCTATGCTATAATTTTAAGTCTCTGATGTTTGGAACACAACAAAACCATTTAAGCCCTTAAATCTATGATTTATCATGCCTATCATCGAATCTTGGCGCATCGCCTTAGGTTAGACTTTACTTTATTATATCCGCTTCCTTTTCCCTTTCCAAACCCCATTATAGAAGAAGTCGGCTTCTCTAAAAATCCAGAGGTTACTCAGTTTAGCACAAAAAGGTCCCCCTTAAACTGAGTTTCCCATAAGACTCTGTTACCTCGTCAAATTTTGGCATCAACAATTAGATGTACCAATTTTCCTTGATATAAACTGCACTTTGGGTATCCACACATTCTTTTTTCTTTATCTCCCTCAATGGTTTTTAACATACACATTGCAAAGACATTGTTTACCCTTATATAATGCTTTATTGATTCACTAATTTTTAATTTTGGGTAATATTTACAATAAGATTATTCCTTTAACTATTTATCAATGTTCCTACTCTTGTTAAACCAACAAAATTGGATCTAACTACAAGTAAATAAACCATGTAGGATGTCATATGTGTTTTTTGGTTTTTGTAGATATTTATAACTTGAGCATGCATAAAATCAGTGATGTTCTATGTCCAATGAATCTTATTTTTCATCCAAAATGATATTTATATAGGCATACATATAAGTCATGAAAGAAATAGCACTTGGAAACCCATCCACAGTTCTACTTAGTATGTTTATTATATCACCCATTTTATTTTTTAAAGGCTTTTTACAAGGTTTTTGGAATTTTGGATAAGGAATTTGGTTTCTTTGTCTCATCCAATTAGATCACATGAATAACCCTCTTAAATTTCTCCTCTATCACATTTAATTCTTGAGATGATTGCATTCTATCAAGTAGAAGGAATGATGGGAAGAAAGGAATAAAAAATATCCTAATTCTCATAAAACTTAGGTCTACATAAACTCCCTTTGTTGATAACCTATCTATTGTCTTTATCATACTGATGGAAAAACTAGAGAATCATTCTATAATATACACTAACAATGGAAATGCAATAGCTTTGTGTAGTCCACTTAACACTATTTTCTTAGGCCATTGTGTGGAATTATCAATAGTCATCCTTTCATGAAAATGTTTCATGCTCATATGCTCAATGTTTGCATCTAAGATGATGTGATATTTTGGTGTAATCTAAGAAGCTAAGGATACTCCCTTGAATTTGAACCTCATTTACTTGTCCCTTTCAACTCATCTATCCTATGGAACATGAAAATCTCATAATTATGTAACTATTCAACTATCGTGTTTATTTTACATAATATTTCTAATTAAGGTTTTATTGGTTGAAGTTATGTTTGGATTTTTATAATTTTTTATAATAGAGAATAAATGGAATCTAATTAATGTTCAATTCAATTTTATTGAAAATAACTTACATCGAATATACCTTATCTCAAAGGTAAGAGTTTTTCAACTCATGAAAATAAAATTTCTTCACCCCATGCTTCTCCTCCAACTTTCCAAAGGGATCAAGGTCATAGGAGTGTGGTGTATTATATTCGATAGTGCTTGGCCTCACATCCCCCTTAGGGCTCTCTCCTAGGTGGCCTTCTTGGGTTGTTTCTATTTAATGGTGAAAAGGGGGGTTTGCATCAAAATGATGAACCACTACTTTCCACTATAAAAAATTTAATTATGTGCAAGATATGATATAAATAACAATAAAACAATAACACAAACTATTATAGCAACTATGAGGGGAGTTTTGAGAGATTAAAATAATGTGTACCTTGCTCTAAGAAGGATGTGTTTAGGCCACAAATGACTCATTCGACTTTACTAGAAAATGGGTCCATATTAGGGTTTCTAAAACTGAGATCTAGGTTTTGTTCCTTGATTCCTACACTCTCAGATCCCCAGTTATCAACTCCTAAAAACCTATAGCAAATTTTGTATCCTTCTTTCCATGTTCTTTCAATATTAATGACGACTTTGCAACTTTACAACTTTGACATTTTTTCCTCAAACTTGTTCTCCACTTTATCTTCAACCTATAAATATGCAAACACACATTGAAGAGGAGAAAAACTTGTTGATTGTTATTGAATAGGACTTGGCCTAAGTCAAACCCTTTGTAGGTAATTAAACCAAATGATGAAATAATGGAATTGAAGCATAAACTTGAAACAATGAAATGTTGATACCTTGGAAGTTGTCTTGGAATGTAAATATGCTAACTAACATGAAGTGGGCATGTAGAATGTAGATCTTGATCTCAAGTTAGATGCAGAACAATGATTGCAAATAGATCTTCATTGCTACATCAACAATCTTAGCTCAACCACATGTTTGAATTCACTATGACTTTGACATAATGAAATTACCTTGAATTGCTGCAATAAACTTCACTAATCTGCCTTTGAATTCCTTTGAAAAACCTCTTGTAAACTCTATAATTCTCTTGTGAATGTACTCTTGAATGCTCATGAAGATCTTGGATGAAACTAGGTGAATTAACCCCAAAATTCAAATAATTCAATCTGACACCATATCTAGGATTGAAAATCATTAGAATCTCACCACAATTAAATTCAAAAAGGGGTGTCCTATGTGAGGAGGACCCATTCACCACTAAAGGTGAATGGGTCCTAACACAAATTTCTAGGACCATGCTTTGGGGGGATGAAATAACATCCAAAAACCATGTCAAAAATGCAAAGAAAGGGGTGTCCTATGTGGAGGGGACATGTTCACCACTAAAGGAAAATGGGTCATAGCACCATTTTCTAGGACCTTAAATTTTCCAAATTGCATGTCATGCCATATCATTATTAGGTGATGAGATAGATATTTTAGAAAGTGTCATTAATGAGGCTTAAATTTGAATTAAAGGGGATAATTAAGATCAATTAACCACAATTAGTTAATTAAACCCTAGATAAGTGTGAACGTATAATACAACACTTTACAACACCATAAATAAGGTACAATTTAAGTATATTTTGTACAAAGGGGCACTAGATTTATGTGAATTTGTACAATAGATTACAACATTAAATCAAGGCATAATTAGGTTAATTCAATATCACTTATTCCCAAATTAAGTGTGAAAAAGGGTTTTTTTTTACACTACATTTTCCCCCCACTTTAGTGAGAGGTTGCCCCCATGACAAACTAACACTAAATCAGATATTCAAGACACATAAGTATGCATCAATAACAAAGGTGCATAATAATACCCTATCAAAGGCCAAGAAAAATAAAGGATCAAGCACAAATTTTCCAACATAATGGGGAACAGGGTTGTTTGTCCATTTAATATGTGTTGCTCACACTAGGGTAGTGGAACCTTAGTCTGTCCACTAGGTGAGTTATCCCAATTATGCATGCTCACTTTGGGGTAATGGAACCTCAGTTTTTCCACTAGGTGAGTTATCCCAATGAGGTGGAAAATAAGAGAATCATATTAGCCTCCCATACCATATCAAAATATCCTCTTGACAGCTTCGATAAGGCACCATAATGTAATGCTTTTGTATGCTTTTTAATGCAATGTATGTAAGTCTTTGTTAAAGGGTATTTTTCTTTATTTGTGTGAGTTATCCTTCTTAAGGAACATTATTCCTAATGTCTCCTAAACCATAGATTTTTGGGGCTAGGGATGCTATGTCTCTTTTGCTCAATTAGGGTCTTTCACCTAAAGGAAAGAGATAGATCCCACAACACAAAATCTAGGTGGTTCACTCAAATTATGAAACATATGATGTTATTATGCCTAAATGCGATGATATAGATGCAATAAAGTAATGAAATTTATTGATTAAACATGCAAAACTAGTGAAATATGAAATGTTTGAAAACACATTATGTAATGCATAATCACTTAGAAATGAATGAAAAACTAAACAAAATTGAGCCAAACTAAAAGTGTGCACCTAGAATGTGGATGAAGACTTGAAATGGATTCTAGAATGCTGTTGATGCTAATTTTCAGCCTTGGTGGGACTCATTCGCCATTCTAGGTGAATTAGTCCCAATTTTGCAAAATTGTGTCGAAACCCATTTCTGACAAAAGGGTATCTAAAAATGTAGAAAACTTAAAACTGACCTTGGAGTGGGACTCATTTTCCACCCATGGTGAATGAGTCCACTTTTGAATTTTTGAATATTCAAAAGTGGAATCTAGAGCTTCCGATCTACACTTTGATTCTCCACAATGTCTGCTTCTGAGACTCTGATTTCTGAACCTAATTTTTTTTTCTTGATTTTTTGACTTGTTGAATGAAGAGAAGACTTGAGCAACCTTGCACCTTGATCTCAAATGATTTTCAAACTTCCAAGAGTCGTAAATCTACAAAGAAACAAGAAGAGAAGAAGAAATATCGAGTGTTAGGGCATGGGGGTTTGCCTTAGTCAAACCCCTTTTAGGCAGTTAAACCAAAATGATGAAATAATGGAATAAAAAATGTAACAATGGAGTTGATTACCTTGCCATGATATTTTATTTTGAAATTCTACAACAAAACATGAAGAATTTTCCTTTGAATATCTAAAAATTTGATATCTTGGTGACTTGAAATGAAGAAACCCTAAGTTGCTTGACTTGAGATGGAAGATTGGTGGATGAATAATGATAAGAGATGTGAATTAAGATTAAAAGACTTATATTTATAGGAAATTCACCTATTTCACCCATTAATACCTCATCACGGGTCGACATGAGGTAATATTAAACTTAAATTTCACTTTTTCCCACTCAAAGGTCAAAATTGAGCCAAATGGGACTCATTGGCCACCCATAGCGAATGGGTCCCACTTGGATGGGATTGATTAGCCATGCATGGTGAATGGGTCCCACAAGGGCCATTTTGATAGCTAAGATGCCAGGGGATAAGGAAATAAGGTTTAAATTGCAACTTTGTCAGGTATTTTAACAATTTAAGCTTCAGGATGCATGATATGGGTTAATAAGGGCCTATTAGTGATGATGTAAAGGTCAATTAGGGCTTGGGACACAAAATTCATTGTGAAAGTGTGATTAAATACAATTTACAACACTAAAATGAGGTCCACATAGCCTAGGAAGGTAGAAGAACCAATGTGAATATGTAAGACACATTACAACACTAGTTTAACAATAAGTTTATTTCAAAAACCTTCTAGATTGATGTGATGATGTTATTAAACACATTTTATAATGTTGAATTAGGGAGAAATGGGTTCATTAAGTCTAGAAAAGTGTGAAAGCCCATTACAAGACTTCACAACACCTTTACAAGACATCGTTAAAAGCATGTTATTCAATTTGCAAGGGTATAATACCTAGTGTGGATGCATAAAATACCTCAAAAAACCTTAATAAAGGCCTCATTAAGTCAATTTATCATGAATTATTCCCATTTAAAGTAAAGGGTACTTTTTTCTATGACACATTTAGCTCCCATTTTAGTGAGAGGATGAACTTGCTTCAAACTCACACTAAAGTAGACATTCAAGAGAGATCCAAGTGTACTAAAGTAGGTTGTGCAAGCCCCCAGAATCCAAGATCCTAAGTCAAACCATCAAGATAAATAATCATGTAATGGAAAGAAAGAAGATGAAAATGAGAAGGTAGATCAAGGTTCGATCGTTTGTCCAATTAATTATGGATTAGATCTAGGATTGTTTGTTTCAAAAAGAAAATGCATACTCACTTTAGGGTGATGGAACTCTTGGTTGTCTATTGAGTGAGAATTCCACAATATACTCACTCTGGGGCCATGAAACTTTTGATTGTTCGCGGGGTGAGAAATCCCAAAGGTGAGTGAGATATGCTAGTTGGTATGCACTCAAATGTTCACATAGGTGGCTATGGGGAAATTCATGCCTCAGAATGTGATTCCTACTCAAAGCATACCAAATTTATACCTCCTGATAACATTAATAAGGTGCCACAAAGGAAAATAACTTTTGAGCTCTATGAGGTAATCAAAACTTCATATGCTTGACACTCATAGACATTGTCAATGTAGAATAGTGTAAGAACTGTTCAAAGGGATTTTTCTTAGTTTGTGCAATGTCTCATCTTAGGGAACATCATGCCCAATGTCTCCAAGAGAGGATAAGCACAAATGGTCTCATCTTGTTTCCAAGAGCGAAGTGCAAGGTCTCATCTTGGGGAACATTGTGCCAAATGTGTCCAAGATAGGAAATCGCAAGAAGAAAAAAAATCGCACAATGAAATGTGAGTGGTGATGTATGCCTCCACTTTAAAGCAGTTGCAAACACTAGTACTATGAGAAATTGCTTTAAAGTAGAAGAAGGAAAACATGAGAGCTTACTCAGATAGCCCTATGCCAAGTCATATGTTTATTATAAGCTACATCATGAAAAAAAAGGGTAGTATGTAATATGAGAGCCAACCTAAGGAATGTCCTCCACATCCCAAGATTGCTCTTATGTATGCATGAAAGGTTAATGACTATCCAAAGGAGGAAACCACAAACTGACATATGAGGAAAAGATAGTCTAACCCCTTGCTCACACTTAGTGCAGGACAAAGGTGAGCCAAAATGAGTAATGACATGCATGCTAGAGTGAAAATCAGTATCAATTAGAGGAATTAGGTGCCCCCACAGAAGGAAGCAGACCAAACTCTTGAAAATGTTGGATTTTATGACTCAAAGCCTTACATTCATTTGTGGAGTGACCATGAACTCTATGATAGGAACAAAATGAAGTTTCGTTAGAGCATTTCTTTCGAGTTCTAGGAGGGAGGGTGATCAAGTGATCTTGGAGGAGTATTGACAAGATACCCTCTTAATATATGGTAGAAGCTGGTCTTGTATTTTGTGACAAAGATACCCCTTGCTTAGTATTTGTTTCCATATATACGCAAGACTATTTAGATTCTGAGATTTGGGTTTCTCCATTATAGGAAGGTATAAAATCTAACAAATTCAAATCATGAACTTTTTGTGAGATGCCATTGGCATTTAGCGAAGGTGTATTTGTTTGTTTCAAATTTTATAAAGGATGATTTTCAAGACCACTAGTGTTGATGAGTTCAGGATGGATGACTATTAAGGATGATTTAGGAGTGTGTTGCGCAATATTGTTGATGTTGCGTGAAGACTTGTTCATCTTGATCAAACGATAATAACCAACACCATGAGTTTTTTTTTGTGTGATAGGGTTGATAGGGTTGTGGATACCTTGTTCTTGAGCACCTCATCCTTTTCCACTATAGCCAAGTTGTTTCATGTAGTTCCTATCGTGTTACTGTACTCCTATGATACCTTTCTATGCATGTGGTGGTTTCTGTTTGGATATTTCTTATGCTTGATGCATTATTGAGACTACAATGGTGACCATTTCTCCTATTTGACATGTGTGTTTTGTTTGGATGCTCATAATACCATTTCATTTTGTTGATGATATAATGTTGCATGGTGTTCGCCTTTATCTGATTGTCTAATATTGTGTGGTTACATAAATGGTTTAATGCTCGCTTCATGATATTTATGATGATGTGTTATTGTTGAGAGTTGGTGAGAGGGATAGCATTGCATTACTCATCCATGAGCGTTGTGCTACACTGCAATTCTCTCTCATGGTGTGTATAGCATTGGATATATATATGTTGTTTCGACACTTGGTTTTGTGCAGGATTATAGGTACCCAAGCCTCGATTCCACCTACACTGCTAGGACAGGGTGAGCCTCATAAATTCCCAATTGGTATGAAGTTGGAAATGGATTTGAAAAGAAAGCATCCCTATCCACTTCCATCATCCTGTCATTGTTTGATGATGTCGTCTGTCAGTACCTCGTCTTGTTTGGTATCATTTTGTTTTATGTCATTCGTTTTAAGTCATAAATTAAAATGTGCTTATTGCTTTATTTGGATGTGTATCGTTGTTGCTAATTGGTTAATTTAATTCAATAATGGTTAGTTTTACAATTGAAATTAAATATTTAAATCTAATCATTAATGTGAGTTGTGGGGAAAACGTCAAGATTTAATCAAATTAATTAATTAATATTTTGTTATTTGCTATAATTAAATAGGGTTAAATTTAAAATTATATATATATTTTATTCCACCCGATAAAATGTTAAAAGGTGGAATGTTTATGTTTAATTTAATTAATTTAATTTAATTTAATAATGTGGTAAATTGATCTTCGGGTAATATATCAAAATGAAGGTGAAAACCAATTGAAAAGGGTAATTTTAAAATATATATAAATATATATTTAAAAGCATTCAATGGTTGATTCAATAAATTAAGTGACAATGATTACCCAGTAAAATATTAAATTAATTACGACAATTGAAAATTGTTAAAGTTGGAAACTTAGTGGAGGTAGGTTAATGTTTGTTTTTTGAAACAGAAAAATATTCCTACAGGTGGAAAACGGGAGTAAGAATTTTTTTTTTGGGTGGTGAAAATGAAAAATGTGATTTAGCCACCTATTAATTGTGATTTAGCCACCTATCTCATTGTATTTCAAGCACTACTGACTTTTCCTTATTAAAAATTGGGGGATGCAAACGAGGGTTTTTTTTTCACGGGGAATTTTCATCATAACAAAAAAAAGAGAAAAGGAAGAAGGCATGGGAGGAGACCAGACCTTCTAAAATAATTCTATCAAAAGAATTTCTTTGTTCTCTCTCTTTATCCAATAGGTGAGAAATATTGAGGTAAGTCTCTTGTCTTTATAATTATTGATTTGGTATAGAAGATGTGAGAAATGAAAGAGAACATCAGTAATTTCAAGCAAAGCTTACAATATTAGGGTGTGTTCCAATGTGCGTAATTAATTCTGATATTTGAGACCTAAGTGGAAAAAAGTTTTCACAAATGTGAAGTACCATCCATAGCTGAACAACAGCCTTCTATACACGTGAAAGCTTAATGCAAATAAGAAGTTGTTGCCATCTGGGCCTTGTGGAAAGCTTAATGCCAAGTAAAGTGATGAACCTCATCTATAGTCCCCATATTTATGTGAAATTATGACTCTGCCTCTCGTTGGTCTTGAATCTTTTGAGACCAGAGGAAGCATACACATTCTGCATGTAGGCGTAGGGAAAAACTATGTGTTGAGTTGGGCTGTAGATGCATATGTATGACTCTAGCCGCGACTTAGTATGGATTTGAGGCCTCTTCCTCTAGTCACACCTACCCAAAGAGAATACTACAAGTTTTCCTGGGGGATGCCTTTATGGTAAACAAAATAAACTCAGATGCCATGGTTAGGGTAAATGCATTATCTAGCTAATCTTTGACCGAGAAGGAAGGGGCAACTTCAAACGAAATAAAAAGCTGAGACCCTTATAGGCAAATTGTTTCTCATAGTTATAGTGTGTGAGGTGATTCTTTCTTCGCCTCTTCTGTATCCTTTAAATTTTATACTCCTTGGCTTGTATGTATTCTGACATAATTTAGAGTATGGCTTTTGTTTAAAAATATATAGGTGTACATAGTTTAGTTATCAACTGGGTGTAGAAATGAAAATTATATATATATATATATATATATATAGTTTTGAATCGTGAAGAATAACATGCCTTAAATGATCTAATTTGAAATAGATATAGATATGGGTGCTCTATTTAGTTAATTCGGTTTGCTGTTTGGACAACCGATATACTGATTTGAATATATTTAGTACAACAGATTTATTAAAAATCAATGATATATTTATATATATAGGTATGCATGAGTATATATTATGACGTTTAATAAAAAGTGATTTTGCTTGTATATAAACATGTATTGAGAAATATGGAATTTTTGTATAGTATTCTTAGTTATTTTAATAATTGCTTAATGGGTGTTTAAAGAAATTAGTTTGTGTAAAACATATATTCAAATAGTTGTCGATCATTTATTGATTAAATTAAATATATATATCCATAATTGTGACAATGCATATTTCATATTACTTGCATAGATTACTAAAAGTATATTAGAAATTGTGATATATTTATAGTGCTAAAATCGTTTAAAATAATTTTGTAATGATGTTTAAAATATATTGAAAATAGATTGATTTAAATATGTATTCTTTAGTTATTTTATATAATTTCATATTGAACGTATAGATTAAATAAAACTGATTATTTTGAACATGCCTGGACATAGATACTGGAATGTGCTTTGTAGATTGTTTTAATTTAAATTTATATATATATATATATATATATATATATAGATATGGTCATGCTGCTATGAATTATTTTCGTGAAAATAATTATAAAAATTAAATTAAGAATTATTTATTCAAATCTAGATACGTTAAAATTAGATTTATTTCTCAAAGAATTTAAAATAAGATTTTTTCTCAAGAGAATTTAAAATAAAAAGGATTAGATTTATTTCCAAAGTGCATTTAAAATTAGATTTAAGTACAAGTTATTTAAAGTTAAATTTATTTATGAATTCCTTTACTATTAGACTTGTGATTTGCATAAATGTTATATTTTTGATTAAATTTATTTGTAGTAAACATACATGTTGCATTCAAATTAAAATTATTATTTTAAAGTAACAATAATATATAAGTTATATTTTAAATTTTAATTAATTTGAGGTAAACAAAAGTACAAGCTAGGAATTTTAAATCATAAGACATTTGATGTTTTAAATACTATAGGTTTTCATAGTGCTTATCTATTTAAAAGATATTATAAAGAAAATGGTTTTTTATAATTATAGTGGATTATTTAATTATTTATTACATTATCTTTACTAAGATTGGATTATGTTCACGTTCAAATGAATGGGTATTTATTATCATCTTTGAACATTTTTAGATAGTTATTTTGCTTATATTTTGAGTGCTCATTGGAATTGATTTCTCATGCATGCTAGTGGCTCTATGATTGATCATATTTCCCCTTGTTTTATTTTGCTATTGAGGTAATCTTTATGTATAGACATGTTTTGGATGAGTTGGGAACCTATAAATGCTTAAGTCACTTCCTCTTGATAGGTTATGGGTGGTAGGCTGTTAGGCTTCCAGAGGCGATGGGGAACTTATTGTGTGTTGAATTTTTTCATGAGTAGACCTTTGTGTTCCATTGATCATATCCTTTTCTTGAGCTCTCATGGGTGTACCTTGTTCCATGATTTTCCTTGTCTTTGGTTATGACTATGAGCGAGATGGTTCATGCATTGTACTTGTATTCGTTTTGTGGCTTTTATGTTTGGTAGACCCTTGTTGTTGTGAGTCTTGTTTCAGAACTATTGGGAAGGGTTTCCTAAACAAGTGTTGTTGTACTTGTTTGATGTTTTTTTGTGTCGGTGTTGAGTTAGCCTTGTCTACTTGACCTTGTTTTGATATGGATCCATTCTTATCATCTCCTAGCATAGGGGGTGGATCTTCGGGTCCATGCTGTCGTATGGAACGTGCTACGCACCCCATTGGTTTCCCAAGTTGTGTTCACGATGTAGAAGTAGATGTAGAGTTTCCAGAGCTTCACGTTGTTGAAGAATTTTCCTCACCTTGTACATTATTCTTCATTAATGTAATTATTCTTGTACTTGATGTACTCTTCCCATTCTTATAAGGGAAGCATTCCATAATGTATTAATGTAATCATGATGTGTTGTATCTGTGGAAATATGCTCCAAAATTGTATTATTGGAACTTATGAAATGAATTGTAATAAAATGATGAATAACTTTTCCTCTCTTTTGATCATTAATGGTTGTATGTCATCTTTATGTGATCTTGGTTTTAGTCACTACCATTGATAAAAAAAATTGATTCATAATGACCGTTTTGTGTACCCCAGAGGATGTAGATGACTTTGTAAATGCATAATTTCTTTTCATGTAATGGATGTACAAATTTATCTTATGCAATGTTTCGCTTTCAAAAAAAAAATGTGTGGTGTTTGTTGTCCTTTAGGGTTAATACGACGGGGCATTACATAATTGGTATCAGAGCCTAGGTTCATGTTATCTCCTAGAAATGCACCCTATGCAAAGTTATAAAAAACTGAGCTTTCTAGAGAAACATGGGATCATTTCAAGGCTGTGGGTCACCTGAAGTTGAAATGAACCTCCGAAGAAGGTTGACTTCCTTTGGTGTCACCTAACTACTAATTCTGTAGAGAGAAAGGGAGAAGGAGTGCATACAAATGAAAACTAAACTATGGTGATACACCGAATTGATGAGATCAATGGAATACTTAGACTGTACTTGAAAATTGTTAATGATCATAAGGCTACACATCAAATTCTATGAGCTACGCATTAATATATCACAAACAGGTTTGATACACACTTTTTCAATAAAGGAAAAGATTTTCACATAATAGAATCTATGTGTGATTATGCAAACATACTTTGTGATTCATGTAATGGTGCTTTTTACAAAGGAAGGCATGAAAACACCTGATAAAGTCATAAAGGAATGAAAGAATTCACAGGATAGCTCAATCATTAACCTGAAATGCACAACACTTTGCAAGAACAGTGACAAAAATATGAAGCATCAATAGTGGCCAAGATAACTTTGTACTTTATATTCCAAAATTGAAAGTGAGTTACAAAGCATACACCAGCTCAGAGAGGATTGCTAAAAATCATTAACTCTTTTGAATGTATTACTCGAACTCTCTACAAAGAGGAAAAAAAAATGCCCTATATATAAAAGATATCGGCCCCTTTTAGGGCTTACAAAATATCTCCCTTTAGAAAAAATCTACCATAGATCTTTTAATGGAGTTAATGTTGTGTTCGATTGCATCCCTATTGTCCATGTCAGTGAAGAGTCACTTCCATGAATGGTCCTCATCAGATCTTTCTGCAACCACCACATTTACTTTTGTTCCTTGTGTCCACCTTTGAATCCCCTCGCGAGCTACTTTGAATGCTCCTGAGCTCAGAATAGATATAGGTTTCTTTTCCTTCTTTTAATCTTCTTCTCCCTAGTCAGACCACCATGGATCGCCCTTAGCTCATTCTGATTGGTTGATCATACGACACACGAGATCGCTAGATGGTCAAGGGTCACTTAGACTAAATCGCATGTCGCTGAGATAGTTATCGTGTCTCTCTGATGTGATTAGGCTCATCTGTTATTAGCATAACATGCCTCTGTTGGTGAGACCTTATGTTGAGCAGAAAAAGTCATATCGATACCCTTGGAACCATCAGTAAGACTATCGCTTTCAGGAAGACTTCATGGCGAGCCATTAGGAGTCATACAAATATCTCTTTCATTGCTGAGACCTTGACCCTTCGACAAGACCTTTTACTGAGCACATTCTACTCTCCCTGATCTCTGTTCATTCCATTCGATGAGACTCCCTGTCGGTCGGTGAGACATTACACCGATTGAGCCCTTTGCGAGTGAGTAAAAATCCTTTCTCGGGACAACCATGTGTTGGTGAGACATTGGCCTATCGGCCAGACCTCTCGCCAGGCTCCTTATCTTTCAGTGATGAGTTTACTTTCTCTTCAGTCGGGGAGACATTGCTAGGTTGGTGAGACCTCACGCTGAGACCACCATCTCATACCGCTGCTACTCTATTGGCGAGATGCTTCAGTCAGCAAGACCTTATGCCGATCCCTTTATCTTTGGGCACGCACTAAACATTTCAGGGAGACAAGCTTCATTTACTGAGACCTTATGGTGAATCTACTTTCTTTTGCTGAGTGCAACCTTTCAGCAAGACCTTATGCCGAACTCCATTTCTTTCGGTGGAGTCCCCTTTCTATCGGTGAGACATCTCCTAATCACCGAGACCTCGTGGTGATGAAATCTTGCTTTGTCGATGCCATTTCATTCATTGAGACTTTGATGGATCAGCAAGACTTATGCCGATATTACCTCATGTTGGCGAGACCTTTTTGGTCGGTGAGATATCTCACTGAGTTCATTTCATTTCAGCTAGACTTTATCTCCTCGGCATGACATCACATCGAATCCCCTGTACTCTCGGTGAGACACCATGCTTATCGGCCAGACCTCCTGCTGAAGGAAAAATTATCGCCGAACTAAAACTTTGGTGGGGCCTTCTTCTTTCGGGCAGACCTATGGCGATATCTCTTCTATGTCACCGAGACTCTAGCACATCGGCCTGACTTTATGCCGAAGGCATAACCTTTTGCCGATCTTTTCATTTTGGGGAGACCTCTCCATAGTCACGCCGATATGTATTCCTACATTCATATGCATTGCTGTAACATCCTCCTGTCGGGGAGACGTCCTGTAGATACCCTATGTCTTGCTGAAACCTTTATATGTTCACTTTTGGTCGCTGTGACAATCTCGTTCTCTCCCTGATGAAGCAACATGTCGGTGTGACTATCACTGGTCAGTGAGACTTCAAGACCTCATACCAATAGAACCTTTTTGTGTTTTATCGGTGAGACCAAATGCATTCGCCAAGACATCTCTCTGCCGCAAAGTTGCTCACTGAGACGCATATCTTTATCGGTGGTCGACAAGACTTAAGGGACTCGGCAAGACCACACATCGAAGAAGACAAATCCTGCAGAAGTGTTTATCCGATGCGACTAGTCGGTGAGACCCAAAGAAGTCACTGAGACCTCACCCTGAAGGAAAAATCTCCCGTCGATATGCATATCCTTTTGTCGCCGGTCAGTGAGACATAAAGATCTCGCCGAGACCTTTCTCCGAAGGAGACCCTCATGCCAATGGGAAACCCATACTCGCTGGGACGATGATCGATGTCTAGCCGATATGAACTTGTAGGTGAATTCCACTCGCCATGACATTCCATGGGTCTTGCCGATAGGCAACACAGAAGCATATTTAACCAAATGCATTATGGGTCGGGGAGACCCAGATAATCTCATGCCGATAGGAACCTATAGGTGAAGCATTCAGACTTGATGGAACCCCTGCTAGTCAACAAGACATCTGGAAGGTCTTACCGACTTTCTCCTTACAGGAAAATTATGTCAAACTTGACTGAGGCTGACCTTTTCAACTGAGCTCCTTGTGAGGTGTCATCAGATGCATGACCTAACCCTCGATGCAAATGTCCCATTTGGCCCTTGTGAACCTCTAAAACATAGATTTCCCAACTGATTGAGCCCGTAGGTGAAAATTGGGTAATAGTTCATACATTGGGCACTCTGGTTTCATCTAAGCCCATTATGTTGTCCTAGTGAATTTGTTAAGTGAAGTTGTTAAATGATCATGATGATCATGACATTGATATTTAGCATCATGTGATCTATGGAAGAGAGTAGAGTGAATGAAGAATTTTTAAAGGGTTGTGGAGAGGATGTAATGATAGGAGTCACAACGTTGTTGGAAATAAGTGTACTTATGGAATTGTTTATGTAATTGTTTTGCCCCCTGTAAATGTGAGAAACTAGTAACTATGCATTGGTTGAGTGTTGTGAATACCCCATACTTGTTTTGTGGGCCCATAACCCATAGGACCCATGGGATGGTGATACGGTGTACCCATCCATTCAAAATATGTGGTATTTGGTGTAGGATTAACCATACCATTTTGTGTGTTTGTATGATTGTTCCCTGATTGAGGGCCAACCTATGTGTGGTTGAAAATCTATATATACATAAGAGTAGCCAAAAGGTAGTTTCAGAGATTCTTTTCTTTTGGTTCTCTAGCCCCTCGATCTGTAAAGGGGTAGTAGTACTCAAAAAATCTCTTGGGTGGAGTGTGCAGTGTACACACATTGCAATGCAGAGCGGTCTTAGCTCAACCGATCCCAAGGAAATATACTCACTACTTCCCTTACAATAGAGGATGGTACTTGATCCATATGTGCTAGCCTAAACCCCATAGTTTTGAGTACAACAACATTGGATTGTTAGTGTATTCCTAGTCGTCTGTAGGGATGTCGAGCTGGCATTAGCGAGTCAACCTCATCTGTATGAGAGGTGAAGCTCGAGTAGCCCCATATTGATATTCTCATATATGTATTGTATACACTATATCCACACATGTTCTAACATGATGCAATGGATACGATGCCACACCCCACTGATGTTTTGACATAGTGTTGGTGATGATGTCATGTTGCTGATGGTAGCGAGCTAGGATCGAGGACATGATGCCACGTGCATAGACACATGAAGGTGCACTATGAGATTGTGTTATATTAGCCTACTTGTGTAATGAGCGTAATGGGGCCTCACACACTTGTAGAGGGATACTCATGTTTTCTTTCGACAATGTTTGGGTTGGTTAGCATATGGGTATGTCCTAGCCATGTATACCTCTGGCAACGATGAGTACCTGTGTGTGCCTTCTCCACAAGGTATCGCTATGTGGGGTGTGTTTTACGCATTCCTACTTCTGCAAAGCCATAGACACACTACCATGTAGCATACATCCAGTGCGTGCCTTCTTCGGCTGGTGTATGACCATGTCATGTGACGACGCGAGGTAGGGTGTAGCCAAGGAGAACACTCTAGGTCATGTGGATGGCATGGTCACTCCGCACCAGATGAGGGCTACTGTTATATCCTGACGATGTTCCCTCCTTCCTCGTTTGGTGGCTAGTCACACAGTGTTGTATTGTGCAATTTTGAAGATTGAGGACCTCCTATATGATTATTGATGATTTTAGATTGACTTTGAAGGCTGACATTTTGTTTATGTTTGATTGTAATGGTTTAGCCACACTTTCTGATCTTATTCTCTCATAGCCCTCATGGTTACATTTGAATTTAGTGTTGATATTGAGCACATTTCTTTCTTTAATGCTGAAATTGAATCTTATTTGATGATTGTTTTATGAATTTGGTGGCTAAACTAAGTTTATCTTTATTGTTTTCAAGGTCAGCCATGTGTCATATTGTGATTCCTCTCCAAGGATGTATGAGGAAGACTTGGTGAGAGAATATGAGGAAGCAAATGCAGAGAACCTTGAGGATGGGGGTATGTGAGGCTATTTTACAACTAGGACCCACTGCCCACCTATGTGTGATGACTATCTCTTGGAGGCTAACCAAATTATGTACAACAAGAGATAGGTCATTGTGGTCTTTCTTGGATGGTCTCACCATGTGTGTGTGGCCTAACACCATCAACCCACTAAGCGTGACATATTGTTTATGTGAGATGGATATTGGCTCTTGGCTCATGGATTTTGTATCATGGATTAGTATGCTAATTTCTAGCATCTAGATGGACCCTTGTGTAGCCTTGTGATGTGAGTTCGTGTGTATGTGAAGAATGTATGGATATAGTAATTAGATTCTTGAGATTTTTTTTACTTCCCTTCTGTTGTTTTGGTCTAATATCTGGGACTTGTTCTTTAGTGGTGTTGTGTAGGATGATTCCTAGAGGTTGTGATCTTGATAGGGGTCATGGTAGAGGTCAAGGAAGTGATCTTAGAGTTGGTCATCAGAGAACTCCTTTTCTGAATTCCCATGAGGATGATCATGAGGAACACTCGGGCCCTCAGTTCCATCCCTTGCTTGAGGAAATTCTTAGCCGACCTCGTCCAAGACAAGAGAGCAATCAATAGATGGTTAGGGAAAGAGAGAGGTTCCCTAGGAGAAGTGGTGTTTCACCTATAGTGAGACTTATAATGGACCTCTTAAGGGAACGTTCTCCTACCCTCCATAGTCATAGTGCTGGTTTGGAGGAATAGTTTTGGATGTTTGGTGTCTGTATTGGTGGTCATCTTTTGTCTAGGAGAATCCAGAGTTGGTTGCAAGCCTGACTCTATCGACTTGACTAGTCAACTCAAAGCACTTAGTCCGCAGCTAGTAGGGTTGACTTTGACATATTATTACACCTCCTCAAGGTAGAGGAAATGGTAGAAATGTAGGATGTTTCGCTTGTGGCCAACAAGGCCACATAGCTAGACAATGTCCTCAGAGGAGCACACCTAAATTTAGTCAGAGATCGACAGTCACATAGCCAACAGGGGATGATGCAAGTAGGTTCCACACAATGATTGTAGTAGTTAATGACCACCAGGTAGAGCATCAAGGCATAGATGTGCAGACTATAGGTAGTAGGAAGGTAGTTGACTCAGGAGACCATGAGAATTTTGTCATATAAGAGACTAATGTAGTGCTTGTCATGTTTCTTTTGTTGTACTGATACTCATTATGATATATTATGTACCTTGAGACTTTATTAGTGATTTTTTTACCATTTTGGACTAGTTTGGATGACATTTTATCTGACTCTGATTGATGGTTATGTTATGATGGTTTAGTAGTCGCGTTGGGAGGATGTATCCCTCATTTTAGAGACTTTTCCCTTGTTTTCTAGTTTCTAGGAGTAAGCCTAGTTCTAGGGGGGGAGGATGTAGTGCCTCCCATGTTACTGTACTCCTCTGATACCTTTATATGCCTGTTGTTGTTTCTATTTGGATACTACTTATGCTTGATGCATTCTTGAGACTATGATGGTGAGCGTTTCGCCTATTTGACTTGTGTGTTCTATTTGGATACTCATAATACCGTTTCATTTTGTTGATGATATAATGTTGCATGGTGTTCACCTTTATCTAATTGTGTGATATTATGTGGTTATGTAAATGGTTTAATGCTCGCTTCATGATATTTATGATGATGTGTTATTGTTGAGAGTTGGTGAGAGGGATGGTGTTGCATCACTCATCTGTGAGCACCCTGCTACACTACAATTCTCTCTCATAGTGTGTATGGCATTGGATATATATATATATATATGTTGATTTGACACTTGGTTTAATGTAGGATTGTAGGTGCCCAAGCCTCAATCCCACCTGCACTCTCAGGACAAGGCGAGCCTCATAAATTCCCAATGGGTATGAAGTTGAAAACGGATATGACAAGAAAGCATCCTTGTCCGTGTTCATCATCCCGTCATTGTTTGACGATGTCATCCGTTAGTACCCCATCTTGTTTGGTATCGTTTTGTTTTATGTCGTTCATTTTAAGTCATAAATTTTAATGTGTTTATTGTTTTATTTAGATGCATATTGTTGTTGCTAATTGGTTAATTTAATTCAATAATGGTTAGTATTACAATTGAAATTAAACATTTAAATCTAATCATTAATGTGAGTTGTGGGAAAAATGTCAAGATTTAATAAAATAAATAAATTAGTTGCAAATTTTAATGTTTAAATAAATAAATAAATGAATATTTTGTTATTTATTATAATTAAATAGGGGTAAATTTAAAAGTATATATACTTTTTATTGCACCCGATAAAATGCTAAAACAGTGGAAGGTTTATGTTTAATTTAATTAATTTAATTTAATGTAATAATGTGATAAATTGATCTTCAGGTAATATATCAAAATGAAGGTGAAAACCAATTGAAAAGGGTAAATTTTAAAATATATATATAAATATATATTTAAAAGCATTCAATGGTTGATTCAATAAATTAAGTGAAAATGATTACTGGATAAAATATTAAATTAATTATGACAATTGAAAATGATTAAAGTTGGAAACTTAGTGGAGGTAGGTTAATTTTTCTTTTTGAAACATAAAAATCTTCCTACAGGTGGAAAACAGGAGTAAGAAAAAAAGTGTTGAGTGGTGAAAATGAAAAGTGTGATTTAGCCACCTGTTAATTGTGATTTAGCCACCTGTCTCATTGCATTTCAAGCACTATTGAGTTTTCCTTATTAAAAATTGGGGGATGGCAACAAGGGATTTTTTCATGAAGATTTTTCATCAAAAAAAAAAGAGAAAAGGAAGAAGGCACGGGAGGAGACTAGACCTTCTGAAAGAATCCTGTCAAAAGAATTTGTTTGTTCTCTCTCTTTATCCATTAGGTGTGAAATATTGAGGTAAGTCTCCTTGTCTTTATATATATTGATTTGGTATAGAAGATGTGAGAAATGAAAGAGAACCTCAATAATTTCAAGCAAAGATTACACTGTTAGGGTGCGCTCCAATATGCATAATTAATTCTGAGATTTGAGATCTAAGTAGTTGAAACTTTGCAAAAACGTGAAGTACCATCCATAGCTGAACTGCAGCCTGCTATACACGTATTCCTCGCAGACACCATTGACCAAATATCCAAAGAAAAATCTAGCAATGCAAATCAGAAGTTGTTGCCATTTGGGCCTTGTGGAAAGCTTAATGCCGAGTAAAGTGATGGCCTCATCTACAGCCCCCATATTTATGTGAAATTATGACTTTGCCTCTCGTTGGTCTTGAATCTTTTGAGACTAGAGGAAGCATACACATTCTGCATGTAGGCGTAGGGAAGAAGTATGTCTTGAGTTTGATTGCAGATGCATATTTATGACTCTTGCCATGACTTAGTATAGATTTGAAGCCTCTGCCTCCAATCGTACCTGCCCAATGAGAATACTAAAATTTTTCCCGGGGGATTCCTTAATGGTAAAAAAAAAAAACTCAGATGCCACGGTTAGGGTAAATGCATTATCTAGCTAATCTTTGACCAAGAATGAAGGGGAAACTCGAAATGCAATAAAAAGTCGAGACCCTTATAGGTAAATTGTTTCTCATAGTTATAGTGGGTGAGTTGATTCTTTCTTCGCTTCTTCCATATCCTTTAAATTTTATACTCCTTGGCTTGGATGTATTCTGACATAATTTAGAGTATGGATTTTGTTTAAAAATATATAGGTGTACATAGTTTAGTTATCAACTGGGTGTAGAAACGCAAATTATATATATATAGTTTTGAATCGTGAAGAATAGCATGCCTTAAATGATCTAATTCAGAATAGATATTGATATGGGTGCTCTATTTAGTTAAATTTGTTTGTTGTTTGGACAACTGATATACTTATTTGAATATATTTAGTACAACAGATTTATTAAAAATCAGTTATATATTTATATATATAGGTATGTATGAGTATATATTATGACGTTTAATAAAAAGTGATTTTTCTTGTATGTAAACATGAATTGAGAAATATGGAATATGTGTATAGTACTTTTAGTTATTTTAATAATTCCTTAATGGGTGTTTAAAGAAATTAGTTTGTGTAAAACGTATATTTAAATAGTTGTCGATCATTTATTGATTAAATTAAATATATATAGGCATAATTGTGACAATGCATATTTCATATTACTTGCATAGATTAATAAAACCAAATTAGAAATTGTGATATATTTATAGTGCTAAAATCATTTAAAATAATTTTGTAATGTTGTTTAAAATATATTGAAAATAGATTGATTGGAATATGTGTTCTTTAGTTATTTTATATAATTTCATATTGAATGCATAGATTAAATGTAACTGATTATTTTGAACATGCTTGGACATAGATACTGTAATTTTCTTTGTAGATTGTTTTAATTTAAATTTATTTATATATATACATATGGTCATGCTGCTGTGATTTTTTTTCTTGAAAAGAATTATAAAATTAAATTAAGAATTATTTATTTCAATCCAGATACATTAAAATTAGATTTGTTTTTTAACGCATTTAAAATCAATTTTTTTCTCAAAAACATTTAAAATAAAAAGGATTACATTTATTTCCAAAGTGCATTTAAAATTAGATTTAACTACAAGTTATTTAAAGTTAAATTTATTTACGAATTCCATTACTATTAGATTTTTGATTTGCGTAAATGTTATATTTTTTATTAAATTTATTTGTAGTAAACATACATGTAGCATTCGAATTAAAATTATTGTTTTAAAGTAACAAATATATATATAGGTTATATTTTAAATTTTAATTAATTTGAAGTAAACAAAAGTGTAGGCTAGTAATTTTAAATCATAAGACATCTAATGTTTTGAATACTATAGGTTTTCACAGTGCTTATCTATTTAAAAGATATTATACAGAAAACATTTTTTTTAAAGTATAGTGGATTATTTAATTATTTATTACATTATCTTTAATAAGATTGGATTATGTTCACATTCAAATGAATGGGCATTTATAATCATCTTTGAACATGTTTAGATAGTTATTTTGCTTATATTTTGAGTGCTCATTGGAATTGATTTCTCACGCATGCTAGTGGCTCTATGATTGATCATATTTCACCTTGTTTTATTTTACTATTGAGGAAATCTTTATGTATAGAGATGTTTTGGATGAGTTGGGAACCCATAAATGCTTAAGTCACTTCCTCTTGATAGGTTATGGGTGGTAGGTTGTTAGGCTTCTACAGGCGATGGGGAACTTGTTGTGTGTTGAATTCTCTCATGAGTAAACCTTTGTTTTCCATTGATCATATCCTTTTCTTGAGCTCTCATGGGTGTCCCTTGTTCCATGATTTTCCTTGTCTTTGGTTATGACTATGAGCGAGATGGGTCATGCCTCTCACGTGTATTCATTTTGTGTCTTTTATGTTTGGTACACCCTTGTTGTTGTGAGTCTTGTTTCAAAACTATTGGGAAGGTTCTCCTAAACAAGTGTTGTTGTACTTGTTTGATGTTGTTTTATGTTGGTGTTGAGTTATCCTTGTCTACTTGACCTTGTTTGGATATGGATCCTTACTTTTCATCTCCTAGCACGAGGGGTGGATCTTCGGGTTGACACGGTTGGGTGGAATGTGCTACTCACCCATTAGGTTCCCAGGTTGTGTTCGCCATGTGGAATCAGATGCAGAGTTTCTAGAGTTTCACGTTGTTGAATACTTTTCCTCACCTTGTACCTTATTCTTCATTAATGTAATTATTCTTGTACTTGATGTACTCTTCTTGGTGTGATAAGGGAAGCATTACGTAATGTATTAATATAATCCTGATGTGTTGTATCCGTGGAAATATGCTCCACAATTGTATTATTGGAACTATGAATTGAATTGTAATAAAATGATGAATAGATTTTCATATCTTTTGATCATTAATGGTTGTATGTCATCTTTATGTGATCTTGGTTTTAGTCTCTATTGTTGATAAAAGTTTTTGATTCGTAATGAACATTCTATGTACCCCTGAGGATGTAGATGACTTTGTAAATGCATAATTTCTTTTCATGTAATAAATGTACAAATTTATCTTATGCAATGTTTCGCTTTAAAAAAAATAAAATTGTGTTGTGTTTGTTGTCCTTTGGGGTCCACATAGTGAGGCGTTACATTTCATGAGGTCATAACCTTTTCCATAAAGGTTCTTCATTGATTTTGGATTGGGTGGTGGTTGGTCATAAGCATCGTCAAAGGTGATTGTGTATTTTTCTTCTTTGTCTAAATTGATTGAGGCAGATGCTTTGGAAAGGTCGGGTATGTGCAGGATAATCATGGAAAAAAAGGCCCTTAAGTGGCAAAAAATTCAGAAAAATCAAAGTTAGGCAACTCGACATAAAATTTTGAATAAGCTATCTATATTATTTCAAAAATATTTAATAATAGAATTTGTAGAATATTGAATGTAGTTTCTAAACTACTAGGTTTTTTTAAAAAATAAAAAATCTATTTGGTGAAAATTTGAAATTTCAATGTAGTAGTACTTAAATTTCGTGGAAAAATAAGTAGTGTCTTCTGACCACCTAACCACAATAAAATGATAACATTTTTTATAATATTTTAGATATAAGTAGAGGACTCATGTAATGTGATGCATATTTTTTTGTAAGTTTTTCCAAGTAAATAATTAATTATGAATTTTTATTACAAATTTTTAAAATATAAAAAATGTGTGTTTGACCACCTTAACTTGGTCAAAACTTCATGAAATTCAATTTTCTTTTTTTTAATCCTATAGTATGTGAAGTATAGAATGTGACACATGTTTTAGATTCAAAAATGTGATACTATTTGAAAGCTATAGATGTTTTCAATCACCTATCAATAAGGACTTTAGTCGTAATTCAAATAGAAAATGAATAATAATTATTTATTAAATTCAAAGTAAAGCATAATTTATATTGGTGGAAAGCTGAGAATCTCCTTTAAAAACCCTTTTTGTTTCATCAATTTTGGGTAAAGAAAAGGTCATCAGACACATACCCATCATATTGCCACTTTTTGGCCCATCATGATCCTGCACATACCCATTCATTTGAATGTTGTGTTGACATTATTGTTGGTTGCTCTTGTGTCTCATCTTTATTTTGTGTGAATATGTATTTTCCCATAAATGATGGTGTGAATTCTAAGGATTCCCAATCGTCACCAAATAATTTAGACACTGATTCCTCATTTTTTTGTTTTATTTCGAGAGTGTCTATATTGGATGTTGGAATCAATGTTTTCAGTGGACTTGTAGCTCCTTTTTTAAGGTGCAAGCAACTTTCAGGCTTGAGGTCTATTTCAACTTGATAAATTTTATTGTTATAGACATATTTCATTATACGATGAATGGTTGAAGGCACTGCATTCATCTCATGAATCCATGGTCTGCCTAAAAGAAGTTTATACGTAAGATCATAAGGCATGGCATGAATAGGAGTTGTGAAGTAGCCACCCAAACTGTAATAGGAAAAGTGATTACACTGAGCGGTTGCTTTTTTGTATTGTAAAATCCTCAAATAGATAAGGAATCAAGTTTTATTTGTGATTTTTCAACATGCAATCTATCAAGGATATTCACACTACACACATTAAGGGAATAACCATTATTAATAAGGGTTTGTTTTATACCTATCTGATTGTATTGAGCAATGATCATGAAAGCTTCATTTTGTTTTTTCACTTGCAAAGGGGGGAGTTCACTTTGGTGGAAAACAATGTTAACATTTAGTCCTTGGATCATGGTTGCTATGTTAGTTGGAGGTGTATTAGAAGGGGCATGAACTTGTTGCAAGACTGATTGTATAATGTTGTGATAGTGGGGGGAGGCTTGAATAAGGTCCCATAATAATATTTTAGCAAGAGTATTCTTTATTTTTTCAAATATATTTTATTCCTTTCCATTAGGAAAACTTGGTAAGATAGGTCTAGGGGGGAGAAGATTTGGCAAAGGTAAGGGTGTTGGGGTTGGTTGTGGCGGTTGTGGATTATTTCAAGTTTTATATGTATGAGCAACGTTATTATAACTTAGCTGATGTGATACATTATTCTTAGGTGGGTAAGGACAAGTTTGGTTTTGGTTTGAGGTGGAGGTTTATGCCAAGGGGGGTAAAGGATGAGTTGAGGTTAAATAATAATAACATCCCTTAGCAAGTGAGATTCTATATAATTATTGTGGTTCTTGTCTTGCATCATGATATCCTTCCTAGGAGGAGGGTTGTTAGGAGAACTACAAATCAAATTTTCTTGACATTCTAAGGTTGGTTCTTTGAAAAGGACTTCATCACAAGTAAGGGAATGCTCAATGGTTGAATTTTCTTTCCAAAGAAGGGTTTTGTTAATTGAAGAGGGACAATGAAGATTCTCATGACCATTATCAATTGTGTTTTCTAATAATAAAGTATCTTCTTCACAACTAGGAGAAGGAGAAATGTTGTCATGATTATCTATGGTTGTATTGTATTGTTTAAGAATAATTTTGTGAGGTGAAGGGGGAAAACTAAGATTCTCATGATCTTCACAAAATAGGTTTTCTGACATCAAAGTATCATCTTCACAACAAGGAGAGATACTAGGAGAAAAAGAAATTGTAATGTCATGATCATCTAAGGTTGTGTTATGTTGGTTGTGAATGTTGTGTCCACTAAGAGAGACAAAAGGAGAGAAAAAACTAGGATTCTCAAAACTCTCATTAATTGATTCTTCTACTAAACTATCTTCATTGCCAAGAGGAGAGATATTATGAGAACAAGTATGATCATTAGGAATGGCCCAAGTTGTAGTCTCTTTCACTGAAACACTCTCATAGGGAGGGGATAGGAAATGTTTCTTAAAATGTCTATATATGTAAGGTACTCAGATTGTTTGGATAAGAATGAAAAGCACATGTAACCATTTCATGCAATGTTTCAGCAATATGAACAATGTATATGCAAAGATACAAAACACTCTTATCCAATGTATGCACAACACCTTAAGAATGTAAACAATGTATATGAAAGAATGAAAAGTACTTTTACCAAACTAATGCAAATATTTATGAATAGAAATATTGTATATGGAAAAATGAAAAGTACTTTTATTGATGTTATGCAAAATTGTAGAAATGGAAGCATTTTCAAAGGATGCGTGCATATGAATCGATTTAAAGAATTAGTAATCTAAAATGATGTTTCTGAGCTAAATGCATTAAAAAAATGTTCTAAAAAATTTCTAGACTTATACTATATGATACTAGGAGGCTTAGGAAGCATAGAAATGAGGCTTCTGATGCTATAATAGTCAGTTAAAAATCTCGATAAGGACTGATTCGCCCAACATAGTGAATGAGTCCCAATACTATTTTTTTTACAAAATTTTCATAATTTTTGAATTTTTTTTAATGTGTTGAATGTTTTATGATGGTGACCTAAGATGGAGATGCAAAATTTCAAAGATTTTAAGGATATTATATGCAAAAATGCAAGTTTTTGAAACCCTAGAATGTAAAACAATGCAAAATCTAATGCATGCAAGAAATTGCTAGGATGATAATGGATTCAAAATAAGAAAAGAAATTTTTCTAGAATTAGGTTCACTAAAATGAACCATAGATTTTCGGGGCTAGGAATGTTATGTCTCTTTTGCTCAATTAGAGTCTTTCACCTAAAGGAAAGAGATAGATCCCACACCCCAAAATCTAGGTGGTTCACTCAAATTATGCAATGTATGTTGTTATTATGCCTAAATGAGATAATATAGATGCAATAAAGTAATTATATTGATTGATTAAACATGCAAAACTAGTTAAATATGAAATTTTTGAAAACACATTGTGTAATGCAAAATCAACTAGAAATGAATGCAAAACTAAACAAAATTGAACCAAACTAAAAGTGTGCACCTAGAATGTGGATGAAGACTTGAAATGGATTATGGAATGCTGTTGATGCTGATTTTTAGGACTAGTGGGACTCATTCACCATTCTGGGTGAATTAGTCCCAGTTTTGTAAAACTATGTTAGAACCCATTTCTGACAAAATGGTATCTAAAAATCTAGAAAACCTAAAACTGACCTTGGAGTGGGACTCATTCACCACCCATGGTGAATTATATCACTTATGAATTTCTAAATATTCAAAATTGGAATCCAAAGCTTTCGATTTGCACTTTGATTCTCTACAAGTGTTTGCTTCCGAAACTCTAATTTTTGAACCTAACAATGTGTTTTTGTTGATATTTTCACTTTTTGAATAAAGAGAATACTTGAGAAACCTTGAAACTTGATCTCCAATTATTTCCAAACTTCCAAGATTTCTAAATCTGTAAAGACGCAAGAAGAGAAGAAGAAATGTCGAGTGTTAGGGCGTGGGGGTTTCCCTTGGTCAAACCCCTTTTAGGTAATTAAACCAAAATGATTAAAGGATGGAATAAAATATGTAAAAATGGAGTTGATTACCTTGCCATGATATTTTATTTTGAAAGTCTACAAAAAAAAAAAAAAATTCCCTTGAATGTCTGAAAATTGATATCTTGGTGACTTGAAATGAAGAAACCCTAAGTTGCTTGACTTGAGATGGAAGATTGATGGATGAATAATGATAAGTGATGTGAATTAGGGTTAAAATACTTATATTTATAGGAAATTCACCTATTTCACCTGTTAATATCTCATCACAAGCCAACATGAAGTAATATTAAACTTAAATTTCACTTTTTTCCTGCTGGGTATGTGCAGGATCATGATGGGCCAAAAAGTGGCAATATGATGGGTATTTGTAGGGTATGTGGCTGACGACTTTTTTTTAACCCAAAAATGATGAAATGAAAAGGGTTTTTAAAGGATATTCTTAGATTTCTACAAATATAAATTATGCTTTACTTTGAATTTAATAAATAATTATTATTCATTTTCTATTTGAATTATGACTAAAACCCTGATTGATAGGCTGATAGAAAAAAATCTATAGCTTTAAAATGGTATCACATTTTTTGAATCTGAAACATGAATCACATTCTTTGCTTCACATACTAGAGGATTAACAAAAACAAAAAATGAATTTCATGAAGTTTTTCAAACAAAGTTAAGGTGGTTAGACATACAAGTTTTAATATTTTTTTTAAAAAAATCATAATTAATTATTTACTTGGAAAAAAATTACAAAAAAATATGCATCACATCTGGACATGATTCCTCTACTGATATCTAAAATATTATATAAAAATATTATCATTTCATCGTGGTTAGGGTGGTCAGACAGACTACTTATTTTTTCACTGAAATTTAAGTACTATTGCATTGAAATTTCAAATTTTCACCAAATAGATTTTTCTTTTTAAAATAAACCTAGTAGCTTAGAAACTACATTCAATTTGCTACAGATTCTATTCTTACATATTTTTGAAATAATATAGATAACTTATTCAAATTTTTATGTCAAGTTGCCTAACTTTGATTTTTGTAATTTTTTTGCCACTTAAGGGCCTGTTTTTTCCATGATGATCCTGCACATACCCTGCTTAAAGGTCAAAATTGAGCCAAATGGGACTGAATTACCACCCATGGTGAATGGGTCCCACCTGGATGCAACTAATTAACCATACATGGTGAATGGGTCCCATAGTGGCCATTTTGATAGCTAGGATGCCAAGGGATAAGGAAATAAGGTTTGAATTGCAAACATTGTCAAGTATTTTATGAATTTAAGCCTCATGATGCACAATATGGGTTAATAGTGGCCTATTAGTGATGATGTAAAGGTCAAGTAGGGCTTGGGGCACAAAATTCAATTTGACAGTGTGATTAAATACACTTTACAACACTAAAATGAGGTCCACATAGCCTACGAAAGCACACAAACCAATTTGCATGTGTAAGACACATTACAACACTAGTTTAACACTAAGAATATTTCAAAAACCTTCTAGATTGATGTGATGATTTTATTAAACACATTTTATAATGTTGAATTAGGGAGAAGTGGGTTCATTAAGTCTAGAAAAGCGTGAAGTCCCATTACAAGACTTTACAACATGTAAGTGTGGAAAATGTAAACTAAATACAATTAAATACACCTCTTAATGAAACATTGTATCAAGATTAAACATGAATTAAACTAATTTAAAACACACAAAAGCCTAAAAGCGTCTCATTGTCTCCTATCTCCAAAGATTTATCAAATTACAGAAGCTCTCAGATTTTTAAGCATCGTAACTGTTTAAAATGCCTATCTAGAGAATGTAATGGATGCTAAATGATGTGATGTGATGAGTTCTAATGAATTATAGATGATATGGAGCTACTATAAATGAAGCTTGATGGATGAAAACTACAGTAAAAAGAAACTATGCTATCATGATATGAAATCTACTGATGCCATCATGCTATGATGATACTAAAAATGCTAATGCTAAATGATTGCTTGGTTGCTTGAGTACTAATTCCTGCAGAGTAAGTTTGCATAAAGGATGATGATTCTCGGATGATTTTGATGCTTTAGAAGGCTGTATATATAGATTTTTGGTAGTACATTTGCACAGGGGTAGCACAACAGAGGCTAAGATTCAATCTGGAGATTTGAATGGTATGAGATGAGAAGGTGGAGCTGATCATGGAGGATTGTTCCTGCCCATGAAAACACCAGGCAAGATGAGAGGAAATATTTGAGGAAGAATATTGAGAGGATTTCCTGCAGGATTGTCCCTGAGGTTCTTCCCGTGAATGATAGTTAAATTAATTAGATTTGAAATATCTAATTTTATTAGTGAGTGAATAGAGGGATTTGATTTATGCATTATTTAAATATTTTTGATTTATTTAAATTCAGCAAAAGAGGAAAAATTATTTAATAAAATAAACTATAGAAGTGTGTTTATTAAATTAAATAGAAGAAAAGAAGTATGTTGTAATAATTAAATAATTCCAACTATTGAAGTTGTATATTTAATTTAAGATAAAATTTAATGGATAAAGTATAGAAGAAATAATAATGATAATAATTAAATAAAACAAAGTATTTAATTTTGTTTATTTAATTAAGAGGAAAATAATGTGATAAAATAGAAGAATTAATAGTGAACTTAATATAAATAAATATTTCTATTTATTTACTAAGTAGATGAATTTAAGATTAATTAATCAAATAATTTGTATTTAATTAATTAGTTTCTCCAGACCATTTTTAGGTGTCTACATTTTGCCCCTCTTTGAAGTGATGTGTTTACGCATTGCTTCAACGAAAATTTTGTGTTGATGCTGCTAGTATCGACGAGAATTTTTTTAGAATGTCCCAGACATGTTTTCAGGTGATTGATGGATATATGCCCCCTCAGGAGATAAAATAATGAATTTTTTATTTTTTTGATTTTTTGGAAATTTTCAATTTTTTTAATGATTTTCTGATGAGTAAATATAGATTCAATGAAGATTTGATAAAATAAAATTTATCTCCCAATAATTGATGTAGAAAGTTGTTTTGAATGATTTTCAATTTATCCCCCCTCTAAAAAATTAAATCAATGTAATAAAAACCCCTTTTTGAAATAACCTATAAAAGGTTAAAAAGGTCTTTTTCAAAATCATTTATAGATTGTGACTTTTGAAAATTTGAGAGAGAGATTTTGTGCTACGTGGAGAAAGATGCTGATTCCCTTTCACACTCACCATTTTGATTGTGTTCGACATCATCAACGACCGACCGCGTTCAGACCTCCAGTATGTCCATTATTTTTTTTGGTTTTCGTGCATTTTTCATTTTTTAATGTATTTTTGGGTTTTTACAAAAGAAACCTGTTTTAGCGCTTCAACATTCTGTTGTAGCACATTTTGACTCCATTGTAGCACTTCTAGGGTCTGTGTTAGTGCTTTTGATCTTTTAGTGCTTTAAGAGTCTGTTTTAGCACATCTATAGTGTAGGTTGGCACTTTTTGAATTTTAGCGCTTAGGTTAGCCATTGTAGTGCTTTTTAAAAGTAGATAAGCGCATTAAGAGTTTTAGTGCTTAGGATAGATTTTGAAGCACTTTTAAGGTCTGTTTTAGCACTTTTCCAAATAACATTAGCACTTTGACCTGATAAAATGGTGCTTTGTTTAAATGTAATAGCGCTTTTATCTGATGAAATGACACATTTCTTTGTTTTAGCGTGATTTTTGATCTAATGATGGGTGAGGTTCGATGTTTTTTGCTAATGATAACTACCCTCATCATAGGTGAGGAATAATTAGAATTGACATACCTCATGATAAGCGAGGTTGATTTTGATGTGTTGATGATGACCTCATGATAGGTGAGGTTTGATTTGATGCATTGATGATGACCTCATGATACGTGAGGTTTGATTTGATGCATTAATGATGACCTCATGATAGGTGAGGTTTGATTTGATGCATTGCTGATGACCTCATGATAGGTGAGGTTTGATTTGATTAGTGCTCATGAGCTTTGATTAGAATTCTCACCAAAATATGACTTGATTTGATATGGTATCTTGATGTTATTTGAAGATTGACATGAATTTATTGACCTTGATTTTTGTTGTGATAATAGGAGCAATTAGGGAACCTCTAGATTTAAGAGTGTTTCCCTTGGACATTCGATCTTATTCCTAGGCTAGCACAGCCTAAGACAACCATCATCACATGTTGTGGATTATCTCCTCTTCTTTACATGCCCCATATTAGGATTAATCGGGGTTTGTTGACAACACTAGCTGAGAGGTGGCATAGTGAGCACAACACCTTTCACCTTTCCACTAGAGAGATAACAGTCACCCCAGAGGATGTTTGGCAGATCCTTCAGCTTCTGATTGTTGGAAATGTTGTCGTATATGATTCGAGAGAGTAGGGTGGGACCGATGCACTTCATAGAGTGTTTCAGGATGATCAGATTGTAGGAGAGTGGATTACATGGTGTGACATGGTTGATGCATATGCCACTTTTCCAACTATACTTATTGGTTTCATTGGAGGATTCCTTAGTCCTGATCGTAGGTCTAAGGGATTTTTAGTTGGTTGGGGTTGAGTTCTGGAGAGCATGGTTGTTCGTGGCACCTGATTTGCTTGGGGCATGTGTTTGCTTGCCCAGTTATATCATGATTTACATTCAGTTGTGTATCTCAGTGGTTGGAGTTTATCGACTGACATTACCTTGCTTCAGGTATGGGTGTGGGAGCACATAGCTGTCACACATCTAGTTCCAGTTGGATAGAGGCCACCTAGGAGACTTTATGTATTCTAATATTCTGGCAGGTTTACCTAGTCTAAACTAGGTAAGTTAGAGTATTGGAGGAGAGTGATTGATGATATAGAGTTTGTGACATGGTGTCCCTACCTAGATTGTGATCACTGGGATGATGATGATGTTCAGCTACCATTTCTTTATCAGTTAATGATTCTGATTGGTCATGGTCATCAGGTTTTAGAGAGATTCTTTATTAGACCTATCTACATACAGTATGGGATGGTACAGGGTATGCCCCAGGGTGTCGCTCATTATGCTTGTCACCAATTGGATACAATAGATTAGGGGCCTTGTTTTTCATATGCTACAATAGTTCAACAGTTTTAGGCTTTACAACCCTTTGTGTGGGATATTTAGCTAGATATTATCGAGGCTCCTCTTACAGCTGACTATGTTGAGTATTTTTCTTTGCATCCATTTCCACGCCAGACTATTCCAGATGAGCCTGGCCCATTACGTGTTGAGGAGGATGTTCCTGTCACTCATGGTCATAGACGGAGGAGAGAGGATGTTGGAGGAGTTGAGGTAGAGGATGTTGATGTGGTTGGTGAGGCAGCAGTTGAGCCTGAGGTTGATGTTGGGGTAGAGGAGGATATTGAGGCAGAGGATGTGGATGTTGGTGGTGATGAGGATTTTGGTGGCGAGATTAGTGGAGAGGAGAGCAGCAGAGATGAGAGAAATGAAGATGAGGGATTCGATAGTGGAGAGGCTGTAGTTGGATCGGGTCCTACCTTAGATTTTCCTAGTGAGACTGTGCCTCGTAAGAGGCAAGTTGTGGGAGATGTTTTAGTGTGGCTGCAACTAGCATATCTTCAGGTGTAGTTAGAGACTGTTCAAGACCATCTTCTCTAGACGAAGGGTTTATTAGAGTAGACACAGGCTCAAATGTAGTCATAGGCTAAGTTACATATAGAGACTCTTTCGGGTGTGTAGGCTCAGTTAGTTATAGCTTAGTCACATATTGCAGCATTGGCAACCGAGAGGGATGTGGCTAGATAGACAACTGGGATAGCTTAGTCTCAGGTTACCTTATTGATAGTTGAGAGAGATGCGGCTAGGCAGACAGTTGAGATAGGTGAGGCTCATCTTACTTCATTGACAGTTGAGAGAGATGCTCTCAGGCTTCAGCTGATAGATTACAGAGACTAGCAGATGGTACCTCCTTGGCAGATTACATGCGAGAGGTTGCTAATATTGGTGAGGAGATTGAGTTTTATAGAGCGAGGTATTATGATATAGTTCCCTCTGAGAAGAGAGTGAGCTATGCAAGGTCCCATTCTGGGAGGTCATGTTCCAAGACTGTCAGTGTAGGTGTTACTCAACCGTTACCCAGAGATCTCAGGGATCTCAATTCCTCTGGCAGTAGGGGTCCTGATCCTGCTATGCCTACACCATCTGAAGCCAGCAACACTTGATTATGTTCGTGATGTATTTTTATTATCCTGATGTACAACCATTATTGATGTTTTATCTCTCTTCATTTTAGACATCATTGTATACTTGACATTGTGATTATGATATATATGAGATGCAGTAGATTCTATGGTCTATTATGTGTTTTATTTGATTTTCTGATGGATGCATTTTGTTTTGATGTTTATATGCTAAGTGATGGTTTTATCGTCATAATGTTATGCTTTGATTTGATATTGTTCTATCTATGATGCAACTAATGGTAATGTATGGATGCATCGTATATGGATACATGATTTATGATGTACATGTATTTATGATGTGTATGGATTTATGATGTATATGGATTTATGATGTGTGTAGATAATATACTATATGTGATGTAACTGTTACTTATTGGATAAAAATTTGGAATGATACATGTAATAAATTAATGGAATTTATTATCAAATGGATGGATTATATGTGAATATTTGATACAACAAAAGGATGAATGTGATGATTGTGATGTATTTTAAGTATAATTGAGTGATATATGTATGTTCAAATGAGTGAATGATGAAATGATGATTCAAAATATATGCAAACGATTATGATGATGCAACCTATATGATTATGATGTTGTCAAGTATA